>CM047928.1:7500000-8750000 GCA_026230145.1 Diorhabda elongata
TCTTTAGAACATTGGAAGCAAATGCTTGCACCAAATGAGAAATATACGACATGTTAATCCCATATTCTCTCTAAACTGACCTCAGTCTACCATTTTAGATATTGGTATTCCGCTTCTATCATTTTTTCTTCTCTTTACGAAATTGATAAGATTAGATTAAATATCAATCCACTAATTTTTTTATCCTCATGTAGCGTTAATTTTCTCACAATTAAAGTTACGTACTTATACAATTGTTTCAGTGAAATAAGATATACGAAACCATAAAATATGGAGGATGGTACCATTAATTAATGGATAACCGTTGATTGATTGTGGTTTATGGAAGAAGAAGTTAGCGGTAACTAAACACAGAAATATCTACAATATTCTGGAAAGTTGCCAAAGTATTTATAAGACAAGAACTCACAGTAGAGAAGTTAGTTGAATATTGAAGAAACGCAGGAAGCGTGACTGGTGTTTTAATTTTGTGATGACAAAGTTTCCAGTATCAAATTAATTTTATACAGGAACTTTATCCGAGATTCATTACGTTATTCTCAATCTCACACAAAATTATTCGGACTTGTTATGCTAAATAGAGCATAAAATAAAATATTTGTTCTTATGAATATTAACAATAACTAAGATGAGAGAAAATGAAAAGTGGTGTTGTCTGCTCCAGTAATTTTTTTGTGTCAACTGAAACAGTCTAAGCGTTGAAATAGATCCGACAAGACCACCTTTGCAGATACCAAACCGGGCTTAACGTTTCAAGCGACTGCGAATCGCCCACAACGTGACAGATGCAAACGAGAGACAACCTGTCACTGTTATTTTCATTTCTACAATTTGTGTTTTATACATAATCTTTTAACGTCTCATTGAATTATTCGAAATGGGATAGTTTGAGGTGGTTAGTAGTGGTAATAAATTTATTGATATTGATAATACAACCCCATATACTTGTTTTATATAAAAAGGATATTCATTATTTGGGTCGTGTTTAGAACATATGAATATAGTCTGTTATTTCTGGTTGATCCAATGTTATACAGGGTATATACAATTTATTGGATAGGACCTGGTTTCACAAGTCAATTTTAATTAGAAAAATGCTTCAAATGGCATTAGCACTAAGAAATCGTACCTCACAATCGGCGGGACTCACGATTGTCGAAGGCATCTTAAACACTCAGTAAACAACGTACACAATGAGGAATCAGACTGTAATGGCGTCAGTACGTAGACAGATGTAGGTAATCAACGCGCATGTGCGGAACGCCGATCTTGGGGTTGCGGCGGCGGAATCGCAAAACGGTACTTACTTAAAAAATATGCCTCGTATTAAAGGCTTCGACCCTACACATATTCTGCCATGCTGGTAGTCTTTGGAACAAAAAATTTTGAGAACTAGCTATGTGAATTCTTTGTGGTTCAATGGTACTGAACCAAATTGCATCCAATTTAGCGCAGAGATTAATGTCTGGCTAATATAAGTTGATTTTCTCAAAACAACAAGGTTTGTAGGAGACGAAGCAACTGTAGAAATAGGTTTCATTTTACGTAATTCTCAGAACGAATCAGCTGATAAAGAAAAAGACTGATATTTGTAGCGATGAAATTAGTAGCAGCGATAATAGTGAGAGCAGCGAGGAATATGACATTGAATAAATGATTAGAAATAAGATTTAATAATTTATTAAATAATTAACCTATTTTTTTTTCTGATACTCCCGCTTTTATATATATATAAATAAAATCTTAACCGCTCAATCAAAACTTTAACAAAACTTACATATTAAAATTTTCTTTCAGATAAATAATCAAGTTTTTATTTTTGATAAGTATGTTGTGTGATTTTTTTAATAAATTAGATTGTTTACTTTAAAATAAAAGTTTTGTTACTTAATTAACTATTTAGACCGTTGGTTGAGAACCCTATTTATCAAGGCATGCGCAATAGCTCAAAAAACGCGTACAGCTGGTATTTAGCGTCCTTGTCAAACCAGTAGCGTCGCGCACTCACTCTCTGTCACTTTATTTCCAATACCTGGCATCTTTAAATTAAGGAAACTTCGATTTGCGATTTCTTTACAAGCACCTTTATAAAAGTAAATATAAAAAAAAATTGTGCTGTAAATGAAATGAATATACATAATGTGCGAGAAGTTTTTACGAAATCATACCTGTTTACACCTGGGTGCTTAGAGGTTGCGGCTAAGCAATCAGCAGCAACTGTGACTTTTCAAATCTTTCAAATACACTATTGTAAAGTGCTATAAGTTTAATTTCCACAAGATATAAACGAAATCTTCCACTTCCTGAATTGTCAGTGCGTCTCATTTTATTTAAAATTGAAATAACTATGATACGATTCATAAAATGGAGGAAAAATTCCCATGAACATTTATGGCGAAATTTGGAAAGAAACGTATATTTGGGAGGTTGGGAAGCAACTACAAATCATGAATTAAAAAATTTTCACTAATAAGAAAGTGTTGTTTCATCAAGACAATGCACCAGCTCACACATCCGTCATTTCAATAGCGAAAACTAATGAATATAGATTTGAATTGCTACTCTATTCGCCAGATTAAGCCCTCTCGGACCATTATCCCAGACTTAAAAAAATTGCTCGGTGATCTAATATTTTCCAACAATTAAGTGGTGGTCGGCTTGAGGAGATTGGCCATCCTTATTATAGAAATGGTATAGAACTAACTCATTAAATATCGCTGGGAAAGACCAAATTAAATTCAGTTTTTGGTGAAAAAGAATTGGGGATTTTCCCCAAAATATTAATTACGTACATTCAAACGCAAAATATATTTTGTAACAATGCCAATGTAAAATAACACTCAAATTTATTTTAATGATGGGGAAAAATATTGTTTTAAAATTCATTTTTATATGCTATTACATATTTATAATCTATTAAATCACAAATACAACCTTCATAAGCCCATAATTCAATATTTAATGGTACTAAAGTTATAGTTTGCCTGTTCAAATGTTATGAGTTATTAGTCATAGTCATCAGTGAAAGGTGTTTATTCTAATAAGGTATTTTCAAAATTTAATTATGCCTACCGAACATAAAACAATGATATTTATGACGTAAAGGCTGGTTTACACATTATGTCCTAATGTAAATTTTGTTAGACGCAACAAATCAGTCATTTGAGGGTTGCTACTTAAGTTCGGAGATAGAAAAGTAAAAATAAATATTTAAAATCGGATATGACTTATTATTTTCCAAAATATTGAACCAATTGTTTGTTTATTGTTGAGTTTATTTTCTATTCCGATTGAGGTACCCCCTAAACATGTGATCAAATGTTTTTCAAGTGTAGAAAATCCTTGACTATCAATTTATTTTTGATCTGTGAGGATGAGAAATGCCAATAAGTAGTGTTCGATGTTTTGACTATGAATAAACTTTTTTATTTGAGCTGATGTGTGAGAGCTCGCATTGTCATGGTAGAAAATACTTCTACTGGAAAATAAATAAATGCTAGTATACCATTAAGAATTGATCGTTCTACGTTACTTTGATTAAACGGTGGTGACATGTCCAGTTTTTTCAGCATTTCTTTGCACCAATGGACACTAGTTTTTTTTTGAACTATTGTTAAAACGTGCGCTATGCAATGCGAATAAATTTTATTGACAGCCAAATGTTCATGCAATATTCAATGTATACGACTGGAATAAATGCCCAAATATGACTTAATCTCACGGTATGTCACCTGACGATCTTGCAATATGAGGTTACAGCATCGATGTTTTAATTCCATTTGTTTTGCAATGTTTCAAGTATCTGTAAATAACTCAAATAGCACACGTATAACAACACTTTCTGATTACGTTCACATTTGAAAATGTCAAACTTCATAATGGTAGTGTCAAACTAATATATTCACATCAGTGTTGCCATACCTCAAAACTTAATTAGCAACTCTGGTATAGAAAAACTGATAGGATAAACATCGTTAAGGGAGAACCAGTAGGACAAAACCAAACGATTAGACCTATGTCCAGACAAGAGGTACTATCTGACAAACCGGCTATATGGCAAATGCTACCCTTTGATTAAAAGTTTAAAAATGGATGAAATTTGAGAGAGATTCCCTCAACGTATTGGCAAATAAATGTCTCAATTCATTTTGATAAGTTCTGACATCTTCAAGTGGAAGTTGGAAGCTTTCATATATTTTTTTCATTTTCCACGAATCAATTATCATTCCAGTGATTCACACGGCGTTTCATACAAATGGAACGGTCCCGAAGCTTCGAGACGTTGGAGAAGATCGTACCACGGAATGGATATTCGACTGAGTGATCATATAAATTTGAGCACACTATATTTCGCAGATGACCAAGTGGAACTTCTCCAGAGAAAGATGATTTGGACATAACTCGTTGACTAATATCAAAATATGGAAGAGCGTTGTTTTATATGGATTTGAATCGTGGCAACTGACGTCGAGAATGGAACAAAAACTGTTATCTCTAGCAATGGATTTTGGCGGTGAGCAGTAGGAATTTCAAAGCTCCAACATATTCCAAATATCACGAAAAAATATGAATAATAAGATAACCATACTGGACAATATACCCCCGTTTACATAAATTCGAAAACTGATTTAGACTTGCATGAGTCAACTTGTACAATCAAATGTGCTATATTTGTATATTGGACGTAGAAGTTTACGTCTTAAAGTGTTAATTTGTATTTTTTTAAATGAAAAAAGTATATTTCACGCATTAAACTTCTCAGTTTTATACATATATTATGCATCCACGGTGTCTGTAAATTCAAATTCTTATCGTATTTGTTAGTCTTTCTACCATGTATTTATTACCCGCTAATTGAGTGACAGTATTTTTTTATCATAGGTGTAATGGAGGTATAATTATTACCTTTATATGAAGATATAAATCTGGGTGCATACAAACACGCTTTAGCAATGTCTTCACTATCAGACCCATTATTATAGTAAAATAATGAATATTCACATGAGAAGCGGAGGACGACTCGTTAAATAACATTTTTCAGTCGATACTATCTTCTTCTTGTCTGCATTTAAAATAATAAGAAAGAAAGTAAACCGCCTTAATTTATGCAAAAACTAGGTATATTTTGAGATAGATAAAATCTATATGGTTAATTATAAATTACTAGATAGTTTCGTCCCACTTATGAACAGGCCAGTTTTATCACATAGTACGTATTTTCTTCATTAGATGTATTCATTTTTCTCTCTATTCCAACAGAATTAAAATTTCCGACTGCCAATTTCAATTACAATTTATAATTAGAAAAATATTACCAGTTTCAATCGTTGTTTTGAAGGGAGTATGCTTTGAAGAATATCGAATTTGAAAGAATCAGATCTCGATATAAAAACGTATTGTGTTGAGCAGCACACGGTGATTAATTACTGAATATTACACAGACGCTAATTCACAAATATTTGGTGGATATAATAGGATGAATGCGTGACTTTAAATCCGGTACACAGTCGGGTACTGAAGAGCAGACAAGAGCACCTAGAGCCGCTACCTCACACTAATACATAATATTCCTACTGTCGATGGTTGTAATTTATTCATTGATGATCAATTCAACATAAAACGTCATGGTGAGTGCCTAATTTCAGTAGATTACTGATAAAAGGACGCCACTAATACTAGTGTTTATTGTGCTAGTTTTTAAATTATGCCATTAAAAAAACGTCGGGAAAAGTTGCGTGCAAGTGTTCTCTTGCATTTGTAGATCGCATCCCATCACAAAACCGCCATTGGAACAGCCATTATAGCTCAAGCAAGATTCGAATCAGTTCAGAATTCACCAAATTCTCCAGATTTAGCTCCCAGCCATTACCGGCTCTTCCAAAAACTTTTTTTTATATCCCTATTCATTATACAATCTGTTCTTGTAGAGGACAATAAGTGTTTGGTATGACTGTTTAAAGAAACATGAGAGGGAATGTGATGACCCCACCCTCATGTAATTGTAGATCATTCGAATATATTATTTACACTTCTGATTAAATCAAATTATCAATTTAGCAGGACCTCTACGTGGTCGGGGCCTGATGCTTCAGCCCCCGCTAGACACTCTCTAAATCCGATACTGCATCGATGTGGAAAATGTGTTAACCTTAATGGAGCTTTCATTTGCTTGTTTTCTATTCATATGTTGTGTTCAACATGAACATATAACCATTTACTATTGTTTTGCTCATCGTATTGAACCGGTAAGTATATAGGAGCAATCACGTATGAAATTAGTCGAAACAAAGAAATTATTCAAGTAACTGCTTATGAAAAAGTTTTAACAAATACCTTCAATTACGAAGGTATAAGTTGAGACAGTTGCATAAACTATTAGATGTATGAAAGTTACGAAATCACCTTGATTTGTAACATCATTCGATCGATGGATTACTCTAAATGTAATTTTACTATCTCTCAAAATCAATAGTTCCGGTTAGACTTAACCACAGAATTGTAGAAATTTTGTCAACTATATTTGTTCGAGGGTTGCTACGTTATATTTTAAGATATGGCAATACTGATGTTGATATGTCAAATTTGACATTGCTGTCATAAATTTTGGCATTTTTAACGGTGAACGTCCTCAAAATGTGTTATGTGTTATTTGAGTTTTACAAATACTTGAAACATTAATCTTGTTCAAAAAATGGAATTGAATCTTTAAAATTTTTGTTCTATGATTTTCTATGACTTTCGACGTGGATTAAACCAACAGCAGAGTGCCGATCAACTCGCTTCAACTTTTGGTGATGGAGTACCATCTCCAACCACCGGATTACGCTGGTTTTCTGAATTAAATCGCGGTCGCACTTCGCTACAGGATGAATTGCTTGAAGATCGCCCTAAATTGGCTGGTGTGCCAGGAAACTGAGGCTGTGCGCAAACTGATTTTGTATACAATCAATATTGTATTGTGCTGTCAAAAATATTTGTTCGTTTTGGATACGTAATTTGCAGACAATAAAAAAAGCTCGTATCGATTGGTGGAAATGAATCCAATCACGGTACTTCAAAAGACATCTATAAGATAATGACAGGCGACGATTTATAGAGCTATGCAAATGAGCTCGATAGTAAACAACAATCGACTATATAAATCTCTCAAGACGAACGAAATCCAACAAAAGTTGCTCGCGCACGAAGCACTACGAATCAAATGGTCACCTGATTTTTCGGAATAACTGGACATGTCTTTACCGTTACATTAGAGCAACGTCGAACGGCCAATTCCGGATGGTACACTAGCATTTGTTTGCCAGAAGTGTTTGAAAAAAATCAGGAAAACCCATCGTAAAAGACGAATCATTCTCCATCACGGCAATGCGAGCTCTCACACATCAGTTCAAACAAAAATGTTTTTGACCTCAAAACATCGAATGGATGAATTACCTGCCTTGTTTGGCGCCCAATAATTTCTTCTTATTTCTTCAGATCAAAAACTAAAATGCCAGGTAATCATTTTTCTATACCTGAAGAATCGGCTGATGGGTTCAAATCACATGTTTTGGAGGTACTTCAGTCAGAATGGAAACAAAGCTTCGACAATTGATTCAAACGCATACAAAAGTGTATTGAATGAAGCCATATCCGCCAACCTTTCCAGAAATGATACGAAAACTTGCCATCCACTTTTCAAGTGGCAGCATAGTGTAAGAAACAATAGTAAGTCTCAAGAAAAGCGAAAGAAGAAGAATAAAGCCGTATTTAATTATAAATATTTGTTTTTATTTGTCTATCTCAAAACTTAAGTAGCAACCCTCGTATTTGAATGGCAGTTCATATTCCAAACTTATCACAAAGTATTAAACTCATTTGTGTTGCTTGAAAAATGATTCAATCATGTTATATAAATTGATTCATTTCCAGAACAAAACTCCATTGTCAGTGGAATTCACAAAGGCGATGGTTTATATAACGTCTTAGCAATGGAATATCATAACAAAAGATACGCTGACAACTTCATTAGTGAAACTTATGTTCTCGTTTATTTTAAGTAGGATACTTCTATTCCGTATGTCTAGTAAGTTTTTTTTGTTATTTATCGTCGAAATTTCAATTTTAAATCCAAAATGTCGTTCCTAACAAATTTGGCAGTCAGTACTATATTTTTTTGGAAATAATTAGGAACATATTTATGGATTTATCAGCTTCTGTCTGAGACTCCGTAAGCGTTTACTCTAGGTAAGAGGTCATCTTCAGATAGCGAAGGTAGACTAATGACTACTATAAAGTTAATTGTAGTTTATTGTATAAGAATTAAATGAGAAAAGTTATTCCGCTTGTTTCATCTGAAGACATAAAAAAATTTATCCAGAGGTAGCACTAGTGGGGCACATATTGTTCTATTTCCCTATTCAAAGTAATACTGAGAACAAAAAAAAAAACAAAAACTGTTTTGGTATAATAAATTATATCTCCCTAATATCTGCGTTATCAATATTATTTACTCAAACTTCATTGGTAGTAATCTAATATATAAAATTCTCGTGTCGCGGTGTTTTTAATTGAACTCCTCCGAAACGACTTGACCGATTCTCATGAAATTTTGTGTGCATTTCGGATAGGTCTGAGAATCATACAACTTCTATTTTTCCCCCTAAATGTTAAGGGTAGTGCACCCCCAATTTTTCTTTTTATTTTTCAGAAAAATTTTTATTTTTTCATGTTAAAAAATACATGAAACCCTAAAATCATTTTCACTTTTTTTATTTTATCCACAGATCCGCGATAGGATGGCAAGATGGCAAGATGGCAATCGAATATTATATTTATAGTATAATGAATTCTGATTTATAATTTCAATTTTCTTTTTGTATCGATCCTATCAGTGACTGTTATAAGTTTAATTTATATATATATTTATATATTTATAATATAAAAAACAAAAGGAGTAATATCATATATCAAGTGCCTTGTACTAATTGACACACTGTCTATATAGGGCAAACATCTCAGTATTTAGAAAATAGACTAAGAGGTCATCAATACGATGAAAAAAAAATAGAACTGCATTAACGAACTATGAAATATCAAATAACATATATTCAATTATAAAGGCTCAAAAATTCTTGAAACAGAATCTAATACATGAAAAAGAGAATTTTTAGAAATGGTTCACATTCATAAGAACGAAAAAACTATAAATGATAAAAAAGATCTAAATAATTTAAGTAAAATTTATAGCTCTATTTTGTAAATTCTAATAAATTTAATATATTTGAAATGTGGAAACCAAGGAAAAATTAATTTTCCTTATTGGAACAAAGTTCTAAGTTGATGTTATCCTTATTTTGATATTCATAATGAAGGTAATCTATAGATCAATATAAATAAGCGAATTGTCAGTGTCAATATCGTATTTTGATAAAGACTTCCAAACGTCAATACGTCAAAACTAATTGTGAAACAGAGGAGACCTAAAATCAAGAACATTTAGATGCATTAATATATCAAAAGATCTAAGTAATAAGGATCTGAAGAAATTTATATATATATATATATATATATATATATATATATAAATTTATAATTTCTAATCAATTACTAGCATCATTATTATGGTAATATTTTATTATTAATGATTATCGATCCGTTATTCGATGACAATATGTAACTTACTATTCTGTTGAGTTCGTTATGGTCAGACATATGTTTAAACTGTCTTGTAAACACCCAATCTTCGATCGTTTATGGTAAAGTCCATCAGAAAAATCACAAGTCTAAACACCAACAAAATATTACATCCATAAAAAACATTACTTACCTTTGACGAATACGATGGTCGCTAGAGGACTTTCTGAGACCGCTAAGGAAGTTTCCCAGCATTGTATATTCCGAATATCAGGACCGGAGCTATTCAATTTACTATTAATAAACTATTAAACGATCTCTTACGTGTTGGTTGAATGGAAATTATATGATTTATTGTGGAATTCACGATGTAACTAAGACTCTAAAGTACAAAAATCGTAAACATCAAACAATCGAGGAAAGTTTATCCATAATTATATTCTGAATTATTTATTAGTACTCATGGTAGAGACTTTTTTCTACTTCTTCTCTATTTCATGAAATTTAAATTGTTCTGTTCTGTGTTGATATACAGATTATAATTTGCCAATATTCTTCGAAATACGACCATTTTGTATCAATACGCTATTACCATCGAGATTTCTATGCTCTAAAAACTTTCTGAAAAGCAGACAGGCCTGAAAGACATTGGGGGTGTCTCTCAGGATACCACATCGTCATAACGGCTCTATTGATGCCCCGGTCTCTAAATGTTGTCCTTTTAGTAATCTTTTGATTCAAGAAAACAGAAAAAAGTCTAACAAAACGTGGTCGAGGCTCTAGGCCGGCTGGGGCATAACGATGATATCGTTTTGTGTCAGGTAGTTGGTCGTGAGGGAAGCCGAGTGAGCGAGAACAATGTCGTGATGGAGCTGTCCAAGAAACCTTGATTCGGAGTCTAACGCGATTGACCTTAAATCTTCGTAACACTTAGCATAAAAAGTTTGTCCAGGTGGCAGAAATTCATATTGTCTCTGACCTAAAATAACCTATTTATGTTTGATTTCCCTTCAACATGTTTTTCTGGGTATATTGTTGACACTAATTATATGTCTCATTTTCCATATTGATTATTACTGCATGCTTTCCTTTAATTCCAACTTTTTCATACTACTTGGAAGTTCTTTTTGCTACAATTGACAATATCTATATCATCAGCAAATGCACGCATCAATTTTTCAGTAAATTCGTCACTATTTGGCCCTGTGGTCTCATCAATTATAATCATAACTAAATGTAAATGTACTTTTTGATCTTATACTTCTAGATCTATACATCGGATGATACCATGATATCAACCGTTGTCATATTTATATTGGTCGTCCAATAACTCTAACCAAACTCACTTCTCCCTATTTCCATATGTCTACATACAGTTTTTAAATATACAATACTTTGACCGCTTTTGATCTACTCAGATCTCTTCAAAACGTTTCAAAACTTTCTCGTGATTCCAATAAGAACTAAATACAATACCAGACAGCGCTGCTATTCAGTGCTTGTAATCATACAGAGCCCACCAGATGCTCTTTGTCAACATCCTCACTATCAACCATTCACAATATTACAAGTAATACGAGATGATTCTAATATATTAAAAGATTAACGATTGGAAAACGCGTTTTACGAGGGAGAAAATTTGTTTCACATCTACATAATAATATATCATCCGCTTGTCTTTATACGTCTTTTGAATTTTCAGTGTATTTTTTCTTTCTTTTTATATAATGAGCTACACATACTCGTAGTTATCAATAAATGTCTCATATCGGATGTAACCAGGCATACTGATTGAAATCCGCCCCTGTACGCGATTGGAGATTGACATTAACCTAAAGTAATCAAGACCTTATTGACTGACGAATGAAGGAACACATATTTTGAGGTTAACACCATCTGATACGGTTGCGAGCACTCGTATATGCGCTCCTTCTTTTGCCGCTGTCGGCCGATAACACAGCTCTCTACTATTTTGTGTGTGACACCTATCCCCATTGATGTACAACTAGGATGAGTATACATAGAAGTCGTGAGTCTATTTGAATTCTAATC
The DNA here is from genome assembly GCA_026230145.1 of Diorhabda elongata. Lineage (NCBI taxonomy): Eukaryota > Metazoa > Arthropoda > Insecta > Coleoptera > Chrysomelidae > Diorhabda > Diorhabda elongata. The sequence goes on from CM047928.1 coordinate 7,511,668, forward strand.
TTTTAGAAAACAGGAATTTTTACGCCTTTTCACAGGCGATTTGTGATACTGGGAATTAATTTTGTTGTAATGTGTGCTTTTGCATAAGCTTACTTATTTCACTTGTTTATTTAAATGAATTCGAGAAAATTAAAGCTACTTTGGCTTCACAACTCTACCTTAGATTCACAGAAAGAATCTTACGTCACATTTTTATTTTTATTGTCACACTCTGTGTAGTTAAATGTGATAATTATTTGGTATAAATAGACATTTTAAATTATAAAATTTCTACAAAGCTGAATTTTGTAGACATTCAAACTTAACGGTATGAAGTTACGAAATCAGAACTTATATTTAGGTACGTTTTCAAAATAATGATATTTAATGGATAATTACATATGTTCATGAAGTGAATTTGACGCTAAGACATTTTCATAATGCTATATATATATATATATATATATATATATATATATATATATATATATATATATATATATATATATATATACACGGCATAACATTTTTTTAATCGCATTGTCAGTGATCAGTATGATTATTTACTCGAGTCATTGATATAATGTTTTTTATCCATTTATATTTATTATTTAATTGCATTTTGATATGTATGGATAATTCATCCACTGTATATTATTTTCACCGTCACCTGTTTTTCCATCAAACACCACTATATCATTACTCAAGTAATATTTTTCTATTTACTTCTCTGTGTTATTATGTTCTTGGTTCTTGCAATATTTGTTATTAATTTCAAAGGCCTCATTTCATGTTTCGATATGGTAATATTTTGATTTTATTTTTGAGAGTGTTGGTTAACGCTTTCCAACTACACATTTTGAGCACCCAATCGAGCACATGGGTGCGCAATGGTTCAAACTCACGCACACTGCGCCTAATTTTCTTATATTATTGTATTCAGAGATAAATTGAGAATATGCTTTATTACTTAATGAAGAAGACATAAAAGGGTTTGAGAAGGGATGTAAAGTAAAAAGTATAGCTTCAAAGAAGTGCTTCCATAGTATTCGTAACTTTTATTCAATTGATGAAGTATCTTGTATTTCGAGCACGGCAACAAATGAACAAATAATTTATGAAATTTGATACTCGACACAAAATCTACCAAGTTTGTTCCAATTGATTCTTGTGTGCCAAGCTCATGAGTGTCGAGCCTAGAAGTTTCGTGCACAAAGTGCATAATAACTGTGAAAGCAATTACTATCAGTTGTTTCTAGCGAATATAGTGACATTTCTAAAGCTAGGTTCGTTTCGTTCACTCCCAGGTTACTTGGAATTAAATATGGGTTCTTCCAATATTCATTGTTCTACCGTACCTGCATCAATCTAATCTCGTGCGAATGAGTGAAACGTTATTTAAATTTTTCGACTATCTAGAACAGCGATTATCATTTCCCTTCTCTTTCACAAAATTTAATTGGTTGAAACAGTTCCGTGGGGAGTGTAAAAAATTCTTCTAGAAAGAGACTAACAAGAGGCCGAGAATATCAGTTGTTCCCCATAGTCCCCATTCATATTTTCAAGGGGCATATCGCCCCCTCACTTAAGTGCTTCGAAATTAACGTTTTTGTATCTCATTTTGCACTCCCTGGAGTAAAAAGGTATGCAGTGATCCTATCGTATCCTATTAGATTAGATATTTTTCCATTTTCTTAACCGTACTCTTTTCTTTCTCAACTCTTGGCGTTATCATTTTACTTATTTACACACAGTCTTGCCGGACGGTCTGCTTTCATCCTCACCAGAAGGTTTATTTCACCTTTTCCGGATGTTCCAGGCCGCTGAAGTTTTTTTATACACCGAAGGGCCTATTTCACTATTATCCGAGGGCTTATTTCACCCTCACCCCACATTACTTTGGTTCACCTGGATATTTGCTGACATTCACAGATTGTGATGTCGATTTAGAGTGCCAGTTCGATTTGAGTAGCTGTCTGGATTTTGAGTGTCTGCCTGTCTATTGTTATCCATCGTTGGATTAGGATTACCACATACCATAATCAAGGAATGATTTGAGTGAGATTATCTGAGAGAAATTCAGATAAGTAGGTATTGTGTATCTGTCACTATTTGTAATTTTTTTCAAGTGTATATGATCACATATCCAACAATAGGTCTTAGTACCTTTAAGAAACAGTTTATCTTACAAATTTTTCTGAAAATGATCAGATTTCATCTACTTATTTCTTAATCATTCTGGATACCATTCTACTTTTGTCACTTTTTATCAATCAATCACCACTGTATATAATTGTACATAATCACTGTTATTTCTCTCTTATATCATTATATCTGAAGTATGATTGAGGATTTTTGATTATTATTTCTTAATACCCTGTCTCAAATAATTCAGAGGTTTCTGAAATCCACGCCAACAAAAGTTCAGTGGCACTCAAGACATTGAATGTAACTATCAAAATTTTTCAATTGAACCACGACCCAGTGTTGCCAGATGAAGAGCTTCCGTTCGCTGTACGGTAAAATAAAAAATAATTGGAGCAACGGAATAAATAATTCTACACCACTACCTGAAGGCGGCTCATGCCCAATGATTAACAATCCTTAACTTTTACAGGGACAACCTGTACAATCTGAAGATAGCAACATTTAGGGGACATTTAAATTTTTAGATCGTTTGTCAAAAAGATATTCTGAAGAAAATGATCATAAATTCTAATTATCAGGGGCCTTTTTTTATTTCAACCTTCGATCGCTCCGTGCAGACGCTACGCGAACAGAAGAAAGCGGACATGCTCTGTAGGTGACAACGAAGCTTCCCCACTACACACTCGATTGTTGACATTCATGTTGACATGCGTCAGTCGGCGTTGTGCTACAGCTACAACATAAACGCCATTATTGATATTTGAGGGCCATAGTGCTGCAGAAATCCATCTGGGAATGAGTCGTGTGTATGGGGAAAATTTCATGAGTGATGGTCTTGTGCGTGGATGTGTGGAAATCTGTTGTTTTAGATCACCTGGAGCAACAGATTCACCATTACTGCTTTTTCTACGGAAATTCCAGAAGTTTCAAGGTCTGTTTTATACTTGAATTAATTAGCGGTAACTTTCTTTGAAGAGGGTATTGAAAAGCTTGTCCACAGATACGACAAATGTCTCAATTTCTTCGGTGATTATGTCGAAAATAACCGTAAGTGTACCAATCTTTTGGTAATAAAATTATTGTTTGACAATTTAGTAGGTCCATATTTTTTGCTAATAATTTGAATGGTCAGCGGTGCTTAGAATTTCTCCAAAATGATTTCCCATCCATGTTATGTCGAGGAGACCTATCTCTCAAATCTCCCAAAGAGTATCTTTTTATTGAAAAATCGATTGGAAAATTAATATTTGCTATCATCAGATTGTAGTGTAGAATTATTCATTCTGTCCAAAACATTACATGGACATACGTAATCATCTATTGAAAATTCATAATGTTCGAAGGTAAGCAAATTTTGTGTGATAGTTTTTATATAAATTCGTATTTTCTAGTTTTTGAATAAATTCGTATTTTCTATTTATTTGAGAAAAAGAACGGATAGAATAGAACAGATTCCTGTTTGGTTATATTTTAGAAAATATAAATTCAGTTTTGGGTTTGGGCGCAAATTTATAACCTTGATTCCCGGCAGGACAATTTTTCTGAGGAAGTGGTATTTGACCTCATTTAGAGTATTTAAATAATTGATACTCAGATGGGATGATCGATAATAACAATAACAAAACGAATTAAAAAAGGTGAGAAAGCTGTACACCTTATGAATTTAATTAATAATAGGAACTAAACAAACTAAAACTATCCTTGGACACGATTATTCAAATCAAGATTTATTGCTAAGAACAATACAAAAAAATTTAGCAACAAATCAATTTATTGAAAAAATAATAAATTAGCATTAACTTCGTTATAATAGTTATAAATTGAAAACAACTCAATTTATATAGATTAAATATTAGACTGGAACATATTTATGGATGATTGCAGCCCTCAACTGAATTCCCAGTTGTTGGAGTTGAGTTGAATTTGTTTGTTTATGGTGTATCTTTTGAGTCCTTTGAGACTTCCAGCCTAGCAGCTGAAGAGCTGCGGGAAAAGATACAATGGGAAGGGAAACGAGAACACAATGGAAATTACTGAAGAAGGAACGAGTAGAAAGAATAGATTTGAATTGAAGGATATCATGCTCACATATAAAAAAAGTAGAATTCATATTTTTTAAAATATAACCAGAAATAGGAATCTATTCTATTCGTTTTATTCTATTATATTCGTTCTGTTCCCCAAATAAATAGAAAATACGAATTTATATAAGAACTATCATACAAAATTTGCTTAAAACAAAAGAAAATCCATGAAGATAACTGGAATTTTTGTGAGCATAATAAAATAATGCGAAGAAAAACTTATCAGCGAATGTGAAGAAATCACCACAAATTTACTGAAATTCGTTTCCATTTAAAGTGTAGATTGGCAGAGGAAATATTCGAATACATTCCAAGGATTTTTTGAATTTTCCGAATGAAGTGGTCGATAACAAATTAATTTCTTCAAAAACTTGAATGCTAGAATTAATTAATCAGCGGTGACTACTGTGCCACAATACGTGAACAAAGGAATAATCAAAATGTAGGAAAACGTAAGCCGAATTACATGTTACATTTAAGTTAAAAAATATATTTGAATATAAGTTCTCTTGAAGGACTATAGCTCGGAAACGAGGTGTTGTATGTTTTTTATGTCACATCATCATTCTCACGTCTTCTACTCACTCCCGAATTTTTTGCATTAAGTTACTGTGTTTACTACATGAACATTTAATTGCACTGTTGTTACACTCAACTTTGAGAAATATAGCATTCGAAAAAATAAGCTTCACACAGTTGTTTGGTGTTGCATATGATTATTTTTTCTAATTAACACAATGAAACAATCAATATATAGTTGCTTCTATTTCTCAGAATTTGAAAGTTTTTCTCAGTGGTTGTCATGGATAATAATATAAATCATTTCATTAGACACATTTCCTATAAATAATTGGTAATAATCAATTCCTGATTCAACATATCTTTAATCATTTCATTTTATTCACAAAAGATTGACGTCTGGTCATTTATTTCAATATAACAAACGCTAACAACATCAGAAATCTCATAAATATCAGATAGTTTCTCAATTAAAAATATATTCACAGAATCAACAAAGTATGATAAAATGCTCTATTAATGTTTACAAGCGACTAAAAAAGGAAACACGTTTTTCTTGTTCGTTATATCAACGATATCACGTGAACGAGTAGATTTATCAATCGTTCCAAACCTCTTAATAAATATGCAGAAGAAAAAATACAATATTACACAGTGCACATTGTAATTGTTCATAGAATAACGAAAAATTGATTTCATTTGCTTGTGCCCTTACGTTTTAAAATCGAAAGAGATTATATTTGAAAATAGTCCAAAACCGACGAGGCAACAAGCATTTCGGGAGCTGAGTATCATTACATGCTCTCATGCACCAGCTGTATAACTCCAGACAGTCTATGGCTTTCTTGAGCTTTCTCTGATCCCGACCACAGATTACAATTCTGTAATGCGCAACCATCTACCTAAATAATGGGACCACCTCCACAAAATTCTAAAATATTGTAGAAAAATGAATTCTATTTTTTATTGTTGATGGTCACATCAACAGATATAATTGTGTGTAATGCGTTAAAGAATGTCTATGTTCATGTCCTCATGACCGACTAATTAAATCATCCAGTTTTCGTATTATTGGTTGAGAACACGTAGAAGCATTAAATAGTCACCACGTTTCCAGAAGTTCTCTGGGAACCAGCAAGTGAAGAATTACATCCACGATGCGTTTAAGAATATTTAGAGGACAAGTATAGGCGTGGTGTGTTTTGTACACCACCTAAACAATAAATGAAAATGAGTTGAATAAGAACAATATGTAAGCTAGAAGTTTTAGTCATCATTACTTTTTATAAAAACTAATGAAAAATATATGAATAAGTCAAAACAATCTACAAAATATGCATTTTTACACAAATTGTACCTTACGAAGCATTTCTTAATAAATTTACAGACTAAAGACTAAATTTCATTTGTGATGTCTCCGTTATTGTAGTATTGTGAACAAGTAATTACTGTATTTGCATGTTCTTTGCACACCGATCTATTACATACATGAGACTTCATTGTTGTCACTTTATACTTATGCCTTCCCCGTATTTATGCTGGTGACCCGTCTTCAAGCCGCTCCTCTTGAGGTCTCTACTATCCTTAGAAAAAGACGAATATCGGGAGGTAATCTCTTTATCTCTGCATGGGGAGAGGGATCAGTAGTTACATTCTGTTTACTGAAGATAATGTATTTTTCACACTAGCGCGTGTAGTTAGAGGTTTTATTATGAAAACATTAAATCCATGGGTTTCGAAATTCAATATTCAAAATGACGTTTGCTAGAAATATCGATTCTGGTTAGTATCAAACATCATTTTGAATATTCAATTTCGAAGCCCATAGATTTATTGTTTTCAAAAGAATTAACAAAATTTAAAACGGCCAGTTGGGGGCCATCCATAAAGTACGTTACACGAATTTTAGGACTTTTGAACCCCTCCTCCCCGTCACAGGTTGTCACATTTTTATAACCCCCCCTCCTTATGTGACGTCACACATTTTTTAAATTTATGTATGTATTTAAAAATAATCGAGAGAAAACAGCTATTTCCATTTTTTACTTATTTTTATTAACTAATAATCTAATAAAATCAACATAAAGTGCGAGATTTCATAAAATTTTTCAAATTTTCAATTCACATCCAAACTTTGCGTTTTAGTATTTCAAATTTTAACGTCACAAAACTATTGACCCCCCATGCCCCTTGTCACACGATGTCACACTTCGGCGATACCCTCCCTCCCCATTAACGCGTGACGTACTTTATGGATGGCCCCTTGTTTCCGATGAATAAATAAGTATTCGGAAGATCGGAATATATATTAAAGTTAGTCCACTTTGGTGTTTCACTGCTACATTCTCCAATACAATATTTCGAAAATGTATTCTATCGTTCTTTAAAGAAAGCAACTACTTTCCTGGCTAATACCCTGACGAATATTGAATTAGAGCTCCTCTGGAGAGCGTGATGTCAATGGACCTTTTTGTTGATATTAACATTCCCAATGGCTCGCAATTGCGATGAGAGGCTGTAACTATTGGCTAGTTTCGACATTATTTCGTCTCATCAGAGCAGTTCAACAGCCCTCGTTTGGGCTTTATACCCGAACTCAAGAGAATGACAAAGAGCTAGTTAATGTAGTTAAACATTCCCCAGCGAGCGCTAACTGGTGCCATCCAGTCTTCCAGCTACGAACCACTGGTCAGGTAGAAATCTAGCTTAGTCACTGATAATATAGATTCCGATGGTAAATGAGGTTTGTAAAATGTATCAAAATAAGAGATCTCTACTATTTACCACTAAAAATTTCGTAATTCAATATTTTTAAAAACGTATTCTGCCGGTTTTTGAAGGAGAAAGCAACTACTTTACTGGCTAATACCTCGATGAAGAGCTGAAGACCTTTTTGTTGAAATTAACATCCCCTATGGCTCGCAATTGTGGTAGGAAGTTGTAACTATTGACTAGTTTCGACGTAATTACGTCTCATAAGAGTAGTTTAACAACCTTCGTTTGGGCTTGAGATCCGAACTGAAGACAATGCTGGTTCATGTTGCTGAACAGTCCCCATTGTCAAAATTTGTTACTGGTTAACGACATGGACCGTGACGCCTGTTCGGTTATAATGTATAAAGTCAAAAATTTGGCGAAAGCGTAATTTCTTTGTTGTTTGTTTTTCACATTGTTGGTTTTATTATATGATTCTTGAGAATGTATTTTTATTGATTTGTTTGTTTCTTTCTTTACCTTATAGAATTTTAGAAATTTCTCTCTGATATATACTCGAGCTTATTTAGTAGCGAGAATTAGTTTATAATTAAGTCATAGAGAACGAAGTGACCAGTGAATTTAAATAAATTAGAAAAGGAATTATAAAAGTAGAAAAAGTTAATTATATAAGTAGTGGATAATTATTATTATTATTATATAAGTCAGTTAAGTCTAGTGAAAATGTTTAAGTAAATTGAGTGTGTAAAAAGCAGCGCGTATTAATTTACCCCACCAATGAAAAACAGTTTACGTAAATTAGAAAAAAACAGAAACATTATATGTATATACAATATGAGTTCGTTTTTTAGTAGAATATCTCGAGATTGCATTTTGTACATCTTTCAAATTTTCAAATTATTCGAAACGCTATTTGAATTCTGTCGGCCTATAAATTTCATGTCATTCTTTTGTTTTACTGAACTAGATACTAGTATAATTTATCCGATTTTAGTAATTAGGGCAAAATGCTTGTTTTTTGAAATTGCTTTAAATAGCCGAGTGAATAATTCAACTGTTATTTATGAAATAATATACCATTTTTTAAGCCGTAGCGAGTCTGTTTTATACTTCTTTGAATGTGAATTTTTTTGTGAGCATATTGGGTTAGTCATTGATTCAATATTCTACGTTTAGGTGGGGAACAGGAAAATTAGATTGCAAAACAATCAGCTAACATAAAACTTTTATTTTCATCCTCCATTTGTAGTTTTGACTGTATATAAAAGTTACTATGACCAAAGAAAAAATGTTTGTCTATGCTTCATAGACTACGAAGGAGCTTTCGATAAAGTTCAACATCACAAACTTATGCAGCTCCTCAAAAAATTGGATTTGGACGAAAAAGACATTCGTTGTATCGAAAATCTGTATTGACACCAAAAAGCGCAAGTCAAAGTAAATCATGCTCTAACTGAGCAAGTTCGGATTCGCAGAGGAGTACGTCAAGGTTGTATATTGTCGCCGCTCCTGTTTAATATATACTCTGAGGCCATCTTTCGAGAGTCACTTGAAGATAGAGACATTGGGATCAAAGTCAATAGAGTATAGGTCAACAACAAACGTTACGCCGATGACACAGTGCTGATTACAAATAATATAGATGACCTACAACAACTAATTAATTTAGTAGGCGGACATAGCCAAAACATCGGATTAAACATCAATATCAAAAAAACTAAATTCATGATTATCACTAGGGAAGCGAATACGTTTAGAAAATCTAGAGTAATATATAATGGAAAACCTATAGAACAGGTAGAAAAATTTAAATATCTAGGAACATGGCTCTATGAAGAATGGTCGTCGGACGGTGAAATGAAATGCCGAATTGAACAAGCTCGTAGTACATTCATAAAATTTAAAAATGTATTTACATGTACCGACTTTGATCTTGATCTTAGACTGAGACTTGTGCGGTGCTACGTTTGGTCAGTGCTTCTTTACGGGATGGAGGGTTGGACCCTTAAGGTAAAAGACATCAACAAATTAGAGGCATTCGAAATGTAGGTATATCGTATAATCCTGAAGATACCATGGACTGCCAAAGTGAGGAATGAGGATATTCTCAGGCGTATCAATAAAGACCGTGAACTCTTTAACATCGTGAAGAAACGAAAGATTGCATACCTTGGCCATATAATGCGAGGCCATAAATATCAATTCCTTCAGCTGATAGTCGAGGGCAAGATTGAAGGCAAGAGAGGATTGGGACGGAAGAGGATGTCATGGTTACGGAACGGGAGGCAGTGGACGGGTATACAAGATATTCAGACATTGATCCATACCGCTAGAGATAGAGAAGCCATGAAAAATGTGGTTGCGAACATCCATTAATGGATATGCATTAAAAGAAGAAGAAGATAAAAGTTATTCCAAAAAATGAAGATTTGCAAGATTCATTGTTTCGCCAGCCAACATTTCTGTAGTCGTATTAGGCGTCAGCAACAAATAAGGTGTGTGAATTGTTTCAGTTTTACTTGACTTACTTGTGGCACTTCCTTGAGTATATTTAAAAATAGTTTCTTCATATTCTAGGTATATGTATGAGGATATATTGAAAAATTCTTAGCCTATTTAAAAACCAAACAAAATTTCGATGTCAAAATATTTTATTACTCAACATATTCTCCTCTTAATTGGATACATTTATTACAGCGAACCTGCATTGTCTATAGACCTTTAAAAAAAAAATATTTTTTCTTGCTCTGAAAACCAGACCTCCACAGCTTTCATTATCTCCTCGTTGGAAGAAAATTTACGACCTTTTGAACTTTTTGTCAGTTGAGAAAAGAGATTATAGTCGGATGGAGCCAAATCTAGTGAATTAAGGGGTGTTTTAGTAATTCAAACCCTAAATTACGAATCTTTTGCATGGCAACATGAGATTTGTGTGCAGGAGCGTTGTCCTGTAAAAAGAAAACACTTTTGGATAGCTTTCCGTATCTTTTCTCTTTAATTTTTCTCGTAGAATGATCAGTAATGTCAAATTGTAATCTCCAGTTATTGTTCTACCCTTATCCAGAAAATCAATCATTATTACTCTCCGGCAATCCCAAAAAACTGAAGCAAGAACTTTTCTAGCTGATTTTTGGACACGAACCTTTTTAGGTCTTGGAGAACCAGTGTCGCCATTCCATCGATTGTTGCCTGGTTTCTGGATCGTAGAAATGCACCCAAGTCTCATCCGTAGTGAAAATTTGGTTTAAGAAGTCCACATCGTTTTCAAATCGAGCACAGATCGAACGCGATGCTTCTACCCTTGCACGCTTTTGTTCAACATTCAAACATTTTGAGGATCCATTTTGCAGTAGTTTGCTTCAGTTATCATGTATATATGTATATATATCAAAATCATGTAATGAACTGCATCGGGGACTGACACAGAAACTGACCTTCCCGATCGGTCATCATCTTCAATGGAAAATTTACCTCTTTTGAAGCTTGCAGTCCAATTTTTAACGGTCACATACAAAGGACAAGGGTATTAAGCATATCTTCGTAAATCTACTTACCTCTTAACCCTTTTGAATAAAGGTAATTATTACAATTATGGTGGATATCTTTTTTCTTTTAATTTATTGCGTAACTCTAATTTACTTTTTTGACGTCAAACTTTACACTGACACTTCTAATAAGTTATTGTTCGTTGCTGTGGTAACGCAATATTTTGTTTATGCATGGAGCTGGTCTAGGCTAACTAGATATCAATGCATCCTCGTATAGGACATAGAAGTGCAATACAGTGGATGTGACAAGAAAACGTCGATAACTGATCAATCAATGGACTTCATATATTTTATTCAGATGCAATATTAAACAATCTCAGTATATTACTAAGTTTCAACTATTTCTCATTCTAATATTTATCGCATATTGGGGTTCCTTTAGTGCAAATGAAGGTATCGTAACTAAATACTATAATATTACTAGTCCTTTGTAACTCAAAAAATGTTCAGACCAAATGCATATTACGAGGTCAGGCTATTAAATGACGAGACAGCGCCTAGATGGCGCCTTAGACGGGTGGGACTGCGTCTGAGCGCTATGAATTGTTTCAAGAGGCCTATGGGTACAATTCTCTATCTCGTGTACGTGTTTTTGAGTGGTATAGTGAGGGTCGAGAGAGCACTAAAAATGACCGGGTTGCTCTCTGACTGTTTCAACTTCAGAAACAGTGATTAAAATCAACCAAATTGTGTATGGAGATCGTCAAATAAGCATCCGGATGATTGCCGAGGCTGTAAACGCCGATAAAGAAACGATTTGAAAAATTTTACACGAGTAATTACACATGACAGAGGCCTGTGAGGTGTCTGATTCTCTTGAAAGCTTAGAAAAAGATCTGCTTTGAAAGGGACCTAATTTGAGTCGATGGAAGCGGTAAAGCAAAAAACGGCAGAATTCACCAAAAAAGACGATCAATGGAAAAAAACTCAAGTAAATATGCGTGTCGAGAGGAGGGAAGTAAATTGAAGGGGATCATTTGATTGTAGAATAATTTTTTTAATAAAACCTTTTTTCGTAACCAGTCTCGTTATCTAATAGCTACACCTCGTATAACTATTGCTTATCTCAGATTTGTTAATAAGCGTGTAACATATAGCAATATCCAAATATCATGATTTTGGAACAATTTATAAGCAAATTAAAGTGAATATAAAAATATAATAATTGTGAATTGTTTAAACCGAAGAGCTAATGTGGTGATTTTGAATGAAATATTGAAGTGAAAGATGTTGATTTAATGCCTCGTCTTAGTGGGTTTAATAGTGGGATTTTTTCTCACTTTTTTACTTTTTGAATATGCAGAAAAGTTGTGGTATTCGATTATGGAAAGTTGTATGATTATTTGGATTTTGAAAATATATGTCTTACTCGAATTACTGATTAACTCGGATTCTAATATTCAATGCACATTACTATTTATGAGATTACTATATTTATATAATATAAGCGACAAATTATCATCACAAAGTTCTGAATTCCTATCAATACTGTGACAATGTTTTCTATGAGAATTTCTCAAGAATGTTGTCAATCCATACAATGAATAGCAAAAAGTTGTTTCTTCTTAAACGAATTCTTTCATTTAATTCGCACAAAAGTCACATATCAATGGCTTATGTGCGAGAGACCAATCAACGGAAAAAAAATAAATTCCATTCGAGACATTAATGGCTTTACAAAATCACTAGAAAGGATTGATAGTAGCACAACTGTTTCGGGACCAGATATGTGAAAATATTCACACAATATTCATTACTTGAGAATTTATCTATTTAGAACGGCTACCAAGTAATTATCTAAGTTGTTATTTTTCCTCTTATTTCAATAATTAAACGTTGATGACATGAAATCTGTCACAGTCTTTCTATTTAGGAATGTGATAGAAAGAAAAATTTATACACGTATAGTTGATTACATCCTTCACAACTAAACAACAATTAAGTTTGTTTTGTTACTGATTTTTAAATCTATAAATCGGTTAGGGCTGCTAATTGCGAATTCTCAATAGAAATGTTGAGGCTCCTTCTCAACTCATATTCCAACAGGTCTTCCGTAATTGATTTTATTTTCTCTGGTCCAGCTCGTGGTAGATTTATTAGATACTACTATACCAAAGAAGGTTCACAGCTTAATTCAGATTAAAGTTTTGTTGGACGTGGAGATTCCTGAAATTAATATAGGTAAATAATGTACCCCTTGTTGCGAATGTGTATTGTATTATGGAGATAAGTATAACTGATTGGGAAGAGATTGAACTTCATTTTCATCTTGGATCGTCTACCGATCAGTCCTCCTAGTTGCTTTATTGCCTCTCTTGTTTTTCTTGTTCACTAAATGGTCAAAGAGATCCAAGTCGTACAGAAAAAACCAACCCAATCACTTCATAATAATGCAGCGGAAGATCTGCTTGTTTCAATATCTGTTTTCATGTTATTTTTGCTCTTCTGAAATATTTTTTTCGAACCATTTTAGCAAAGAGCTTCGTCTTTAGTTGAAATCGTCTTGTCTGTTTCACTGTAGATATATTGTTTGTCTGTTATCAAACGAAACGTTAACTTTTAATACTTCACCCAGAGACACATTTGTAAAACACACAGAGAGAACTGATGAATGCACGCGTTAGAACATTCCTTGTTCTTCGTTATCCACAAGTGCAGAAAAAACATAATTCTCATCATATAATTTTTAGACGTTGTTCATGATATTAAATTATAAGCTACCAATACAAATCTAGGAGGTTCCTGATCAATTAGTCAATATACTCCAGTAAATATTCCAATAAACAGAAGATTTTCGCATGTTTTCAGTGGTAGTAACTGTCGATTAAGCAGTAATTCAGTTGTTAATCCAAAATATTTGAGCTCCATATATCCAATGAAAAAATTCAATAATAAATCTTTTGTCAACTGATAATTCTATCCTCAGTTTATTCGAATTGAATTGTCAACAACACTATAATGGGCTTCGAAATTTTCAAATCAAATTATGAAGAATGAAATGTTCAATTAGTATATCAATACAGCAATCGTGAGTGATTCTCGTTACTGTTAAGTATGAATCAAATATTATTTAAGTCATAAAATTATTATATTAATAACAGGTATTTATTCTGGTCTCGTCAGTTCTAGAACATTATGCTATGAATAAGTAATAAGTTGCTTCGTAAAAGGTCGGAATGAGTCATGAAGAAGATTTTAACCTCTCCAGAAACTTATATTGTTACCTTGCGAATTACGAAAAATTAGTCATCATCATCCTAGTTTCATACATAATTTAGGATTTGGTATATAAACGAAGTTGAAACGCAACTTCCATTCAGGACATCTGCCTCAATTAGAAGTATACTCCAACAAATCACATATTTTTTCAACAGTACATCTTTTAGATGTTTTCAGTTTTTCATGTTTTTTTTTCACTCACCAATATCGATAGTTTGTAATCAGAATTCACACAAATTGTTTATGTATGAGAATAGTAAGATTTTGTGTCATTTTGCTTTCGTTTCAAATAAAGTATTTCTCTTATCATTGATGTGACAAGTTACTTTTGATGCACATAAAATAATGGTTCTTTCGATGACATGTTCAGTTGAATATAAATAAAATTAGATATGATGAGGTAGTTTTTTCATTTAATCACAACTAAATTATTAAAAATGTAGTTCTGATGTTTTTAAAACTTTTTGATAAATGATACTAATAATTTTTCTGATGAAAAATTTTTGAATATTATTCAATATAGAGGGTGAATAATTAGTGTTGTAAAGTTCATTGCCTCCTTTGTCGTTTGAGATATCAACTTGAAAATTTGAGGGATCATAGATTAGTCTCCACTTTTTTAATACATTTATAATCCTATAGGGTGCTGCAGTGCCATAACAGTTGAATTTCTTCAAATAAAAAACTATATATTATATATTATTGCCTTACTTCTCCATTAAAATAACGTAGTGATGTGTTCTATGAGGTATTTGAAAAGTTATGAGCAATTTCCCATGAAATCGTAACAAATTCAATACCCTGTACAATGTGAGAAAATTCAGAAATGAAGATTTGTTGCAGTCAAAGCATTTGAATAGTAGTGAAAATACTGGAAAATTATTTATTTTGTTATTATTCATTGAACCTGATACTGGGTGAATCAAAATACTAATACATTATTTTCTCGATTTTTTCAAATTGATAACACTGGATTCTACTTTAGTGTCAAAAAGTACTGCCAACATACACCTTTTCGTAACATTCTCTATATCTAAAATTATTAATTGTTGAGATATTCTAATTTTTCTGTGCAAAACAATAATTATGTAACTATATTTGATCATTCAACAATTGAATGTGGTGAGTGGGATATGATTTATTTGTCAAAAACAAATATTTGGACATGACATGACAATAGGTACATTATTGTTTCTTTGATTTAGCAGTTTGATACATTTGGTGTTTTAAAGAATATAAAGTAGAGAAAAAATGAATTTAACTTGTGATAAAATGAGTGATATGATCTAGACATTAAGAGAATGCAATAGAAAGGCCTTACTATCATCGAGAGTAAACTATGAACGTTTTCCTGAAAGGTGACAACTTACAAAAACAAGCTTGGAAAGATTGGTGGAGTGGTTCAATCGCACGGGCTCACTCAATTATGCAAGACATGAACGATTCAAAACTTCTGTCACAGGAGAAAATGAAATTATTGTTCTGCTAATTTGCCTAATTAGTGCCAAAATATCTTAAAGGTACTATCCTAATGTTTCTAACACAATTGTACAATACAATATCATGAGCTGTTTTTTTCCCAATTTTGTGAAAGATAGCCCAAATTATTCTAATCCCTAGGCCAGGGAAACCTCTTGAAGACACAACATCTTACAGACCAATAAGCCTATTACCAGTTATGTCAAAACTTGTTGAAAAATTACTGATTGAGGAAATAGAACCAATTCTAAAAGCCAGCAGACTAATATCTAACTACAAATTAGGATTTGGGGAACAACATGTCCCCATAGAACAAGTTCATCGAGTCACAAAAAAAGTGTGCCAATCTTTTGAAGATGAAGAATACAGCTTTGTAATTGATGTGCTTGTGTCATGGATTAATGGACTATCTTGGTTTTCTTCTCCTTCGCCTTCACTCTCACTTCTATACTCAATTTCTCACGTAATTTTTATAGGCTTTTCATCAAACCTTGTACTCCTTTGTACTTTCAATTGTGGGCAGTACATCGGATATACTGATCTCTTTAGTCAAAATCTGGAAGTTCACTCATAAACTTAATATTTCCAGAGGCATTGTCTTCAGTTATACCTTGGACTTTTTGTTATGGAGAAATTTTCGCTATATTCGATCTAGTATGTAGACCATAGGAAGAAATAAAATCAAGTACCATTGATCGTTAAGTCTATAAAGTGTAGTATGTACTTCCTGCAATTGAGGTCCACTCATTAACTTTGACATATTTTGATCTAACTGTTCTACCACGCAAAGCTCGTCAAAACCGACACTTACTTTGCCCCCGAAGAGTGAATCTTTCTGAAAACATTGCACTATGAAAAATTGTTACTTTTGATCTAAAAATATATGAAACAAACATTTCTCCAGTGTTTGATTAAACTGTCAGAGTAAAGCAACAATGATAAATATTATTAATATCCTCAAAAAAATTAGTACTAAAAATGATTGATCCTCCCACTGAGGAATAAATAACAAATCTTTTATTTGCATTGAGGGCAGTAACATCGGTTACGTGGACTGTAATCTTTTATATGTTTTAACGGTATCTTCTTGTCTCCTGGAATGACTTGTTAAAAATATATTGTTAAGATACTTAGTAAATGATACACCAAAACTTGTTCGGAAAAACAATACAGTACCCAATGTAAATACACTGAACAAAACGAACTCTTTGTTCTTTAGTGTCTTAATAACAATAAATGTATGCAGAGGCTACATTAAACTTTTGCCCATGTGAAGTAATTGTTTTATTTTAGAAAGATTGAGATTTCAACTGTTCAACAAATCAGTACTCATCCTATGCATAACAATGTAGCTGATTGTCTTCTTGTGAGGAACGGTGATACATATCTTACACGTATGTCATGGTTCAAATTGATTATATTATTGTCATATTTTTTTTTCACTTATTCGAGAGTTTTCTGGTAAATGATTATATAAGTATGGCGGAGCCAGACTACCTATAACATGCATATTTAACATCCTTTCTCATCATCTTTGAATCAATACAAAAAAATATTGATCAGTGAAAATCCGCAAAAATATTATAAACAATTATCCGACGTCTATAAGGAATAAATTTAAATATAACAGGATTATGAATATTGATAAAGAGCCAGAGCTGATCAGTTTTTATAGAAAAAACCACTTCAAATAATAAGTGAATCAGAATAGCATAGCTGATCTACAAATACGGTCATAATTCTGATAGAATCATGTATGTGTGGATTTAGGGTCTCGTATACACTGCTACCCAAAGTATCCATTGTGTCCTTATTTCTTGCTGCGATACTGCAGAACCCTGTGTTTACAGCTGATCCATCAATACCACTGCTTTCAAAAAGTCTAGAATAGGGGATGGCTTCAATTACCAGATATCTTCGTCTTCTACTCCATACGCTCCCAGGTGTAGTGCTCTGGAGTTCCTCGGTGTTTCACACTTTCAAAGAATGTGGATACAGGTTTCTTTCATTCTCTGTCCAGTGCCCCGATAGAACCCCTGTTAGTATTCGTAGATTGTTCTTACTTAGGTTGATACATTCTGCCGATCTACTCTTGTTATAGTTTCTCAGAAGAGTTTGGACACACCATGACGCATGGACCGATTTCACTATTTTTTCGCAGTTGTGTTGGTTATTGTCAGATTTTTCCTTTCATAAGATTTTGTGAAGGGAAAATTTAAGAATATTTTTTAAGAATACTCACTTCTAATCTAATTCTAGCTCTTTGGACAATATAAACTTTTTTAATGTAACATTATGACGTTTGACATGAAATTGACAGAATTCATGCTGTAAATATCATCAAAGAGCTACAAGTTCAATTTAATATGAAGTTGGGATAGACTTAGAAGAACGTCGCTAATCTAACAATTGATATAGTCGGTTATACAGAAAAATACAATAGTTTTCTCTAATTTACAGTTGAATTTTCGTTTTTGAAGATGCCAGCAATTGGACGTATAAACTTAAGTCGCAGTACTCGCAATGCTGCGAGTTTAACCCCTATCGAGCTGCATTCAATTATAACGCTCACAGCAAATCGTTGCTATTGGACCAATGAACGTTGTATGCCGATATTGAAAGGCATTTAATTTTGAAAATGAAGCTCATGGATTGTGTTGCCCGAGTGATCAAGTCAAATTCACTCCACCATAACCATAACATTCATTGGTTTCCGGGAATGGACAAGATTGAGAACATTTTTTCTCTCATATTCAACAATACAATAAATGTTATCGAATTATGTGATTTGGTGCAACAAAATTTATTCAAGAAAATTTTATGCCAGCTCTCAAGATTCAGGGTCAAACATATTATTTAAACAGGTTCCTTATTGCCAACGCTGAATAGTGACTACAAATTTTTGTAAATTTATTTTATGGGCGATTCAGCAAGAGAAGTTGATTAGAATTTTGTACAAAATAATTCCGTAAAAAGACTAGCTCCAAACGTTTTTTCATCAACATAACGAATTGGTTGCATTATTCATTATTATATTATTATTCACGAACACTTTAGACCGCATACCATCTAATAATCACAAAATTGTCATCAAAGCTGATAAGATGCCAGAAGGAGAACACGGACGTTTTAATGCGTCAACAATTGACGAAGTCGCTGTTGTCTCGGGTGAAAATTTATAAAACTGAGATATTGTTTTACATCGGCGTAGCAATCAACTGCAGCGTGTGTCCGAAACACATCGATCATATGAAGCGCTACAATATCCTATTTTATTTTGGCAAGGTGAAGATGGATATCATGAAGATAATAAACCCAGTTACATGTTCCGAAACTAACAAAGAAGTTGGTTCAATTAATTATTATTCATACAGACTGTTGGTTCGGTAAAATGAGGACAATCATATCTTAAAATGTCGGCGTCTCTTAAGCCAATACGCTGTGGATATGAACGTGAAAGAAACTGATTGACTTGAACTAGTAGATTTTGAGAAATCTCAAAAAAAATATGAAATTTAAATGTGGGTTTTCTGAAATAACTTTTAAACGGGTTTACCGATCGATTCCAAAACCAATTCGAATTCAATATTCATCGTGTGTCGGCTCAGCTACTTTTTTATATAAACACTGATCTTTCTGTTCCCGAGTCTAATATTTGCACAACAAGGTTTTTGTGATTATTACATATATTATTGAAATACATGCTAGGTGAAATTTGGATACGAATTTTTCACTGGTACAGTCCATCAGATCTCTTAATTTGGTACCGGAGACTGCCTCCATTTCTTCGATTATTAATCTGATTGATTTCTTGAATCTTCCTTTCGTCCAGCTCTCGATAGATTTGTCCTGATGTACCAAGTGGCGACGACTGCTTGTTTCAGACTGATATCTGTCATGATAACGTGGAGGTTTGTCTCCAATATCAACTTAGATTTTGTTCTGATAGTTTTCCCAGTCATATCTTTGTTTCTCTCCTTTCATCTACTACTTAAGTAACGCGATCTTTTAATCCAAATATTTTGTCTTGGTAATCGATATAATATATCTTACTGTTACTTTTGAAAAACACTGCACAGGTATTCTTTATATTGATATTGTCCCGCTTTACAGTAGTTATCAATTTGTTTCATGGCTTCCTGTCGTGTTACCACCACTAGTTGGATGCGCCTGGTGATGAAAACGGTATCGTTAGGATGTACTCGTCTTGGGAATGTATGCTATGTATATGTTGTACTGGGGAGAGAACTGCTCCTTGTGGTACTACGAACTTTTTTTATCCATCCTTGATTTGAAATTTTTTTGTCCATATAGTGCTGTTGTAGTTTCGTGAAAACTTTGTAATTTGACGTCTAACATTTTGAATAATAAGTATTTCTTGTTAAGCAAGATCACAGACTTCGCTGAGATCCAAGAAAATGGCTTCAGAGGATAAAATCAAGGTAGCGAATTCTACAATCCTTGGAACTTGGTTTTTAGTACTCATAGGTTTCTAAATCTGAACTGTTCGTTTGACATTTTCGACTACCTTGATCATCATGGGTAAGAGATAGATGGTTTTGTGGTAACTTCGGGTTTGTTCCTCCCTCTCCCAGGTAGTACTTGATTCTCAGTATAATGACTAGATATTAAACGGGAGACCTCTTGACATACAAAGCTCTTAAGTAGTAGCAAATTGTTGCCATGCCTGTATTTTTCAAAAGTGATAATGATCACTGAATGCTAGATCAGGACCTTAAGGTGGATTGTCAAATATACTTTTTAGCTGAACTTATGAATAGAGATTTCTCACATTGGCGATTCAAACCATGTCAGTGGATAGCATACCTCCTTATTTGTTTGTATCGCTCTTCGGAGTCGAGGAAGGGTCTTATAGTAGATTTACTTTGATGTTATGACTTCCGTTTCCACGAAATTAACAAAACAGATGCTTTTTCGTATTCAATGAACGCTATTTGCTCCATTTTGTGACTGCTCTAAGCGATTCGGAACCCAACGCACACAATTTTCAGCATCCTATTCCGGTGGTCATGATTTTATGAAAAGAAGACCATGAAAAGGCTGCAAAATATTCAGAAAGTTCACTAATTGTAAAATTTCATATCTCCTGCATCACTCGGCTAAATTATTCAGAAATACTTAAAGTAGCGATACATGTCATAGATCTTTATACTACCTTTCTCACACCATTGTTTCAGTATTGTCAGCAGCACTGTATCCTCCAGTAGAAACGAATTATATTTCGTAACTCACCATTGGTGGGAGCATCGATAGTAGCTGATATCATTATAAACCTGTAGTTCAGCAACAAATGAGTAGCTAGCAATATTGGCAGTTGTAACCATGGAGGTTCTCATTGCTGCAACCGGTAGATCTGTCAGTACAGAATTTGCTTTAGGGAATAACGAAAACGAAGAATATCAAATGAAAATAACGTTATGCTTCATAAAACTATGATACTACTACTTACGAGACTTAGAGTGTACAAATTAAATGTATTCCAATGTATCAATCCAATCCAAATTTCACCGCTCGTAGTTAACGCTCCTCAGAAGTAATATCACTAAAATTGAAAACCAATACAAGTTCAGTCTGTGATTGTTTTACATCCTGTATATTCATAACCGTGAGGTAAATCAAAATAAAATATTCTATAAGTAGGTACATATAATTTAAAGCAGTTCACGTTTTATGATCAAAATCATAAAAATATATATATCAAATTGTATGTCTTATTCAATCTTTACAATTATCATAACTTCAACGATCATGTTAATAAATAAAATGTTGGCGAGAAAAACTAACAAAGTAAACGTGACATAGTAATCAGGTCAAAGGCACACGTCTTGAGGTGTTTAAAAGTCACTATATCAAACAAAGAATACCAGACCAATAAATAATTTGACTGATATTATTGATGATATTTTTTGATTTCTTCTCATGGGTTTTATTCCATGAATTAATTCAATTAGAAACTATAGAGAATTTAATGTATTTATTTATGTGATATCCTATTCAACTATATCTATTTCCTCTATGAGGAGAAGATTATTTCCTTCTCAGAAATGTAACTACATATTCTAGCCCTAATTGGTTATGCATCTTTTCAAAGATATATTTATCTATATGAAAACAAGTACGTTGAGATTCATGCTCTGCGAATTTTCAGATCTAGAGGAACATTATATTTTTCATAGTATTGTAGCAACAGTCTGCAGCTTGATTAGAAATGTCCATAATAAATTTTCCAAATAAATGAATTGATATTAGTTAAATATATCTACAATATACAGAATTGAAACTTAAAATAATCTATATTTTCTATAGTGCTACAGACCGCTAGTGGTCTTGATTTTTCTAAGAATACTTCCCCAGTTTTTGCTGTCCAGAACTGTCCTCTTTCAATTTTGTATCCTTAGAAGATCTCTTCTTGGATTTTTAAATTAGCCCAGGTCCTTCAAAATTAAATTCGAGTTATTTTCTTGGCGTCCTCTATTTATCTATTGGCATACAAAATCTTTAGACCATAACAAATTTTACGATCTATAATTCTTGGTGATATTGATATAACAGATGGTTACATGTGGATCTCCCTATTTCATTCTCACATTTCGGGGCAGTTATTTTCTTCAATATCTTAATATCAGAGATATTTATGTATCCTGTCACTGTTTTTGAGACCCACGTTTCGCAACCGTACATGATTATAGGTTTGAAAATACTCTTGTATATTCGGTCTCTAATGTTTATATCTACGTCAATTAATCGGAATATATGAGTTAGTAAAATTTGTAACTGCTCCCAGATCATCTACTATTGTAACGCTCTGGGGCATTCTGTTTATAACTACTTGTCTTAAACTCTTGTTGTCCAAATATAGAACGCTAGTCCTACCTTCTTAACCTCATCGTGCAGCTTATATATGGAGTTCCGAGATAAAAAATTCAGGAGAGAATAGATGACGTGAAAATAATGCCAATGCTGATTTTCTCAGGCGACCTCTTGTTTCTGAGGTACAGGCTTATAAATTTGTCAAATCAGAACTTATATTTAAGTATATTTTGTAAACGGTTAGGTTAAAAATCCGTAACTTTTACAAGGACAACCTTTACAATCTAGGGATCGCATGAAGGAAATTATTTATTTTGATAAAATTTATGGTTTGGGAGAAATAGATATTTTTTCTGATCGTTGTACATGCCAAAGAAACAGTTCAATATAAAGAGACATTCTGAAGAAAATTATCATGTTATCAACATAAGGAAAAAACTTAAATGTAGGAAAATTTGTTGAGTTAGCCTGATATTTATCAAAAAAACTATTATAAATATTCGAGGAGGGCACTTTGCACTTTGCATCCAAGACAAAATCGATGTGGATGCTTTGTTTGAAATACCGAGAGGATTTATAACTGCCTAAATGTGAATTATGAGAATCAATAAAACCGTCACGAGTGAAACCGGAAGTGTGTAGGTACCCACATCGGAAAATAATTATATATATTTTTTTATTTGTAGGCTTAGTAACTGTAGTTTTCTACATTTCAATTTTTTCCTTATGTAAGTAATACGATTTTCGACAGTATGCAATTCAATTGGAAATATTGATTGTTTTTTGATACCTCCTAAAAAAATTTTGAATAAATAATTACAATTTATGATAATTCTTTTCAGAATAACTCTCTATGACGAACGGTTTCCTTGGTATGCACAACGATCTCAAAATCTACATATCTTCTAAACAATAAATTTTATTGGTGGATATTTAATTCATATTCTCACGCCCTTTTTCATTCGACGTTAAATATGTTGCCGATAGTGGATTTACCAAGTCAAAACTTCATTTGGTACTCACCAATGAGTTTTCCTGCATAAGAGATAAGTCTTTCACTTATGAGGGAAATAATGCTGCTATAATCCATATGCAGAAAAGTTTTGTTGACATCGAAAATTGATAAAATTCATATTTTATTAATAGAAATGTTAAAAATATGGTGGAGGTGACGGTAGATTATTCAAATTTTATCTGAAGGCATCTACGTCTACTACTTTCACTAGTTCAGACCAGAGATCCTCCGAATCGAGAGGATTCTCAATATTTTCAGCCAAAATGGGTTCTTCAAAAAATAAAATTCATTCATCACTACCCCGATTCTAATTATACCCAACGCAATTCGATATAATATTAAACAAAACAATCAACCAAGTAGATAAATTCTGTCTAGAAGTTATCCATTGTCTATTGTCAATTTGGGGTATTGATTGACCAGCATAGACATTGAATACTAATTTCATCAGAGGTCGGCACAAATGGGCAAGTATCTGTGCGGGAGGTCTCTTGGGTTACGTGACAAGCCAAAGTTATTAGAAAATGTTCGAAGATTTGCGTGGGCAAATGAAAAACGATCCAGCACTCGCGAACATCCGCCATTTCATGCAGGATGGAGCTTCGTAGCTCTACGTTGAGCCCTACGTTGAGTGCCCCGCACGATTATGTGATCTGACACCCTGTGATTTCTTCCTACGGGGCCTTCTCAGAACCGCTTTTCACATAAGTATGACGCACTCTTCCCGTTCTCCGAACTGCCATTGAAGAATAAGTTGAAACTCTTCATGGACATCCTGACATGCTTTGCCGGAGCTATCTCTCCGCTTAGAAACGTTGCCGTAAATGCAATTTGTATACTTGCAGTAACCCTTCTCCGAATCCGTTTTGTGATTTCTTTCAATAGATTCATTTAGACGTTGCATTTTTTCTCTCAATGCAAATATGTTGCCTGACTTATACTTAATAGCATCTCCTCGAAGTATTTAATGAATAAACGCAGAGGGAATATTTGTTACGTGAAAAGCGTTCTGTTTATACTGGGTATTAAACGTATATTGTACCTATTTGATACAAATCTGGAGACAAATCTTCAAAGGAAAAGCACGAACAAAAATCATTTTTTTGAACAAATGGAAACAAAATATTTACGATAATTACACTCATCAAAACCAGAAATAAGTGAAATAATAATGCATTAATAATGCTGGTAGCATGGATGGTTTTATACCGGTGGTATTCGAATGTATTTTTCTTTAGAGGTAATTATTGCGGAATGTGTGAAAAGATTATATCGATTTCATTTTAATTGACAAGTGATTGTGTATTTTTTTGCATTGTAAAATATTGAGCCCTCAACTAATTCTGAAGGTAGGTAGGTAAAGGTCATGCCCCGCGTTCCTAAATAGATAGCCGTGCGACGATCTTTCTGAAATTGGAGAAGCGTGTTTACGAATTAGGCAAACGGATTCAATGAGGAATAAGGAAGGGAGAGTCAGAAATCTCAATATTTTGAAAAAGTCCCTGCGGGGAGCCCTGCTGTTTAGTCCGAGTAAATATCTAACAGCTTTTGTTAGATTCGCTCAAATTGAGTCACACACACGTACCCCAAAAGGAAAGGACATAATAGAGATGCGACTTAATACAGGCATAATGAACTGTCAAGGAGGTGGATAGGTTCAACTCTTTGAAAACTGATCTCAACGCAAAACAGGCGGTAATATGAAATTCCCATTTCAAAGAATTGTTCATTACAAATCCTAAGAATTTTACAGATTCAACGACGTCAATGGTGGTGTTAATTGATAAAAAATGCAGTATGTATTTTTATGTGATAAAATTTTAGTTTTAGAAACGATGAGACAGAGAAGATTAAAATCGCACCATGATTTAAGGGTGATTATGTCACCGGATATAGTCCTATGAACTACCGTGAGAAGAGGGTTTCCAAGAGAAACTAGTGTCGTCTGCAAATAAACTTATTTTACCACTGATGTCTAGATAAACAGAAGAAACACAATAGGACCTACTACTAAGACTTGGTGCACTCCACATTCTATTGTATATATATACAAGGAAATATGCGTTAATCACCATGACTTCTCATACACAGATAGATCGAACAAAGTTATCCATGGTTCGATATCTGTTAGCCTTGCTGAGATAATGGCCACTTCCGATATCTCCAGAAGTAAATGTTTCCACATAAAATAGATATGATAAATCGATTTCCCGTATCATCAATAGTCTATGTATAGAGTTCCATGAAGATCGTTGTGGGGTGGCTTATCACACTTGTGCCGAAGGAACTGTGTGAGCATTCGCATCAGGGAGATATGAAAGCGGATCATGAGGAGAAGTTATAGAATTTGATCATACTTTGGCTATCACAAAGTAATTATTGAGGTTATCAGGTGAAGTAGAGATTATGATCGATGAAGAAGTCTTATTTCTTAGATCATTCACAATGGATCGATCATGTTTCTTTCCTTAGATGAGATAAAATTCGCGTGTTCTTGGCATATATATGTAAACTTTTAGTGGACCAGGGCTTATTTTGCTTATTTTTATTGTGTCTGGGGGGAAAAAAATTGGATGCTAGACTAGTTGGTATTTCTATGAATCTGCTACCTGCGCCTTGGGTGCCAGGTTTGCTCCTTGCCTTTTCACCCAAAGAGAGATAAAACAATAACACCCATCATTACTTGGTAAGGTGAAGAGAGACATTCTAAAAAAGTGACTGTATTTGATTAAAACCATCAGAACAACGCACCTACTCACTCATTAGTGATCGCCATGGTTCAAGTTTACGAATTGCTATACAAATATACAGCGCCTTTTCCCTGTTCCAAAATCCTCAAGTAGGAGAGATATTTCCATCAGACAAGGATGTTATTGCATATATTAACACCTATTTTAAGGAGACAAGTTCAACCATCATTTGAAAGTGTTTATATAAATGAAAGAAGACTATGCTAAAAAATTAAGATGTTTATGAAGAAAAAATGTTTTGTTCCTCTGTTAGTTTGGAAGCTTCTCCGACAGCCCTTATACATCACCAAATATATCTGTTCCTATCATGAATATAACATCCATTCTTTTATAATTGGTTCCTTTGTTTCAACGACCTACAGTACTTGTTATTTCTTTACTTTTTCTTCCTTCCTCATCCATATATTTCACCTTTTTCCGATGTACTGAATTTTCTGGCTGAGTTTTTTTGAATTTCATTCAATTAGCGGTTAATCTGCTCAAAAAATATTCCATTTGTTTTTATTGTGACTGATTTCATGAGCCTTAGCGGCCAGGTTTTTTTTGTCATTTTTATCCTTCTAAATTGAATTAATTTAACAATATTTTTTTCCATGTAATTTGGATCAATCTTGGTACTAAATGATTCATGAATTTTTTTTGACAAATTCCGCTTCCACACTTTTCTTGTTATTTTTTAGTGATTAAATCTGATTAATATGTCTATTCAGTGAATATCATTAAAAAGAATAAATATTTTCAAGTTAAAGGATAAATTTTTTTGTAAATGCCACTCATGAAACAAAGCTGTCTAATGGAATATTAGTTATTTTCCAGAATTATACAATTTGGGACTATTAATTTATCATTGGGGAAACGAATGGGAGTAAATTTTATTCGGTAATATGTAAATATAATTTTCAAAGATTATGTAGTCCAAACCGTCAGAAACAAAAACCATTGTGCGAAATTCTCCGAAAAGTGGCATTGCTAATGATACGCATACATTATTTCACAATAATCTGAGCTCTTAATCATTCACGCTTAAGATCTTTATCATCGTTTATTCCACCTTCACACTGATCTTCCAATTCATCATTTCTCCGCGCCTGATGCATGTTATGTATTGTATAATGTTAGTCTTAGCGTGTGCTCAGGTGGGGACTTACGTTACCACTGATGGGACACACAAGACAAATCTCCAGTAACCAGCTTGATTTCATCCGGTTAACACCGTATTAAAAGTTGAGCTCCGATACTTGACCACTCGCGGACGATACCAACAGTCAGTGAGAACAGAAACTTTTCATCAATTTAACGGAATCTTACGAAAAGACTCCAATAGTCAATCACGAAAGTTACTTATAATCAAATTTTTGGTGTTGTTAAGTGTTTAAGTGACATAAATGAACTCGTTACTACAGTACAGTAATCTTTCCGAGCGTCTTAGCTCGCAACTACCTGAAATAAATTTTTCGGACGACAACAACAATAATCATGATTTCGAGAATACTGCTCCTACAAAAGAGGATAAATATTCTCTTAGGCCGAGATCTTTGAGGAGGGTGACAGAGAACGCTAAAGAGTCCTTAGGAGAAACTACTCACCGACAAAGTAAGACGCATAAACCTAAACAAAAAGCGGCACCTTTAAGTAAATATAGGCGAAAAACCGCTAACGCCAGAGAACGTAATAGAATGAGGGAAATTAATCAAGCTTTTGAAACATTGAGGAGGATAATACCTCACATGCAGGCGACACACATACCCGGTGCTAACGAGAAGTTGACAAAAATAACTACACTGAGATTAGCTATGAAATATATTTCGACTTTAAGCGCAGCTTTGAATGGCTCTACCGAAATTGAATCTTTATCTGATTATAGTGACTTTGATTGTCTGTTTCTTGAATCGGACGGAGAATCGATTTCAGATCACTCGGGATCGTTGCTCACATCCCCTGATTTTCCGGAACCATCATTATCACCTGTGGATTTCGGTGATCCTTCTTTACCTGCACTACTACATACCGACTTTACTGAGCATTCTTTAGAACCTGCTGATTTTAGTGATTTTCTATTAACGTAACAACTAGTGAGTCCTTATAATTTTAGTGTTTAATTAAATCAATCAATTTGATCACTTTCTTAGGAAAAAATCACAGGTAAATTACAAGAAAATCGATAATGCTCTAATTAACGTATTATTTTATATAATCACTATAATTACTATGAAAACGTTAGATTTGAGACAATAGTTTCTCAATTCCTTATTTATTCACAAGTAATTTTTTAGTTTAAACCTTAAAGAATGTGTTGAAATTGAATAGTTTCTTCTAAGAAATCGATGTACATATGATGTAAGTAAATCTTCAAGAACACAGTATTTTTTAGTAGAAAACAAAAAAATTGAAAATTATATAGTTGGGTTTTCGGATAGAGAACCTATCATCTTCGTAATTTTCGGTATTTAAATAGTTTGAGAAGAATATTCGAATAGATAAAAACCAGGCGCACACTTTGGTCATTCGGATAAAACTGATAATTACCTAATGTATACATTGAATAGAT
Source organism: Diorhabda elongata (assembly GCA_026230145.1). Lineage (NCBI taxonomy): Eukaryota > Metazoa > Arthropoda > Insecta > Coleoptera > Chrysomelidae > Diorhabda > Diorhabda elongata. The sequence goes on from CM047928.1 coordinate 7,540,503, forward strand.
AAAGAAAATATTTATATCCAATTTATACTTAAAATTATTTTAAGTCATGTAGTTTGTGAATCAGATTCTAATTTAATTCAATTAGAACCCTTTTAATTCTATGTTACTATCTGATATTGATTTACATACAATGTCTACACAGTATATGACAATTTTTATAATCATTACGAAAAAATGTTCTCCATAAAATGATTTGCATGGTACTGTACATGATATTTTTCAATAGTATACGATATAAATTCACCTTTTAAATTGTTAGAAAAATTATTGATGATTATGTATTAATGAAAAAAATAACTCTGTACATAGTACAAGCAAAATTACTGTTAATAAAAATGCTATCCTGTCAAATAACAACTTCGTTTCGAAATTATAGCACCTATTCAAATAATTATTGTATTAATGCACTAAATGGTCTTGATTTTAGGTCTCTCCTGTTTTAAAATTGATCTTTTTTTGATAATTTCTGGAAGAGAGACAAAATTTGACGTTTCAACTTTTCTTCTAGTCTTAAAGAGAAGTCGAAACATTTAATCTTTCCTCCAAAAATTATTGAAAAAAATTGAATTTTAAAACAGAAGAGATCTAAAATCAAGAACATTTAGATGCATTAGTTTATTAAAAGGTGTAGGAAATGACAAATTGAGGAAATAATTATTGTATATACATATAAATAAATATTAGGAATAAAAGACAGATGTGGGTACTTCAAGTTTGAGAAGAATTTGAGGTGCTTTAATACCTTTAAATTCAAATAAAACTAGTGTAACAAGATAGCGGGAAGAATGTGATAAAATTTTCAATTATGCCTAATAGTATACACCAAACTTTGAACATCAACTATTATTCGTTTTTTATTGGGACAAGAAAACAAAAATCTAATTTCTTATTGTAATTTCTAAATTTCATTGTATGCATAGGCCTTAATTTATATGGGTGGAACTTTGAAACTCTTCCGCCTATAAAATGAAGTTACATCTTAACTTCAGTGCTTCACTTTTGATCGTGTTCATCTTCAATTTATCTCTCTAATTTAAATTCGTTAATAATTCTTATTGTACTGTGTATTTTCGACATTACTGGTACATGAGTGGAAAAAATTCTTGTCAGAGGGCTGCAAATTACTTGTTTTAGTTAAAACAGTAATAATAAAGATGTGGTGTAAACTTTTGTGGACACGTTGTACAATTCAAAAATTAGAATTTGCAAACAATATTGGGTGGACGGTGAATTCATCAGAATCAAAAGAAATTTTAAAAAGAATGAAATTAATACATATCATATATCCCATATCAGATAATTCTTCTTTTTGCTTTCTATCCTTGTATATGTCGCTCACTAATCCTTACATTTCTTTCTTACTTCAATAGATCTTTAGATATTTTCTATTACTTTTCATTAGGTACTCATGTTCTACATCTTCCTGTTGGTTTAATTCACTTCGTATCATTCATTTACTTATTCTATTTCATTTTCATTGTTTCATACCTCCTACAATTCCCAAAATCTTGATTATGAACAGAACAGTTCTTAGTGAACTGTTCACTGTTACGCTTGACGTGCGTTTCGATAAGTAAGTTATCGTCTTCAGTGACTAACTGCAAATCAAACAATGTTGTTCAATGTATGATGTTATTTTAATGAAATTGTTGATAATAGTATCACCAACGGTTCTAGCTATTTCAACGGTTCATTCATTTCTTAATAAGGTGAAACGAAAACTTTCAATATTTTGTGAGAGAAACAATATAATCGGATCTACGGATTATATATTGATGCTCATTAATTATTATTAAATAGATTAAAATTAATTAACATAAATCATGAGAATTTTTTAAACAAAGCTAGCAACTCAACCAAAATCTTGTGAATTATATTTCTGTAGCTCACGTTCGAGAAAGGGACAAGAGATTATGAGAAATTTTTGATAAAAGTACGTGATTTTTTTCAGTAATACATCGAGCTAGTCTCCATTACAAATAGAGGGGTTCAATTCATTGGTAAGATCTCAAAATCACATTTTGTAGTTTACTACTTATCAATAATCAATTCTTGAAATCTGTACATAATACCAAAATGAGAATGCTTACATTTTGATATGAAGCTTTGTTACGTTATAAGGAGTCCTTTAAGAGGTATGTACACATTTATCGTAGGTGACAGTTTCTAAATTATTGTATATTAAACAGAAAAATTCCATTATAACTTATAGAACTTTGTAGCATAAATTGATAACTCTTTATACATAATGGAAACTCGGGCTTTTCAAAATAAATTCCTTTTTTATATGGAGCACACTGTTTTTTATGGAGCATGTAGGCTCTTCGAATGTGTATGTTCAATGTCTGTTAAGCATTTACTACACTCGAACTACAGAACAAAGTTATTCCATCAAGTTTATTTGAGAAATAATATGTGTAAATAAAATTTAATATAATGTCAATCGCTTACCGTTTGCATCTTCAATTTTTTTAGATTCGCTTCATCAGATTTTTTCAATAAATGAAAAATATTTAACATAAGTAGATTATATGTTAAAAAATGGTGGAGATGATTTGAGTATCGGTTGTATGTAACAAATGCTGTTTGTTTGAGTTTTAAGTTTATCATTAACGATTTTTATACCACAAGGCACCCAAGAAATAAGCATTTGCGGAAGTAGAGAAACCAAAATCTAATTAAAAAAATTGTCGTGATTGAGGAAAATAAAATGAAAAAACTGCTAACTAATGCAGATGATCTATCTACAAATCTCAACTCAAACGCTTCATAATACAAATGTCTCCACCGTAATTATTAGTGGAGGTGACGTGTATTGTTAGATAACCATGTGAGAGGATACCTCTTTGATATAAGACTAGCTAGTGTGGTTCATTCAAATATTTTCCATAACATAATTTACAATATTCATTCTAAATACTTAATTTTATGAGGAAACCTTCGAAATGCAAGCTAGAGCTACGGCGATTTCAAGGTACATAAATAAAAAGGCCAATGACTCACTAATAGATTAATATCGAGCAGGTTTAACAATAGATATCACAAACTAAGGATCAAATTCTACAGTAAAAAACTGAAAGTTATTACAATAAGGTTCAGAGTGTTAATCAACCTACGATTTCCATATAAATATGTCCATATATCTTAAAGTATTCTGCATAATGGATTGAAACCTCAAGAGGGTTCTCATTCAAAAAACCATTTGTAGCACTCTATAGTTAAGAATCAATCTATGAATGGCGAATGAGAAAATAAATACAAAGTGTTTTAACAATCTAGTGAATGTCGAACATTTCATCAAATTTCAATTTTCAATAGAAATATTTTTTCATTGTCATCATTTGTAGAAAACTCATTATCGACATTTTTTCATAGAGTACAAAAATGTTGGATCATTAACCCTGACGATAAGTTTCACCCTGGCATCTAGACACTAATGTAAACATTATGAACTGAATGGGTTTTTTTAAAGTTTAAAGATCAGAATACATCGACTTTTGTTAAAAGGGCGATTTTATCATGAATGGAAGTAGGTAAAATTAGCATTTGAATTTTTTGGTCTATTTTAAAAGGGCGCAATTCTAGAAGAGTTTTTTTAAAGGCGTAAGCCATTTCCTCTAAGGATTCTGTTGTTTGATTTCTGCACTCATTACAAGGTTAAGAAAAGCTTCTATTTATCACCTGAGTTAAATCTTAAAACGATGTGAAAGCTTGATGTGAAGTCATACTTTGAATAATGTAGCTAAACGAGCGGCAGTTGCAGCTGCATAAATCAAGAAGTAAAAAATTTAACTCAGCACGAACAGTCACAAGAAGGAAAACATGAAGAACAAATTTTGTCGTTAGCATTTGATTATATGAAAACTGTATGTATTCCTAAGACTCCCGTTCAGGTAGTCTGTCAATTGCTTTGAGATGCATAATCTTAAGAGTATCAACACAACATTACGCTTGTACCAAGAAGGTGTAGCATGAAAAAGTTCTAATGAGGTTTGCTCTTTTGTTAATGAATACCAAAAATCAGTACCAAGCCCATACACTGAGCTTCGTGTCAAACAAAAACTAAGCGATGTCAAGGTTTTGCTTATACCTGACAGATTTAGGTCACTCAGTATTTCCATGTTGGCGGCCATAGTTTTCTTCCGTGTAGCAGAGATATCTAAGGCTTTAAAGAAACATAACCCCATTTTTGATGTTCATGTAATAACTCGCATAATTTTGCAAAACTCATGACGATTTAATAAGTTTTCTGTTCTTGGGGTTACATCATCTGACATAGTTTCAGATTTCAAAAAATTACAAAATAAGTCTTACACAAAATCATGTATATCACAAGAAACGAAAGGAAAAAACACAGATAAGAAGGATACAATGTACTTTCAAATCGGTACTCTCAGATGTTCGTTTATGAATCTAAGTTAAAAGGATGTGTTAAAGCCTACCCTACAATAAATGGTATTATTCATCACAACTTTTTACTGGCTAACACGCAGATACTCTCTCCCCACTTTCGGTTAAGGCTTACCAAGGTCGAGCGCCAATAAAAATTGCAAAGATAGAAGATATTAAAAAACTGAAAGCCCACTTCTCAGACGCGCTTCGGGGATTTTTCGAAGAAATTTGTGACTGGCAAACTGATGATAGATCTCAAGAGATTACCAGCAATTTTGAGGTTTTAGAAAACAACGATAATCTATAAATCAGAAATATGGCCTCAAATCCACATCTTTGGTTTTTTTCCTCTTTTGAACTCATTCAAGTAATTTTACTATCCTTTTAGTGAATTATTAATATTGTCTCACAATAAAAATGAGCTTTTACTTGAAATTCAATGTTTTTTTATATCATTGCAACTTGATTTTTTGAAAGGGCGATAGTTTCTCATTTTTAATGCTATATAACTAAATTATGGATAAAGATACAAGTGTAAAATTTTGATTCCTGTTGTAAATTGAATTTCTTCACATATTGACTTTTTTTGAAGATATTTTCTACGTATTTTCTTTCTTACTTCGTTGGACTTAATCCCGTTTTAAAAAGAGCCGATTCAACTAGTGATAGCATTCGTAAATATTATAGGAAATACTCAAATATATACCGAAATAGGGTTGAAATTTCTAAATTATTTCATATAACAAATAGATTATAAAGATATATATGATAATTATCTATGAAATATTCATATTGATCTAGCTCATTTTATATGCTTCAGAGTTTGTTCCTATCCATTCAGAGACACCCTGTGTACTTGCGAAAAAGCATAATTTGCATTAAGATTTAGCTTGTTGTGGATACGTATTAAATTTATACTACAATAACAACAGCCCGAAAAAAATTATATAAACAATTTGTATCCTGAGTGGGCACTTTATAGCACTCGCCCACAGTTTAAAAAAACAGCTTGAAGTACGTAGGATCAACTAAAATATACGTCTTAATCTTATTATCTCCAAATTGATATTCAATTTAAATATATCAAGAAGAATGTTTCCTGCATTAAAAAGTTTTCGATTAGATTGTTCGCCCCTGTACCTTTATATAAAAAAAATATATTCCAACGTGACATCGTGATGATGGTATTTAACTTTTATCCCAGATTAAACAGGTGCATGGAATGGAGAAGTTATTTGTGCTGGATTACGTTGTGTTTTGTTCGTCTATTTGGTGTTCTTTCTCAAATAATCTATCTTTATTATGAATATGAAATACTGATCGTAGGTATTTGAAGTCCCTTCGAGAGATCGTAGTAACGTCTATTTGGAAAACGTTTGAAGTCTAGGAAGTTTTTAAGTGTAGTCGGATGCCCTATTATTTCTTAACGTTTATTTGTTGTTCAGAAAGGATTGACTAAAATCATAGTTATATTGAACAAACAACTTCTCTTTCAACTATGAATGTAAAGTCTTTGAAGCAGTTTCAACAGCTTATATTGGAACCTTATTCAAGTTCTTCAGATTTCTAAAGAAGACGCAAAGACTTTAGTTCAGCATCATCTATTACTGCCTTTAACTAACAGTTCACTCGGAGCCATCAGTTCAACAGCTTACTCTATTCTCTTGAACAAATAGTTCACACAGAGAAATTGATCTTTCGACTACCGTGAATAAAACCGATCACTGAGATGAGTTCAGTAGCTTCTTTAATAAACTATCTACACATAGAGATAATTTGAGCAGTTCATTCATGGATAAAAAACTTACCTATTAACGTAATTCCATGAGTCTCTCCATTGTTTCTACGCAGAAGCCTTATTTCAGCAAATTGATTAACCAAACCTTAGTCTGAGATATATTAGTTAAATAGGTCCTTCAGTTCCTTTGAATAAACAGAACCGAAGATATTATTTGAGCAATTTCTTTAGCTTTCTCAAATAGACAGTTCAGCCACAAATATTAATTTTTCCTTAGCTCGCTTTCTTGCGTAATATAAGATCATCAGCGACTTCATACTTTTGAACAAACACTTCACTTATAGCGACATAATTTTGTTAATTTCCTCAGCTTTTCTTAACAAACAGTGGACAAAAGACGCCAGTGAATTGGCGTATTTCTTTAATAACATGTTCAGCGATATTATTTCAGCAGCTTCTTCAGCTTCAGAAGAAAAAATGTATAATATTAGTTCTTCGTGATTTGAGATTTCTCCAATCAACAGTTTACTCAAGGATATAATCTTATCAAGCAACTTCACCAATCCACACAGAGATTTTAGAGCTTGTTCTTTTCTCTTCAACAAACAGTTTCGCCTGAGACATTATTACTCCACCAGGTCTTTCAGTCTCTTTGAGTGAGTAGGCTTCCCAAATACTATATGTCAATTTTCTTCAACAGCAGTACTCATAAAGATATCAATTGAGCTCCATCAGATTTCTGAATAAACAGTTAACCAGAAATATTCAGTAATTCCTTTAGATTTTTCGAATCAATTCTTGAGCTCGCTGTATTTTATTGAACAAAGCGTTTACTAATAAACATAATATTTTTGAAAAGATACTCCACTCAGAGAGATCAGTTTATCAGCTTCTTCAGCTTTCACCAACGAAGCGTTCACGTATCTTACTCTAAGACATCTGCTTCTCTCTAGGTCTAGCTCGAAATGTTCACTATCACGTGTTTTGTGATAAAAATGATCCATTTTCTTATGTCATAGAATAGATGAATTTTTGATTTACATATTTGCAGAATATATTCACTCAACGGTCTTGTTCTTGTTTAATTTCTTTGTTACTGATAATTGAAGACTTGAGAATTCAATTTTTTAGCATGTTATTGCAGTTTCAAAATTGGGGTTGAACTTACACTGGAGAAATAAACGATCACATGAAAGTATAATAACATGAAGTATATCAAATCGACAGAACTAGTACTTTTTGTTTCTTCAGTATATTCCAAAATGTATTATTTTCTTGATAACTATATGAATGTACTTAGCAAACTCCATAACACCAGCAATATCACGATTTTCGTGGCCCTTGGCCTTAAAAGCATGTGCTCTTAGTTTCATATTACGTTTATACAACTTTTATTCTGTAAGAATCTGAAGTACGATTTTCTAGCAGATTCCTACGGTTGTCAACGACTTGAATGTACTTCTAATAAATATGTTATCAAAACTACAACATTATGATGCAATAACATCCAGTATTGGTTCTTGATACAAATTTCATTTTTATGAAAAATAGTTTGATACTTTGAAAGTGCTGTGTGATTCAGTTGAAATATTTTCTAAATTGTTATAACCGTATAGTATGGAGAGGAATTTGAACTGGTTTTTATCTCAATCTCAACGAGGTTTGTAATTAATTTTCTGTTGAACCCTTCGACCGATTTTAACAATTTTTTGTAAATAATGATTTGATTCTAGGTTATATTTTTTCATTATATCTGATACATTAACATGAATAATGAAACGTGAGCTTCCAATCAAACAGAATATCTACCAATAAGGAGATATTTCCTTGTATTATATTATTAATTATATAATTTCATTCAACGCGATATCTACATTCAATTATTCTTAATTTAATTAACGTCTTCAGAAAATGCTGGTGAATCCACTGCATATATGTCAGCGATATTCAGTATTATCATGCATGAATTGAAAGTTTTCGTCGATTACAACTAAATTTGCACATGACTCCAAACAAATCCCACCCCTCATCATTATTGTATCAAAAATAGTATTGAAGAAATATCGAATTGTTAACTTTGATGTTTTCAAAGATTCAGTATCTTCCTTCCATCGAGCAGATAGTTTGCCAAAATAGAATCATTCCCTTTGTCGTATAGTATAGCAAATTTCATTCTGGTCAGTCGATTGCTTCGCTGCAGATTTAGATCTATCTTTCATCTGACTCTTTTGATCTGGTTTCTTTCAGATTCTTCTAATTGCTTTGCTAACTGCTAGGAAATCAACGATCTGTGTGGCTATTCTGTGTTTATTCCAAAGACACTGCAATACTATATACTGCCCATCCTTAGCTGCGGTAGATCTTCTCTGTAGTATTAAGTAAAGCAAACTCTCTACAAAACTGAATGTATATCTAAATAATGGCAATCGAAATAAGTTGTCTAAATAGAGGGTCAAACGAATAGCAGTATAATATATTAAAAATATATCGTGATGAATAAATGAAGAAGTTGCTAATGATTAGACAACATCTGATTGTTAAAATACAATAGGCTATAATCAACTATGTTCATGAGGAAGTTCCTGGTGGTGAGAAGTCTTATAAAATTTTCCGGTTAGGCTTTAGGGGTGATAAATATTGACATGTGATTGAGATAGTAATGTTGATCTCTCAAACAGTAATTTCAAGTGATATAGCATTTTAACATGGAGAACATAATAATATTCGCGTAATATCTAGCAAGCTGTTCGTTTGATTTGCAAAATATTTCTTCTCATACAATGATGCACTGATAATTTAAGCCGTTCCTTTAATCAATTTTCAATTACGAGGCTGAGTGAATCAATTTTTTTTTATTTTCGACAGTTCTAGAAATATTTGGCTTCAATTAACAATAATTGTAATAACATTGGGAGAAGGTTACTGAAGACTGGTATTCCAATAATTCAAAAAAATAACGCATATTTTTGGTGAACTAGAGACAAGTAATTAAATTTCAACAATAATATTTCATGAAAGTTTTTACGAAAAATACTCATAAATTTAATACAAAAGCTTTCGAACCTTGATATCGTCGTTTGCAATTGGAATTCTTCAATTGATTTCATGAAAAATGATGTGAGGATTCTATATTTTTTTAGTTAGATTGAACTATAAATTTTGTCAAACAATAGAGATTTCTAGAAGAAGTTTTTGATGAACTTTCAGGCTGCCGTTAGATACTGAAGCCAATTAATGGTTTCAATATGAAGGATTCATCTTCTTATAAAGTATTAATTGTTTCTAAAAGGACACATCTTGATTCATATGAATGCTATAGAAAATGCTCTTCAAACCGATGATTAGCATTTTCATCATTCATTGTAAGATTATGATTTAATTCATTTTTCTATAACCGTGGTTTAACCATTAAGTTTGATTTTGATTGAGAACTGTGAAGGCTGTACTTGAATTAAATTTGGAATATATTTTCAAATTTGATATTTGTACTTTCACACTTAGTTATCATAATCATTCTCGTATTGTGTTTCGGTGAAAAAATAAATGGTGAAAAATATATTTAACCTACTGTGCTAGAATGAAATTTTTTAAAAACTGTAGGATTCAATATAAAAAACTCATTTCAACGTAATAAACAAAAGTTTATTTAATCACTGTCCTAATAAATAGAAAGGTCGATGAATTAATAAAATATTTGGAGAGTTGGTCCTGTTACCTTTTTGCATTTTTGATAAGAAAGCTTGGTACAAAATTTGTTTAAGTAGATGTGTGGATTTTCGCAACTCTAAGATTCTGTATCTCAATAGAGGAGTATTTAAAGTTGAAATATTCGTACCTCCCTTTTCGTGATCCTTGTTTATGAAATATTATTAATGAGCGTATTAGTAAAAAAGGCAAGTCATAGAGTATTTTTTTCTAATTATAATTAACATGTGCAATTGTAGGATAAAAAACAAGAACACATTAGAATTAGAGAAAATATTTCATAAATAATTTCATACTATCTCAAACATTTTAAATATGACAATCAATAATGTTGCAAAAAGAGATTTTAACGTGAGGAAAATCGAGTTTGAATTCATTCCATACTGCGTGATACAATTGAATTTTCGTACTGGATGCAATATTGAAGGAATCCCTCAAATTCCACAAGATGACACCTATTTTCCGAATGATTATCCACCGGAGTCGAAAAATGCTGTTTTGCTATATATTTTGGGATGGAACAGAAGATTATTGAGTATACACGATGTAAACTCCATTTTTCTATATATTTCTCACATTTTTTTACAAAAATGCTAAACATCAACGACTTAGTCCAAACAAAAAATAATCAACAGTCAAAAAGTAATTCTAAATTAAGTTGCTTGATTAATTAAATGACATATAATTATGAAAATATATGAAATTCGACGTTTTGCCATAACCCATAAGGTAATTGAGTATATTCGATTCAAATTTTATATATTTTTCTTATTCTTCTTTTTATATTTCTTACCTTACTATATTTACTTTTTGTTTCTCAATATTTTACCATGCGATTGTCGATATGCCGGCCGTGCTGGTTGTGCTGAACCGGGCTCTTCGAGTTCAGTTGAAGCTGTAATTAAAAACACCACGCGGTCTGTTCATCCGAAATGGTAACTTCAATGTTCATATTAAAGTGTTTAAGCGGTATAAATTTATTTCAGTAATATAACATTCCATCCTTTAGTCTGTAAAGACATCTTTCCCATTGTACTTTGAAGTATTAGGAGAAAACACCACTATGAACTTTATTAAATATTATTATTTATAATTTGGTCATAATTTATAAGTACCTAAAAAATCTTAGAATCCACCAAATTTAACGAACAGAAAAATTCCAATTTATGAGACATATCAATTTCGTGAACTACCAGTTCTTGGGATCTTATAATTAGTTGCATTCGTCGCTTTATATCAATAGTAGTTTGTCGGTTTTTTCCTCATTTTGGTATATAAGTTATATAATAACTTGAGACTATCGTTGTTTTTCTTGAAGCTAATCAGGCACATTTGTTTGATCATTTTGAAATTAGTAGGCAAACTATTAGATGGAGTCTTGGTTACGCGTACGGTTAAAAGGCCAGTCATGAATCAAATACAGCAGAAGAACCATCTATGTGTACGTACAAGTGCTAATCTTATAAGAACATCACGGCAAAAACTGAGTTGATGTTTTTCACAAGGAACGGATACAGACAAGAGTACAATTGAGATCGGGACAAACGAAATAGAGTCTAGATAAAAAATAAAGTATTTGGAAGTGACCTTAGATACGAAAATGACTTTCTGGTCCCACATACGGAAGACACTACGAAATGCGGGCGAGAGGTCAACATTTTTGAGTCCTTTAATGGCAAATATTAACGGGTCCACGGCCGGAGAAACGAAGGCTTCTGTTGGCGAGAATTCACTCAATTCTTCTGTATGTTGCGGAGGTTTGTTCAGACGCCCTGAGAATAAAGATATACTGCAAAGCGATGACGATGGTACAGAGACAAGGTGGACTGAGAATCGCCGGCTCCTACCGGACTGTCTCTGCACAAGCTACCTTGTGGTGGCGGGTATAATTCCCTTGGAACTCCTGGCTTTCAAGCGTAAGAGGATATACAGCAGCAGCTCAGATATAACAGGACAGGATGCGGCAACAATCGAACTAACTAGATAAATAGGGTCGAGACAATAACGACGGACAGAAAAGAAATCAGCTGACCTTAGATTGTGTACCGAAAAGAAGTTTTAAGAGGTAAACTTCTACATTACCCAGATTTTGACGGGACACGGCTGCTTCCCACGGTATCTTCACAAAATGAAGAAAGTACACCTAATGTACTTATTGTGAAAAACTCAGGTGATGCCGAACACACGTTTTCGTGAGTAATCACTGGAGGGGTTGAAGAGAGGTTACAGAGGAGACTGTAGAGACCATGAATCTTGATAATATCGTCTAGGTGATGTTGCACAAGGTAGAATGTTTGCAACTGATTACTACCTATACAGAGAGATTTATTAGTCAAAAGAATGTGGACGAGTTCCTCGTATGACGATATCATAATAGAAACGTAACATCATACACAGACAGATCGTCCCTGATTGGACGAAGATGAGAAAAGATGGCGATTTAGTGAGTAGGCCAATGGTGTCCCACAAATACCTCAGCTCTCTTGTTGGATTCCGTTACTTGAATTCCGCATCTTCTTAAAAAAATCGTAAGTGAAAAAAAAGTCGTCACATTTAAAGAGAGGAGACTGCTCACATGATTTTGAATAATATTTCAAAGTTAAAATTGAGTTCTTTCAGATAGCATAATAATAAGAACTAGCTCTGTAGGCGCCTCTAAACATTTTTGACCCACCACAAAATGTCTCGTTGCACTTTATTATTGCCATTTTTGAATTATATCTGTGGAAAAATCTCTCTTCCAACTATCGGTATTCCACTGTGCATGATATATAGCGAATCATAATCTGCATGATTTGTAATCGTTATATTAGCCGGTCCGGCTACTTCTAGTCTTTTTCGAATAACACTAATATTGAGGTAAGTTCTAAGGTTTTAACCAGTATACTTCTTATTTCTCAATACAAGTTGTCAGAAAAACATTCACCTTGTACCACTAATTTTCCACTAATTGTTCAATGACGAACATAAAAATAATTCTTTCCTTTTCTAGCAAAGCTGAAGCTGTTACCTATCTATCGTTGCTCAAATGACGTGCGTATTCCATTTTAGTTTGAAAATGTGAAATATAAACGAATTAGTCTACAAAAAAATAATCAATACTCAAACAGCAGCTCTAAATTAAGTTTTTTGGATTAATTAAATGACATATAATTTTGTAAACTCACTAATTGAAATACTCTCGTGAGTAAACCCTAATATTTGGATGACCTAATAGTAGTACTTTAATTTTGAACTAGTTTTACTTTTCAATGAAGCCTGTAGGTACTATGTGTGAAATGATAAGATGTATTCTAGTGAAGAGAAAATGTGATAGCCTTCGATGTTTTAAAAATATCGTAACTGTATTTCAAATATTCTGACAGTTATGTGTTCTAAGATCTACTTAAATCACTTCTATCAAATTATAATTTATATCATATATGTAAATATAAAATGAACTGAACGTTAAACGTCTTGCCTCATAGAGTTAAGTCTTTTTGTAAAATAAATTATTTGTGTTATTGTTACCTATAGATGTTTTCATAAATCATATATATGTATAATGTAGAATGCCATATTTTGAATGTTTTTAATGAATATGTTAAATAAAATTTATGCTCAAATAAAGAGGTTTTTTTATTGATGTAATAATGTTACCTATCGATTTTAGAATAGTACAAATAGTCACCTTTTGGACTCTACATATTTCAAATTGTGGTAAGCCGATAACTATACATCAGGAGGTTATATTACACTATTCGAAACTAGTTTGTTTTGTTGCTCTGGACGAAAGAGAGGTTTTATGCCATCAATACACGGAACTATTGATGGTCTCGGAAGAATACACTGTTTTTTTTGTCATTCTTAATTTCCATATTTTCTTCTTTGATAAAAGGAAATAGGTGAAACTCAATAACTGTTTTTTCTACGACCGTGCGTTTTAACCCACTTTCCCGCACGCATTTTAGTTTTGAAAGTGTCACTTTCCCGCACTAGTGCGGGAAAGTGACATTCTTCAAAGGAGAAACAACTACCAAACCACCCGGGTTTGATATCAGTTGCTATGACAACCCAAGCGTGTTATTGTTACTAAAACGTTAAAGTTGTAAGGAGAAAGGGGCCAAAACTTATAAGGAAGAGGTATTTCTGGCGTATTTTTCAGACCTAAGTAAGGTTTTGAAATCTAATACATTATGGTCCCGCTATTCGATGGTAAAAAGTTTAGTAAAAATAAAACAAAATTTGGATATAGGAAACTTTCATAAGCCAACGTCGTTTCTTAAACAAAAAAATATTGGTTTTCCAGCACAGAAAGCACAAGTTTTTACCAAAGAAGATATATCCAGGGTTATGCTAGCTCCCGATGAAGTATACCTGATGATTAAAGTGAGTACCATTTTTGCACTGGCTGGCGCTCTCCGCAGATCCGAGCTTGTAAATATCACTGTCGACGACATTCAAGATAAAGGCAACTTAATTGTTGTGAAAATTTCTGATTCCAAAAATCATTCGTCAAGATCATTTGTTTTATCTGAAGAAATAAATGATGGAACCTATTTGACGCTGTACAGAAAGTACGCAGATTTACGACCACCTACCACTCCACACCGCCGATTTTTTATTCATTATAAGAATGGAAAATGCTCAGTTCAAGGTGTGGGCGTAAACACTTTTGGTAAGATGCCAGCAGAGATTGCCGCATATTTACGCCTACCTAATCCGGAACGTTATACAGGACACAGTTTCAGACGTTCTTCGGCAACGTTCCTAGCAGACTCCGGCGAAGAAATAACCAGCCTAAAGCGCCTGGGTGGCTGGAAGTCTACTAAAGTCGCTGAGAGCTATTTGGAGGACTCCGAGAATCAGAAGAAAAAAATTTCAAATAAAATTCTCTGTACTACAAATGACTTAAAACCGTTGCCGTCACCGTCATCGTCATCTTTATGCGACCTGCAACCGATGCCATCCTCACCGACGTCATCTACCTTCCAGTTGAAACCAAATAACTCCACTGGGCCGGCAATTCTTACTGGTCTACAGAATGCAATAAATTGTGTTTTCAATATTAATATTTATAATAATTAGTAGTTTTTAGTTATATTTTTGTAGTTTTGTATAAATTTTGGATATTATTATGTTTGTTGGAATAAAATAACTTTTGAAAAATGGGTTGGTATACTTTTTTGTATATACGGTCGTAGAAAAAATAATGTTTCTAACTCATGCGTAAAGTGTCTTTCCCGCACTTGTTTGGAAAATAACTATTCCACAATTTTAATTTATTATCAGTCGTTTTGTTTTATTACTCAATTAATACGACGGTTGCTACTTAAATTTTGAGATATGGTCACACTGATGTGAATATATCAAATCTGACATTGCCATTGAAATTTATAATAGTGAATGTACTCAGAACGAGTTGTCATATTAGTGCTATTTGAGTTGTTTACAGATACTTGAAATATTAAGAAAAATGGAATTATTCCGCGAACATTTCTTGCGATGATTTATTATGATTTTCGACTAAACTTACAGCAGTGTGCCGATCAACAACGTTTGGTGATGAAGCACCATCTGTTTCGCTGGTTTTCCGAATTCAATCATGGTCGCACTTCGCTACATAAAGGTCGTCCAAAATCGGCTACTGTGTCAGAAAATGATGATGCTGTTCGTAAAATGATATTGCAAAATCGTCATGTAAGATAACTTAAGATTGAGGCAAAATTGAGAATTAGTTCCACTCGTATACATTCAATACTGCATGAACATTTGTCTGTCAAAAAGATTTGTTCGCGTTGGATACCGCATAATTTGACAATCTCTAAAGAGAAACTCGTGTGGATATGTGCAAAGGAATGTTGAAAAAATTAAATTGCGATAATTCGAAAGACGTCTATAAAATCTTGACACTTTTGTCAATTGCAATTTCTTTGTGATACGCCTCCTATTATTCGAAATCAGTAACTTCGAGTCAATTGAAAAATATATTGACTATGTTCTTTGTAGATATCTAAATTTTCTCATAAGTTTATAATAAACATTCAGCTTGTACTACCTCTCCATGGAAATTGTAGCGGCGCTAATTGCTCTGCGAAGAACGACAACCTAACACCTGATTCTAGAATACGAGGGTAGCTACTTAAGTTTTTAGTCGCTACTTAGGTTTTGAGATATTGCAGCTCTGATGTAAACATGTCAAATCTGACATTGTCATCTTAAAGTTTGATATTTTTAATGGTGAACCTACTCAAATCGTAATGTCGAGTTAAGAGTTGGTCGCCACTTCGACTAAGGTACTTTTTCTATGTGTTATTTAATAAATTAGTAGAGAAATCAACTTCTGGCAGGGTTGGCGCTGTTGCAACAATATCCACTGTTTTTTGCATACTGCAAATTTTTTATTTAAAAAAATATATTTTCACAAACGTGGATTTTGAGTATATATTTAATTAGACAATTAGACAAAAAAAAATTCCCAGATGATTTGCTCGGTTGCAAGTATCTGTGGAATGGATCGAATGTTGCTAAGACTGTTTTTACGATCTTCTACATTTAATTGCTAAAAAAATACCTTGTATTATAATAAAATATCATGGTACAGGTAATTTCATATATATTTTTCTTCAATTATAAAAGCTTAATTATTCAATTACAAAATTTAAGAAAAAATTTTTTCATTCATTCGTCTCCTTTTCAACAGAAAAGAAATCATTATAAATACGTATACACATAAATGTTCATACATTTGATTCAATCAATATTTAAAATTCCTCACCTGAAGTAGTAGGTATTATCTAATTCATTGGATTTTAACAAAACGTCAAATATAGATGATGGTGTAATATTTCCATCTTATCATTGAAAAGTATAATTTTATTCCTCTATTAGCCATCCATAATCGTCCGGTTTCAATGTTGTGGGACATTTCAGATGGGCACTTGACCCATTTTACAGATACTTGCAAACGAGCAAATCATCTGGCAATTTTTTTATATTTAAAATTGTCTAATTAAAAATATACTCAAAAGCCACATTTGTGAACATGGATTTTTCTAAATACAAAATTTGGAATATGCAAAAACAGTGGATATTGTTGCAACCACGGTAACCCTGCCAGACGTCGACTTTGAATATATTAAATAACAAACAGAAAAAGTTTCAGTCTGGTGAACCTTAGTCGAAGTGGCAATCATCTCTCCGATTATTTCAAGATCGTCATGCGATTTAAATGAGATTGTGGCGTACTTGGGTATTAGTTCCACTTGCATTCATTAAAAATGAATATTTGGCTCTTAAGAAGATTAGTATTGGATACTGCATAATTTGACAATCCCTCAAAAAAAGCTAGTTTCGATTGGTGCTAATAAATGCGGAAAAAAAGTAAGTTTAGATGCTGCAAAAGATGTTTATAAGATTGATACTAATCATGGATCTATATGGATATGGAACCGAAACTCAAAAACAATCGACTGTATGGTTCTGTCAAGCCAAAAAAAGTTGTTCGCGTACAAAGCACTACGAAGCAAATGGTCGCTTCTTTTATAGGAATAACTGGATATTCCACCACCGTTCCTTTAGTGCAACGTAGAACGGTTAAATCAGAATGTTACATCAGCATTTTGTTTGCCAGAACTATTCGACAAAATCAGCTCTCACACATACAAAAACATTTTTGAACAGTAAAAAAATCGATTTGATGGGTCATATGCTGTACAGTCCTTGTTTGGCAGCCACTGATTTCTTATCATTCCTGCTGGTCACAAAAATTCCAAGGTCAACATTTTTTCTACACCTAAACAAGCAGTTGATACGTTCAAATAACATGTTTTGGAGGTACCTCAATCTGAATGGAACAATTGTTCCGAAAATTCATTACAACGTAGGCAAAAGTGTATTGATCCCAACATAGAATATTTTTTAAAACAATAAAGCCATATCCAGTTGTAAATATTTGTTTTTTTGTCTGTGTCAAAGCTCGTAATAATATATCAGGAAGTTAAATTAGACTGGTCGACACTGGCTTTGTTGCTCTAAGAGTGGTTCTTTTTCAACCTCTTCATATTTTCATCTGAAATAAATAGAAATGTGTAATACTTAACGAATATATTTTCCAATATCAACTCGTTCTTGAAAAGTATTAGTACAGGTTTTTTTGGAATACATAATTAAAATATAAAAGTTTTAAACAAAGATAAATCATTAAACTTTATTAAAATCCCTTTTAGTAGTCTTTCATTATTTTTATTGAACAATCTTTTTCCAAAGACCAGTACTAAACTAAAATCAGGCAACGTTTATATCTCCTCTGATACACTTCTTTACATTTAGATCCTAGTGCTAAGACTTCACCTGGAACTCAGTGTAACTTCATGTTCATCTTTACTTTACTTCGCTCAATGATCTTTCTGAAATGGATGGATGATACAGAGATTGAAATTCGACGGCATTAAAATCATAGAAACGTTATATCGTTAAATCAGGCAACCAAATTACTCGTTATAGTAATATAAACATCTAAAACTAAACGTATTATAATAGAAGAAGGTCTTGTACTTTCTAGTTACCTGAGTAAAGCCTTTTTCAGCTCCCTTGGTCGTCCGCGCCTCATGTGGAGGCTTTCAGGATTGCTTCTGGCGTCGCTGGCTAGTTCAAATTGGTGGATTTTTCTCAGTGTGTTCAGGGTAGCTTGGAATTTACAGAAAATGTGTATTACAGTTTTCGCTCGTCTATTAAACAGAAGGAACAGTCCAGATAATCGATCCTACCTGTATTAAAACTTCCAATTAGCCTGTAATTAGACCTTCTTCATTTATGCATGTTTTGGCTCAGATGCGGCTGCAGGAGTAGATCTTGCTTCTTTTTTCCCTTTTCCACATCTTAACTGGTATGTAACATTCTAGAATCTGCTTTGATTCTATGGCCATTCTTCACAGTTTCATTAGCGCCGCCGCACTAATCGTAGAAATGTGTTCACTAAGATTCAGCTGAATGGATATTGATGGCAAGTTTATGGAAAAGCGAATATATTGATCCTTAATAACCTAGTGAGAGATTATCAATGCATATTCAGGTCCTATCAGCGGTTAAGTGGCTCCCAAATTAGCCAAGTCGTTGCAAATTTGTTTGCCTCTCAGCTCCCTTGGTTTGGGAATTCATAGCATCTCTAACTCCATTACGCCAGATCTAATTTATTGGGTGTCTAATAAAAAGGTTACTACTTAAGTTTTGAGATCATTAGTAACAGTTTCTTTCAACTTATTATGAGTCTACAGAACATTCCTCAATTTTTCGACAAAATTGAAAATCTGGTGATGTTAAGTCGAGGAAAGCATTTTTTGTATGGAATCTGCATTAATGACAGTAGGCAGTCCAGATATTTCTCCAATATCAATATTTGTATTCTTTCATCGAAGATTGGACACTATTTATGCAAATTTTCATCAATCTTACAAAGAATTTCATCAAACATAGTGACAAACAAGGCAGTTTGTCCATAGAACCTAGAACATAGAACCAGCTTGACATGATGCAATACACTGTGCAATGCAATGTAAGGTGCAATATTTATTGATCAAAAGCGTACACTGATCATTTCATACAAAAACTTGCACTTGCAATTGTATCGATTTGATGCTATTTTTATAGAGTTTTTGCAACTTTAGAGATAAATCAGTTTCTAATTTGCTAATATTACATTTTATTCTCCTGATGAGTTTTTAAAATGTTTTTTCATCCATATTCAAATAATTTTTGTACGGTTTTTCGTCTAATTCTATAGCTAAACTCATGTTTTTCTATCTAGCCAGGGCCTAGCCTACTATCTCCAGGGTGCCATTTTTTTTCATTAGACTCCAAAAACAAGGCAGCAGCAGTTATAATTATTACCATTGAAGCACTAACCACTTTTTCCTTGTTCACTTTGATTAGCTTCATTATTTTAATTTTTAAACTGTTCACAAAATATTGAATAAAGTTTGAGGTTAGGAATTTTGATATATGATAACCATGATGCAATGGTAAGACATTTGCATAATGTCAATATTTTGGTCTTGAAAGAAATTGCAATTACTTGCATGTTGTACATGCCGTCTTTAGTATGGACTGGCAAAGTGTGACTGGCCGTGAACTAATGTCGCTTGACCGTGGATGTGATGCGCCATGGGCTCTTACTATAAAAATGACCCTCGAATAATATGAAACACCCTACGTATTAAAAAGTTTGAAGCACTTGACAATATATAACTTTTATCCTATCTCTTAATACAACGAAGTATAAGTTGATAACCTGAAGACATATTAAATTTTTTCTTTGTAATTAAGAATAAGTAAACAGCAAGTTACAGGTTTCAACATCATTTTTTTATAGTTCACTTTTGAATATTCATTAGTTTATAAATTCAAATTGGAATGCACTACTTGTTTCTCGTGGTATAATTAACATGCAAATATCTCTCATCAACTTATGTTTTCAATTACAATTGTATGATAATGAAACGTTACTGTAACGATTGATTGGTATTATCTTAATCAGTGTAATATCAGTGACTCTCTCAAATAAATAACATTAAACAAGAAAGTGTGAATGTTTACTTGAGGTTACTACACATGTTTCTTAAGTCCAATTAAGATCGGTATGAGATAATTTTCATGGTGCGACTCGCTACCTGACCCATTATGTCTTGACATATTTTTGAGAGTAATGGATTCCGAACCATATAACAAGGAGGCTTTCATGGTTGTTGAGTAAGCGTGAAGGGTGGAATAACTATGAATTCCCAAGTAGTTGCCTTATGTTATACAAAATGAGATAGTAACAAGGATATTCCAAATAATATGGATTAAATCCGCTAATATGAACATTTTTGTGTAATTGGCACTATGAAGTATATTATAGTTTAATTTTTGTTTCGTGATGTCAAAAAATGTTTTCCCAATTTTCATTCATGTGTCCATTTTTTCTTCCTTCTTCATCTCATTCCTCCCTATTTCTAGCTGGATACATGCATACTTCAGTTGTTTTGTGTGCCGTGTCTACTGAACAGATCATTAACTGGGTGTTTCTAATTTTATGTGTGAGGCGCCATAGCCGTGTCCAGTAAGGAATTACGTAATTTGTGATGTGATGTAATCAGATGTACTCAGAATTTTGATCATTTTCATTGGAACTTTTGTACAGGTAAGCTTTCCCCGTGGACTATCACGATGATTGTTTAACGAAAATCGTTGAAAACTCTTTTTATAAACATTGTGCGCAGGAACAATTCTTCGGAAAAATAGTAAATATAATAATTAGTCTTATATAGATTTTGAAATTTGTCTGGAAAAAAGGGAGAATCATCCCTCACTACGAGATCTATCATACATGGTTTTTCATAAAAAGGCGATCTCGTTTCTAGGATAAATAGAAAACTGAAAATATAAGTTGAATAAATAAAAAACTATATACATTTTTTACGATTTTGCCGCAACTACTGGCAACATTATATTGAAATTTGATATGTTTTCGACTAATACATCCAATGAATTTGTTTTCATGTCTGACTCTAATAGAGGGCGCTAGTTACACGGTTCATACTAAGTAGTATTGAACATAACTTTTTCAATATTAAATTTATTAAGCAAAATTTGAAGTGAACTTAAACATCATTCAATAAAAAGCTACATTTGGTAAAACTCGATAATGTGTACCGTTTTCGGAATATTTTGATTTGAAAAATATGAAGTAATAACCGATGCTGGTTTGAGGTAATGATAAATGTATCAATTAAACAAAAAATCACAAAATGAAGTTTTGAAAAAAGCCTAATTACATAAAATAGAATTTAATTAGAGTAGGTGTTCAATATGTCCTTCGTTTTAAAGAATACACAAATCTTTTTTGAAGTGACTTTGAATTCTGTCTTTTAATTCTTGAGGTGAATTTATCTCTGTGTAATCCAATTAATCGGTCCTTCTGCACCTCTAAATTGCCATCGATAAGGAAAATGGTTACCTAACCAATTACGACACCTTATGTCAAAGTACCGTCGAGCTCTATCATGCATAAAAAATAAAGATCTTAGCTCGTTTAGCATTAAATCTTCTTATATTCTTATATCGATTAATTTGTTACCTAGAGTTGCTGCCCTAGCATTAACTTTAAATGAGTGTTGGTAATCTGATACCCTTTTGACAAGTGAATTCTCAGCACACCACTAGTGTGCATTATGAGAATTCAAAATATCTTGTCGCGTAAAGTGACTTTGAAAAACAAAATCCTATACTGATTACACTGAATTTTTGTGAAACGTTACAAGAAACGAAAGCCATCAGTCCCAATATTTTTAAATATATCCGTTTTATCGATGAGGTCTCATTCATACAGAAAAAATGTTCAATTCACATAATGCTCACTAATTAATAATGATAATAATCAAAATATTCCGAAAACGGTACACAGTATCGAGTTTTAAGGAATGTCTTTTTGGTGTAAATGATGTTTAAGTTCACTCGAAATTTTGCTCAAGAAATCTAGTACTGAAAAAGTTTTTCAATTATACTTGGTACGAACCGTGTAACTAGCGCCCTCTTTGAGAGTCAGACACAAAAACAAATTCATCGAATATATCAGCTTCCAAAACATATTCGTTTAAAATTTCAATACAATGTTACGGCAAAATGTGTATAATTTTTTTCTTCGACGCCCTTTATCTCAAATACGGATGTCGTTACGAAAATTTTTTACGGAGCACACGGATCACCTTTTTTTGAAACACCCTGTGTACACATGACATAGTTCGTTTGTCAATCTGCTGGTTGATGCAGGTGGAGATATTGCTGCTCGCCAGTGGCTCGTGAGCTTGAAGATTTTGTCGGTAGAAAAAGACTATGTGGATGATTCTATATCAAACAAAACAGAAACGGTAAGTGCATTACCCCTTCACTCAACTGCTTTTATACCAGTCATGCGCTATTTCATCCCAAAATATCCTTGAAATATTTCAAAAACAGAACAGTTTTAGGCAACTACAAAATAATTGCATGATCATAAAGACAGAAGAAAAGCTGCAGTTAAAAAAAAACCAGTTCAACAATCTATTTTCCAACTTTATTACACTGGTTTTTTCATAATTGCGAAAAAAAAATGAGAATATGAATAAAAAATTTAATGATATCTAGTATGGTGAATTATTTTTCTCTTATTGGGCTTATTGAGAATTGTATATTTGAATATAACTCATTTCAATTTCGCAAAGAATTTTATTCTATAACAAATATGTCATAGAAAAAACACAGACTTGAAGGCATTTTATCAAAAACCAGTCACACCCTTACCATTTATATTTAAAACATTCTCGTGTTTATGCAATCATAACGACAATAAAGAGTGGGAATCATGATAATATAATACTGTCATGTACATTCAACTAGATATCAATATACATTTAGAAGATAACTTAAGTTCATAGGAATAAAATTAGATGTTCTTATAACGCAAATAAACATAAAGTTAACTATTTTATCTGCACGACATCGACATCCAGCTTCTTATATATTCACACAGTAAAAAAACATTTTTGTCTAACGCCACGTGATTTTTACTTGATTCCAACAATTAAAAACTGGCTAGAAGTAACACAGCCACGACAACGAAGAAGGCGCATCACAAAGAAAAGAATTTTACAACGGACAAAGATACCGCAAATAGCTACTCTCTTCAAAAATAAATGCATATTGTCAGGTGCATTAATGCAAAACAAAGTCCTTTTCCTTGAATACATATACTTTCTTGGCTACACCATTCGTTTCGTTTCGTATTCTCTTGATCATCTTATCTCTAGTAGTGGGTCTAATTGCACAAACAAGGTCTTTAATTTGGCCCCAGAGATGGAAATCTAAGACGGTTAAGTCTGGTTACTTTCTATCCACCTATCAGGGTGAGCATTATCTAAAAATTCTCTAACTTGTCTGGAGAAATGCGCCGAACACCCATCGTGCTGAAACAACATAGACCTACGAGTTGCTAGTGATATATCTTCTAGAAGAAGTGGTAATTCATCCCTTATAAAATTTAGGTAGCGTTCCCGGTAATTGCGTTGTCAGAAATAAAAGGTCCAATTATCTGACCATCTATAATACTACACCATACATTCACCGACCATCGTCCCTGATACTTAACTTCTTCCATCCAGCGTGGATTATTCTGTGACCAATAGTGCATATTATGCTGGTTAACCGTACTATAACTACTAAATGTACCTTCGTCCGACCACAAAATACGTGACAGTAATTGAGAGTCGTCATATAACACATCTAGTAACCAGTTGCAATAATCCAACCTTCTGTCGTAATCACGATCAACCAATTGTTGATGCAGTACTATATGATATGGATGGAATCTAAAATAAATAAATTATTATGTTAACATATAACCATGCCCTCAAATAATATTATGCGGGTAAATTTTGTTTATGAAACATATCTTTTCACATCATAATTTACCTGTGTTCTGTCAAAATACGTTGAACGGTGGTTCTGCTTATTCCCAAGTCTCTACTTATTGCTCTAATACTTAAATGCAGGTTAAATTGCACATATGCCAAAACATTTATTGTGTTTTCCTCTGAACGACCTCTGTAGAGTCAAATATACGCTGAATTTCTTCAAGAATACGTTTAAATGCATCTTAATTGGGCAAAATTTGTAAATTATTCATTTTATAAGTTTTGGTATCGAATTACGCCCTATGGTGGTGGACCTACAACTCTGTAAATAATTTCCAGGTATTTCTCGAGGTCTTTTTTGTTACAAAAGCTGTACTATAAACGGTTCCCGAGATATGGCCGAGAGCCATTCTTATTGGGATCCCCGGTACACCTGCATATTCTATTGTTAATATGGAATATCCAAAGAAGTCATTCTTTTATTAACATGTATTGTTTTCAAACACCGACAAACGCTGCGCTACAGTCAGGTGATACAGTCGTAATAATTTTTCATGATTTGCTAATAACTAATTGCATCGCTTTTGTTTCCCATCGCATCGGTCAATAATAAGGATTACTTAGCATCTAAAAACACGTGCTTCCGACTTATTCTTACATGAGGTTACATGGGTTTTTACAAAAGCATTCGAATTTAACAGTGAAGCGAGATCTGTCAGCGTTGTTTTACGTAATGACGGTAAATCCGAACGTGAAATTGATTTACAATTGAAGACTTGTGTCCACGGCACGATTATTTGTTACAGACAAGATCGTCTACGCACAGGAAGGCTAAGAACCGACACGTTAAGAGAAGATAAGTTTATTGTTGTTACCAGCAAATGCAATAGATGCTTTATAGCACCAGAAATCCCCATTGAAGTAGACAAAATCCGAGTTAAGACTTCAATGACTACAATAACACAGTGACTGAGAGATGGGAACCGAAGAAAAAAAGGATGCAGTGACCCTTGTTCCTCGACTGAAGAAGATTTCAAAAAAGTTCTTTGGAATGATGAATCCAAGCTTTACCTATTAGATTCAAAATGAAGAATTTACGTTCGACGCAGTGCCCAAGAAAAGATACCGCCAAACTATGTAGTACCAACAATCTATCATTTTGGTGGCTGAATTATGGTCTGGGTTTGCTTTTCTAGCCATGGAACTGGCGATTCGATCAAAACTGATGGAATTATGAAAAAGAAATAGTACAAAAAATTTTTTAGAGCAAAATGCCGTTCTTTCGTTTGGAATTCATTGGAGACGGATTCATTTTTCAACAGGATAATAATCCCAAGCATAGTTTCAAATTATGCAGAGGATATTTGAAAGAGAAAAAGGCACAAGGGGTGTTAATTGAAATGATTTCGCCTCTTTAGAGCAAGATCTCAATTCTATTGAACTTTTGTGAGAAGAGCTTGATAGAAACGTTCGTTATTTTGGTCTTTTCTAGCAATAAGAAATGTGGAATGCTTTATGCGAAAGTTCACACTATCAACAAATTTATTGCCTGTGCCCGTATGCAGAATTGCAAAAAATGATTATAACTTTACAGTAGACAGTTTATATCTGAACACTCTCAATGCCTCTGAGCACTTTCTTATTTCTTTCTGCTATTCTT
Source organism: Diorhabda elongata (assembly GCA_026230145.1). Classification (NCBI taxonomy): domain Eukaryota; kingdom Metazoa; phylum Arthropoda; class Insecta; order Coleoptera; family Chrysomelidae; genus Diorhabda; species Diorhabda elongata. The sequence continues at coordinate 7,566,403 of CM047928.1, forward strand.
ATCAATTATCACAGAAAATGCCGTCCTAACTATAAAAAAAGTGCCGTAAACCATGGAAGGCACTTATCAAACAAACTTTAAAAAAATGTATAAATCTTACTAGCGGTCAAATGTCGTAAAGTTTAAAGGTGAATCACTTACGTTGAATGTAGGAAATTCAAATTGGACATTTGTCATTTGACCGGTCCTGGTAAGAATAGTGATAGTACGATGTATTCGACAATGAGATTAATATTTCATTCACTTGATAAAATTAATGGCTTCAATACAAATAAACAACAGCAGATTATTTTATATAAATTCAATGAGCCAACATTATCTATGTTTAAAATCATATAACCTCAGAATTCGTTTTATTTCTATTTACATGTATAAGACCAAAAAGAAAATGATATATTCAGAAAAAGTACAAGTAAAGACAGCGAAGAAATGCTGAATGGACAAAATGTGGTGAAGATAATAAAAAAGCAAGATTAAAATAGCTGGGATATAGATGGAGAGATGACCGAAAGCTGAGACAAAAATGATGGAAGGAAAAGGAGAGCCGATGTTGAAATGATTGGATAAATTGAAGATGGAGTTAGAGAAAGTGACGGTGAGGAAGTTATAAGAAGAGATGGGCTAGTTCTTGGAAGTAATGTAGCAATACACTTACTGATATCTTTGATTTATTTTTCTCAATCAACTCTATTTTTTTACAATATTTATCTTAAAAAACGAGTGATTTTTTTGGAAATACCTGAACTTCTTTGGCATGTACTATAGTTTCAGTAGCAATTTCGACTAAAATAGATATTTTTTACATTTGCCAGGAGTGTCTGTAGTGGAATAAATAATAGAAGAGACACCTGTGAACTTTGATTCGGTGTTTCTATCTTAAATGTTTTGTTAATGATTAGTAAATTTCACTTCAAATAGTTGTTTACACGATTTTTTCCAACTTGAATAGTCCATAAAAATATTTTAGCAAGAGATCTATTCACATGTAAGAATTCAAATCTAGAGGTGATTCCTTAAACGACATTACAAACAAAATTCATATCTTAATATTACAGCATTATTGTAACTAATAAACCGAAGTAGTTAACTCACTCGAAGTGATGTTTATTTAAATTCTAGTTATCGAAGCCCTTCTGGCTGCTCCGAGTAATAAGTACAATTTAAAAACAATGTACTACATAAATAGTAAAACTATCTGAGTTTTCATCTGTGGTTATAATTAATGAACATATTAATCCCTTGTCTACAACAATTTATTATCCTCATATCTGTCTTGTTTCAAGTACCATTTAAGTAGTTAAGATATCCATAGGAAAAAAATTTTACGGCATCATATTGAAAAATGGCTGAGTCATATACGTCACTTGTTTAATAGTGCATTACAGTATATATTTTCAGTCAAATCTCCTACGACATAATTATACGATCGGGTCGACATTGAAACCTCACCCACGTTTTGTCTTTCACTAGTTGTTATTGAAAGATATTAAAGCAATTTATGTAACATCCTTCCGCTGTTTAACGTATTGGTTGTATCTTCGAGATTTTGATTTTATACGATGATGATAATAAAGAAAAGAAATTATATTTTCAGGTGTAGCAAAAGTTAGCAGTTTGTTTCAAAATTTCAGTTATTTTGAAACCCTCGGGCGTTCCCATTACTTGTAGTTAGTTAACTAATTTCTACACATTGTACAGGGTCCTTCACGACGAGCTGAATCGATATGTATATGGCAAAGTACTGGGACTAGTGAAAATTAAGATTAACATTCAAATTTTCGTCATAAAAATGTACCACCAGCATACTGTCATTTTTTATCGCAGCTAAAACATTGAAATTCCAGTACTCTTAAAACTATCTTTCACGCAACATGTGAGAATTAGTATCACCCCAATAATGGGATTTACGCCGGTCAAATATTCCATTCTTCTGAATTTTACACTCATCTGTCCAAATTAATTTTTGTTAAAAATTTTCTTCTTCCTGAGCTTTGATTACTATAAATTCACAAAAAGCAATTCTTCAATTCTTTGCATGTTACATGGCTTTGAAGTTTGTGCCAACGAGATTGATTACGGATAGAACTTATGTTTCTTAAGAATCCAGTGACTACTTATCTCTGATATTCCCAAATCTATTTCCGCATCGGTTAATGAATTTTCAGGATACGCCCCGAAGTATTCCAAGACTGTAATTTCATTGGCTTCATTGTCTACGACAGGTTTCAATTTGCTGCACGATGCAACAAACTGACGTAGATTTTACAATTATGAATGAGCCGCGGAAGTGTATCAGGTGTGGGTCGTGGTCTATCCAGATATCGCAAACGGAAAGTATCGCAGGCACGTTAAATAACCTTATCACATTCCCCGTATATTACCAAAAAATTGAAATAATATGCAATAAATCCTTTTAGGAACTCGTATTTAAATTTTGCGTAGAATCCAAAAATTTGATAAAAGCCATAGCATTTCGTTTAAAATAACGAAGTTTGGGTCCACTTCCTATATAACCGGAAGTTTCAAAAAACTAAATTATTTTAGCTGAAACGAGTATTTCGAAATACCCATACCATTAAATTTTCAGAACACTAGTCCCACTTTCTCATATACATATCGATGCAGCTCGTCTTGAAGGACTTTTTATACAGTGTTGTCTTGATTTTCTAAATGAGTTTTAGTCGACTAGAGTGATAATAAAAAGTTTCCTCTTTCAAATTTCCTTAGTAAGCCACGCAACGTTCAAAACGTTTCTTCCACTTCTCTTGGCAGTGCTTTAACTCGCATATTGGGATTCATATCTTTCAGCCGGTCGGTAATAACAATGTTCCAAAACGACGTTCTTGCATATAATTCTTCAATTTAGGAACGAGAAAAAAGTTTAAGGAACATATGTCTTATTGCCCCAAATCTTATATATTGATACTGTTGAGTCATAAAATAGATCGTCAACCTAAAATCTCGAATTTTTTATTGGTTTATGCAGTTGAAATATTTTTGTTGCTTGGTTCACGACTCACGTAGGCCTGCTTTAAATTTATGGGGAATATATAATCACACTTTTGAAAAATGTTTGTAACTTTGTTTTCACAAACTATAAGATAGCACAATAGTATTCTGTATTAGGTAAGTGTTAACACATTCATTGCTAATGGAAAAGTCCAATATTATCCACAAGTGCGCCACGGGTTCTTTCCTTAGTTTAAATGTATTCAGCTTGCTGAAAATTGATTAATTTTGGCTAAATCAATTGTTTATCATTCCATTTGTATTTATGCCGCATTTCGAACAATTCAAGATAGTTTTACGGTGTCATGCCGGAGTGAAAATGAACATTTATCAGAGGATGAAGATTACCGGAAAAAAACTTCTTCATCTTGAGCTGTCGTTGAAGGAAGCAGTGGAAAAGAGACGGACCAGAATGATGATGTCGAAGGAGGAGATGTAATTGAGGAGAGCTATTGTTTCGATAGTGAAGTAGACCTGATAAGCTACCGAATATCATCAAAGAACGTATAAATATATTCATTGGAATTTGTATTTACATATCTACAGTACATTTGCCATATGCAAAAAGCTATTGGAGCACAATTTTGAAAATTCCTGCAATAGCACAAGCTATGACGCGTAAACGGGTTGTAGAAGCAAAACTAAAAACAATGAACCTGGCTATGACTTTAAAACTTTGTACCTTTTCAACAATTTTTGGAAAAAGTAAAAGAGAGGTACCTTCTTGTTACGTAAGAAGAACACCTTGCTGTTGAAGAGTAAATGATTCCAACAAAAGTTCGATCAACTTTAAAACAAACAATCCCAAGAAACCACATTAATGGGGATATAAAATGTTTGTAGTTTGTATTGAGTGGAGTATCGGGATTTTGTCACGATTTCGACTTTTGCTCTGGAACTATGAACTATGATCGTATCAACCAGATCTTGGGGCTAGTAGTAATGTAGTTGTGGTACTCCGTTCTAAGAAATCAAAACCACAAAGTAGTTTTCGATAACTGGTTTCCATTACTAGTTTATCTAAGTAAAGAGGGCATTTTACCTCTTGGTAATGTTTGCTACTTGCGTCTTTCCCAAAGAATCTGATATTAATGGAAAGATTTATGGAACAAATTCTCAACGTCGATTGAATAGATGTTAGTGTGGTTTCTTGGTACAACAATAAAATAGTTACTACAATATCAACTTATATAGAAAATCATCCCATTTCAGAAGTACAAGGATTTTACAGAAAGGAAAGGAAGTATATTATGATTCCTCGTCCAAAACGCATATAAGTCTACGATAGATACATGGGTGGTGTTGATATTGTTGATTCTATGTTAGGTTATCACAGAATAATTAAGTAACAATTATTTAAGAATATTATTCCATTTCTTGGATATGTTTGGCTGAAATAGTTGGATATTGTGGAAGATAACATTATTAGCCTAAAACTCTAATGACCACTTATCACTGGCTGTTTCCTATAATGCAAATTGTGCCATATTTGGCATTTGTCACAACGTCAACAAAGTTCACATTTTTAAGTCAAAAAGTACTATACGATATTTGAGATAATTTTCAAAAAAAATTGGCTCGGTGAGGGGTTAGTTTGAAATTTCATCGATTTGGAAACACAAAAACGTCAGATAAGCAATTAAACATTCAATGTATGATACAGATAAAACCTGAAAAAAGGAAACAGTTAATAATGTTTAGTTAAAGCTAATAATCATGAACTTTTTTGAGTAGAATGCTTGAAATCACCACCATTTATCAAAAGTCTTCGCGCGGCACTCTAACGTTCAAATACTTCATTATTTTCAACTTTTCGTAGAAAAATATGATTATTGTTTATTATTTGATAGTTTATATTATCTTTTAGAAAATACTTAACAGAAAACGTAAACATTGTTTATATATGCACTATACCTTTTGAAATATAGTTAAAATATTATTCAAACTCTTTCGAATAACAATGAGTTTTTCTTCATATATAAACGTACATCTACTATTAGCTGCATCAATATTCAAATATTTTTTTTGAGTTATTAGTTTTGTGCCTGTGGGTGATTACTCTGAAAATAACATTAAAGTCACAGTAGCGTGCCCATCCCACGTGCTATGAGATTTATTATCATTAGATTTTTGTATTATTGCTTGTTTAACTCAAAAAACTGTTTCATTGATTTGCGTCTTATTCGCAAACAAAATATTTTACGCTTCATCATATTAACTCAATCCTCTATAGTTTCGTTAAAAAATCGAATTTCGAATATCGAATATGATATGAGAAAGCTACAAGAAATTCGTCAATGAAACATCAACTATTATTCCAAACCCAATATTTTATCTTCAAAATAAAATTGTATTGTCTTCTTTTCCTTGACTTATCCTTATGTCTTTCCACTTATCTTTTCTATACCTTCTTTCTTCTAGAATCTTTTGTATACCTTCTGGGTTTTTCCCTTCATTTTGTTCTATTTACTATCAAAATCATCAATTCATTGCCTTCTTGATCTTTTTTCTCAGTCTTATATTTATTCTATTGGAAGTTTGAGAATTCCGTTTGAGGAGTTTTCCTAAGGAAATGGTAATCGTCCTCTTGTACCTGGCCCAGCAGAGAAAACACAAAACTTTTAGAAAAAAAATATATTTATTTTTCTACCTAATCTGCTCTTAGCCCCATAAATTTTTTCCAGCAATGTTCAATAAATTCCATAGATATCCTTTTCATAATAAGAATCGTCAAAATCCTCAAAATAGCCATTAACTGCCGACGACACATTTTCAATGTTGTGAGAACTTTGACGACCAAGCCATTTTTTCAAGTTAGAAAATAGAAATTAATCCGAGGTGGCTAAATCTAGCGAATAAGGTGCATGAGGTAGCTATTTAAACTTCAATTTATTAATTTTGGCCATTGCAATATTATCCCAAGCACATCCCAAAAAACCGACGTCATTACCTTACCTGCAGATTCAACAGTATTTGCCTTCTTTGGAGTCGGTTCTTTTCAGTCCATTGTTTTGATTGTTCTTTGTTTGTGTGTGAAGCGATGAACCTACGTTTCATCGATAGTTATCAAACAGCGCAAAAATTCGGCTTTATTTCTGTGGAACATTGCCAAACATTCAATATCTCTTCACGACGCTGTTTTTGTTGTATGGTGAGCGAACGCGGCACCCATCTTGCGTACATCTTTTTCATGTCCAAATTTTCTGTTAATATACGATATACTGCATTTTTTCAAATGTCTAGTATATCTGCTAGCTTGCGTACTTTCAGTCGACGAGCATCCATTATCGATTTGTGTATTTTCTTCAACATTTCATCGTCACCTCATTTGGTCGACCACTGCGATGCAGGTCTTCGCATATCGAACGGCCTCGTTTAAACTCTGCTACCCAATATTTTACTAATGATAACGAAGGAGTAGTCTTACTCAGAATCGAATCTTGTTTAGCTTCCATATTCTCTGGGCTAATGCATTTCAAAAAAAGCATTGTATCATATAACAATGACCAATTTTTCCTATGTTTACAAAAAACTTTCACTATTGATGGCTGCCAAACGAATAGTAAATAACGTGGCATCTCCAAACTTAAAAAATATGCTGTATAGATTGTATACTTTCTAATTCAGTGTTATTTTTCAAGCAACTACCGCCATCTCGAGGACAGACAATGTAGTTCTGGGTCCTCGTATATAACTTAAGATAGACAGATTTCACCCAACCTAAAAATACCGTTTGAAAAGTATGTTAATAAGTTTCAAGTATTGTTGAGACCAGTATATATATAAAAAAGTTCCTTTTCTGTAAATATAACAGAAATTGAAATATTGTACTGTTACGCCGGATAATATGGATACAAGTAAGGGAGAAACGACTAGACGGAACGAAATAAGATAAAGAGACTTGATCTGCTACATACAAACGTTGAAATTAAGTTTTTAGTATTTATTAAAAATCACTGAAAAGGATTGACGAAATTTGATGGATAACACAAAAATAATAAAAATATACCAGAATTTTTGAAAGCACATGAAATCTGGGAAATCTTTCAGTGTACCATCGATATACATATTAGTCTGATAAGTGAAGGTGACCAAAAATCAAATTCTCATATTTTTCCATTGACGTATCATAATTTGTCATTTAGAGTCTCTTAAAATTTTAGAGAGAACAAAAAATAATCCTCTCTGTCCTTTCAGCTGTGAAAAATACCAATAAAGTCCTGAAAATTGTGAAGGAAAACTACAATATAGAATTGGCAGGGATTGTAGAAGTGTCTACATTTTACATTTGAGTAAGAGAAAGTTTTTTCCAATTTAATATCACTTGAATCAATATTTGGAGCTGTAATTATTTTTCTGATTAATAACTGACCATGGGTACAGGGAAATCAGATAAAATTTACTGTGTATGCAAAAGTATACATTCTGTCTCACCAAAACTATGCATTAAGATAAGCTGAAGAATTGCAAAATGTCGTTTAATGTACTGAAAACAAGATGTAAAATTGGTTATAATTTATGTTGATTTTTTCTTTGAAATTGAAGTTCCGAACTATCTGACGGTGACGGTCACAACTTGTGCTACGGATACACAACCGAACGCCATCTATCGGTGCTGGTCATAGTTTAATCCATCGGTGAAGGATACAAGCAATCTGAGCGGTGAAAAAATGATATTTAAAATCAATTGATAGATACTAGTGTAGTATTGTTATTTTTGTCAAAATTGTGGTATGATAAAATTTTTACTGTAGAGTTAACTTACACAATCTCATCCATGAACCTCACCCGAGAAATTTTACGCGTTCTGGAGTGATTGAATATTATAATAGGTATCAGATTCATTATAATTGGAATAACATTTCGAAAATATACTAATATTTAGTCGCGTCTTTGGCATTTCAGAAGTTTCACCACGAAGTGTACAGCACTCCACTTGAACACATTATAGCTTATTCAAATCTTAACTCAATCAACATTTTTTCAAACTACAACTCACCATATCGAGCTGCTGCCACCTTTCAGATTCAATCAATTACAATTACTATCACTATTATCTGATGATTTTTTTTTCCACAGTATTTAACTATTCTCTTGAACGAAAGTGAAATTTGTCTCGTCCCTATTTCCATTTTTATAAAATCGTCTGTAGCCGAGTGACCGTACATCAAACTAGATGCTCCACAATTTTTATGCTTGAGACATGGGTAATTAGCTCCAAGAAATTTGGAATCTTTATAAGTGAATTTGTTTTTTCGATATTTCGTGGTTAGTCGATGTAGTTATATTTTTTGAATCGTATTTATGACTTTTAGTCTGTTTTCTAAATACTGTGATGCCTGATGAATTTTTGACAAATCTTCATTTTCAGAATGACATTCGCTATTACTATATGAGTGGGAATATTCCTTGATGTTTTAATTCATTTTCAATATTTTAAATACTTATAGTTACCCTGGTGGTTAATTTTTAGTTTTTTACATGCGCCGACTACCGAATTTGCTATATAACTTCTTTCATCACCAATCATATCCACTAATATTCTACATTACGTCTCGTGAACGATTAAGGCAGTACAATGATCACATGATAATACAGGTGAACACTTTATTAAATTTCTACCAAATAATCTTAGGTACATATGTATATGAGTATTCGGAAGCAGTTACCTTTTTCGATCTAAATTAAATCGAATATAATCTGATTTTTTTTCATAATAATTTTGGAAGCTTAATTAAAACATTAGATAATAATATTTCTACTTGTCTTGCAGCTTCTTCACTATACCAAAAGAGGAAATGTCAAATCATTTTGAAATTTTTTGAGCTGTGCTGAACGATATCTCCAATTTTTTGCATTAATTGGCACATTCAACTACGCAGGGCGTCAAAAGTGGCTATAATTATGATTAAATCAGAGAGATTGGTTCCGTCCTCACCATATTCTCCAGATTTCGCTCCATGCGACTATTGGCTATTTCTAGACCTAAACAAACTACTTCAAGTAAACGAATCTCAAATAATTCACAAACAGAAGGCTATTGATCTAAAAATATATTAATGAAAGAAAATGATAGTGATTGGATCACATAAAATGAAATTATCCTGATTATTGGAAGGAAATTTGGCTAGAAAGCTTAATTTTTTCCGAAATGTGTCTTTTTAATTGAAAGTTTATTTATTATCCAGACGAACATTTCACATCATAAACTTTCTATGTATTTCAATATTTTGTCTAAATATTATTTCATCATGACTACATAATTAATAAAATCCCGTTTTACCTTAATGGTTCATTAAGAAATCTTCGAAAACATATTTCTTCTTTTTAGGCCATGCATCTCTCACATATTTATACTTAATTGCAACCCAAACGTGTCCAAGACAATATGACGAATTGCTTATTTTTTTGGACCTTTTGTTATATCGCTATATTTTAATTATCGGACACACTTTGTGTGGCGACGACCATATTCAGCCCGAAGATATATTTATGCACTTATTATATATTCAGTAACCGCAATTAAAACATTGGTGGAGGTCGATTACCAAAAAAATTAGGAAGACGAGAAAAATAAACAAAACAATTAAAGTATCAATAAATTCTTTATCGAGAGGATCCAATTTTCTGTTACGTTCATCAACAAGTTAATTGGTCTATGGGTCAAATAATGAATCTTTCCATCGAAAACCATTCTACCAAAATATAATTGAGTTTCTATCTGCGTATATCTCATTATCTATCAATATTCTCCTTCATCAAAATCGTTGAAGTTCACCTGATCTGATAATTTCCTGTTCAATTTTTACACCTACAATTCGTACTAATTTGGAACATGAAACACCGAATTCATGATTCTTGCTAATATTGCGAATACGCTCAGATAATCGCAGCTGCCCGTATTAATGACTTGTGTGAACAATTTAAGTATTTGAAGTGGAAAAATAATATTTCCCCATCATGTATTCATCCACTGGCTCCTCACATAAGCGACATCATGGTTAATAAGATCGACAGTTATAAAGTTAATGAAGCTCATTTGACATATTTGTTTATATTTATTGATTGCGTATAATATTGGAAGATTGATTTGTTTCTTCTTTACTTAGTTAACTGGAAATTCATTAGATTCGTCATTTACTACTATTTGTGATTCAAGTCTTTTACAAAACATATGAATTGGAAAGAAGTTTTTGCCAGCTAGATTATGACCTGTTTATCAAGCGTCAATTTGAACATTGATTTTTGAATTTGAGGAATATGATGCTATTCAAAAGAAACAACGAAATTTATAACGCCCCAATTAATTCCCTATTGTTGCTGAAAAATACAGAGACGGACTAGAGGGACGAATTTGTACATGACCATACCGAATTAGTTGGAAGAAGTAATTAATCAACAAGTAAAATTCCATGTCAATACAAAAAAAAATCATTCATGACCGATTTCCTCATCTTAACTAGCTTTGAAACCGAAGTAACGAGTTCGCGCTGGTCTTTAGTTTCTTGTTTTGATTCAGAATTATGGCCAAAGACCCAAGTCGGATCTACAATTATAGAATGATGCATAAACTTTTTGTCAATACTATAAATACTACAAGAGTATGATTTTGTTGCATCTTTCACAACTGTAATGTACTGTACTAATTTGTTGTGATGCATGGACTTTTACAAATGAGTTGATCAACATAAAACATTACACGTCTTCATGAAAACGTAGTATCACTTTGAGGAAACTAATACTATGATCTTATTTCCGTCATTTTTAAAAAACATACATTCAAGTCTAGACGGTTAACTAGTTGAATTCCCAAGATGGAGCCAACATTGGGGAAGAGATATACGTAAAATGATACACAAGTAGTGACACGTGTTATCCAATTGGGAGCAGTTATCCAATTCATAATGACATCCCATACGATGGAAATGAGACTTGTGACAATCTGAATAGATATAAATAATTGATGTATTTCTCGTCTACTATGACAAAATAATATTCTCTGCAATTCAATTTTTCGAACTTTTTATCACAGATAGAATAGAAACTATATAAAAAAAAGTAAAAAAGTCTGTGCCCAATTGTTACCGTCCGATTGTTTCAGTCCCAACTGTTGCTAAGATCATGGAGAAATTCGTGGGTCGATTTTGTATGCGAAATGACAGAGTACGTTGAGTAAGGCTTATCAAAGATATGCGTGTAAGTGATTCATTTTATACGAAACAGATAAAATTGTGATGTACGACCCTCAACAGGTTCAACGACATAAATCTCTGAATTGAAAGAGCGAACTACGGGAAAATTGTCAGAATCAATCTCATTTGATATGAATTCAAAATAAATGATACATACGAATGAGTCGAAAAGATTGAACATTCTTTTTCCAATCAGCACGTCACTGTCTATAAAGAAATTTACTTTCTTTGTATTCTCGGTAGGTATTCGTGTCAATTAATGCTGAAATATCGTATACAAAAGTATATTGGAATTGTCTGGGAAATAAAAAACAACAATATCGAGAAGAAAAAAATGTGGTACTTTGTTTCAATTAAATCGAGGTTCGGAATCGATCAGAACGACTATTTCGCGTATTGCTCAATCAAAAGTGCCACATTTGCTCATTTTGAATGACGAGTAGTATAAATTGCTGATGTCGTCTTAACAAATATTTTCATTTGTTCAAGTCACGTAATTGTCGAAAATTAATTCAACTAAAAGTAATTGAACAACAGGCAAAAACTGACAACTTAACAGTAAATAGGATACGAATGTGTGGGAATCGCGTCAAATATGGCAAAATAATATTCTTTTCATTTCATTATTAACACTGTGTAACGCTGCAATTGAATTGTATCCAATTAAATTTTAACCACTTCATGCGTTCGAATAATGTAAACTTTGTATGTCCTTCATGTATGATTCACAATACATCATCAATCTCGGTAAAAAATTGCAAAAACATATTTTAATTAATTTAAAATGACTACAGAAGTCAATATACAGTGTTGCTACGATGAAATTATCACCTTCCATCCAGTTGCTTATGAAAACCGCTGATACACGTCAATTATTTTACCCTGGAGATAAAATTAAATTTTACCTTCAAGCATTCAGTTGTTACCGTACTCAACTTTTTTAAATGGTATGTCATGAGTATGGTCATTCAAAAACTCATGAAAAATAGTTTGTCCCTACAACCTTTACTTATGTAGCAAAAAAAGTTCCACATATATTCTATAACAGTTTTAAGTACGAGGTTGGTTTAAATGTACACCAGAATTTTGCTATAAGAATTTTATCATTAAGTTACATAGCTAAAATTATTCACACATTTTTTAGATAGTCTCCGTTACACTCTAGACCCTCTTGCCACCTCTCCGAAAGTTTTTGAAGGCCTTTTTCGTAAAAATATCTCGCTTTGTCACGTAACCATTCGCGTACGAATGATTATACTTCCGCATTGTTTTAGAATTGAATTAGAATGGACCTAATAAATAATAGCAAGAAATCAGGGCTATAAGGAGGCTGTTCCAGTATTTCTCAACCCAATTCGTTTCATGTTTTGATATGTAGTCAGATTTCACCGAGTTTTTTAGGAGGTTACTATAATACTGCGTGTTTAGTGTACAGTGAGTAAATCAACTGCGATTACTCATTTCTTGTCCCACCTTCCCTAATGACAGTGTAATCTTAGCTCTCCGGAATATCGTGATGTGAATATGGTCTCGTCTGTTGTGTATATTTTATGCAATGAATTTTTTCCTTCCCCTTAATACCTCTGCTGGAGATGTGAAGTAAGACCAAGGGAAATATGGTACGCAGAGGTAATGGAAGATCTAAGAGAGAGAGAGAGAGAGAGAGAGAAAGAGAGAGAGGAATTCAGGACAGGAAACGTGAAACCTGGTTCACGGTGAATTTTTCCACAGAATGCTCTAGTTGATAATGTTAAAGTTTATTTCGTTGGTATGTGATAAATTTTTTATTATTTGGAAATTTTTGTTGTATGTGATAAAGTAGAGTAAATAAATATAGTCAAACCATAAATTGCAGGTATCTAATGTATACAGTGAGTTGGAAAGGAGTTAGATGTTAGATGTATGACGCTCACACTGTATGATATGATATGTTCATTCTGTATTCTGTTTTGACACAAGTATTAGAAAATAGTTCCTGTATCGCAAATTTTAGTTCACATTTCTGTACGACGAGTATATGTTCACAAGGTACCTTTTCATTAATCACCTTCCTCAGCATTTTTTATTTGAATTACTCTCATGCATCAATTCTACCGATATATTCCATTTTTCAGTGCATTTTTAATGGTTTCAAAAATAATTTATTCAGCTAAATTTTCCATATATGTCTAGAATAGAATTTAGATCCTCAATCACATTCGGTTTATGAATTGAGATTAGGTACAATTGAAGACCGTTTTGACTAATATGGAATAAAAAAAACCATTTATTTTGGAAATGTTTCGCACTAATACACATTATTTGGAATCACAAAGAGATTTACTTTATCTAGAAATAATCCTGTTAAACAAAATTTCAATTTTTCCAGCTTTTACTTGTAATATTCGAAAACTGCGATATACTATTTAGAAGGTAGTGTAACATAAAAACTGATAATTGAAAAAATTTCATCTTGAGTTTCATCAAATTCTTCTTTTTTTTTTTAGTGCTCCTTTTGCGAAAAATTACGATCTTAGTTATTAATATCCGGGATATAAGATAAATAATCTACATCCATATCCATATAGCAGCCTTGGGATAAATAAAAAACAATTCAATTGGAAGACTTTTATATACGAAAGCTTAAAACCAACATAAACTTCTGCTTTGCAAATTCGAGCTTTCACTGTTAGCCGTGAGTTTACTTGGAATGTTTATGAAGACATTTTTAAGAGAACATTTATTTTAACAACTTTTCTCGAGAATATCTTAATTATCACTCTTAATTGCTTATAAGCCATAATTTCGAATGAGATTGAAAAAATATGCTATTAGTGCTTTGTTATCTGTGAAATATTTATTGACCTAAACAACTTTTTGACGTTGTAATTAGTTCTGTGGGTCGATATGTTAATAATTTGTCAAAATTGAATCCGTTGATACAATCTCTCCATTAGGTGATCTTGAAAATTTTTAATGGGATATTGAGTTTTTTATTTCTGGTTTACTATTTCACACATCAAATTGCAAATAACTAATAAATTAGAAATTCTCGAATTTTCATAATTCACATTTTGAGACGACAAGCAGCAGGGTTTATTGGAGATTAAAATTGTATAGGAGAGAAAATATAAAGTAGAAAACGTTTGTAAATTCGGAAAGCTGGCAACAATTACAGATAAAAACAAGGAAGGAATTGAAATAGTTAAAGAATAGTGTAATGACGCTGTGGGATCTTTAAGTAAGTTGATAATATCAAATAAGTTATTCAGAGCAGACAAAATTGGAGGAGGCATATGTTGAGGAGAATCTTTGGAAAAATAAAACAAATTAGGGATTTTGTAGGAGAAAAACTAACCAAACAATGAAGATTCTCTAAGAAACCTATCAATGACAAATTTCACAAAAGGTCAAAGGTCAAAAAGTGAGGATGAGGAGTTTATCACAATGCAAGATTCCAAAAACCTCCTTATCAAAATTGTGATGGTGATCGCCAACCTTTAATGGACTGGAAGTCTCTTTAGACGTATATAAATTCTTTAACTAAACTGTTACCTTTGCGAAAACGAAAAATGTGAATGTGGACGTTTTTTACAAAAAAATTAATGGCATGGAGTTTGGACGGATGCAATTTTTTTATTTTAGTTCTCTCTATAGTATTTTTCGAATGAAAATTAGAATTATATGATTATTTTTGAGACTCATAAATTGTTTTTTTTTCCAAATTATGTTTAAAATGAATAGATATGGCTAAAACATGTCAGATTCTAACTGAAATCAAAGATTTTTATTAATAAAAATATATTATTATGTCTGTGACTAACAGTTTTTCAAAAATTGAAAGCAATAATCCGGATTCCTTCCATTCTGTCGAATAGTTCAATAATCTCACTCACAATCCAACTTTATAGTAGAAATTAATATTATCTACATAATAAAGGATTGATACAGGAAGTAGTAAAGATGAGAAAAGAATTATGGAGAAAATATACACATTCTAAAGAAGATCAAACGGAGAAGAGTACATAAAACATACTAAGTAGGTAAAGAAGAACGTGAAAGAAATAAAATAGAAATGTTTGGAAGAATTCGGAGAAGAACTGATCAAGGAATATGACCAAAAATTCTGAGAAAGATAGAGAAATGGCAAACATCTGGGAGAAGAAGGTGAGACATGGGTATAGGGGATGATGAAGGAAGCATGAAGGCCAGAAATAAACTATAAGCATGAGAAGAGAATTCGCTGGTTCCAATCCAAAAGAAAGGAGAACAAACAAAATGTGAAAACCACAAACCCATATGCCTAACTTCAGAGTTGTGCAAGATAAACACTGTGATTATAGTAGGAAGACTGAAGGAGTAGACAAGTAACTGAAAGAAGAATAAGCAACTTACAGAAAAGACAGATAAACAATAGATAATATTTTCATACGGAACATAACAGATAGTCCTTATGGAAAAAGAGAAACACTGCCATTACCGTTCATAGACCTGAGAGCAGCATTCGACTCCATTTAAAGAAACAACCTGTGAAAGATATTGAACAAATTGGAAAATTAGAAAACTATTGTTTTTAATATCAATGAATGGAATACTACAATATTTGAGGAAACGATGAAACGGACGAAGGCTTACGACATCTTTATTGTGGCAGAAAATCACAGAAAATTTTGCATAGAAGAGATAGAGAATAAAAAAAACAACAAATACGATTGATATCTTGTTAGCCTAGACCAGTTTCATGCATAAACAAAATATTGCGTTACCATAGCAACGAACAATAACTTATTAGAAGTGTCAGTGTAAAGTTTGACGTCAAAAAAGTAAACCAGAGTTACGCAATAAAATAAAAGAAAAAAGATGTCCACCGAAATTGTGAAAATTGAAAAATTGAGTATCGGGCCATCATCAAGTACCTGTATTTAAAAGGGTTAAGAGGTAAGCAGATTTAGGAAGGATGCTTAATACCTTTGGTGATCAATGTACTTCGTATGCGACCGTCAAAAATTGGACTGAAAGTTTCAAAAGAGGTAAATTTTCCATTGAAGATGATGACCGATCGGGAAGGCCAGTTTCTGTGTCAGTCCCCGAAAATATCGATGCAGTTCATGACATAATTTTATCAGACCGTCGAATTGGACTAAAACGGATATCTGAAACACTGAATATTTCATACGAACGCGTTCATCATATAGTTCACGTTAATGTGGATATGAGACAAATTGCTGCAAAGTGGATTCCCAAATGTTTGAATGTTGACCTGAAGCGTGCAAGGATAGAAGCATCGTGCTCGATCTGTGCTCGATTTGAAAACGATGTAGACTTCTTAAACCGAATTGTTACTATGGATAAGACTTGGGTACATTACTACGATCAAGAAACAAAGCAACAATCGATTGTACGGCGACACTCTGGTCAGAAATCTGCTGGGATGCTCCAGCTTCAGTTTTTTGAGATTGCCATGGAGTAATCATGATTGATTTCTTGGATAAGGGTGAAACAATAACTGGATATTACTATTCGACATGACTGACTACTTTACGGGAAAAAATTGAAAAGAAAAGACGCGGAAAGGTATCTGGTTTTTGCAGGACAACCTGCACACAAATCTCATGTTGCCATTCAATAAATTCGTGATTCAGGGCTTGAATTACTAGAACACACCCCTCATTCACCATTTTTGGCTCCGTCCGACTATCATCTCTCCCCTCAATTGAAAAAAAAGTTTAAAAGGTCGTACATTTCCTTCCAACGAGGAGGTAATAAAAACTGTGGAGGTATGGTTTGCAGAACAAGAAGAAACATTTTTTTGAAAGGGCTAGAGACGTTGCAGGTTCGCTGTAATAAATGTATCCAATTAAGTGGACATTGAAATTTTGTTTGGTTCTATAGTAGGCTAAAAATGTTTCAATATATCCTCGTATATACTGTGCATTGTGTAACTTACAATAAAGTAGATATCAGAATTCACGCAATTGAGATGAAGGAAAAACGAGGGTGGATAAAATAAGGAATGAAATTATGAGAAACAATGAAAGAAAAATAAATATGAGAAACATTCTAAACTTACCAAAAATCATGTTTTTGTACAGCGGCAATGTCTTTATACTGTTTTTATAACCTGTTTACAGTATATTATGGCTGCTTCTATAGAGTACAATTTCAAGAAGCCTTTTGATTTGTTTACAGTAAATTAAAGACTTCGAACATTCCAGATATGATCATCTTACATATGAAAGAGCAGTTAACAGCCGTAGTAGTCAGTTGATAATCCAATATCGGAATAGTGAGAAGTAAGGAGTGTGTTTAAATAAATTAGTATATTAAGAATTAGATAAGATAAGATATTAGTAAGTTTTAGGTTATGGTTTAGTGAATAGTGGATAGTTTAGTGTGCTAAGTGATAGTGTATGAATAAATTGAGTAAAAGAAACCCTTCCGTTTAAAAAAACTGTTCAAATATATATGAAAAACATTACATTATGAAACTATTGATTTCTAAACTACCCTGTAAATGTTTCTCCGAATGTCCCGCTCTTAAAAGGACAATAGACTAATAAATAATGGCGTGGAACAAAATCATACCTTCAGTCGTATCAAAGTTGTTGTTTTTGTTTCGCTGTAGAAATATCAAATATAACAATTAAGTTTCGTAAAAATGTTGTATGATTTAGTAAAGTATGTGACAGTGAATTTTCAACGCTTATACGTGTTTTGAGTAGTTCAAGCCTTTCGAAAGTTGGCCGAGAAGCCTAACCATTCCACGTCAAAAAAACGGATCACAATAAATTGATAAAGAATATGTCTGGTAAATATTAAAAGACTGTTTTATCGGTTATCTTAAAGGAATGATATCTCCCAACTCAAACTAATAATCTGAATCCTTGAAAATTGTATTTATTATGCGAGTTGATAAGTTCAATGTCACGCCAAATTCATGGTTACTACTATCTAATCTTTTGAGCACTCGAATTTCAATTTCTAGAGAAATAAATTTTATTTATCTCACTTATGCATCACGTAAATTCCTACCAACAACAACAACAGTGTAATACTGTTGCGTTAATGTAAATTTAGTTTCGGGGAAACGTGTACAATTTTTAGGGGTTTCTACTATATATTGGTATTATTTTTGTTATGAAACTTATATCAAAATAACTAGTTGTGAACTATAGCTAATGTATTGAATAAGTATCAATCAACAAATTAATATTCGTTATTGTTATTTGTTGAGGTACGTAGGCTTTGTAGTGTAACTTAGTTATTAACAATAGACTATTACAAACCATTAGATATTTAACAATGACAAGTGGGACGGCAACAAACCAGATATAAAGAAGAGTTATTGAATAGAGTCTAAAATATGAAAGATATAAATATTATGCTGATTTAGTTACAGTAACAAATTTTCTGGAACAAATCGAGGATTAAAACGACGATATTTCTCTAATTGGAATGAGAGTTGTTCAATCTAATACTGGGAGTCGAGAAAACCAGTAGTGGAGTAAATCAACAGATAAAGAAACTTAATGATAATTTATAACCGAAATTATAGCAAACGTGACGTGAAGAAGATTAATAACCTTGACATAGCAGATTATTCCATATATTTAGATACCACAATATCAAACAAAAGCGGATTCAGTTGAGGGACATTGTGAAAGTTTTTCTTCAATCTCTAAGACGGTAACTTGCTCATTGAAACATCCGTCAGACAGTGTTATTGTATTGTTATAGTGGTATTACCAATATTGTTCAATACTTAAATGAGATTGTTTATTTTGTGTTTTCTGCTAAGGATCAGAACGATAGACCCTAAACAACATATGATTTGTTTTTTCATTTATAAACACCTCTAGAAAGGAATACTTTGTGATATCACAATCTAACCAGAAAGAAAGTAACGAGAAATATTATTCTAACCTAAATTATTGAGTTTGTAAAACTCAGCTCAACTCAAATTTGCTTACTAATGGACCTTAGAGTCTGAAGTTATAATAACAGCAAAAACAGCATGTTACACATGTCCGCACTATGCTATACTTATTCACTAAATAATTATCATACTAACTCAGAGCGTTTAATACTCTTAAGTCCTCTGGTCATGTTTGTGATGTCTAAGAGCTGGATTGCCTAGAAGTTCACATGATAAAGCATGTTCATGGCTACTGACAAGTTTGGTTGGGATTTGATTAACAGTCTTCATTTAAGGATCGCGATTTATTTCGATGTACCAGGGAGGAGAAAGAAATATAATATTTTTTGAGCTAAATGAAGCATGGGATCTGGACGACGATGGTTAACTAGTTTATTTTATAATAATTTCATATAAACAAGGATTTGTTAAATCAGAAATATGTTATATACATAAAAATTACTATTATTTGGTTCTTTTCCTTTTTATTGGTTGATATCACACAGCTGTATATCTCCTAATGATAATCGCAGCAGTCGGGGTAATCGTCGGGTCATATATGATTTGCACTTCTTTAGTTAAGAAATCATTATGAAGCTCCCATTGGTTATTGCTTCTCCTGCAGACAGCAATGAATGAATTGGGTATCCCCCAAATCCCATGGATCAGTTGACTCAGTGATTTCATCCAGTGAAGTGCAGTTAAAGCAGACTTATGTAGTCAGGTAAAACCCTGATAAAACTTTCTCCTTCTGCAGGTAGCTGTGTTTAGACAAAGCCTTGTATATATTATGTATAATAATACTATCATCAAACAATTGTTTATTATACTCTATTTGGAGAGAGCGTATAGTAATAAATGCTCATCATAAATGCAAACCCCGAAATTTTTGGTACGGTACTTTACGTCCAAAATTTGGAATATTGAAATATGCCAATGATAAATAAGTAACTGGACAGAGATATATTTTCCCCATAATTGACCTCACTAAAATGTAAGCGGTTAACTAGATAATCCTAATGGCCATCCTTTTCTTTCCACAATTGAAGGATATCTGTATTTCTCTCTCTGTTTAAATACTTTCACACCAACCTCTAAAGCTCCCCAGAAGTATGAAGACCTTTACCATAGCCGTTGCAATGGGTTTTTCGTAATTAATAAAATATTATTATTGCTTTTCAATATATACAGTTATTTTTATTTAATTATTTACAAATACGAGTATATACATGTAAGTATGAAAAATTAAAATACAAAATATACTAAACTACACGTTTCTATAATATATACACTATATACATACTTATATACTACACATTACTATATTATTTTATACAACAGTCTACAAATATTTCCTGTAACATATTTAAAGTATGTACATATTTGTAATATACGTATTTTATTCCGAAGAACTAGTGGATTAATTGTTTAAATTAATCATTTATTTTCTCCACAAAGTCGTAGGTAGACTTTCAACTTGTCTCGAGTGGTAACAGGCGTTGTCAAGAACAATTACAGATCTGGCTGGAATAAGATCTAGCATTTGTATAAAGTATTCCTCGAACACATGTGCATTCATATCCTCGTGATAGTCACCGGTTTTTTTATTCAAATAACAGTAGACCAGTACTATTAATCGTCTGCCTTTCCCTGAAGGAGCTTTCAATCCTGTTGATAGTCCCTCCAAGAAAGTTTGTCTAAAATTGTTAACCGTCTTATCGTGCCATATGTTTCCTACAGTGTGTCCCTCGTTAACCCAAGTCTCGTCGAAATGAAAAATAGTTTTTCCTACCTTCCGGAGTTTCTTAATTGTCCGTAAATAAGACTTTCTCGATTTCTTCGGAATCTTTTAAATATGATTTTTACGTTGTTTTTCCCAATAAAAATTTTGTTCATGGAAAACCTGCCAAAGCTTATTTCTGCTAATTGGAACGGTAGGAATTTTCTTTTTAAAGTAAAATAAGTGGACTTTCCTGCGAGTTGCATATTTGTAATCTTCATCGATGTAAACCTTTCGCCTTCCTGACCGAGACTTTGGGCCACTTAAGCATCCACTTGTTTCCCTTTCTTTAAAAAATTTGTAGACCGTTGATTTTCCTAGACCTCTCATCTTCGAACACATACTTGTTAGATTATCGACACTCACTGAAGGGTACTGATATTTTAATGCACCATATACATTTAAAACCATGGCTTTCCCTTTAACAGAGAGTGGCATGCGTCTCCACTTTATGTATTGGAGTATAGTTTTCAAAGGTCGACATATTGAATATTCACTTAAGTTTTGGAAACGTTTCTGTGACAAACACTGCGCTAGAAATGTAGTTGTGTATTGAGAATTCTGTTTTATAGAACTTCTTCATAAACTGAAACACTCTTGTAAAATGTATAAAATTATATAATTTTTCCCAGAAAACATTTTACAAATCGTTTCCAAATTAACCTGTCTGGTATAGGTATATACTATATAGGGAGTGAAATATTTACCTGTCAACATCATTCCTTTCTTAAAATACCCCAAAGGAATTGTTTTGCCGAATAAGTAAATAAAGTTGGAAATTTCACAGCTTGCTAGAAACAATCCAACGCATGGAGGCCAGCATGAAAAAAAATTTTAGGAAATTATGGAAAATCACAAGAAAAAAAGGAAAAGCCGTTCGTTCTACCACGAAAGAAAACAAAAGAACGAAGAAGAAAAATCAATCGACGGAAGTTAGAGTTTTCGAAGAGAAACAAATGGAAGTCTGCCCCATGGAAGGGTAATATAGAGAAGTGAACAACAAGAAAAAGAGGAAGAGAGAGGGAGGCAATCCTCTGAAGGTGCCACAGTGGAAACAAATATACAAGAACAACTCGAAAAAATAAGGAGAGAGGAAGAGAAAAAACAAGCGAAATCGGAGAGAAGGCCACCTCTAATAATATTGAAGTTTCCGCTCATGTGGACAGCAATAGGGAAGTAGCTAGTACAAACGAAAATCGATGCCTAGTGTTAAATGGAAATTCACACTGGAAAAACAACCACAGCGACAAAATAATACTTCAACAACATGAATATGCTCCTGAGCGAGTATAAAGAGATTGAGTGTTATACGTACCTGCTCAGCGAAGAAAAAGAGAGGAAGCTATTCATAAAAGAAAGAGAAGGAAAGGAAGGTACTCGTGAAATAACGTGCAGTATAGACCTCCGTGTCGGAAGTCGAAGCAGAGCTAACAGAAAATGGATTAAAACAAAGAAAATTAGTTGTACACAAAAAAAACGCCGACAACACCCAAATCATTCTACCGATATACATGGTAGTTGTAGAGAGTTACTGAATAGCAATAATACAAGAAGCTTAGGTATCTATGCCACACAAAATTACAATTCCGCTCAGAGCGGCGGACTGCGCTTTCCACAGTAGAGAGAAGCCAAAATGCAAGAACTGCAGAGGGTTCCCGAAAAACCCAAACAGGACGGAAGCAAGGAAACCAACCATGAACATCAATCAAGCAGGAGGAAGCTACACACTAGCTGCTAAGAAAACGCCAGCCTCAACAGGACAGGGAACGCCCAAGCTAGTGAGTGTGCTGCAGAACATGCAGACACTAATAGCAACCCTAATCGTCCAACAGGTGAAGTAAAACGGAGGACAGCTGGGTCATTAGGTTAATTTGGGTTAGTGAAAAATTTAGAAGCATCCAAAAAAAAAGACAAAAAATACAATAAACAGAAAATCAAGAAAACACAAAAAAACATTTTTACCAATATCCTAGGATTACCGAGACAGATGTAAAAAAAAGGCGAAAAACCACTAGGATTAGGTCTTTTCTTTTCGAAGAAGGTTTAACCTAGGCAACGAAAACACACACTCACACATACACATTAAGACGTTCAGAACCAGGAGACAAGAGTGTATTGCCAAAAGGCAAACTCTTAACAAAAAAATAACGACGACATGTCGAAATGACAGGGAGTGGTGGAATGTTCTTCTTCGCACCCACCCGTGGATTTATCCAGAGGTGGATGCTTAGAGTAACGGGTTTTCTCACGCGCACGTGTGTGTGTCAAATCCCATGCATGCACTTTGACGTAGTTTGGAAAAATATACTTTTTCTTTTTGCACTAATATATCTTTGATAAAAGTACATGTCTGGGCTTTCCCCTTTTCGTCTGATTCATAGCAAAGTGCTGTGCGTATGTGCTCACAGCCCTGATACAATTAACCGGCTCAAAGAAGGCGCGTAACGAAAATGACAACAATTATAATTTTTTTAATATTAAATTAAACTGATCAAATATTTATACAAGATAACCAATATCAGCGAATGCTTCTCGATCGTGCATAGGTGGAATTTTTTTATTTTTTCGCGAAAGTGATGCAAAATCTCTGAATAACCTTGAATAACGTCAATCCTCAATGAAAAATTTTCCAAAGCTGTCCAATTAATAAGAGTGACTTTATAAGACCAATTTTTAACTTTTCAAATGTTATAATTAGTCAATCGAAATTCTACATATGAAGTGCAAGGATCGTGGAGCATTTCACTCCTATCTTTGTCACCGCCATGAAGTATTTGAGTATACATTGGTTTTCTGTACAACAGTACATCATTAATTTCCTCTTACATAATAGATAATACGAGGACATGGTTTATCTCCATGTTATTTTATTTCCTCCCTTTAATTTAGTGCTAAAGATGTAGGTATTTGTCGTGGGTTAAAATCTGTTGGTATATTAAATATTTCAAACTATCTCAAACCCATTTTCATCATTTTGCCATTAAGATGTGACATTTATTTCCAATGAATTCAAGAATATCACAGTCATCGACCATGAGTTTATCTGTCGTTAAATGTACATCTGTTTAATAAACATGTTTTTTATATATAAATGAATGATTCCAATGAATTTAATACAATAATAAATATCGTCTAGCATAAAACTACTCCATAAATCGTACCAGTCAAGCAAATAAACAATTGATTCGCATTTCACCGATTCCGACATAGATATACTTCAAATACTAACACAATATGATACAAATACATCCACAATACTGTTGTGAACTTGACGTCAGCTTAGTTGAAATTTACCGCTCAATACCGATGCAACTACCTACCAGTGAATCATGAATATAAAAGCAATAAAACTGGGCTTCCAATAAGTCAGTTCAACTTATGCCAATATATAAAACGGAAGATTAGACCAGTCTACAAGTACTTTTTTTGTGCCCAAGAAAAAAATAGCTTCAATATTCATTCGAAAAGAGTAAGTAGTTCTTGAAAACAAAAAAGCTTAGATATTCTCAAACAACACTTTATTTAGAATGCACCAAAAATAAAAGAGTAAATCATAAATATTGGTATAATTTTTCGTCCTTAAGATTGATCTAAATAGGAGATGCCATGGAAATTTGAAGCAGCTATTACTTACTAATAATATTTTCTCCCACTATTCCTAATCCCACTGTATACTTTAAACCTACACTGTATGGTATTACCATGTCCATTTACTTTTTACTCAAGTATTTGTCGATAATTTTAACTATATCACAATGTAGTTACATTATTATCCATTACAATAAATCTTAAATTAGTTAAAACTACTAGTTCCTATTCTCCTATTCAGGCTCCGGAACTTAATGCAAAAAATTCGGAAGTGATTTAATGACGTGAGAATAATGGTATGACATAAAAAAATTCTCATACGACCTTTTGTTATAGGCTTGCTAAATCACACAACATGGGTGGGAAATCATTTTGAAGAAATGTCGCTGACCATTCAAGTTACTATCAAAAAAATATGAATCTACTGAATTATTAGCCATTATTCCTGTCCACACATTATCAAAAAATCGATTTTTGTTAGAATTGTTTCGTAAGGATTTTCATCTGCCCATAAATGTTGATTATGGGAATTAATTAAACCAGCTTCATGAGTACTTTTCCAATAAATTTATTATTAACCAACCAACCAACGAGCGTAGACCAGTCTTGCTGGATAATCCTCGATAGTATATAATACATTTATTTATTTTTTAGTTCTCCAAGAAATGTTTTATTATGTTTCAATACCTCTTGTAAGTATTTTCAATTGATAATCACAATTTATGACAATTTTCTTCAGAATGTCTCTTTATGACAAATGGTTTCCTTGATATGTACGACGATCTGAAAATCTACATATCTCCTAAACCATGAATTTAATCGAGTTGAAAAATCGATTGAAAAATTCATTTTGCTATCTTTAAATTGTACAGGTTGTCCCAGTGAAAGTTACGGATTGGTAACAGACCTTACTTACTTCTTCGACTAGGAATACAAAAGCTGGTGCACCGTCTTCTGAAAGAGACTATGGTAAAAAATAATCAACAATATATAACTCAATAACAATAAACAATGTTTTATATTTGTAAAAAACATGGAAACCTTTTTTTAGTGCAAACCTCGTATTGATGACGTTGTGAATGTTGTTGGTGACGAATTTGAAGAAAACTAAGTTATAAATTTCAGCTTTGTTTTGATACTTGTATATGATGTGATTGTTCTTATAAGGGACTGGCCTAAATTACATCCACCACCTACCTCACTTTAAATACAATTTTATTCTCGAAATCATATAACTCAGTTAAAAATATCAATATATTTTATATCAGTACTCTGGGTTAAGCTACTCCTCGGGTAGGATATTTTTTATAAGTTGGTGCATAAATGGGGCACCGATAGCAGCACTGGAAACCATGAATCAGCTAAACCATGCCCTTATTCTTTTATTTGAAAGTCCATTTAGTTGCACTCGTTATGGCACTTTATATCATCCTTCAGCACCCACCTATACAAGATGCAGACTAATTTCAGTTGCAATATACAACTAAAATACGGTTATCTTTTTACTTTTCTTTGTTTTTGACTTTTGTACTTGCAACTGAAATGTTTTATGAGGAGCGTGGGGCGTGTTTCTTCTGAAATACGAGTGTATATCACATTTTTATTGATAGAGAAAATTTATAGCCTTACATTGATTCAGTTTTTCGTAGGATTGTGCTGTAAACAAGCTTGTAGCTTTCAATAAATGTAATATTTTCGTAAACAGGCTAGTAAAGTACAAGGGCTTGTCCATTTGCTACCTTTCTCCATATTTAGATCAAAACACATCAAATCACTCTTGAGCGTGTCTACAGTAGAAGCGATAATTGAATACTTACATTTGAAAAAGTTAACCTAATACAAATTTACAAAAATTAAGTAAATACGTTAGAGGAGTTTGTAATTTCATACGAAATAGTGAAAAAGTGTGATCGTGAGTTTAAACGGTGTTGATAGTCGTGTACAGACGAACATCTAGATAGAGCACCCACCACCGCTTCCACATACAAAAATTTCCAGGATATGCTGCAAGATCGACGTGTGGCTATTAGAGAAATAATCAGAGCAAGTGGTCTCCTATACCATGTGGTACATACACCTACTTAATATAAAAATATTATCTGTACATTAGGTACCACGAATGCTAACAGTGCTCACAAGTAAACACAAAAAAAGTATTTGCATGTATTAGTTAAATATGTCTATTTGCAGACGTCAAGTGTCTCTCTTGAAGCAGCTCTAATCTCACGGCACTTCATAGGACTTGCTGACAAGACCACCATTTTATCATTAATCATCGATATATCGATCAAGGTAAGCCGCAATTTGAAAATTTTATTCAAGTATTTTACAACTATTATTTTGTGTCTTCCTTCAGATGGCAGCAAATAGAAAAAGTACATACCAAGACGAATTCCTTAATTACGGTTTTACACAAATAGAAGACAATGATACAATGAAACCACAGTATGTTAAATGTACGAAAATACTAACTTCAGAATCTTTCAAAAAAAGTCAATTGAAGAAACATTTAGATAATTTGCATTCACACCTGTCTTCCAAACCGCTAGAATACTTTGCAAATTTAGAAATATCTGTTAAAAGACAAAGATTGAATAGCAACTTGTTTGGTACATTTGCGTTCAGCATCAAGGGCTAGCTTTGAAGTAGCCTGGTTGATTGCTCGAAATAAGAAACCATACACTATTGGTGAAGATTTGGTTAAACCAGCTGCTGTAAAAATGGCAGACATTATGTATGGTCAATAAGAAGCGAAGAACTGAATTCAGTGCCCTTGTCTACGAGAATTGTGAAAGAACGAGTTTAGTATTAGCAGAAAATGTGAAGGAACAGGTTATTTTCGCATTAAAACAGTCTAAATATTTTGCTATTCAGCTTGATGAGACAACTGATTTTAGTAGCAAATCACAGCTAATAGTATATGTTCGCCACAAACGTGCAGATCATTTTGAAGAGGGATTGTTGTTATGTTCTCCTCTCGAGTTGAGATCTCTTGGAATTGATATATACAATAAAGTAAATGAATACTTCAATGCGCAAAGTTTAAAATGGGAAAACAGTATTTCTGTGTCTTTGGATGGAGTTCCAGCTACGCTGTGTCATATTAATGTTTTTTTGGCTTTCGTAAAAAAAAATAATCCAAATATTGAAATTACTCACTGTATGATCTATCGCCACGCCCTTTTGGTCAAATATTTAGAACCCACACTGGAAGCCGTCACGCATGATATCATCAAGATTGTAAATTTTATCAAGGGACATGCACTAAACACGTGGCTATTTCGTGGATTATGCCAGGACGGTGGACCTGAATATATGAACCTACTATATTATATAGAAGTAAGGTGGCTCTCTCGCGGAAATGTACTAAATCGAGTATGGACTCTCAAAACTGAAGTCGAAGTTTTTATGGTTGATCAAAAAAATATTCTCGCAGATAAGTTTAAAAACTCTTGTTGCATATCTCGCATATTTAGCCAACATTTTTGAGAGTATAAATATATTAAACAAAGAATGGCAAGGAAAGAATATCAATATCATTTCGGCGAGATAGCTTCTTTTTCAAGGTTAGCTTTGTTTTTGGAGGATTGCGATAATTGCTATAATACCAGAAGAACCTTCAGTTTTGGCAGAATCAATTCTTGAACTTCCTTCTAATACTGATACACGTATTCAGTTTGAGAGTACACCAAATCTGTCGTCTTCTGGATGTTAAAAGCTGCAAAGGCTTTCAAAATTGCACATGTAGAGGCGGTTGCTGCTATTTGGAACAACATATTTGTGCGAACAAGACTTTTCCACTCTAATGAATATAAAAACGAAGAACAGAAATCGATTAAATGACGAAGACTTTATTCAAATCGCTCTTACATCAGAAAGTCCCAATTTTGAAGCAATTGTATCGAACTTGAAACATCATTTCTCTAAAACATGAAGTAAGAATGTTTTCAATTATTCTTTTTTTTAATTTTTTCAATTCTAATTTTGGTTTGTACCATTATTATTATTATTATTATTATTATTATTATTATTATTATTATTATTATTATTATTATTATTATTACTATTATCATTATTATTATTATTATTATAATTTGTGACAGTACCCTAAATTGTCAACCCTCAATTGCACCCCAATGGGTTTCAATTTGTTATAGTTATCGCTTGCTTTTCAAAATTATCATGGGGGCTATAATATGAAAGATGCTAAAAAGAGGCGATTTCGTTTATTTTGCTCTTAGCCATGGGGTAATATCAACTTACACAAAAATATTTTGGGGTAATGATTAAAAAAGTTCCCCGACCGCTGTTATATGATAACCTAATCACCCTTAAATCGTGGTGCGGTTTCACCCTGAGATCAGTTTCCAAAGAACTGAATTTATCCACCTTCTCCAACTTATTGAGTCGCATCTCCGATATGCCCTTCCCTTCTGGGGTACGTGTGGTGCGTCTCATCTTCAAACTACAAAATAGAGCTGTTGGATATTTTTTCGGAATTAATAGCAGGATTTCTTCAAAAGATTGAAAATTCTGACTTCTCCTTAATTCTTCATCTTTGAATCCGTTTGCCTAATTCCTAACATGCTTCTCCAATTTAAGAAAGATCGTTGCATAGCTATACACTTAGGAACGCGGAGCAGGACCTTCATATACCTTCTCCACGTTCAAAATTAGTAAAGGGCTAAATAGTCTATAATGCAAAAAATGCACAATCACTTGCCAATTAAAATTAAATCGATATCATCTTTTCCCGCATTTCGCAATAATTTGAGGGCATATTTACTAGAAAGTACCTTTTTCTCTGTAAACGACTCTATTCTAATAATAATATTTAATTCTGGACAAGCTGCATACTGCTTCAATTTTTGCTATGGACTTTTATTTCATTTGTTTTATCTTTATTTAGTTAAACTTATATTTGTTTTTTAGTTTTTACAAGCTTTTGTCTACAAATTGTAACAATTTTTTGACAATAAACCATTTCTCTCTCTCTTTTAATGCAGTGTAGACAAGACAGAAAAATATTTTTGCAGCATTAGTAACAATAGTCGAGACATGGAGTAATCAGTATGATGTAGAGAGCAAAATGCAGAATAAACTTATAAAGATATTTGCAATCATCTTTTGAAACTTGCGGAATGAATTTTTTTTAATGAAGTCATATTTGTGTTAAATTGGCGGTTTGTAGAAGTCACATGCTGAGCAAAGGAATCAGCTCTCCTACAATAAAAAAGTCTTCACGTACCGGAGGGAAATTAACAGTCTTTGACAAAAAGTAGTACATTAATATTATGGTATTTTTGAACTCATGCGACAATATTCAAAATTATGATGGGTCATTTCTATAATACAATTTTTTCATCTCATATTTTCAAAACTACAAGATATTAAGTAAATTGAGCTCTTATCTTTTTCTGTCTATATTGTAGTAATTATCTTCTTCTTCTTCTTCTTCCGTGTATTAGGCGCTGTCCCAAGGTATTCCATTCATAATCACACCTCTTCACATTCTACTAGTTCTCTTTCATGATCACATTCTCCTTCTCCCTCTTCTCCACTGTATCTACAATCATCTACTCATCAACACGGATTTATTGAAACTTCACAGAATATAAGAATCCCAAGAAGAGACAATCTTTTTGACTCTTATTCAAATGCTGATGGGCTCCTGACCAAGGAAGCTTGTGATGAGGGAACAGGTAAAAATAGTACTAATTTTCAATTTCTGAGATAATTATATGTATTAATGTATATTTGCAGTCTACTCCTTTTGAAATTCTGTTCATTTCTATTTCGAATAATGAATAGAGTATAATTCAATTTTTGTTTGTCACTTGTATTCAATATTCCAACGTATCCATAATGCCCTTACAAATATCAGGTACTTTGAGGCTTATCGACTGCTGCTTTATCTTAAATAGATATGCAAGGATAGTAAAGAAATCACCACTAGCTAAAAATCGGAAAGTGACCGCTAACCGCTCCTGAATCGATATTTCTTCCGTCAAGTTGTCTTTTTCTTCTTCTGCTGACATTTGGTAGAAGTTGCTGGTGGTTCTTTTCTCAGATCATGGAGCATGTCTGAGCCATTGCATCTAACAAATGGAATACGTAAATGCACTGCGAGAAATCTACAGTAAAGTTGTCGTATGTTCTAGTCTACGAACTTGATCTTACTCGTTGTCTGCTTTTGTTGAACGATAACATCCACCATCTTCTGGCAAGTCTCTTTTTTGGTTTCTGTAAACGTAATAATGATTCAGAAAGTAATCTGATGAACAATCGAGCTAATGTGAACATTGAAATGCGACACCAATATCGACAACTCACACACTATATATTTTTTCACGCATATCTGCAGCGCTGCGATCAGCCTTAATAAGCCTTAACGTTGGACACAACGTGTGATGCTGACTTAACACATGTATTACGATACTAAAGCCGGTACCACACGTTGCATCCAATGCCTCCAACGCTGGTATGAGTGGACATATCGTGGACATAGTGTGCATGTCATTCGACAAATGTTTTGCTTTCAACATCGGCCGTGAAAAGTCGGTTTTTTGAATAGCTTAGCAATGAAATCAACAAACACTTGTGGTACAACTACACACACTTCTTGTCCTCTTGCGCTTGAATAAAAATTTATATGAAAAACCAAAGTTGCCAGTATCATTCTGTTTATTCTAAAAGAATTTACATCTGTTGTAGGCTATACATCACTTCTTTTGCCACGTTTTCATTTCTTTAGGTAAGTCAACGCTTAAAGGTAAATGTTGGAGCTACACTGCATTAAGCCTTCCAATTTTCAACCTACGTTGGAACACGAATGTTGGAGTGTAGTACTGGCTTGGAACGGAATGTAGATTCAAATACTAAGTACAAAGCGTAGAATAACAGAAAGTCCGTTTTCTTGAACTACATTATTTTTGAAGTGAAAGTGAATATCTTTTATTACATTTTTAAAATATGTATTTGGATATGACAAACGTGAAATCATGTTGTAAATTGTCCAAAATATATTGTTATTACCAAGTATTTCAAAGTATGTGTTGATGGACAGATTTACTTTGTTTATTTAAGTATTTGCTCCAACTGAACGGTTTTATTAACGAAACACTCACAAAAACACCTTCGTTTGTGCGGTCCAGCTTCTGTTATACGAAATGACATAAATTTCTTTGTATCATAATATTACATAGTTGTCCTCCGCAGGGGCGCATGCTTCGAATATGCCCCCTGTGGTAGCAGTTCAATTAAAGAAAGGATCACACCTCTCGTTCAGAAAAATAGAGATTTATTCAGCGTACATTATTCGTGATAACAATTGGCGAAATACGTTTTATTATAACCATTAACATGATAACTAAAAAGAAACAAAAAAGGTAGTATCCAATTACATTTGTTTGATACTTTTTTAATCACATTTAGATACTACATATTAATCATCATTATAATATATTTTTATGGCAGTTTAAAACTAATATAGACCATCAGTAAGGTTTATGGTTCATGAAATTCGTGCAGGGCTAGGTTAGATTAGGCTAGGATCCCCTTTGTCTTATGAGCATTGGGTACGATACCTTCTAATTAATCCTATTAACCACAAAAAGATCGTCATCCCAAGCTGAAACCCCGAGGAGTAAATGTAGTTTGCCAGTATCAATGCAGTGAACATTTCACTATTTCTGTAGTTGGTTCATTGTTATAATTTTAGTAAAGACATTTTTATATTTCTTAGTCAGTTCATCTATTAATATATATTTTTCATTTATTTATATCTTCTTGTTAATAATGAGTACTTCCAAGAAATTCATTTATGGCTAAAGTGGCTAAATACCTTCCTTGATCATCCTGTACGCGTACTTCTGAACATTGTATTGCTTTTCTGTGACCTACAATGCTTTTATCCAAATGTATCATGCCGAATTTCGTTTTATTCTGCTGTATTATGCTTTACCCAACAGTATCTCGCATATTGTTTTATCCCAATCCAACCAACTGAGTTGTTCATGCAGAAGTTAGTAAAAACCTTCCATTATCATTGAAGAACTCATCAAATCACAAATTTCATCCATTTACTTACGAGTACACAAATATCTATTGAGTCTGTTATACGTAACAATGTAATAATAAACGTTTATGTTTAATTATAATGTTTCAAGCAATATAACGAAGACAGAGTATTTGTACCAAACTTTTGGACAATTTGGATATTCTGATGTGAATTACTCATTACTGTACATGAAAAAAATTGAAACCAAATTTTACTAGACTCTTATGGTTTTTGGTCGAATCACAGACTAATTTAGTATCAGCGAATTGGGGTGAGTGTTTTTTCAGGTTTATTTACATTGTTTATTTTGAATAATTTCTAGGAAGCTCTATTTATTTGTTTGTTTTGTTTCTTTATTTCTAGATTTTCTGGAATTCTTTTGGGACATGATAAATAGTCGTAATGAACATAACGAATTATCAAAGTAATCGAAGAATCCAAATATATTATTTGAGTTAATTAAGTGATAGTGATAAGTGAATTGTTATAAGTGGGTGTAGTGTATAGTATTTAAATAAATGAGGAATATAAGAGACACTGTTTATTAATTAACCCCACGAATAGAAATCACATAAATAAATTGGAAAAACATAACATCATGGTATAATCAATCTTGTGAATACAGGCATATCGTCGGTGTTTTTTTTCTCTCCTCAAAATTTTCTGGAATATAGTCATGTACAGTCTAAATTGAGTTTTCAGTTTCAAACATCAACTTATAAATTCATAACATGAATTTTATATATGTCTAAACAAGCGTCTCAAGATCGTGAGAAACTAGAAATTCATTGTATAGTTACCGTAGTAATTTGAAAAAGTATGCATTTATTTCCGACAAAGAATATCAAAAAAAATATGAACTTCACTTTTCCTGACCTAATATAATTTACCAAAAGCACCCAATATAGTTAGACATTGTTGAAAATGGTCGAGATAAAATCTAACTACTAATTAACGAAGTGATTATTGGCACCCTCCACGGAAAAATCCGTGACTCTAATTTCAACCATAGTGACACGGACCTTTTTAAAGAAATGAGCTGAATGAAGTTTTATCCGTGTCTCCAGTTCTAGCCGTGAATGCTACAATAATAAATTTGATCTCACGGATTAATACTGTCAACGGATAAATCTCATCCACGGATAAATACCACCTACAGATAAAATCTGACATATACACCCTAATTCCAATATATTTTTTTCATTCATTTAGAACAAATTATACGAAAAATTCGCTTAAAAATAATTTGTAAGAATAACCTTAGTAAGTCCGTGGAAATTGGATACAGATGATTAGGTTAAGTTAGGTTAGGTTAGGTTAGGTTAGGTAACGTTAGGTTAGGTTAGGTAGGGTTAGGTTAGTTTAGTTTCAAAATTTTCGTGGAGGGTGGTGATTTTGGATCATATGGTAAGATTTAGAGACATAAAAAAAGTTAATGATTGCCACGGATTTTTCCGTGGAGGTTGGCGATTTCAATAAAAATTTGCGAGTCTCTAAGACCTACGGAAATTTCCGTGGAGGGTGTGCCAATACCAATTAAGGGGTACAGAAAGTTGCTACTGGAACAGAATTCACCACACGCTTCACTATGAATCTAGTCCACTGAAACTTTCGTTGGATGTTAGTGGCGGGAGCTCAATTACTTTAGTTGTATCTATAATTATAAAATTTCTAATAATTAGCTTGTAGATTGCGATAAGTTCTAGTAAACTCTGATAACTTTTATAATAATTTTTAATGAAGACAAAAATTTCCTGGTAGAGGGTTGATTAAGGAGGAAAGAAAAAGAAAGTCAGCTTATCATTATTCCTTAATAAGAAAATTAATATTGTTGATTTGACTGTGAACGGATGTGTATAATATTAATGATCAAACTAATATAGAGATTGTTGTCCTTATTATCATATAAACAACTAGTAGAAAAAAAAAACTTCCATTTACTAATAAATGTACTCCAACATACCTTGTAGAGACTTGAAAATTGGGTTGGTGATTCGAAAGTAACTGTTTGTTGCTTTAGTAATTGTACTCACTTCTTCGGTTTCTCTGGCGCCAATACCATATATGACAAAATTGTGTAACGAATTCTGTTCATGAAATCATTTATTGAATTCTACAATATTAACACCAATTTTCACTTTCGATATCCCATCGTAAATTTTGATTTCGAGGTTATACAAAAAACTTGCCAACGACGTAGGTGGTGTCGGTGCCACTTTAAATTTCTCGTTTAGACGTCAAGTATCAAGGATAACGGACAATTTAGTTTATATATAATTCAATGATTGGATTTTAATAATAAGTCCATATGGATTTTCCCTACTATTTTTGCTCAAGATACTCGTAATAATCTGAATTATTATAATAAGTTGGAATATTAAATTCAAATACGGGTAGAAATCTTATGTTACTAGTATTCTATACGAATTTCTTTGTTTCGGCTTGTATTTACGTTATTTATGTATAGAAAAATTGTAAAAAATATATATTAGGGAAATTATATCGTAACGTAGATGGTCGGTTTGTAGCACTGATTTCAGTTTGACAGTGGAATCTGGAAATATTATTTGAATTTAAAAGTTTTCTTGATACAGAAAAAAAATCAGCTGCAAGTGCTGGACTTTCCATTTCAAGAAATCAGGAAATTAATTTTTCTGAAGAAAATAATAATAGTGTTTCGAATTCTCCAGAAAACATCTCTAATATTCCAATTAAAGAAGGCGAAAAGGTTCTGTCTAAATTCATGATAACTGCACATTAAATACGGAAAATGAATTTAATTATTTTAATTACATTTAATAACTATCATTTCAATTACAAATGTTTCATTAAGCTATCTACCATGAATATCTATTGATGCTTAATTTGGTCCAGTTTGCCTTACTGTAAAAGTCTCTCAAATGACCAAGAAGGATAACGAAAATACTACCCAATTTTGATTAGAGAATTACATTACCTCTTTAGAGAGTGACACATTAGGACTGAAAGTGCTACTTGTAACAGACGAGTCCAACAAAGTAGTATTACAGCCGCGGCGCACACAACATTTTTTAGACGACGCATAAGATCCAAAACTTTTTCAATTACACCGAGGAAAGAAAATAAATCATACAGAATTATAAACATATTATTTATTGAACAATATAATGCAAGAAGTAATACTAATTGTACCTCCATGACAATTATTAATATTTAAGGAAGTTGAAGTTGTCTACTCCAGAGCGTCCCGAAAGTGTTTTGCAGTACGGAACTGTTACTTTCACTACATAGAACACTCAAAACGCAACTTTCGGTGTGTAAATGAATACAGAACGAACAAATTTTAACGTCGTCTAAAGAATAATTTTAATACAGAGTGAGTTTTATGTGTGGAATGCCTCAATTATCTCGAAAACGGATTGTACGATTTTCATAAATTTGTCAGATTTTTCGCTTTTCTGGAAAAATAATGAACTATTATTTCAAATAAATCACCCTTTATTTGTGTTCTTAGAAATACTGATTATATTTCATAGAGTAATATACCTAAATGCCATTATTTCGGTGTTATAACTACATTTACAGTAAAATAGTAAAATGTTTAACGAAACTGGTGCAGTAAAATATTTATCCAAATCATAGCGCTGAAAACCTTCAACAACTGAAAACAAATCTTTGTATCATGCTAGAAATAAATCCAAGTGATGCATGATATTTTTTTAATATTAAGGATGGTGTGGTATGTTTTTGTCCTCTAAATTTTATATTCGACTGTGTAGTGAAATTTGTCTTTAAATGCCCAGGACTGCTTGCATCTCTAGTTGATGTTATAGGAGTCCGTCGGCATTCCACTTCGTTATCCTAACTTCCTCAAATATTCATTTACTTTCGTGTTACTCCCTTGCTACGGTGCTTTAGACCATTTATAAGTTAATCCATTGCATTCAGTTTTTCTAGTATATCCAGCAGTGTTTGCTCAAAATTAGCCGGCTGGGACTTGGGTTGTTGGATTTCCTGCCGTTATTTGACTATATGACCTGCTACTTGTATCTATCCTCTGGTTGGTTTCCTTCATGTTAACTTAATATAGAGCTTGAAGAGGTAAAGGGAGATATTGCAAAAAAGCTATTGTATTTGAAGATAACTTCGGTGATCGTCATGGCTAAAATTCACATATTGTACTTTGGATTGGTTAACCACCCAATGTATTTACCAGATCTCGCCCACTGGTATATTGCGTAAAATGAGAGATATAACCATTGTTGAATATGAGTCATGTCAACTGTGGAATAACAACACTAAGTTCAGAACGTTTAATGTGGAATCTGGTACACAGCGTAGGATTACTAACATGAAACAAAACTTTGGCGTGCAGTTTTCCAACCAGAAAACATTGAAACATCTTATCAAAATGTTGGACAAAGAACAAACAGTTGCTTTAAATTCCGTCAAACGTGAAGGATCCTGCATTAAAACACTAAAAAGTAGATACGTAATCCTCTCAATAACATCCTCTTGTTAGTTGTTTATTTATCAATAAAATTTTTAATTATATAATGAATAATCTTCAAAAGCTTCAACAGTTCCGCTATATGTATTATATGCACCTTCCTCGGTAAAATACGGTATGTGACTATGAGTATAATTTTGAGTGGTTTCATCGATCTGAAATGATTGAGGTATTGCATCACAAATGTTAGCTAGAAAATATGTTGTCTTGAAAAGGAACTCACTAAATCGTCGCGCTGTTGAGTGAAAACACGCCATTAAAGTTTATAAATTATCATCTTTACCAACATTAAAATTATCACCGACCCGTTTTTCAGAACGAATGAAATAATTGAAACTAACAAAGATTCTGGATATACAATGTTATCGAAGCCCTCTCATCAATTTATCATCAATCCTTGATAGGTTACCTTT
Source organism: Diorhabda elongata (assembly GCA_026230145.1). NCBI lineage: Eukaryota > Metazoa > Arthropoda > Insecta > Coleoptera > Chrysomelidae > Diorhabda > Diorhabda elongata. Next base: position 7,603,827 of record CM047928.1, read on the forward strand.
AGGGTAAATGCGATTGTCAGTCAGAAGTTATACAATATGACTGCACTTTCGCTTTCAACCCAAATAATAATGCAATTGTCGAAAAATATTATTCAACTCTCTCGAAATACAGGGTGATTGATTAGTGTGATGAAGTTCAGTTCTTTGATATAGCAATTCGACTTACAATTAATAGTTGAATGATTAGATACAGGTACACAAATAATCGTTGTTATACAATTAAAAATTAAAATATCTCAAGAATTAATGATTTTAGGCACAGGGAACACTTGATAAAAAAGAAGTATGTTGGTGGTAGTTTTCAATACCAACATGAAATACAGGGTGATTCATTTGAGGAAAACTGAGAAAATAATGTATTAGTATTTTGATTACCTCTATATCAAATTCAATGAAATAATTTGCCGGAATTTTCTTTATTTACCGAATGATGTTATGACCGTAACAGGTTTCAATTCTTCAATTCCTTTCACATTGTACACATTATTACGATTTTCATAGAAAATTTGTTTCAACTTTCTGAATACTCCATGAAACACATCACACCCCCATATTATTCTAAGTCAAGCTGCTTTTAAGTATGTAATGAAATATATTCAATTTATTCGATAAAATGTAAATAGTAATAATGGATATTATCCCTTAAATTTTCAATTCGATATCTCAAAGGACATAGGAGGCACTACATATACTACTATATATATATATATATATATATATATATATATATATATATATATATATATATATAATAGCTCAACAGGGCTTATAGAGCCAAAGCTTATAGTCGCTCTAATGCTTTCCTCCATCTATTTTTGTTCATGGCTGCCTCACGCCAATTCTCTATTCCTATACTTTCCAAATCCTCTCTACATGCTTTTATCCATTTTTTTGCGTGGACGCCCTCTTTTCTTTTTCGCTCATTCTCCACTAAACAAGGATCTTTCCACCCAACTGTCTTCGCCCATTCTTGCTATAGGCTCTATCCAACGGAGTCTTTTTCTCGGAGACCACATATCCCATCTCAGCTTGACCATACAGTACTTTTATTATTCGATATAAAGGAGGAAACTTGAGAACATTAGTTCTAGCATCTGGAAAAGTTTAATTTTGTGAAAAAATTTCAAGGTCTGGTCGCTAGATAATTCAAGTTAAAGCGTTCTTACAGTGTGTTTTGAGGTTTTCGTTGTGGTGGATGGATATTATCACACCCCATATATTCAACATACTTTCTATGAGTATCATTCATACTTCTGATATCAGTTTGGTAGCTTGGGTTCCATATAAGAGAAACATAATCTAGTTAGAAAGTTAAGATACGGTTTTAGCTTCAGTAAACTGTCTAGAGCTTCTCAGTTGAAGACGAGGTTTGAAAAGGCTTCACCAAGGATAATATCAATATGCTCGATAAAGTTCAATTTACCATCTAATGTAACACCAAGATATTTGATTGTTGCAGACGTTTTAAGCACATTATTTGAAATTCAATCATTAAAATGAAGTGGGTCAAGTTTTCTAATGAGAGATAAGGTATTACAATTTGAAACATCTGGTACTCAAGCAGACGCGTTAATTTCTATGGAGTTTAAACCATGGTAAATAACTGTGAGTTTTCTATCCGAGAGGTATGACATGAAAAAGTTGTTTAATGAATCAGATGCTTAGGAAAAATCTGTATAGATCACATCAATCTGATCACCGCTAACCAATTATACTACCGTATACAGCGTTAAGGACATTTAATTAGTGACCATAGATCTAACAAGATAAAAACCATGCTTTTGATTACATATGGATCATGTGGTGGAAGCAGAGTTTCAAATACCTTAGAAATGTTGGAAATAATTGTGATGGGTGTATGGTTCTCGATGATATTTTAAAAATGGGACAAATTCATCCAGTTTTCCATATCATAGGAAATTTACCACATTTTAACGAGAGATTGAAGAGGTAACACAAGAAAAGCTGGTAACCCATCAGGACCACATAAAAAGATGGATTTTAATTTTTTGAGGCTAATTTAAACTTCAGACTCAGTAAAATAGGAAGTAACATGAGACAAAAAATTTATATGCATACACACCTTTACATTAGAAAAAGTGAATAAAACTAATTTCTGAAAATTCAGAACTTAAACATTTTTTAAATGGAAAAATAGTTGCAAAACTACTTTTTTATATTGATAAACTGCACTAAATTCAACAAAGTAATAAGTTAATAGTCTATAAGTCACTAACGTGAGTCTGGAATCGTCAATTGACATTACTCTGAGAATATCCATTTTGGTAGATCTTCTAGCTATGTTCCCTTCAATATTCTCTCTAATAATGGGTGGATGAATAGATGATTCATTGATTCATTGTTGTGGTCGTTGAATCGATTTTTGTACCTTATGGAATTGTTCTTCACTACATCTTTCATTATGATGTTCAGATCATTATGAATTGTTTGGATAGAAATGTACCAAGGGACTTACTTCACTTAACGTACGGAGTGTTTTGGTTTGAAATGTTTTAAGGTTCACTGCAGTTTCAAAGCTCTATTTTCGATACCTAGTTGAGAACTTCTATTGAGAAACCATATTTTTGTAATTTCATATCTAACGCTTCCTTATGTGTATACCAAGAAAGTTTTTCATCTAGAGGTAAGTAGTTGATAACTGGTTTTATCGGGATCAGAATATTATGCGAACAAGCATATATTCTTTTGATAAATGTTATTTACTGGCTACGATGTTAATTTTCCGTTGTTAGAGCCAGTTTTGACACATATTTAAGTGATATTGTACTTTTTCTGCAGCTTCATTTGAATCAATATCTGTTGCTATGGTTGCAACGTCTGCTGTAGGTTTCTTAGGTAGGTAATTTTAACTTAGAAGTACCGATTGGTGAGACAGGATTTTGAAATAAAGTCGAGTTGTTCCGTTAGGTACTATTTCAGTTTATAAAGGATACCACCAAAATTTGTTGAACGCCGTTTGTATGTCATGAAATACTCCAGCACATACCCATTTTTCTTCGAGGGCTCCTTTGATTATGGTTACTATACTTTGGTATTGTTGTTTTGTGGAGTGTTCGTGTCTGAAACCTATAAAGTAGCCTTTGAGTGTAGGGTGTAATATACCATTAGAGAATACTGTTAATAATACCACAGCTTTTCTTGGTAGCTTCTGTAATAGTTCCCCGTTTATCAGATCACCCAGGAGCTTGCTTTTGGCTTTTAGATATCTTTTATATTTTCATCCTTGTTACTATTATCTGGAAATGGGTATACATTTGCAATGTGTTCTGCAAAAATCTTTCACAAGTCCAGATCACATCTGATTTTCGTAAGGGTGAGTTAGTTACTATCGGTTGCAAGGGTTTTTTGTGAATTTCCAAATAGAGTGGTCTCAATAAAAAAGGTTTGAAACATAAGTCTGGAAGTACTCGTTCTTGTTTTTATGTAGTGTCCTATTTAGTCTGTTTATACTGTTGAAGTTTATTGTGTTTCCTTGAAGGAGTTCTGATATGTTGCCATATACATCGCTCTTCCTTTGGCTACTATAAGTCATCTTATGTGAAGAAGAATATTATGATTTTCTTGTATACTGCTGCTGCGTCCCACTTTGACTTTTGTCTGACTTTACTTAAATAATCTGCTTACCAAGTATCTCGATTATCTATATTTTTTAACCTTACATCTAGTCTGATGTTTGTACTGATTAGATTTTGAAAAATATCCCATTTTATTTTTTTAGTTGTTATAATAGGGTTCTTTTTCTCAATATTAATGGGTTTTCAGATAAGAGGTGTTATTTTGAACAGCCCGCTATTTCGGTAAATGTCACTTTTGAAGCTGTCATTTTTTGACATTTGACAAGTAGAAACTACGCCATTAATGAAAATGGAACGATACACGCTTCAACAACGCATTGAAATTATTAAAATTCACTATAAAATGGTGAATGTTTGGCAGAGTCGGTTTGTAAAACTAAAACATTTTTGGGTCGACGTGAAGCACCTTCTCAGACCGCAATACAGAAATTGGTGGAAAAATTTGAGCTGTTGGGACAAGTTAGTGATGTGAAGAATAAAACCCGTGCACGTCGCTCAAGAACAACTGAGAATATTGCTGCTGTAGCCGAAAGTGTTGAAGAAAACCCAGGTTTGTCCATTTCTCGTCGTTCTTTGGAATTAGCAATTCCACAAACGTCATTACACCGTATTTTGCATAAAGACTTGGGTCTTAAGGCCTATAAAATTCAGTTAACACAAGAACTCAAGCCGGCCGATCATCAACAATGTCGTGTCTTTGCTGATTGGGTCCTTGAAATGCATGAAAATGATTCAGAATTTCAACGAAAAATCATCTTAACTGATGAGGCCCATTTCCACTTTGGTGGTTACGTCAATAAACAAAATTGTCGAATCTCGGAAAACCCAAGAGTTATTGTTGAAAATCCTCTCCATCCCCAACGCGTGACTGTTTGATGCGAGTCATTGGACCTTACTTTTTCGACAATGAGGCTGGAGCAACAGTTACGGTGAATGCATTGAGCTATCGAGATATGATTAATGATTTTTTATGACTGGAATTGGATGGTATTGATTTGGACAACGTTTACTTTCAACGGTACGTGCCACACAAGCAACGAAACCATCTATCTTTTACGGGAAAAATTTCCGGACCATGTTATCTCTCGAAGAGGTGATCACAATTGGCCACCGAGATCTTGTGATTTAACACCTTGCGACTTTTTCCTTTGGGGCAACGTGAAAGATAAGGTCTACGCCAACAGTCCAGCATCGATTCAAGACCTCAAAGATGGAATTCGTGAGGCTATCGAGGATATAGGGCAGCCGCTTTGCAATTTGTTTACGGAAAATTTCATGAAAAGGATATGGTCCAGTAAGCGCAGTCGTGGTGGCCATTTGGCTGATGTGTTCCATTATTAACGGCATACCTTCCTCTTTATAATGAAATAAACATCCGATCATTTATCTCAAAAAATGGCATTTTTCTTTGAATATGAAAATAACACCTCTCATTGGAAAACCCCTTATAAGCGTAAGTTATTATTATTGGGCTATGGTCTGGAGTTTGCATAATAGTGGTTAGCGCTCGGCCTTTAGGTGTTATTAGTCTGTAACCCTATGTGGTATGTGTTTCGCATTCGAATGTCGTCTAATTAGTAATTTTGAGCCAAAAGTTTATAGGAAATCACGATACTCTTAATAGTGAAGATCCCCAGTGGGCTACAAATTACTACTTCGGTAAAAGGTGTAAGTATTTGTTTCTATTCGAATGGTTTCTGCCAAAATTTTATCTCTGATATAAGCTTCAAGTGCATAATGCTTGATTTAATGATAGTAGTAGTTCCTGCATGTGCTCCTCCATTAGGATGATTGGGGTGAAAACATACGAACACAAAGAGTTAATTGAAACATTATAGTGAAGAAATTTAGATTAGTTCACTGAAAACAGAAAGGCAAGTAAAAATGAAAACTCCCAACAAATCTGAACGTGTTAATGAATCAGACAAAAATAATGAATTTACTCTGCATTACGATAATCCAAAATAATTACTAAACAATAGTCAACGTATAAAGAATGTTTAGAACATGGTTAATTCTGCTGCCACTGCATCTATATGTTTCCTCTAATGATATAATATTAGAAAATGTTGTAGCCATCGTAAAATTGTAGAAGGAAGTGAATGCAATTACTTCTTAAAATATTGTACTACAAATACAACTAAAGATTGTTACAATGATACGTTATTACTCGGAAATTATATGCAAATATTTTCATGTTGATATTGCCACACATGATCTCACTCTGTGTTAAAAATAAATGTACTCAAACTTCGAGTCTAAACAAATTGAATGCTATTAAACCGCTTCTACTTCAAATACTTTTTACGTCAAATTATAAACAAAAATAATCCACTTAAAATAATTTACAGCTTTTAAGGTACTAAATTCATACGCTTGCGGTTAAATGTAAACATATCTTACACCAACAACTCTATTTAAGTCAAGAAGCAGAATATGAATGTTCAATAAATATACCATAAAGCAGATTTACATACGTTAAAGTAAATATTGCCCAAATCAGAATATTTTTTCTCACTTTTTGTTTGTAGAGATGATTCAGTACAGAAGCGTTATGTCATTGTTATTGTTTACGTCCATAAATATGCATTAGAGAGACAGTTATATCTATCAAGAGATGCTACAATTCTATACAAGGTTATCTAAAGGCTACACAATGCAATAAAGTATTTTTTTTAGCTAAGTTCCAAGTAACTACGATTCGCAAGCTTGAAAATAAAATTGTTATATCATTTCAAGTCGCATGCTTTTTCGCAAAAAATGCTGAAACTCAATAAAAATAGCAGGATCTGGAGCTTATCTTATGTCTGGTCCCATGAGAATTCTTGCTTTTATTTTAAGTTCGTTTAGCATGTCAAACATAACGATGTTCAAGAGACATATTTTAGGAGTGTTTTCACAATTTTTTTTTGCAAATTCAGCTTAATGTGTAGCGGCGGTGGAATAACTTTCTCAGATAAAACTAATGGTTCCTTTTCTACATTGTTACTAGAACTATATATACATCAACAAAGCAATGTATATAAAAATATATGCAAAAAGTAAAATTAATTTGAGTCGCGTGTGTCGAATCTCCAGAAGCAGCGTAGCTCCGCATTCGAGAACTGCTCACTTTGCTGTGCCGAGACAGAATGAATTTCTCTTCGACATAAAACGTCTCAAACTGGTCGTGTAAGTAAGAAACAATGAGAAGGTAGAGAGATATATCTGTGATGGTTTATCCTAAAAAGTTTATCAAGTATAACGGAGAGAATTTATTAACTCCATGTTGTCAGGACATGAAAAGGTACCTAAATGAAGGTAATTTCCGGGGTTTATTAGAATTATTGTTTCATTGAGAAAGTCGTTCAGAGAAATGTGTACCTGTATTATGTATTTACAAATGCGAGTGCCAATGGCCTGGTCGAAACAGAATCTTAAAAGTCAATTTTGTTTTAAAAAGTGATCTGAACGCGCTCTGCTTCCATTCACACCATTTTTCATCCCTCGACCGATATCTCGCTTAGGAAAGTTGTCTTTTTTTAGGAAAATTTTCTTGCAGAGCCTTCCTCCTTAAAAATGAACCTAATCCTCTTTAATACCGGGTGTCCGCCAGGAAGGAATACTACTTTGTTTTGCCACCACATTAGTGTTGACAGTTCATATTTGGCAGTCGTGAAGTAGAGACGTGACAAATTTATTATGGAAAAATATTCGGTGATGCAACTTGCTTTAATCATTAAAACATTTTATCAGAATCAATCATTGATTACTGTGACGATGAGAAAGTTACGCTGTCGTACATATGCCAATAGGATGTTACAGCTCGCCCATGACAACCCCGATTTTCATGAAAAAATCATAATGAGTGATGAGGCATATTTTCATTCGAATTGATATGTGAATAAACAGAATAGTCGGTTCTGGGTAATAGAAAACCCTCAAATTAGTTGTCAGTCACCTTTCCATCCATTAAAAGTGACAGTCTAGTGTGCAATTTATCAGGAGGAATCATTGGACCTTAAATCTTTGAAACTGAAAACGTCATAACGGTAATTGTCAATGGGGAGCGATATTGTGATGTGATTGAAAACTTTTTAATGTCACGACTGCATGCTTGGTTAACATGTGGTATCACTGCGAGACCTCTTGCCACAAGTTTTTTTGTGGAGATATCTGATAAGAAAGGTTCATGCAAACAAACCAGAAACTCTAGAGTAACTAAAACAAAGTATTTGTGATGACATTAATGAAATACCGCGTGAAATGTGCGAGAATGTAATGAAAAATGTGCTCAAAAGGGCTCGAATTTGTGAGGCATACTACAAACAAAGTAGTTTACCTTCCCGGCGGACACCCGTTATAACTTGTAGCTCGTTTCAGAAAAAAACCAACTTCCACACTGCCTTTATCGACTACAGCCGAGATCCTCTGCTTCTAGAAATCAGGCACGCACGGAATAGTTTTACGGCGGCTTCGCTCCATAAAAGGGCAAATTATTTGAGTAAATTGAAATTTGATTATTGTGTCGCCCTTTTGCCATCCTCGATCCTAATAACCGCTATTACACAAAAATACTTCGTATAGTCTAATATTAGAGCCATCACTTGCAAATGTGCGCATTCATGCCATTTGTGTTCTCGAGCATTTATAATTTTCAGAATTTGTTTTAGAACATCACAGTTTCCTTTTGAGTAAGCTCCATGTGTAGGCAACGTATGTTATAGTTTTCGATTGAAAATATCTTCAATCTCAGTTTTAATATGTCAATAAACAATCTTCACTCTTTAGAGATTTGCGTGTGATCTAATGCTGAGATTAATCTACTTATCTACTAATATTAATGTATATACTACAAAATATATACTACAAAATAAAAGGTAGTTGAATAAATAAAGTTTTCGATTAGTTATGATTCTAATTCCACTTTGCAATAGATTGCATTTTTTTAATCTCAAGCGAGATATTTAAAGTTTTTCTTTGGTCATATCTAAAATCTCTAACAAAATAATGTTAGTTCTAATTGATAAAATGTGGGTATGTATATTTTTCATCTATAATTAGCTCCTTACTAATAGAAGAGCCAGCTTAGTCTCCTTCTTTCATAGATCTTGATGAACTAGAAAATCTTTTCAGTATTAGAATATCTGGTAGCGGCATTGACACTGATGGTATTTTAGAATACTTCACCGAAACATTCTATATAACACAATTTTGATTCACGATCTTGGTTTGTAATGGCGATTAAAAGAAGTTTCATAACACTTCTTAAATAAATAAACCAAATTTTTATTATTTATGTTTTGAGGCGGAATATTGAATATGATTTTTTTCTTTGTTATTAACAAAATAAATCTTATATAAATTACCACTAGGACAATAGATATATTCCTTACGGATTCATACTTCCAACTTGTAGATCAAGTCAATGAATACTTGGAAGAGAAAATATTTAGTCCCTGGACTTTTCATATAACAAAAACTCCCACAGTTTTGAACTTTGGTAGAAACCTCGAGTATACCATTAAAAATAATTTTAGTTTGGTGATTCTATTTGTGCTGTTACTCAAGGTTCAAGTACAAAATTTCTGTTTCTTCATGATAAACAGTGAGTTCTAGTAAAAACATTATTCATTATCATTATGTCGTTCAATCTCTTGGATTATAGCCCCTTTTTCTTTTTATTACAGTTTATTGATGGTCCTGGCTTCGTTTGTGAGCTTTCTCCAGTCTTCTTTGTCTGTGCATTTCGCTTTCCACTCTACTAATTTCTAGGATATTGGTTTCTCCAGATATATCTTGGTCATGGAGATATCCATTGTGTCATCCTCCTAACCATTTCTATTGGTTTCCTTCCCAAATTTAGTCTTTGTGCTTCTATATACTATTATTGTATTCTCTCCTCCAAGCTCTCCTATTTCTCTATATTTCTCTAGCCTTCTCTCTCCATGTCCTGAAATATTTGGTCCGAGTATGATTCTCAGTATTCTTCTCTCGATTATCTTCAGATCTTCTTGTTCTTCCTTTCTATTTATGACAGTTGTTTCCATGGCGTACGCAATCGCTGGTTTTATTAATGTATTATATATTTTTATTTTGTTCTTTTTTCTAATATCATTGCTTTTGATATCTATCATAGTCTATTTATTGCATAAAACGCACTTGTAAAATCTAAGGAGATTATGTGTAGCTTCATATTTTTTGTACTATTGTGTCGATTGCGTTGAATCTGGATCGTCATTGTCTCTAGGTATTCTCCCATTATGGTTTCGTCGTATTTTATATGTAATGTTAAGAATGTTATGGCTCTATAGTATTTACAGTCCTCTTTATCTTTTATCTGTGTAATTACACCAGTATTCCACCCCTTCTGATCTTGTTTTGTTTCCAGATTATTACGATGGGTTGACGAGTTTGTTTTTATCATTTGTTCTCCTCCGTTAGTTAACAGCTTAACCCCTATTCACTCTTCTCCTGGAGTTTTCTCATTGCGCAGTATTTTTATTTCTTCTTCCACCTCAGGTTTAGTCAGGCATTTTGTTTCTTCCTCTCTTCCTCTCTTCCTTTTGTTATTTCTGAATTTTCCTGTGTTATGTTTTCTCCATCTTTGTATAATTTATTTTCACAGTACTCTTTCCATATGTTCCTAATTATTTTGGGATCATTTTGTAACATATCTGTTTTTTTATCTTTTGTACATTTTGGTTTTGTGGTAGTGGTTAGATGTTTTATCTATTTATAGAATTGTCCCACATTTGTTTCATATCCGTCTTGATCTATCTTTCCTGATTTGTTATTCATCTATTAATTTTTTTATATGTTATCTTTGTTATGTTTCTTTGCTTCTCATAATCTCTTCTTAAATGTTCGTCTCTTTTATCGATTGATTAAAAGCATAAGTCAGAAAATTATTTACAAAAATTGATCTTCGTCTTAGAATCACCATGAAAAACTAATTTTTCATGTTCATTTATAAACAGTGTTAATCGATCTTTGATAAAAATATCTATTCGTGTGTCATCATCTAGTTATTAAAAATATGAAGTTGTGTTATCACATTGGAAGTGTGGTTATATTTAACACTTTATTGCGTAACGCCCATGGATGGTATTAAATCTATCATATATCATATCCCTGGGCAACTGTTATAAAAATATGAAAAACTAACACTAAACCATTAATAGGGCGTAACAAAAACAATGTAAGAAATTGGTTGTTTGCTGATACCTCATCAAAAAAGCCATTATTTACACATAACTTTTTTTAAAAAATAACGTGTTCAATAAGTTCTCGCCTCATGGGCCTAGCTTGTCCATAATTACAAATTATAGTCAAATGTATATTTTCAAATGACGGAGCCGCGCGGTAGCTCGGTGGCGTAATAACTAATTAAAATATCTATCATCAAGGATAGAAGCAATGGTTAGAATTTAAATTATAGTCTTCGTTAAACCAAACACTATCAATAAATAAAATCACACCGTGTTTGGAAAATTTTAACACCTACAGCCGAAGTTTAATTTTCAATAAAATATCTACTATTTTCTCATATAATTTTGGTTCAGTCATTCTATAGAAATTGTATAAAACATTCATTCAAAACGGATAAAAGCACTTTGTTTTACGTCCGTTATAAAATTCACTTTTTTTTCATTCATTTGCAATAAAAAATATGTAATTTTTGAATCGGTCAAAAAGCGTGGAAAAAAGTACCGTAGCGGTTCGTTTCTTCACGCTTTTGCATTAAAAAAAGTGCTTCACGGAAAGAGTGTTACTAGCTTACATTCCAAAATGTGGAAGTCTTCAACACTTTAATCACTCAAAAGTGAAAGGCACTCTAAAGGTGAATAACGACGTAGACATCAGTAAATACTCGAAACTCATTGCATATTTGAAAAATAAATCGGTTGGCTATAGACCTAAAAGATCTAAAACATTTGCCCCTGAAGAAATTAAGTTTCTGTTGCAAGCTCCAGACGATCATTATCTCATGGATAAAGTATGACAGCGAAAAATTGTAATGTAATTTTGGATATTATTTGTAACATCTTTCAGGTTGCTTCAATATAACGATATTAATAATACCGGAAATGTTTTAATTATCACAGTACCTGATACAAAAACTCATTTTCAACGTCGATTTACTGTTATCGGTGAAATATCTGACAATAGATTAAACTTGGTAAACATTTATAAAAAATAAAAAAGCCAACGACCCACAAATGACCAAAAAGATCATTTCTTTTTGCAGTACAGAAATGGAAAATACAAAACCCAAGCTGTAGGTATAAATACCTTTTCAAAAATTCCCTCGCTTATCGCAACATATTTGAATTGACCTAATCCAAAAAACCCCTCTGGACATACATTTCGACGCTCTTCGGCGTCTCTATTAGTGGATTCCGGTGGTGATATAATTCAATTGAAGAAGCACGGTGGGTGGAAATCCACACAGTTGCGGAGGGTTACGTAGACGAAAAAAAAACAAAATAGATTCCGTAGTGAAAATTTTAACGGGAACTAGTTCGACTTCGAGCAATATTGTAAATGTTCACGATCCAATAAGTACAACTATAGACGATGTTATTTTTTGAACTCGTTAAATGTTGCTAATTCAAGGACCAGGAGTAATGTAACTTCTTTTTCACTTCAAATTAATAATGCTCACAGTGGTACGACATCGAGAAATTTTACAGACAGACCCAGTAGACATGTAAATATTAATCATAATAACAGTAATAATACGAGTAATAATAGATATTCCCAATCAAGAAATGAAAGACCAAATTTTACATCGGAAGAGTTATATAATAATAATTGTAACGATAATGAAGAAGGAATAGAAGAAATAATTGATTTTCAAAATTTATTTGAGCTGGAAGAGTATAACGAACAAACCGGAAATTTTCGAAAAGAGTCTCGGAAAAAAATCAAAAATAGAAGGAATAAATTTTACCCCCAATGATCCATTAGCATAATTTGAGAAACTAACGAACCAGAACCAAGTGAAAACATAATTGAAATAAATTTCACATCTAATAATTCATCACCAAAAAATAAAAATGAAAGAATCGGAATTAAATCATTGTAAAGAAATAAATGAACAATTAGAACTAGATATCAGTAAATTATTTGATGAAGAAGAAAAAGATAAATTGAATGTTACAGCAAAGAATTCGGAAGAAAATATTATAATAGTAGGAGAAATGAATAATGATACAAGAGACGAATTAGAAATAGGATTATTTGAAGTTAATTTTATTGAGAAGAATGTCCGGCATTAGAAAACAAATATTACTGCAAAGAAACATTAAGTTGAGACAATTGTACAATAGAATTCTTAAATGGACGTTCTCCTGAAAATTGTGTTGTTAATGATATAAATCTTCAAGAAACTATATTAGAGCAAGTGACTAACAATGAACTTTTAGTGATTCCAAATTTAGATACTGAAATGATTTCCAAATGTGTTACGGACCGTTACTTGAAAATAAGTAATCCATCAATTATAAAAATTCCAAAGGACTGTAGTAATCAAACAGAAAGTGAAATTTTCTCAACCAACATTCAAATTAAAAAAGGAAAATCGATAATATTACCGAAATTATACTTGAAGGAATTGAAGAAAAGAAGAAAGAAAACATCGAAGTAAAAGAAGGAAGAAAACAAAATATGAAAAATACCTCAGTCATTTTTCATTGGAGGAGTTACATGAAGAAAATTCCAGAAGATAATTTAAATAAGACGCAATAGGATTGAATATGATAAACACTTTGTCAGCAATTATATTATTATAAATACGAATGATTGTAAACAACTTTTTAATGAATATATGTATCGTTCTTGAATATATAGTTCATTCAATAAATTATAGTTATTTCGCTTGTGAAGTTTATTGTAATTTTGAGTTAAATAAATTTTTAAAAACATATTTTCGGCCATCGAAAATATAATTACGGTAAGTGTTTTAAAACATTTCAATATTGATGTTTTTTTCATTAACTGTTAAATAACCGATTTATTACCGTTGCTTACGCGGACCTTCCAAATTTTCCATAATCCCACTAATATTCAAAATAAACTAAGCACTGCACCTTGAAAGCTGCATCAAAACTAACCTTCTTACTAAATGGAAAAACCTACAATTGTATTTTCGGTGAAATTGATTGGGATGAGATTCTTGAAATTAAAATAAAATAAAATGTCCAGCCGCTATTGGGAAATAGGTACTTGGAGACCTTAGATTACGGCTATGTAATGTTCAATATACAGTGCTTTTGACCACTCCACACCGTTTCTATTGTTCTGTACAACTTATGGTTATAAAAGACCCAAAACTTGTAGGCTCAGGTAATTTTGGAACAACTTTGGGAAATAATCTGTAATAGTATTTAAAACAACTCTACTAAGTTTGTATCAGAAATATTACAACATCGTACATAAAAATAAACTATAAAAGTGAACAGAAATGATGTCGAAAATATGAGACAGTAATTTACTGTATCCACTCTAGAAATGGTCAATAAAGTCGGTGCTATTTTATAATAATGTATTTTTTACAATGAAAAATCATTCTTCCGTCCTTATACAGGTAACCTTCCTTATTCACACCTGTTACAATGAATATAAAAGTTGATATACAAGGTGTTTCTAAAGTCATGAAGTTAAGGTGGTGATTACTCATATGAAATTAAGATGGGTCTTTATTATAACAAAATTTCCTCAACCCACTCCTTCACTACATATCAACCTCAAAAAATGGTGATTGAAATTGAGATTTTGAAGAAGCTAGATAGTTGAAATTTTGTAATTTCCGATAACTCGCAAAGGACTAACCCCTCGTATTATTCCGATATATTTTATTTCATAACATAATAAAATTGTAAATTAAAATCCTTGTTTGTATTAAAAATATATTTTTTACTCTTAACCTTTTTTCTTAATATCAATAGCTGCAGAGAAAAAACAACATAATTTATAATTTTTTCAATGAATTGAATGGAAAGCAAACACATTTTTTAATAGTATCTATCACAATAATCACGTATGGGAAGACGAGAATCATAATCAGATTTCAAAATCCACATTTTCAAAATGTTTTTTCGGTGAACGTATGGATTGGTATTGTAGGGGATACCTTAATTGGATCACATTTCCTGCCTCAGCCATTAAATAGAATTTCTAACACCAGTTTACTCGAAAATGATCTCCCTCAAATGAAGTCATTGCACTCAATATCAGACAAAGTCTGTTCTTCATGCACTATGGTACTCCAGAATACTTCAGTTGGACTGATGGGCAACACTTGGATAGAGCATATCCCAACTGTGCATTGGTCAAGGAGATCTCTAACATTGTCCTCCTCCAACTCCAAAGTTAAAGTGCATCCATGACACGTAGGCTACGTTCCTGTATTTTGGCTAGATGTGTTCAGTTCCAGCTTTTATTATGAATCGTAGTATATTTTACATCTTCACTATTTTCCACTCAATTTATTAAAAAAATTATAAATTATGGTGTTTATTTTTTTATCCACAGCTATTGGTTTTGGAAAAGAAAGAAGAAACAAGAAAAAATTTTAGATGAAGTAGATAATAAAAACTAAGTTATGATCGAATTTCATGAAACTATATCTTGAAAAAAAGTTTTGATAACAACTAAAGTGAGGGTTGCTTATTTATTTCACCCCTATATAATGTAACAAGAATATTGAGAAAATAACAGTGGTTAGTCCTTTGCGAGTACTCGAGAAATTAATTTTAGTCATCACACTTCAGCTCACCCCATTCCGAGATATCACCACATTTCAAATCTCGGAAAGAGGTGGGCTGAGGAAATTTTGATATAAGAAAGACCCATCTTAATTTCATACGAGCAATAACCTTCTGCATTTTGTCGCATGAATTTAGAAACACCCTGTATTTCAATAGATTTTGATACAAATAGTTTCTAGAAAGATGCAAGTATCGATAAAAAATATTTTTTCATCAATTTTTGATTAGTGGAAACATAATGTTAAGCTCACGGACTAACATCTGATCAATCATCAAGAAAGATAAATAAGACGACAGGCTGTGCCTCATCTCATAATAAAATAATTTATTACATCGAAATCGATACTCCACCTTATCACCGAAATGAATCTTAATCATTATTTTTTTCACCACTGCGGTTGCTGATAATGTGAAGTTTATTTGTGGTTCCCACTGTGAATGATTGATGTGAAATCTATAGATTAATGTGAAATAATTACTATGGCTACTTTACAATTTACGATCTGATTTTATTTGTGTCTGTAACTCCATCAGGTCATGGTGAAAATTAAACGTTTGGAATGATATTTCTTTGGGTTACTTAAAATGATAAGAGATTAATGTACACCGAATGATATTCATAACCACAAAGATTTTGTATTGAGATCCTACAAATCGGAATACTATTGAAATAAAAGCCGCCATACAAATATGAGAATATAATAATTAAATCAGATAATCTTCTCATATTTTATATCTAGTGGATCTAAGTGGGATGAGATGAATTGTGATTACAAACAAAATTATTCAAATGGAAATATTCAAATGAAGAGATCAGAGGAAAAGAAAATCATATTTCGATCTTTTCGGTCTTTTGATTCGTATTGTTACTGAAGTTCCTGTATATTTTTTTTGGTAGTTATGAAGAGAATAATACGGGGGCAGTTAGGTTAGGAGTTACCCTAAAATTATATTAAATTTTTGATACTATTTTGTTTTTATACATCTATTTCAGGCAGGTTTTCAATTTTTTTAAATTAGCCAAAAATAATCTTTCAAATGTTTCGCAAAATCGAGTTTTTATTCCATCTCTCAGTCTATCTGAAATTGCTTTCCGATAAGTAACTGTTTAAGTTTGAAAACAGAAAATATTCGGAAGAAGCCAGATCCGGTGAAAATGGTGGATAAAGCAATTAATCGTTACGCAGTTTGGTTAATTTTTCAGCATCAATAGCAGTTAAATCCACAGATGCATCATCGTAATAAAACAAAACTCCTTGAAATTCCCAAACACTGTAGCCTTCATCTTATTGGTTGAACAAAAACCGTTTTTGTTGGTATGCAGTCAATTGTTCCACAAGCTGCATTCACTGTGACATAAAAATTCACTTGGAATCTCTATGAAGGTGTCTATAATATTCGATTGGATTTTCAATGCGATGTAACTTTTGATAAGCATTAAACCATTCGACGAATGCTAACAGGAGCATGGATTTTACTAACTCTTTTTAGAGTATATGATTTTTTGGCATTAATCATCGTCCTTCATCACTTTTAAAAATAGAAAACAAATCATATCATTTTCAAGATTATAACTACGTAACTTTTCCTAGTTGTCACTAATTGTTTATCCACGTAAAAAATTGTGTTCAATTAGAAGTCGAATTTTTTTTCCATATTTACTAAAAAATATGTTTTCATAGGAAATTTTTATTATTTTGAACATTGCAAAAACGATGAAAGCAAACGTATTGTCAAATCTCCTTCGTAGCTAGTCTACAACTATACGAGAAATTGAGGGTTAAAGAAGAAAAAAGCTATCTTAGATAATTCTTGAAAATAAATAATCTTAGCTGGATTAAAAATTCTTCGATATATAAAACACATGTACAGACCATTATTCAGAATTCAAAAGTAATCTTCAAACATAATAAATCGAAAACATTAAAATATTTTGTGTCAACATATTTCAAGCAGCGCCCAACAAATAGATTGTCGGCTTTTGGTGAGAAATTATGACAGCTCCAACGAAACAATCTGATGTTTAAATTTTTTCATGAATAAAATGCAAATTGATGTATAAACTGAAAAATTCATATGTACAAGGATAAATTTTTCGAAATTAATAAACGTTTGTCATGTCTAATGTCTTTCACCATAGAATTTATTAAAACATCAGAATATGTTCGTAAACATTATTTTTTAGGCAATTGATGATAAATAGTGAAAAAGTTATTAAAATGTTATCAGAACTTCAGGCAAATATACTACGAAATGGATTTTTTTTATAGGATTTTAACTAGAATTGCGATGACGAACCTCGAATACGAGGGTTGCTACTTAAGTTTTGAGATATGGCAACACTGATGTCAATATATCGAATCTGACATCAACATCTTATAGTTTGACATTTTTGGTGGTGAACGTACTCAGAACGTTTTTCACAAATACAAACATTTATCATCAATAAGAGGAATTAAATCCTGCGACGATTTTCTATAACTTTCGACCATAATTGCTCATGTCTTCTTAGAAATGACCCCTCTTATAATGGACTCGTGGCAATGTTGTCAGCTGATTCAAAAACTACTTGGGTACTTAGTTAAAGTTAAAAGAATAGAGAAAACTAAAAACGATAACAAAGAGAAAAAGGAACGAGACTAAAAATTTGGAAAGAAATAATTCCCTACATTCGATAAAACAAAGCCACAAGTTTTTTCAAAAAAGTTATTCTATTTATGTTCAAAGTAATCACCACCTATATGAATGCACTACCACATCTTAAAAGCTTGAGGTCAGTCATTTTTTGGATTGTTGTCAAAAAACTAATTAATTAATTCATATATCTTAGTAAAACATCAAGCACGTATATGTTTCTTTAAGTTAAAGTGTCACCAGGAATCACACATGACCTAATCAGGCAAATAAGATGGATGTTCAATGACTGTTGCATCATTTTCACGTGAAAATTCGTGATATATTAGTGGTAGTATATTAGTTCACTGCTACTGTACGTTGATCTTCAAGTTTAACTGCTTTCACAAAACCTGTACTACTAAAGAAATCGCCTACATAATTTTCTTTGCATTTTCTCTACAGCTGTGTTGGTGAATTTCCGTCAAACAATACATGGCTTTCTTATACAGTAGGAACATCA
This sequence comes from Diorhabda elongata, assembly GCA_026230145.1. Classification (NCBI taxonomy): domain Eukaryota; kingdom Metazoa; phylum Arthropoda; class Insecta; order Coleoptera; family Chrysomelidae; genus Diorhabda; species Diorhabda elongata. The sequence continues at coordinate 7,622,312 of CM047928.1, forward strand.
AAACATGGTATATATGTTCCATCAACTGTTACTGTTATTATAGAAATAATACAATATCCTCCATTGCATAACGCTCCACCAAAGAAGCACAGTTGCATGTGAAGGACTTTTTTGGACAGATTTTGCTGATCGATTAAACTTACCTTGGCATAATAATTGAGTATAACGACTACATGTTCTTTTTAAAAATTGAAGTTCGAAGGTAAATCATATGTACCACTTTTTATTCTGTAGTAGTAGTAGCTCAACTACAATCAAACCTTACTGACTTTAGGATGATGGTATTTAAAGATGATATATTGCCAGCTTTAACTCCAATAGTTTTGTGGCATCGCAAACTGAAGGCAATGGCCTCGTATCATTTGGTTAATCTTCACGTGAATGCCTGTTTAATATCTACAAAGTGATCAAGTACTAATTCTATTTCAACGAAATGGTGAAACATATGGATTCTTGTTCTAATGGGGACATATTATTACGATAAAGACATCAGTCATTTGCAACATCCTCTTCTTCATAATCCTTTATTCTTGAGTACAAAGAGTCATCATTAGAAAGACATTTAGATGAAGTACATACATACATACCTGAAGTCCTACATAATGATTTTCCTACATAATGATTGTTAATAAATTTTTTTGATCATTACATGTTTTTTGCAAAATTTTGAACACTTCTTAAACATAAAACGCAACTTGGTCAAAGTAATTTTGTCATATCAAAACCAAATTAAATCGAATGTAAAGTTTTTGTACATGAAATATTTCCATCGAGTTTCATAACATCATGATATTAAATTGATGAGCGAGATGAAGCAAATGGTTTCCATCGACTTTCATACAATTGTAGAGTAGCTTATTTTTCAAATCCATCACACAATCTATACTTGTATCCCTTTAGCATATTCTTGTATTCCTTTAGCATGCACCTCTTTCTCAAATCGATCTAGTATAGAATAGAATTTTTGAGTTATTAGAAATTAGAAATGTATCTGTATTATTCAACTTAAAATTATGCTAAACTGACAAAGTATCTAATCACTTATTTCAACAAATTCCACTTTACTTTCAATTTAACAGAAGTTGACACCTTAGAAAATTATAGGCGTTGGGTTCCATTTTTTAGAAGTAAACTCCAAATTACGTATTTGGCCCACTATGTACCCTCATATTATCAAAAAAAAAAGAATAACATTAAGAGAATTGGAACCGAACCAAAAATTAAAAATACAATTTGAAAGTTCGCCTTCTTTATAGCTATGAGAAAAGCGAATGGACAGTAACCATTACTAGATATGACTTCATATTATTCCATTAATTTTTTAAAACGTACACGGTTTTGAATTAAGATTGAAAAAGTGATGAAACTAGCAACACTTGTAACTTCATCACTACAAGTATTGTACGATCAAGATTTGAGTTGATGAATAACCTATGGAGAAAATTCATTTCTCAAGTTTCCTACTAGCATAAACTATCTGAAATATCGGAAAGACGTTCAGTATCAATTTCTTTTTAACTTCGACAACTGCCGAGTGTGTGGGGACTCTTGTCAGACCGAAAAGTCGCTAAACAGTGTTGAGGAGTGAGTAGTTAAATCCAAGCACTCCACTGTACTTCACATGCAATAAAAATATTACCGAAAAACCTCACAACCGAACATACAGATATTCGAAAAAACGTTAAGAGTATTACCAATAATTAAGAATTCTGACTTTAGTTCTTCCTTCAAGCGGAACTAGAACATTTCATAAAAGTACGTCATTCTGAATTTCTGGAGAACATTTAATAGGTTGTGATCGATCAGTTAAGAATCATTTGAATTGAATATTCGCAGCGCCATTGCCAAGAGTACGAACAACGACCTAGGAAGTACTTTGAATAGGATAACATTGTTGTTTGAGAAAATTGGAAGCTTCAGTAAATCAAACAGAATCTATTTGAGAACGCGATGATGACAATAGTTATTCCACGAATCTTAACTTATTTATTAAGTTCTTCTATCACTTTCACAGTAAAATTAATTCGTACTAAGCCATCTATTTTAATAAATATCGATTTAAAATGATACTACTACTGACGCCACTGGTACGCTTGAACCCACGCCGCCTGATGCTAATTCTTTGGCGACAGTTTAGACGGTTTTTTGAACTCCTCGTTCCCAGATCTACGAAATCATTGTAGCAATTTAAAGAGCGTACATGGTCCGAATTTGTTATTGTAATCAGATCGGTACAAGTACCACAACATAGAGTTCGAGATAAAATCAGAAACGATCAACTCGACAAGACACAAGCTCACAATCACCAATCGAATTTTCAACTCGCACCGGGTTATGTTCATCTAATTACGGTAATTGTTTTTTTTTTGGCTTCATGTGTGGTACGTTTTTATATGATGAAACTTGTTCTTAAAGTGGAAACAATCAACCATTAATGCCGCTTAATAATAATTGTATAGCACCGTGATCCTATATATGAATTAATTATAAGATGATAACATTTACCATATAAATGGGTAATATCAGGTAGTGTTGCGTAATACGCCAAACACATTTTCAGTGTTTTGAAGAGATTATTTTTTTTTTTCAATACACATTGCCTGACGTGGAGAAATTAATAAATGTTATCATCTATTCGTTCGATGAAAATAGTTTTCTAGGAATGACTTTTGAGATATGAGAACAATCATAAATCATAAGTAGACTGCGAATAAGATGAATATAACAGTTAAATTTCGCGATGTATGTGGATACGTTTGTTTAAAGGTAATCCATGTCTTGCCTGAAGGCGAAGCCCACTTGTAGTCTACTTAATCATGGAAGTACTATACTTCCTTCTGGGGTGGTGCTGAAGTGAAGAAGGAACCAAGAATTTCTCGATATTATTTGGAGGAAATTCTTCTTCACTGGGAATGGCATTATTGAAGTCGCAAAAGTCACCTACTATTGGATTATCATGAAGAGGGAGGTTTATCTCAAGGCCAACAACCGCAAATCGTGAAAAGCCCAGCATTACGAAATCTCTACTCTCGACTCGGAACATAAACTAGCGGATTAATTACAAAAGAAAAGATTTCACGGATTGGAATAAGGAACAATGGATAAAATACAACTCTAAAGATTCAATCTTGTTACACACAGGAAAAAGGATGTAAGTACTGGCACGCGGAATGAGTAAATTCAATGTTAAGATGATCTTGTTACTATAGTAGATAGATGGGTCAAGGCACAATATATTTATACGATGTAGTAAATCTAATGACAATGGATGTTAATGTATGGTTTTATCAACAACAGGCTGGCGTTGAGACAATGTTCAGGAATCCAAGAACCACCACGGATTGTACTCACGTATGCGAAATTCCTTTTACATCCCAAAAACTGATGTCATATCTTATTCTCCAGTTTGTGTACAATGATTCGCTGAAAAACTGGGCCTTAGCCTTAGACTCTTGCTTCGAATCAAGAAGTTTTTAAACCCAAGCCTAATTTTCAGTTGCATTACGACGCACAAAACTCTATCTTTATACACCCCAAATTTTCAGCTAATAAATTGCTCAGGCTACCTAACGGGACGTCTAAAGTTTCTGCAAAATATCTCAAGGGTAATCGACCATCTTGTGTATGGTCGAAAAAATACTGAACTGTATTATTCGGAATAATAAACATGGAAATAACAATAAAAATTAGTATTCTGTTGAGTTTCACAGTAAGTGCTTCTCTGTTCATAGTGAAAAAAGTGATTATAAAGACGAAAATGTCGAGTCAAACTCGCCGTAGTTGCAAAACAAGCAGTGCCCCCCACGCGTGGTATGTCAGTTTTAGCGTTTCATTGGTGGAATAGATGATTGGGAAGAAAAAAAGCATGCCTTCTGCAACTCCAATGGTATGGCGGGAGTCTACTAACCATTTTGACGGCTGCTACTTTTGTCTAACAAAGACTGAAGGTTATTCTAAGAAAGGTAATCCCTGTTGCCAATAACGAACATATACCAGTACATCTTGAATGATATGTAATTCTGTATTTCACTATATTTTCTAAAATCGCTTTATTTTGTAATTGTCTTTCACATAAATCAATGTTCGGAATTGTAGGGCCACTTTCTAATGTAGGAGCTAATCTTTATACTCTTCATACACTTTTAACAATTCTTGGATAGTTTGTTTTGATACCAGAACTAGAAGTTATTAATTACTGTTCATTTAAATATCAGTTGGCCCGAAATTGTTTGTCATGTCTGAGCTAAGAAATACTTTATTACTTCTAAACCTTGCTGTATAAACAATGATTGAAAATTATAATTTTGGCCCAATTTTCATAGTTTTTTCAGGTAGTTCTCCAACAACAGTTATCCTCTAACATATTTTCATCCCAAAATCACTGATGATGTTTTGCATCAAAACTTGATGCAAACTCATACTCGTACTTTTCAAGTTGGCAGAGAATAGTTTGAATATGAGTATGAGAAATCAATTTTCAATAACATATCCACTCATATTTGTTGATTATTTTTAAGTCAGCAACAACTTCATAATTTTCCTAAAAACTTGTTCATCAACAGATAAGAAACTTTTCATCTGTAACGGATCCTTGAGCCATCAAATATTCTCTCTTCTACTTTTCCTTCTCTATAATTTAGTAATATTGTTTGCAAATATAGATAGACACATAAAAACAAATATTTATAATTGGATATGGCTTTATTGTTTTCTCAAAATATCATCCTTTGAGATCAATACACTTTTTCATGCGTTTGAAGCATTTTTTCCATTCTGATTGGGGTATTTCCAAAATCTGTGATATGATAAGTATCAACCACCAATTCATTTTTGATTCGATTTGATTCGATGTTTTGATTGTTCAAAAAAGTTTTTGTTCGAACTGATGTGTGAGAGCTGGTCTCCCTGATTTTTCGAACACATCTGGCAAACAAATTCTGATGCACTGTTCAGAATTTACCGTTCTATGTTACTCTTATAGAACGGAGTTATTACGGTAAAACAGGCGAGCATTTGCTTCAAAGTGCTTCGTGCGCAAACAACTTTTGTTATATTTGGCTTGTCTTGAAACACCCATAAAGTCGATTCTTGTTTTCGGGTTCAGAATGACACGAGATCTTTTTATTGAGAGATTTTGTCAAATCTTGTTTATGTTCATGTGATATTGAATGTTTGTGAGTGGAACTATTGTGTGAGTGTGACCACGATCGAATCCGGTAAAACTATCTATGACTTATATTAGATGTTCATTTTTTTTTGGAATACACTGTTTTCAGAAAGTTCATTGTTTTCTTTTACAATGGAAATTAATGATCTTCATCTTAATATTTGATAGAATATGTAATTTCAATTAGACGGTGCAAACAATTATCGTCGTAGATCTAACCAATAATTTAATATGCTCTGATTAGGCAGAAAGAGCCTTTTTCAGAAATTCGCTGCAAGATCTTGTACCCTGCTCGCCTTGATTTTTGCAGGCTGGTTGAAAATAAAACAACGCTTTATGTTAAGGGATGATAATTCCGTGCCTGAATAACAAACAAAAAAAGATAAATATGTGAAAAACAGATATCCTTGAACATAGACAAAAAGAAAATCTATAATTCCTACCATCAAGCACATAATAAAAAAGCTTTCGAATATAAAATGAAATTCTATGAATAGACTTCCAATAAGCATGTGATTCATCTAAAGAGGTGGAATCAATATCATAATGAAAGAACAGGGATTAGGAACCAAGTTGTAACTAAATGAGGTGGTGTAAGACATGGTCATGGCTTCTCAACAACATTGATCGTGTAGAGCATGTTGTGAGAACAGTGAATAAGGAAAAATTCAGAGCGAGCAGATGGCATATTTTCACAAATAAAGTTAACAACGGGAATAGATAAGTTTAAAAATAGAAAAATATGAGAGTTGGCGCAATATATTTTGAATATATTTGAATTAATATTAAAATTTATGGATCCTCAACGCCGATATTTCTTTCGCTATCGGGCATCTTAGTTGTCGGAACAGGTTTCTATAAAATGATTCAATCAGATACGATGTACTTACAGAAGCTTAGGCTTACGATGAGGCTAGATTTTATATTTTTTATCTAACTACTATTTTTAATGTCTTTTATCTAAACATTACACTGTTTTAAAATGAACTGTTAAAATAACTGTGAGTAACGTATAACATTGCGTTATTATGGTAATAAAATAATAATAGAATAGATTTTTTTTTGATATTCAAGTTGTAAGTAAATCTATCAGTAAATATAATTTTGTAAATTGTTAATATCAAGTCGTATTTTGATAAAGACCGAAATAGGTGGTAACGTAATTTATTACCTATTTAAATAATTTTTTAGGTGTCGATATTCAAATTTCAAACTGTTAAATTTGATGATTATTGTGTGAGGATATTCACACCGTTTATCTCAAAATAAATCAACACGAGTTACATTATTCAATCTAAATCTGCTAAAACCACTCTAAAAGGTTAAATAGATATGTCAGTCAATTAATACACTAGCCGGCAAGATTTTGGTAACACAGGCGAGACCTTCATTTTTAAAATGCAAATACCCGTCCAATAATAGGAAAAATATTTATAAAGCCCTAACACGTACCACTTATCAATAGCTTAATTATCCCTGTTTACTAGCAGGAAGGTAATTTTATAAAGGGGCGATTAATATCGGTAAATTTTATGGTCGAAAAAATACTGAACTGTATTATTCGGAATAATAAACATGGAAATAACAATAAAAATTAGTATTCTGTTGAGTAAGTGCTTCTCTGTTCATAGTGAAAAATTTGATTATAAAGACGAAAATGTCGAGTCAAACTCGCCGTAGTTGCAAAACTACTCTTGACAAATTTTGCTGATTTGTGGATAATTTATGGTGAAATCGCAAGCCAGCCCATTTTCCGAAAATATGAAAAAAGCCTATTTCAAATATTTAATTGGAGACCAAGACAAGCAGTGCCCCCCACGCGTGCTATGTCAGTTGTAGCGTTTCATTGGTGGAGTAGATGATTGGGAAGAAAAAAAGCATGCCTTCTGCAACTCCAATGGTATGGCGGGAGTCTACTAACCATTTTGACGGTTGCTACTTTTGTCTAACAAAGACTGAAGGTTATTCTAAGAAAGGTAATCCCAAGACCGAGTATCCAAATTTGTCGTCTGCTATACGACCTGTTGCCAATAACGAACATATACCAGTACTGGAAACATCGTATTATCAGGAAGCTCCGAAGAACAATGCACCGACCCTATTTTTACTCCAACTATCAATTCCGGCGAGCCACATTTGTTCAAAGTGAGTTGAATGATCTAACACGTGATTTGGGGTTATCTAAGCGACAGTCTGAACTTCTTGCTTTCCGTCTTCAGGAATGGAACTTGTTAGAAATGCTACATTTTCTGCAATCTACAGTATAGAAAATTCGTTGTATGCGTGTACGGATATTGATGGTGCTAATGAAGGAACTTTATTGACTCGTCTAAATACAATTTAAAAGCAGTGTTATTACACAATAGAAATTTTAAACCGTCTATACCAGCTGCTTATTCTGTGAAGATGAAAGAAAATATTCGCTTGCTTTTATACAAAATTAACTACAGATAGTATAAGTGACAGATATGTGGGGACCTAAAGGTGATGGGAATTTTAATGGGACTTCAGGGTTGGTTTACGAAACATTGCTATTTCTTTGTCTATGGGACAGTCGGGCAGTAGATCAATGCTATGTTAATAAAATTGGCAAGCAAGAAGTGAGTCTCAAAATGTTAAGTTTATACCCCTTGTAGGTCTCAAAAATGTCTTTCTGCCGTTACTTCATATTAAACTTGGATTGATGAGAAACTTTGTAAAGGCTATGGATAAAGACGGTGATGGATTCAAATACCTTAGAGAAGTCTTTCCCCAATTGAGTGATGCCAAATTAGGTAGAAGGTATTTTTATTGGGCCCCAATAGGAAAATTGCTGAACGATGACAATTTTACAAAAAAGCTCACCAGACAAGAACATAGAAGGCATTTGTTAGTGTAGTGAGGGAATTTTTGGGCAACAATATGGATCCAAACTACCAATAGTTAGTTGATAAACTTCTAGACCTCTACATATCCCTGGGTGCACGAATGTCATTGAAAATACATTTCCTCCATTCCCATCTGACATGTTTTCCCGAAAATTTGGAAGCTGTCAGTGATGAGCAGGGTGAAAGGTTCCACCAACCCCTCATAAAAAAAGTAGAGCTAATTGATATTTAAAGTGATTTTGTTTTAAATTTTTGTTTTTAATAGATGTGAGGCATGTTTATTAGATGTAAACTATGAATATTTTCAACATATACGATTTAAAAAACGTGACATTATTTTATTAATAAATATTAAAAATTTTACCGATGAATATGGATCTATAAATATAACATAAAAACCTTACGTGTTATAATTATTTTTTTCATATTTTCGTATTTGTATAGGTCCATTTTATCGCAATATGTTATTCATTCTTGTGTTCAATGTGTTCATTCATTCTACAAAAAAAGTTTTTCTGTCGATCAGTGAATTTATTGTAAACGTACGCTATTTACATCAAGTTATAAACATGAAATGTACACACTCCGTAAGAAATCAATTGAGAGCAAAAATGGACGCAAATAATTCATTGATACTAATTCAGAAGAAGGTACTTTGGTATATAAACGTCAGAATTTCTATTCAGATAACATGTCATCAAAACAATCAATCTATTTATCCTGCGGCTATGGTATAATGTTTGATAATATATTGCTGGTTTTAAATACGAGGGCTGCTACTTAAGTTTTAATATGGCAACACTGATGTGAATTTGTCAAATCTGACATTGCCATCATAAAATTTTACATTTTCAATGGTGAACGTACCTACTCAGAACGTGTTGTCATACGAGTGATTTTTGAGTTGTTCACAGATACTTAAGACATTCGCGGGATAAATTGCGAACATTTTCATTGCGATTATTTTCTATAACTTTCGACGTTTCGGTTGGTGCAAAGAAATGCTGAAAAAATTCAATCGCGGTGCTTCAAAAGTCGTCAATAACCTCGTAATAGGTGATGAATCATGGATCTATGTATATGAACAGAAACTAAACAATCATCGATTGTATCGTTCTTTTAATACGAGCCAAATCCAACAAAAGTTACTCGCCCACGAAGCTTTTCCAAGCAAATGATTGACTGTTTTTTCTGAATAACTTGACATATTGCCACCGTTTGATTGGAGCAACTAAGAACGGTCAATTTTGAGTGGTACACTAGCATTTGTCTGCCCGAAGTGTTCGAAAAAATCAGGGAAACCAATCATAGAAGACGGATCATTCTCCACCACAACAAGATGAGCTCTCACACATTAGTTCTAGCAAAAACGTTTTTCAATAGTCAAAACATCGAATTGATGCGTTCAAATTACATGTTTTGTAGAAATGGGAAAAGTACTTCGACAATTGGTTCAAACACATGCAAAAGTGTCTTGATCTCAATACATAATATTTTGAAGAACAATAGAGTCATATCTTATTATAAATATTTGTTTTTATTTAACTGTCTAAAAACTTATGTACCAACCTCGTTTCTTAATATCTACTTTCCCTATTAGAGAACAGGAAAGTGTTTCTACACCTGTCTATTTTTGTTAATACTTGTGAGCTCATAGTATAGTTGAAAGTCGTGTCTAAATATTTGTGATATTGGGACTTTTTCACTTCCAAATTAAATATTAGATTATTATGAAAGCTTCGCAGAATATCAGAACAGCTGTTGCCAAATCCATTTAAGATATTTATCAAAGTGCATTAGACATTTGTAAATGCCAAAGCTGCCAAAAGTACTCCTAGTTCAGATCCGTTAATTTTGATCCCTATCAAACAATAAAAAAATAATTGAAAAGTATTAACATCATCCACCACGATGTACTGAAAATGATGGTTTACATTTCAAAAAGCCGTTTCAGTATTCGTTAATGTAAACGTTAGGATTTCCATTCATTCTGAAAGATATATTTTCTTAGTGATTGGAATTTAGAATCGCAAGATATTAGACTTTGGACATTTTTCTTCACCCTTTAGCTTGTGTTTGTATATAAGTAGAAGACGGAAATTGAAAAATTTGGAAAAAAGTCGAATCTTAAGTTTATAATATCATGAATATTGATATCTCCATATCCAACTAATCTTAAGAGTTGATTATTTCATTTAAAACTTAATTCTGATTACTCCTACTGTAATATACCCATATATGAGTATATTCATATGGTATACTCCAATTTTATGTATGTATCAGGATATGAAAATTGATATTGAATCGACAACGATTTCTTAGAACCGTTTTACAAAATTTATGAGGAGAACATATTTTTCTTTGAGTGAAACTGCGAACAGAAACACATTATCGGAATAATTACTTGGGCATGGAAGCACTATAAACAACTGAAAAATAACCATAATCTCAGTCATGATTATAATATTTCATCATAATAACATAATGGGTATGACCCAAAATCATATTTTTGAAAAATTGTCGAAATAAATCTTCTGTCTTAATCGATTTTGTTCATAAGTGTCCAGATGAATTACGAACTAAAGTAACCTGATTGCTGGGTAATTATCTTCGCTTAAAATATGTAGCATTGTATATAGGGTGATGCATAACTATTGGATATTATTTGAACCGAATATTGATAGATATGAACATATATCAATTTAATATTACGATAATATATCAATAGAATATTATTGCATCTACGTGTTCTTGATTTTAGGTCTTTTCTGTTTTAAAATTAGTTTTTTTTTATCAATTTAAGTCTTTATCAAAATATGATATAGACACTGACAATTTGCGTATATATATTAATCAATAGATCAGCTACATCATGAACATCATAATAAGAATAAAATCAAAATAGAAATTTGTTCTAATAAGAAAAATTTATTTCTTCTCATCTCAATATGTAGCAGTCTTAATCAATCAAATTATTTGTAGTTTTATTGGATTTAACCAAATAGAAGAATAAATTTAAGTTGAATTATTTAGGTCTTTTTTATCATTTATAGCTTTTTCGTTCTTATGAATGTGAACCATTTCTAAAAATTCTCTTTTTCGTATAGTAGATTCCGTTCCAAGAAATTTTGAATCTTTATAATTGAATTTATGTTGTTTTGATATTTCATGGTTCCTTAACGTTATTTTTTTATCGTATTGATGACCTTTTAGTCCATTTTCTAAATATTGAGAGGTTTGCCTTATGTAGACAGCATCACAATTAGTACAAGACACTTGATGTATAATATTACTTCTTTTGCTTTTTGTTGTTTTACACTAAGGATAAATTGATTGATTTATTGATCAATATAAATATGCAAATTGTCAGTATCAATATTGTATTTTGATAAAGACTTAAGTCCATGAAATATCAAAACAACATAAATTCAATTATAAAGATTCAAAATTTCTTGGAACGGAATCTACTATACGAAAAAGAGAATTTTTAGAAATGGTTCACATTCATAAGAACGAAAAAGCTATAAATGATTAAAAAGACCTAAATAATTTAACTTAAATTTATTCTTCTATTTGGTTAAATCTAATAAAACTACAAATAATTTGATTGATTAAGACTGCTACATATTGAGATGAGAAAAAATAAATTTTTCTTATTAGAACAAAGTTCTAGTTTGATTTTTGATATTCATATTGAAGGTGATCTATTGATCAATATATATATATACGCAAATTGTCAGTGTCTATATCATATTTTGATAAAGACTTAAAGAAAAGTCGAAACGTCAAATTATTAAAAAAAACAGAAGAGACCTAAAATCAAGAACATTTAGATCTATTATTATATCAAAAGGTCTAGGAAATGAGAAACTGCCGCAAAACATTTTTTTTTAATATTAGAAGTTAAATAAGCTGGTTAAAAATTCCAAAAAAAGTTAGCTCACTATTTTCGAATTTCTAAAAAGAATAAATTGGGCTCAATTGTATTAGCTTTGTGCTATTTGTGCTACCAGAGAAAAATTTGAAAAATTCACATCTTAAGGAAAAAAAAAATTATCGCGAACGTGATGATTGTGCTGAGTTATGGTAGCATTCTAGATCACTGTGCAGTCGGTACGAAAAATTATTTTATCGAAATTAATCGCTATAATCGTGTAATTGTGGATTTCATAGGGACAATAAAGTTCACCACCTTCGTACTCGACCTAGGAATTTTTTATTGCAAAAGTAAAGGTTGTGCTGAGTTGTGCTAGGGTCCTAAGACACTATAAAAATTTGTTTACCTGTATTGTATACCTCATACCATAACATAATTTTTTTTCAGAATTACAATTATCATGATTATGATAATTATAATGATCATAATTCAATTTTTGAGTATACTCCATTTCCAACGGCACAATAAATTGAAATTAGTAACCTGACATCAAGGTCAAAACTGTGCTAAGCTAACCACGTCATTTCTAGGAAAATGAAAAAAATACCCACATTTTTCTTTTTGTTAATTACAATTGTTTATAAGAATCATGTAAACCAATTATGCTAGAAGTTGTTGTTTTGCAAAAGGGACTGTACCAATCGGAAAAAATTATTAAAAAAACTTGTAATAACATTTTTTGCCAGAGTACATTTTGTTACCTTGAAACGGTGATAAAAAATGGAATTATGGCGAAAAATGATTATACCTTTAGGTTTTCGCCGTAATATTTCTCGTAGAATCGATTAGTGCAGTCCGTTACAAAATAACAACTTCCAGCATAATTTGTTTAAATAATTTTTAATAAACAATTGCACATGACAAAAGAAAAAACATGGGCATTTTTTTCATTTACTTTTGAATGACGAAGTTAGTTTACCACAGTTGTGGCCTTGATATTAGGTTAATTTCAAATGTTAAATTTATTGTGCCGTTGGAAATGGAGTATTATTAAAATTCGAATTATGGTCTTTAAAATTATCATAATTATGATAACTTTAAGAAAATTTCTGTTATGGTGTAAAGTATACAATATAAGTAAACAAAATTTTAAAGCTTTATGGCACTAAGATGCTAGCACAACTCACCATAACATTTACTTTTGCCTTAAAAAATTCCTGTGTCGAATGACAACCTCTCTAAAAAAAAAAAAGAAATTAAACTTTTTGTTTCAGATTTTCCAATTGATTTTTCCAATTTTTTCTAGTAGCACAAAGCTAGCACAATTGAACCCTATATTTTTTTCGAAATTCGGAAGTAGCTAAGGATAATTTCAAGTCTTTATTAATGGATATGAAAACACCTGGTAAATACAATAGGCAAACAAACGCTTTTATTTCAATAATATCTAAATTATTGGTATGCTGACAAGAAGTTTTATGCATATTGTATTTAGAGGCCATTTCAGTAAGGCTTTTTCGACTAGCATGTTTTACACTTCCAATCCTAAATTGGTTTTTGTCGCCCAATATCCCGTGCTTTTCCAATGGTACAAATAATTTACAAATAATTTTCCAGATGGATAACTATAAAAGCGTTACCAAGTGTGTAGTGAAGAAATCAGCCAAAGCATAATAAAGCTCTTATATTCTCTGAGTACCTAAGCCACCCTTAGGCTTGAGAGTGAGTATGCGTCCGTTGACACCAAGGGCAGTAGATTAGTTTTTCTTATCGATACTTGGCTGCGACTTCATTTGTCATAAAATAGTTTTAAAATAATGATTATACCTTTTAAAAGTTGTTGTAACACAAAAGAAGTAGTAGTTTCATGTGTCAAATGTGTGTTTTTTTTTTGAAAAGATTTTTTCAAAGTAATGAAGATGATCTCTACCAAACACAAATACGGATCCATTGTCATGAAATAATCGAAGTTTGTTGGCTGTACTGTGTACGTTATACCCACATGACGATAAATGTGACAGATAAACATATTATCTTATTAGAAAACACTAATCCAGTAGTTCTTATCCATCAAATAGTAATTTATCACCAGCCTCTCTTGTCAGTCTGTTATTGAGATCTCCTGATTGCCGTATTGTCTTAAGCTATTTGAATATATTACGTAAGAAGTAGTTTGATAATATACCTCAATTTTGATGAAATTGAGTTCAATTAAAAGAATGTATGTATAAAAAATAAAAAATAAGAAGCCGTTTCTCGATAAATGGGCTACAAAAATAAAATCATTTTTCTATTCGAGTTAGTAGCTACTAAGCTAGTTTAACTTCGTAGCTCTATAACCTTAGTGAATGTTCATTTACTTGCATAGGTTCCTGCTGTTCTTGCTGTTGTTTTTCATACCTTAACTATTGTTTTTATTTTGAAATATTGGTCGCATCCAGCGAACGAAACCGTTGTACAACTGTTGTGAAACCCTAGCGGAATCGTTCATATACGCTACAAACTCAACACGTTCTAGAGCGGACGCCATATTTTGGAGCGATTTTAATTTTTTGTTAGGTAACGGTAGCGGAACTTAAACATGAGAAAAGTGGAAAAAACTGAGACAAAACAAGACCAGAAATTTGTTGAATCAACTGTAGCCTACTTAGAAAAAATGATTGAATTCGGTCAAAAGGATGAGGAAAATGAATTGAAGCTCCATGAATTAATCGCATAATCTAGTTTTGAATCATAATGTCCGTTTTTATTTACATACAAAAGTGAGTGAATGGTGGATACACATCGTAATTAAAAGAAAAAAACTAGATTTAACACTCGTTAAGTTTAATAAAAATAATTTATTTTGAAAACACTAAACAAAAATCTACTGAAGTGTGGAATAACAATAAACATAGATTGAAAACGGCTTGCCTGCGGACGTTCAACAAGTTCCCGATTACCACCGCTACCGGTGGGAAGAAGTAACGCTGAAACGATGAATCCGACCACTGTTTGCAATCTTGTACCCACTCTTCATGCCCATTTTTGTCCATTTTGAAAAGCTATATACTATATTAACAATCCTGTTACATGACTTGATCGACGGAATCATAGACAGAAGAAAAGAATGTTCATTTTAGCTTTACCAAATACCCGCAGTCATTTCGTCCTAATTGTTAGCTTTACTAGTATTTAATAAGATATTTTCTCTCAGTCAGGGCTAGTTTGAATGACATTATATCAACTTATTGCGATGTCATTGTTGCTGTTTAGTAGCAGGATATTTTTTTTCATCATATCATTTCTCTTCTGATCTTCAAGGCATTCTTCTTGAATTCTGCCAGTGCAATTTCATTTCCTACCATTCAATTCGTCAGTGTCAACAGTTTCGAATGTCCTATATGATAATCAATGGTATTGTATTAAGTCTACAGTTCTTTCATAAGGTAAAAATGAGCACTTTACACTGCCAGATGAATTACTACCTGGAGAATATCTGAGAAACTCCCGACAGCTTTTGTCATTTTGGCAAAAAAGCAGAGAAAACAGCCGAGCATCTCCTCTGTAAGTGCGACACTGTCTTTCAACAAAAACTAAGGTGTTGCATAGTTTCCATGCAGGTCGCTAAAATCTTAGCAAAGTCAAGTCACGGCCTTTGCTCCCTGCCCTTTAATATATTTTTACTTTTTCTCTAAACCATTTATCAGAGTTAGTTGTCTGAACTTTACTCTATATTAACCAGATATGCTTGTCTTAGTATTTCCCTACTTTTTTTTCCTTATATATGACATACACGCATGTTCCTCATTTCAGTACAGTGAATACGACTCCTGTCATAATCCCCAGATCATTTTGACATGTTGGAATTTGTGACATTCTGTTTTACTCCAAGCAACTTTCACGAGCTCCAAATAGATAACAATATCTTCACTACTCGATATTTTCCCAGAAAAAATAGAATGAAAATATTATGGTCCACAAATATGGTCATTATAGTACCAAGAAAAATGAGGTCAAGAGATTTTTCTTTCTAATGCAACTGAGTATTTACCAAATATCCGATAAATTAACCTCGTTAAAGAGGTGTAACATTGTTATAAACTAAATTGTTAGTGTAATTAATATGTAGGTACATTAATTTTCTTTTTCTCAACACTTAAAACAGGTTCCCAAATATTTTAAGTGAGGTAATCTGCGGTAAAATCATGATAAATTGCGTTAAGTTGAAGAGTCCGGTTGCTGCCAACATCAAGCTATTAGTCAACTACCATCTTATGCATATTAAAAACTGCACTTTTATTTTTTATCGAAATTCAGATCTCTTGCGTTGTATTTCTTTTATAATTTCAGTGTATAATTTTCATATATCTGTTTTTCTTTATTTTTAAACGAGGGGTCGTATTATACATTAGGTGAGAATTTTAGTATCGCAATAAAGATTTTATGATTTTCGACAATTATAACTGTTTAGATTATTTATATGTAAATTGGTCTCTAAGTAATGAGACTCAGACACAGAAATTCTTAAATCGCTAACATTTCGTTTCAAAATGGCTCTTTTCCAAATTGCCTTAAGACCGCAATAATTATAATTCTGCATTAAGGAGATAAAGATCCAGCGTCGAACAATCGTCCAATTGCACTCCTTCCACGTTATCTGAGATCAAAAAAAAAAGTTTTCGTTATTTCTGTTCAAATATAAAATACTTACTGCCCAACAAACGCTGCTATATTCTCTATCCTAAATAATGTCCACTCTAACCTAAACAACCACCACTTCACTGCAACAACTTTTTTATAAGGCTTTCAGTTGCGTAAATTATAATATTTGAATTAACAAATTGCAGCACTACGGTTTTTAAGGAAGACCTGTCGCAAGGTTTAAGTGCTTCAAGGTTTAATACAATATTATATATGCTTTTTGTACTAAATAACACCACCACGACGTCGTTGAATCTGTAAAATTCTTAGGGATTGTTCTAGAGAATTCTTTGAAATGAGAATTATTATCGTTGCTTTATCTAAAAAATTAAGTTCTGTATGTTTTGTGCTAAGATAAGTTTACAAGAAATTTAACTTATCAACCTCTATAACAGTTCATTATGCCCTTATTGAGTCGCATCTCCGACATGCCGTTATATTCTGGAGTACGTGCGATGCGATGCGATGCGACTCAATTTAAGCGAATCTTCAAACTACAAAATAGAGCATTTAGATATTAATCAGATTAAACAGTAGGCGACCGGGACTTTTCTGACTCTTCCCTCCTTTTTCATCATCCGTAAGCACGCTTCCCCTCTTTCTCTCCCTATTTTAGAAATTTCATTACACGGTTATAGTCCAATATCAATTGCAGAAGACAGTTATGCGAGGAACAATAAATATTTCATAAATATGCAGGGCACTCATACTAAACTAAAAAATGGAAAATAATGTTTAAACCCCTTATAAAATTCGGTAAACAAACCGTCAGTCCACGTGGACTCATAATCTCCATTGCTCACCAATGAAAACATCGAAACGTAAACATAAATGCATTTCTATTGGCCTCAGCCGTATGTATACAATTTCTTCGAAATATTCCTGCCAGAAACTCTGCGATAAGCATTGATTTTAATTTAGTTCATAAATTTCTCTAAATAAATAGAAATATGGTGTTCTTTAGACCCTACACAAATGGAGACAATTAAATTGCACAGTGTAGTGAGAATTTAATAATAAAGATTTAGATATAAAAACACAAGTTACTTTAAAAATATTCGAATATTTAAAAAAGGAAAATATTCAGCAATCTGATAATGCGATCATAATAAGAATTTCAGTGCTGTGGATCATTCACCAAACCGAAACACAGAACAGAAAAATCAAAATCAATTGACAAAGCTAATCAAGATTTTATACGTAAGACAATTTATAGTTTATATAAGGAGAACAAGGCTGCGAAATTAGAAGTAATACAGCAAAAGGTAGCAGATTAGCCAGAATAAAATTATTTCAGTTTAAAAACATTGCTGAATCGTCAGATAAACGACTACCAAAGTTCTAATAGACGCGAACTTTATCGAGATGAAACATGGTTTGACAGTCACGATGTAGTAAATTTCGGTTGGGTTGACAATAGTAAAAATTGCTGTTTGAATGGGCCATGTTCTAAAGGAAAACGCATTATAATAGTACACGCTGGAAGCAAAGACGGTTTCGTGCCTAATACTTCATTAATATCTGTTAAAAAAGTTAAAAACTGTGCAGCTAATTATCATCAAGGGATGACAGCAGAAATATTTGAAAAGTGGTTTAATGAACAGCTTGCACCTAATATTTCACGACAATCAGTACTCGTTATGGACAACTCATCCTACTACTCGCGGCAATTATGTCTGAAGAAATATTCCTTTTCCTGTCAGCGATCCTAAAAAAGCCCCAACAAGCAAACTTTTATTAAAGGTGTAAAGTTAGAGGAAATTTATTACATTGGCAAGCTTTGTAAAGGGAAAGTTCCTCAGACTATCTCCTTACTATCATATATTTTACCCTATAGAGTTAATATGGGCAAACGTAAAATCAGAATTACGAGAAGAGTTTTGGAAAAACCGTGTTGAACAATAAGAAGATGAGTATGTGGTATCACCTTTTTACAACCCATCATAATTCAATCAAATAATGATTCTAGTTCAGACGATTCTAACTACCATTATTTATTAATAAAGATACTTTAGAATTGAAATGTTCTTTTTTCTTCCGTTTTATTTCCAAAGAATCTATTTTTCTTTATGGTTATGGGGTACAAAAAGGGCTGAGTTCACGTCTAGTACCCTGTTTAAACCAAACTCCCTTACAGGCAGGTACATTTCACTCGTCTACTTAAGTTTTATAATTTAATATGCAGTTGTAGCGAGTTAACATGATATAATAATCCAAGTTCCCAATAGGACTACAATTAAGTGCATCTGTCTAAATAACGGCGTTTAATGCCGTCTAATTTATATTGATTCGATTGCCTTTTAACAAATTCTCTCTCACATAAGATCTACATATTTTTAAAAGTATTTATGAAAATAATAAATTAATAATATGAGATATCTACGCCTATGGTAGATCAAACAAAATTGTCGGTAAGGGTTTTTATATAAGTTTTTATAATCTGCAATTGATATTGGAAGAACTATATCTACTTAGGATAGCGAAGCATGATCTTTATCTACCTAATCCACGTTCAGAATTAGTTAAGGGCTCAATATTATATTGAAATCGAATCTATAACATCTTTTCCCGCAAATCGCAAGAATTTAGAGGCATATCTACTGGAAAGTGCCTTCTACGCTATAAATGACTTGTATATTTGATTCTGAACATTGTTATTGTCAAAACTGATCTATTTATATTAATTATTACATATGTTAGGGTTGTCGTTTATTTAATTTTATTATTTGATAATATGTACATGTACATATGAACATTTTTACATGCACATTTTAAAAAGAAATATCGTTATTCATAGATTTTATTTCATTTGTGTACTATTTTTGTGTGTGTCCTTTAGTTATTTACAAGCTCACTAAACATCAAACTAATTTCAAATCGGAAGACACTAAAATTAAATAAAATGGTTGCTCAGCTTCTTAATCCTGAATAGAAAGTCGTCCAATGAACTTTTGATCATGGACACTTTGATGACCTTCGGACAACTGCAAACTCATTATTGGATTATTTTTCGGACCTGACAGAACTGACGATGAATTCCAATAGGCGTAATGTTTTGTCCATTCAAGAACTTTGGAAACGAGTAAGTGCGGCAGAGGAAATAATACTTCTATTGTGGGCCACTGCTACTACTACTAGCACGAGACGAGAGTATATTATTAATACATCCAAAAACTTACTTTATCATTAGCCTTTTATTAGTATTTTTATTTCTTGGTTAGCTTAGGTTGACGTACCTGGCCCCCGTATCATTTATATATTTTCATTAGTTCTTAATGTAACGTTTTATTTTAAAAACAAATACAATTCAGCTGATTCGATAAAATAATAACGGTGGTTCTTAAAGCGTAAATTCAATTATGATGTTGCATATTTTTAATTACTGTAACTGCGTGCCCCTTCTCCTGCTGTCAACTTTGGGTGGTTCATAAATTGAGAACCGTACGCTAATCGAAATGATTAAATGTACAGTCGAATATTTGAGAGCTCAACTTTAATTTTAATATAATTTCGTAAGGATTTTTGAAGTTGAATTTCATACATAAATATAAAAATTAGACAA
This sequence comes from Diorhabda elongata, assembly GCA_026230145.1. Lineage (NCBI taxonomy): Eukaryota > Metazoa > Arthropoda > Insecta > Coleoptera > Chrysomelidae > Diorhabda > Diorhabda elongata. Next base: position 7,642,468 of record CM047928.1, read on the forward strand.
GAAAATTTGTTGATGCGTTATTATTTACACAACTAAATTGATTTAAAAAGAAAAAATTAATAAAAAACAGCAATTCAAAAATTTCAATTGATTTTTCTTAAAAACTCAAGTTTGGCTGATTTTAGCCCATTTCCAATGGTCTGGAGAGCAAAATGTATAGCTGATGCTATGAGAAACCATACGAAATATTAGAATGAGAATATTATATTTTATAGGTTCTTATAATTGAACCATATAAGTTTTACACAGATCTTGAATATGCGATGATATATTGAATAGTATTTTAGCTATTCTTGTGAAATTCGAGATGGTTAAATAAGTTACATAGTTTTCACTTTACTTCTGTTTTCGATCTACAGCTTTATTTATGCAATGCTGGGTCCAATTTTTCTACTCTATCCATTTTGTCATATAATCTGTTTATTCCCATTCACTACCTGTGACACATCGTCCATCTGGTGCTGCTACTAATATTGACGTCGAGGTACTTGCAGTTTATGACCGATTCGCCTGTCTGTATACAGCCAATTTCCAATGCTATGCTTGATCCGATATTGTGAGAGATTCAGAAAAATAGATCCCATAGCATCCTGAGTAGGTCGTCAAAATTTTTGGCTTTAAAAGCAACGTTGCCGGTTGTAGCCGATTATTGTTACAATTTGATGCTCTTTATAATATCATCTCTATTCTTAAGTTCTTAGCTTCCTCAATAAGTGGTATTCGGCCTAGCTTTACGTTAACATTGCTTGTCCTAAAAAGGGGTGAAAACACAATTAAATTTACTTGATTAAACTATTTCCCACTAATATTTTCCAAATTGATAAAAATTACGAATTTCAGTGATAATATAATTATAAAAAAAATAATATAAATGGCATTAGCTGCGAACTCAGTGGTTACAACAAATACGAAGCAGCTGTAGATTACAAATAACTCAGATTTTCAAATTAGTAGCAGTTTGGAAGAGAGTAGGTAGAGCCGATCTGGACGAAATGGATCTTATGGTCTTTTGCATCACTCACATCTTGATTAATATCGCTGTGATGTTCTCTAAACTGTTCTTAATTCCGCTTACATATTTACCCTCGAATCATGGATTCGATTGGTCGCATAGATGCCATAGACTATTTTATATTATGTCACGACACAACTAATAGTGCCCAAGACATGATTTATTCGAATGGCAGGGCATGGCACATGTTATCAGGGAGCTCCGCTACAAAATATTCGACAATTTGACACCATCTGATTTTAGAAACCATAGCGTGAATATTGTGGGGTTTAAGGAACTACCTTAGAACGATAAATACTTCCATTCATGTAGGAATAGTTAGTTTATCTATGTACAGTCTCCACTACACAAAATTTCGTAGTAACCCTGTATCTATAGGCAAAATTTTCATATTAAAAATGATCTATTGGTCAGAGACTGCCTTCGTTAAAGAGCGAGAAATGCTTGATCGTTTGTTAATTGACAAAAGCTTGTAAGAAACTAAGAGAAAAACACAAAAATGACAATAAAGATACATAAAATAAAATCTAAATATAAAGTATATAGAAGAAAACTACAATGAATAACAGTATTACATTTTGAATTGTACATGTGAAAATTTTTATATGTACTATACATTAATAATACGGCAATCCTAAAATATGTAGATATTTGTATTAAAAATCAATAATAACATTAAACCATAGCGTAGTATGCTCCGAATTAAATATTAGTATTATAAGTCGTTATTAGCTTAAAAAACACTTTCCGTTAAATATGCTTTCAAATTCTTGTGGGATATATAAAAGATATTATAGATTTGATTTCAATTTAAAATTGCATTTTTTGCATCGTACAGTATTGAGCTCTAAATTAATTCTGAACGTGGTGTAGGTAGATAAAGGTCAAGCTCCGCATTCCTGAGTGGTTAGCTGAGCAATCATCTTCCTAGAATTGGATTAGGCAAACGGATTAAAAGATAAATAGTGAAGTCAAAATATTGAATTTGTTAAGGAAGTCCTGGCAGTTAGTCTTGCTGGTCGGTCTGAAAGATATCTAATATCTCTGTCAGTAGTTTAACGATTCGCTCAAATTGAGTCGCATCACACGTACCGCAGAAGGAAAGGGCATATCGGAGATGCAGCTCAATAAGGACATAATAAACTCTCAAAGAGGTGGATTAGTAGAGTTCCTTGGAAAGCGACCGTAGCGCAAAGCAGGCAGAACTTTATTTTCTAGATGAAGAAGCGATATTAATCCGCTATTAGTCAAAAAGAAGCCCTAAGAATTTTACAGAATCAACGACGTCAATGGTGATTTTATTTAGTACAAAAGATTGTGAAGTATTGATATATGATAAAGCAGTTTTAGAAACCATGAGGCATTCCACATTCCATTGGCTTGTAGAAGACATCGTGGTATCAATCCTCACAAGATGACATCTATAGGTAAGATATAGCTCAAACCAAGCCTGAAACCCTATTACTGCAATTTGTTGATTGAAATATTATGATTAACACAATCGAAAGACTTGGAAAAATCACAAAAATTTGTTGCAGTGCAGTGATGGCTGTTTAGGCTGGGGTAGACTATGGCATAAATTGTGCATTTGTTACTTGAAAACTCAAATTGATGAGTAGTAAGTATTTTATATTTGAACAGAAATGATAAAAACATTTTTTGATCACTCTCTCAATGATCTTAGATGAAAAAGAGTGGGCGATAGGTCGATAATATATATAGATTAGACTGAGCAAAGAAAAGATTATTTTTCTAATGGTACTGTGAAAATATGATGATGAAAAAAATTGTCGTGAGAGTTTGAGCCATTAATAATAAAATTAAGGGGTATATCGTTACGACTATTGAAATCGATTGTGTGTCCGGTATGGAGACGATGTTGGCTAAGGGTGAAGGAAGTATTGGAACAAGTATTCATTTGCCCTAACGGAAATACGTTGATTTATCTGGCCAATATAGGAAAGGGCGCAATCTCTGCAGGGAATTTAAAACACTCCATGGTATTCAATTTACGATTCTCCAAATTTTGTCTCTTTCACTTTAAATATTAAAAAATACCTCCAATTGATTCTCTACGCCAGTGGAGGGTGTGAAGGAGCTAGAGAAAATTTGTTTGCATCAAAATATTGTTCATAATCTTGACCGCGGAAACCATCCAGAACATTAGAATAAGAAAAAGGTGGAAAAGCTGGAAACTTTTTCGAAATAATAGAATTAATAGACAAAAAATAAAATTATCCCCGAACACCTATTTAATATTAATTGTTGTAAGTAATAACAGAAGCTTCAGAAAAACATATATACCTAGATCAGTTGGAAATTCAAAACAAATATGGTATAATGGTGAATTGGTTGTGATCTGTATTTTAATTATACTCCAATATGGCAGCGGTAGGGCAGCGAATATAAAGAATAATTTATTTCATCACAAATTTTATAAAATTTCACATTTGGTAATTAGAGGATTTAATTAAACTTTTCGAATGGAGTGAGAGGTCGAGAACAAATTATTTTCTTCCAAAACTCGAAAGAGGTAATGAAAAAAGAGTTACTACTGAGCCACAATAATTAAATAACGAAATATGGACAATACTTGACGAAAAACGTAACAGGTCGATTGACATGTTCAAAGTGGAGTTTTCAAAACCGCAAGTGAATGTTCTAAATAATTTGTGTGGTTAATATATTTTTTATACGAGTGACATGCTATACTTAAGCTTTGTTTATGTAGACAAAATTAAAAATAATATTCAACTAATTTTTTTGGTTAGGTTATACATTGCTGAATTCCAGAGATTGCTTTTTCGTATTTTTTTTAAAACAATTTTAAAATAAAACACCACGGCGAAAAGAATAAGAAGCTAAAATTTGACAAACTCTTAGTTTAATTTTAATTTACTGATAATTTTCTGCATAAACTAGAAATATTATTTCTGTGTATTTTAACTAGTATTTTAATTTGTTGATTTAATATTTAATTTCTAATTTTGGCTGCATAAACCAAGCTTCAGTTGTGTAGATCGATGATAAAAATTCAGATCATATCCACAATGTTGAGTTACATTAAATCTAGAAGTTAACGATAACATGAATGATATTCTCAAGTTCAGACATACTAAATGTTACGTCATGCAGTGAAAAATGGGCCATTATTCACAAGTGTATAATGGGTATTATTTACTTTAGGGATCACATGTACAATGAATGTTTTAGAGTTTTAGACTACGTCCCGTCGGCTTGCTCCTGCCCTTATTCAATGAGACAATAGCAAGGTGTGTCTGCCAAGAACCCAATGTGTTAAATAAAAGTCAGCGTTTGTAAGTAAAAGGACCACCGTCAGATATATTCACCTGTTTTTTAATGCGTCATATTGATATAAATCAGAGTCAGACATTATTATTGCTATAATATATAACCCTGTTAAATTTATTTCATTTTTTCATGCCATAAACAATATAATGGTCCCCTTGAGAATTGTTTACTCATCGGATAAGATGGGAAATTGAATTAGCTACAAATAAAAAAAAGTGAGAAGAATGAAATGGCAATGATTTAATATAAATGTAGGGTTAGAACGGCAAACACAATTAGCTTCTATCTTTTGGAACTTGTAGCTTTTACGCTTTCAATTTAGGTAGCTTGTTAAAAGAACATTAAGGTGTTACAATCAGGAGAAGTGGGTGAACATTAATCACAGAATCCATCCTGAAAGTTAATAATATTTATTATATAATGTGTCGTAAGTAGAATTGGCGCCCCCTTTATCTAACCTGAACACAGATTTAGAATAAATGTAAAAGCAGATAAATTTCCACCTAGAGACTGATTGCCAATTGAGAATTTTCAAGTGGTAATTGTGGACGAAAGAGATGGAAAAATCAGATTGATAATAATTAATATAAATATTCAGCAACCTGTTGGTTGAAATCTTTTTCACAAAATTTGAATGAAACTTGAAGGTGAAAATTGTTTGTCAAATTGCATTGCATTCAACCCATCGATATTTTTTTTCAAGGGAAACAAATGTACTCAATGATGACGTAATCACCTAACTTAAGTTGGATAAAACTTGTGATATGTTTTTTAAATTACATTTTTTATACAGAGGCAGTTAAATAGTTTTAATTTTGCTCATTTCTGGCTCCTACATAATTTTTTTCAAGTATAAGTTCGAAACTTTGCAAGAAATTTTTATTGGATTAATTTTTGTCGTTAATTTGAGATCGCAACACCTCATCTACCAGATGTGATAAGATCTGATCTTCCTTGTTTTTCATTTTATTTTTAATTACTATTGACTCTTTATCTTTAAATATATATATATATATATATATATATATATAAATTTATTTTTTTCCTCTTTCTAATTTCTTGGGTTCGTAGGTTGTTTGGATACAATAATGAAACTTCGATAAAATATCACATTTTTATGTATAACTTAACGTTCAGCTCCTTCCTTGGGAGCATTTCCAAAATAATAATTGATATTTGTTGATTAAAAAAGACAGAAATCACAGAAAAGGGGTAGGAATGATAATATCCAAAAACCTGATAAAATCTGTCGTAGACTTCGTCCCTTACTCCGATCGTACTGCTTCAATAAAACTTAGAGCTAAACCTGTCGACCTAAATATAATTCAGCTGTGTGCACCAACAGCCGACTAATTGACCAAGACTTAGAAGAGTTTTAGAGTGATGTGAAGGGTCTTCTAAAATTAACTAAAAAACATGAAGTTAATATAGTCATGGGCGACCTAAATGTCAAGCTAGGAAAGGGCAAATACGAAAACATCGTTGGTCCCTTTGGTGTGGAAATAAGAAATGAAAGAGGGGATCGTCTCCTGCAGTTCTGTCAAGAAGAACATGACAGTAACCAACACATGGTTCCAACATCACCCTCGCCGTCTATATACCTGGAAATCACCAAGACACCAACCAGGGAACGTTACCCGTAACCAGATACATTACATCCTTATAAACTTCAGATTTGCTTCTTTAGTAAAAACGGCATGCACATATCCTGGAGCTGATATACCCACAGACCATGTACTACTATCGGTCGTCATAAAAATATCCCTTTCAAAGACTAAAAAGGAAGCACCAAGACGTACAATAGCACTGGATAAACTGCATAGTCCAACCATTAAATCCATATTAACCAACCGATTAAACTCTCAGATACAGAAGTTAGATTCCATGGTCGAAGAGGACAACCCGTCAAAATCATGGGTAGAAATAGCAAGTGTTTTAAGAAATACCTCACAAAGTGTTCTAGGATTCATATCTAGAAATAAAAAACAAAAATGGATGACCGATGAAATTTTGCTCTTAATGGATGAGCGTAGAAAACTAAGAAAGGACATAAATAAGTACAGAGACTTAAAGAAACTCATAAGATCAAAAATTAGAGTTGCAAAAAATGAATGACTTGAAAACGAGTGCAACGAAATAGAACAACTGCAACCAAGACACGATGATTTCAACCTCCATAAAAGATTAAAGGAAGCGGCTGGTATATTTAAAAAACGAAATCTAGGTATAATAACCAACCAGGACAACCAGATAGTTATGGAAGATCATGAGAAATACAGGATATGGGAAGACTATGTAGAAAAACTTTTTGACGACAATAGACCAGACCAGAGAACTCGATGCAGAAGAATATCTAACTGGACCTGCTATTACCAAAGAAGAGGTAGAAAAGGCTGTACTAGTCGCTAAAAACAATTAAGCAGCTGGTCTAGATGAAATACCGTCAGAAATACTGGAACTACTGGACGAAAGGGGCATTAGAGTGCTTCACAAGCTGTTCAACAAGATATATAATACTGGTCATTACCCTGAACAGTGGCTATCTTCAGTTTTTATTCCTATCCTAAAAAAAATCGAACGCAAGAAAGTGTGAAGATCATAGGCTAATTACCCTTATGAGCCACTCCCTAAAAATATTCCTAAGAATAATACATCGGAGATTATATAGAAAATGTGATAATAATATAAGCGACTCGCAATTTGGATTTAGACAGGGGTTAGATACAAGAGAGTCAATAGTCGCAACACAGGTCCTTGTACAGAACTGCTATGACCAAGGAAAAAATGTTTGTCTATGCTTCATAGACTACGAAAAAGCTTTCGATAAAGTTCAACATCATAAACTTATGCAGCTCCTCAAAAAATTGGATTTGGACGAAAAAGACATTCGTTATATCGAAAATCTGTATTGACACCAAAAAGCGCAAGTCAAAGTAAATCATGCTCTAACTGAGCAAGTTCGAATTCGCAGAGGAGTACGTCAAGGAGGTATATTGTCGCCGCTCCTGTTTAATATATACTCTGAAGTCATCTTTCGAGAGTTACTAGAAGATAGAGACATTGGGATCAAAGTCAATGGAGTCTCGGTCAACAACATACGTTACGCCGATGACACAGTGCTGATTACAAATAATATAGATGACCTCCAACAACTAATTAATATAGTGGGCGGACATAGCCAAAACATCGGATTAAACATCAACATCAGAAAAACTAAATTCATGATTATCACTAGGGAAGCCAATACGTTTAGAAAATCTAGAGTAATATATAATGGAAAACCCATAAAACGGGTAGAAAAATTTAAATATCTAGGAGTATGGCTCTATGAAGAATGGTCGTCGGACGGTGAAATAAAATGCCGAATTGAACAAGCTCGAAGTACATTCATTTAAAAATGTATTTACATGTACCGACTTTGATCTTGATCTTAGACTGAGACTTGTACGGTGCTACGTTTGGTCAGCGCTTCTTTACGGGATGGAGGGTTGGAACCTTAAGGTAAAAAACATCAACAAATTAGAGGCACTCGAAATGTGGGTATATCGTAGAATCTTGAAGATACCATGGACTGCCAAAGTAAGGAATGATGATATTCTCAGGCGTATCAATAAAGACCGTGAACTCTTTAACATCGTGAAGAAACGAAAGATTGCATACCTTGGCCATATAATGCGAGGCCATAAATATCCATTCTTTCAGCTGATAGTCGAGGGCAAGATTGAAGACAAGAGAGGATTGGGACGGAAGAGGATGTCATGGTTACGGAACGGGAGGCAGTGGACGGGTATACAAGATATTCAGACATTGATCCATACCGCTAGAGATAGAGAAGCCATGAAAAATGTGGTCGCGAACTTCCATTAATGGATAGGCATTAAAAGAAAAAAGAAGATTAAAATATTTGTAGAATAGATAAAAACATATCAGTAAATATCTTAAGAACATCATTAAAAACATAGTATTAGTATTTACCCCGAAATTTCAATAAAACGATATTATACCAGGTAGATTGAAATAAACTAATTGATCAAATTATGGTAAATTTGGCTGAGGTTTTTAATCTTGTCTATCATTTACAGAACATTTATCTTGCTTTATGTGTATCATTTCTTTGATTAATAATTTTGATAGTTCGTGTCATGAGTTAAGATTTTTGTTACTTCAATTATTTTCAAATTGTTTTAGAATTTAGATCGTTTTCCATAGAATTCCGACAGACTGCGCTGCAGTCGTCAGTCGTTTCATTTGCATCTGGTAGATGGCGCTCAGAACAGATTCTAAGCTAGCATAAGTATAGTCTAAACCCGCCATACTCAAAGTGTGTTCCGTGGAACCCTAGGGTTCCGCGAAACCCCTGTAGGGGTTCCGCAAGAATTTAGAACTCAGTCGCCACCCAGCACAGTAAAGTAATTTCATTCTAACTTGAAACAGTGCATTTTACGAGGAGAGTTTAACATCACGCCGCTCTTCAATAAAACTTTATGGCAAACCTATTGCAAGTACCTATTTGCTAGAAACGATTTTTTTTTTATTCTACTGCTGTATTCTGATTGTATCAGTTTTGTACATATCTTCTTTGGACTAAACTCTTCGACTCAGTAACGATCGTGCGTTAATTTGACCCCACCACCCTGACAAGTAATTATTAATAAAGAAGAATGGAACGTTGGCTTAAAGGCGTTAAACGTGTTGCAAGAACATCTTCTAACGGCTCACCTCTCTGCATGTTATGTAGTAAACTGCTTCCTAATAGTTCCATGGCACCTGCCAAGTTGCGCCGACATTTAGAAACTGTACACCCCGAGTCTAAAGACAAGAATAGATAATTTTTTGTACGTAAAAGAGAACAGTTATTGGAAAGTCAAAAAACTATGATGCAAGTAACCCAAACTATCAATGAAAAGGTCACAAAGGCATCATATCTAGTTAGCTATCGCATTGCACAAGAAGGTGAAGCTCACACTATCGCTGAGATTTTAATAAAACCATGTGTGTTAGACATAACAAAATGTATGCTCTATGAAAAATCTGCAAAACATCTTTCTACTGTGCCACTATCAAACGATACTGTTTCACGTCGAATTCATGATCTGGCAAGCTACGTCAAACAAGAGCTAGTTACACGTCTACAAAAAACACGATTCGTCTTGCAAATGGATGAGTCTACTGATGTCGCTGGTCTGGCTATCTTGCTGGTTATCGTGAGATATCCATATGAAAGTTCTTTTGAAGAAGACATGCTTATGTGTTCACCGTTGCCCACAAACACTACCGGAGAAGAAATTTTTACTAAAATAAATATATTTTTTGAAGAAAATAATCTCAATTGGAACGATTGCATTGAAATTTGTACAGATGGGGCCAAGGCGATGACGGGTAAAACAGCAGGAGTCGTGTCACGAATACAAAAAAAAGCACCTAATTGTGGTTCCACTCATTTTCTCCTGCATAAAAGACAAACACTAGCAATGAAGCAAATGCCGTCAAACCTAAAATTAATAATGGATGAAGCGGTAAAAATTATTAATTTCATGAAATCACGACCACTACAATCCCGATTGTTCTCATTATTGTGTGAAGATTATGGTAGCAAACATAAAACACTGCTGCTCCATACAGAAGTGCTGTCTCGGGGTAAAACTTTAACAAGGCTATTTGAACTTAAAGCCGAGTTACAAATGTTTCTTTCAGATACTTCTTTTAATTTGAAAGACCGTTTGTATGATAAAACTTGGTTGTTCCGCGACTGTCTTTCATGGCGGATATCTTTCAAAAACTGAACGAATTAAATTTATCATTGCAAGGTAAACAGACAACAGTGTTCCAGACCTGTAACAAAATAACTGCCTTTAAAAGAAAATTAGATTTTTGGATTATTTGCGTTAGTAAGAGAGAAATAGAAAGCTTTACGTTACTCAGTGAGTTTGTTAGCGATAACGACTCAGAAATGTTTCAAGATGATGTATTTGAAGAATTGGTCCAATATCTCACTTCGATGCGCGCATCTTTTGAGAAGTATTTTCCCGAAGAATAGAATACAAAATTGAAACTGAATTCATGGATTCATAATCCTTTTTTATCCACCTTGCAAAAGCCCGAAATTCCGTCAAATGAGATATATGAATCTCTTTTAGAAATGTCAACAGACACAAGTATGGAGTCATTGTTCAAAACGACATCTCTCAACGATTATTGGTGCAGAATTCGTGATGAATACCCAATGCTTGCCAACATGGCTCTGAATATTTTTCTTCCATTTCCAACAACATATTTGTGCGAAACAGGATTCTCAACCTATGCAACCACGAAAACAAAATACCGGAATAGACTAAACGCCGAACCTGATATGAGACTTCAACTGTCTTCTATCAAACCTGATATCAACCAATTAATGAAAAATAAAAATATACCTCCCATTAGTTATTTTTTTTTTTCTTTTTTAATATCTTCTATTTCTATTATTATACTTGTTATGTAAGTAAGTAATAGGTATATGTTACATTCTACGTTTATTATGGTTATTAATAAAGAATATACTTTTAGAGGCTATTGTTTTATTGTAGGGTTCCAAAAGGGTTCCGTCACTAAAAAAGTTTGAGAATCACTGGTCTAAACTATGGAGACTATAGACTTCATGTGTATGGCGTATAGTGTCTAAATATTCATACTGCTATGCTGCTCTATACGATACATATCTGAATGAAGAGTCATAAAGGACAGTTCGGATGAACACATTTGTTACTTTTCGGTACATCCATTACTTTCTTCTTACGTCAATTACATGAAACTATTTATTTTGAAATTTGTTTCCAAGTACATATCTTACAAAATGCTTCAGAAAATTTTCCTAACCTACATAACTAACCTAACCTACAATTTTTTTTGTAATTTATAGATTTCAGAGATACAAATTCAAAATTATCTCTCATTTGGAATTAAACTGTACTGGAAATAGTGAATATAGAAAACTATGAAACGAAATTATAATTACAATATTTGTTTAGCCCTGTAAACTTTTAGAAGTTACCTACATTGATTATTGTGTATTTTTCATAGTATTTTATTTCTACAAAAAATGCCACGTTTTCGCGGAAGAGCAAGAAATATTGGTCGAAGTTCTCATAATGCGCAAATGGTCCATAACCACCGATTGAACATAACAGTAGAATAATACTTGACAACTAATATCAATGTAAGAGAACAAATAGCAAACTCACGTGCAAATGAAAATTCAAAGCAACGCAATCAATGACTTCGTGCACTGGCACGTCCATCGTTTAATCGCCTTGCGTTTGAAAATGACCCTGACGCTTATCATGATTGGTAATATGTACAAAGAATGTCAATATTGTCCTGCTTTCAAATTCAAAGTTGATTCGGCCGGTTTATGTTGCGCATCTAGAAAATTTCACTGCCATCACTAAATCCGCCACCAGAAGCTTTGAAAACGCTATTAGCTGGAAACACATCTCAATCAAAGTTATTTTTGCGCAAAATCCGTAAATTTAATTCTTGCTTCTATGTTGCGTGCTCGAAAGTATGAAAACCATCGAATTTATTTATTTATACCTCTCAAGGATTAACCAAAAATATTGTACATACAATGGCATTACGATAATTTCAGTATTTGTAGATAATTAACTCTAAGAATAAATACCCGTTATAGAATAATTTAAGAATCAACCTTTTCACCTTCAATTAACACGACTTCAAGTTTTTATTCAACACAGCTTCTACATTCAACATCTCTGAAAACATACTAATACACATACTCACACGCTATCGATTGGTTGAATAAGCTTGTTTCCACTAAGAATAAATCGGATGGCTTTGAGTTTCTAATGATTAACCATGCTAAAAAATAAATAAAAAAACAACTTTTCTACAGAAATAATAAAAGATTGATAATATTTTTGGAAAATAAAATCGACAAAATGAGGCGTTTAATCACGTGACACCAATCAAAAATGTGTGGCGTCACACCTCGCGAAAGTGACCAGGTTATTTCGAGTTTTCAGCAATTATAGTTAAATTAATATAGTTCGTTTTTAGTTTAGTCTTGGAAGACAGGTATAATTTACTATGGAATCAGGATTTAACAAAGCAAACTGCAGTAATTTGCCAAAAATTGACGCAGTTATGTTTGACAAATTTTTTGAATTTAACACCTACTTTTGTTCATCGAAAGTCCGCAGGGTTAAAACTTATATTTAAGTATTATGTGAAAAATAAACAGTCTTATTTAATTAGCAGTTACCAGTCAGAGAGTCGTTTTTATTGACTGTGGAATGAAAATTCTTAACTGATTTTGAGGTTAGCGAATACAAAGTTTCAATAACTTTAACTTAAATAAGTCATAACATTTAATATGTTATGTGTGATATATTAAGGTAGATTTGGTACATTTATAAATAGATACATCAAGTTTTATTTGATACTTACATCAAAATGATCTTCACAGAAATAATTTCTGGAATTAGTTGATATAGTAAGTCTCCTTGCCATTTTTAACCACTTTCTTCGTATTTCTTTATCGTTTGGAACGTATATGAATAATTTGTCTGGCGTTTTTATCGTTGTACTTCCATTTTTTTTTAAATAATATATTTTTGGGATGAAATAGATGCTAAGCTATAGTTTCAAATATATATGAATGACGTTAGGTATTGTGATAAGTTTCTGATAAAAATTTCCATCAAAACGGTCTAATTGTTACAGCTAATTTCCAAAAATTTACAGTTAAGACGTGGGACAGGATAAGTTCTGTCGGGTCCGCTAGTTTGTCACATAAAATCTAAAATGAACAAAAAAGATTTTTCCGCAACACATCTATATGGTTTGAATGAGATTCGTGCAAACTAGAATATCAAAGCTTATGTTTATAGACATACTGAAGATGCTTTTCACAAATTAGCGAGAACAAAAAATATAATATTATTTAATATATTTCTAATTTTCTGTCCAAATCAAACTACCGATGTCGGTACTCTGCAATTGTTAACGCGATAATTCATCCGTCTTTTTCATATTTCAACAGTACTGATTTCTGAACTAAACTCAAAAAGCGATTAAATCCAATTTCGGAATGCTCTTAGTAGCATGGTCCTTTCAAGGCCATTCTCTGCTATGTACTGTTTGTTTTATGTTAATAACATCAAATTGAATAGGTTTTTGTACACATAAATATATCCATGGTACTTCAACTTCAACACAACGACTTCCGCCTGTGCAAATATCCATTCAAATCACTCTACCTGTCAAAAGTTTTACCGAAAATTGTGTTGATACTGCTTCATGATCGGAGGAACCTGAATTAAAGTCGGTACAGTCGGTGGATTCTACAACATACGATGACACGACATAGTCTATAGAACTAGAACTGGTCTTAGTTATTCTGGTTGGTGCCGTTATATGCATGACCATACCAAAAGAATCAAAAATTGACTGAAGACATTCTTGACCAGCAAAAACACTGGAATAATCAGTATTGAGATCACCACATATAATTAGTTTGCTTTTTAAAGGTAAGGATTCCAGTAAGGTCAGTAGTTTGTGACAGAAAGTATGCACGTCAGCGTCAGGTGCTCCATAAATACAAACAATGTGGAGGTCATGAGTCTTGTGGTAGACGATAGAAAATTCGAATATTTTCTCAGATTATATCATTCAACTGTGTTATTTCAGAAAAGTTTGTGGACATGATAATAATATCTCCATGAGATAAATTAGTTCTATCGAATCTGGCTACTATGGTATAGTTTAGAACGGACTCATTATTATTTACCAATGTTTAGTTATGTATGATGTATGTGGATTTTCCTCAAACTCAAGGATTACATATAATTTTATTCCACCACTCAGTGCATCGGAAGCTATTTTTTTTCATGTGCCTCACATGATTGAAATCGTGACAGTGCTTCTTCATTTTATCAATTGTTCGTTGTTCCAACCGTCGCTGTTTTGATGCACCGACAATGTAGGTGGATAATCTCAGTTTTGATTTGATACATTTTAATTATATTGGTTTCTGTTGCGAAATTAATTGAGTTCTTAGAAAAACGTATATACGGAAAACTACAATACCTTAAGGCTAGTAAAGGCGCCAGCAATGTCTTTGGGAATCATTAGATAGCGCAATTGTAATAGCTCATAGACACATCAAACAGCGCCCACGCTTAACCTTTCACAACAACTTGAATGAGAAAACAACTTCTGAACGACGATTTCCTACTTTATGATATCTGTTTTCATTCATGTATATGCCAGGTTTCGAAACACCACATTTTAACAACCTTACACTCAAATTTATTTGCATATCTACGTGATCATATATTATTAATCAAACAGTTCTCTTGATAAATGTAAATCATCGTGTTTTGATGGAATCACTTATCTGATTATCAAATTCAGACCGCTGGGATTAGAATGAGATTATAATCTGAATCAAAGTAAATTCTACATCGAAAATTCTCTCGATTGATATTTTGAATTAATTTGATTTATGTTGTTGAAGTGGGCGAACACACTCATTTTGTTGTTAGTTAGCGTTGATGAATGAATAATAATATGACTCATATCTGGTGAACAATTCTAATTTTCTCATATTACCACTAATAAATCGCAATCAACTTCTGCTATTTAATAGTTTTCATTCAATATATTTTAAGAATCTCAATAATTCCTACACTGTTTCCTCATAGAAGAATTCGGGAGGAGATAAATTAACTTTTGATTTAAGTTATTACTCCAATATAAGTTACTATATAAAGAGTGAGTTTTATGTATGGTTCTGAGATCTTTATAATTTTGTCTTGTGATACGGCCGGTACTATGGTGGTATTTGCATTATTATCAGATCTTTCCTTTTTCCGGAAAAATAATGAACTTTGTTATTTCAAATAGATCACTGTTTCCGAGATAATTGAGGCGTTCTATATATAATACTCACTCTGTATATTTATATTCATTATTTATGCAAGAGAGCATTAGATTAACAATTTGGAAAATTTAATAAATTGTAGTTAGAGAAATCTTAACGTACAATACCATTTTTAATATGAAAATGAGAATATAACGTAGAATCAATGTTAATGTGTTGAGAACATGTTATAATTTGTGACCATTTTTATTCAAAAATGCATAGTTGAAAGTTTTATAATAATATACGAGAGTTATCTGAAACGTTTCCAACCTCAACCTGAAGATGCCGGCAATTATCAATTTAAGCTAGAAAATATATTTGGGCACGCATTAAGAGATTCTCACTCAAATTTCAGTCAATTTAGACGCTTAGTTTCTGTTTGACAATCGTATAAGTGAGATGTGGTCAAGATTTTTCTGAAAAGGAAAACAGTTGTGTATCGAGCTATCATTTTGAATATTTGCAAAATTATTTGTGACCGTAGCAACTGAAATCAAACGTGGCTGTATCATCTTGATTAACGACGAGCATGCAGGATGTCCAAAAAATACGACATTCACTAAATGATACTAAACATCTATCGGATAAATAGTTGAATAGTTAAATACAGAGTTTGCCATACACTGACTGAATCAAATCATTGAATCAGAAGCGCTTTCGAATCAACATTTCACAGGTCTTATTGAAACGGTTTAAGCAAAATAAATCTGATTTCTTGCATCGATTCCTAACTACAGATGGAACCAGGATCCACTAGTACATTATTGGAAGAAAAACAGTCAAGACTGTTGAATGTAAAAAGTGAAAGAGGCAAATATCGGCCGGAAATGTGATAACGAGATTTTTTGGGGGTTGTGTTCATCGACTGTCTCCTAAAACGAGAAAAGATAACAGGAGAATATAATGGATCATTGTTTGGTAAGATAAAGGGAGAAATGGAAAAAATACGAATACATTTGAAGTGAAAAAAGTACTTATCAGGACAACGCAGCTTCCACATACTTCCATAGTCACCATAGCTAAAATATACGAATTCTTTTTCGAAATGGTAGTCAACCCACTTTATTCACAAAATCTAGCCAATCAGCGACTTTTTCCTGTTTGCTAACCTTTCAGTTTCATTTGTAAGAGAGAGATTTCCATCCGACGAGCACGTTGAGAGGGTCTATAAACTTGAGAGGAGACTAAGTTGAGATATAAGAAATATGGAATATTCAAAATAGAATTATAACAATTGATATGATAGCTACGGTACAAATTAATCAAAACTTGATATTTGTGAAATTGTTTCACTAAACTTTTTGAGAAAAAATTGAAAGAGAAAAACACACTTCCTTTAAAATGCATTAAAAATAAAATTCCTGGCGTGAATTCTGATACAATGGGTATTTAAGTATGTGATGAAGCTAGAGTTATGAAAATATGGTTGTATTGTGGTATGAAATAGTTATTGAATATAGTTATACTGCTCCCGAACTCAAACACTCAAACTCAAACCTATCATTGATTGAACTCAACATCTATTTCTTCACACATTAGATCCATTATTTGATAATTTTAAATTCATTGCATTGTATGTTAGTATCCGTGGCAATGAATTCTAACTTTACTCAACATCAGATGTTTCTGTACATTATTAGGAAGTAATAGTTTTTATATTATCAATCTCATTACAAATTTCTGTGCTATATATGTACATACAAATGTTAATTATATCCTTTTGAAACTTTATTTATAATTTCAAGTGATGTTTTTGAAAACAGTTGAGCTTAATTTGCTATTTTATCTTTATTAGGCATATAAAACTGAAAATATATCAAAAACTATGAAGTAATTTTCAAAATTTCGTTCTTCATTCAACTCATCATACTGAAGGCACAAATTAATGATTAATTTGATTATAAAAAGAGTAAATTGAATTAATGAGGATGAAAACATTGCAAAATCACATATATGCTACTCGGACTTAAGCCAACGACCATTTGACTCCAATGCAACGACCTAACCATGCTATCGACAAAGCAATTCTGATATTAATCGTTGGACAACAAAATTTATATATGGAATCATAATTAACTTATTAGAATAGAAAATTAAATATAGTTTTGATTTTATAAATGAAATTATAAATCCTCTTTATCTAGTAGCTATCTGATAGTGAAATGTAGTTCTACAACATTTTTTTTTATGAAAATGAAGTTGATTAATTCACGGGAAACTATAGAATCTTTAATAATTTTTTTCATTGAATCATGTAACTGTAGTGATAGTGACAATTTGATAAAAGAATAACCAGATACACTAAAAAAGTTAAATTTATTATGGTAAATACCAAGTACAAATATTCTGTTCTGGTTATCCTAACAAGAATAAGGGTAGACTTAATTTATCTGATCGTTCAAGTTGAGTGAAATAATAGAGCGAAAATACTAGATGCGAAAAATTACATATCATTTCCTCTTAACTATATAAATCGCACAACTTGTACAGTTCAAGCGAGATGACTCTATCATAATATTTACTGGATTTTCTTGTTCTTTAGATCATGACATTGCTTGAGATTCATAAAAACACAAGGATCACAATAGACAGGTCATATAGTTAGGAAATAACAATTGGAAATGACGGGGGAAAATGAAAACTGGATTCCAAATCTGACCTAGATAAAGAGGAAGACTGATTTTATATTGCCTATTCAAATATTGTATTTGTTTTTTTAATTTTCTTCCCATACATAGGTTTATTGTCTTGGTTGTATTGGGTCATTCATTTATATCCATGTATTTTGAAAGATTTCTTCATTTTATTTTTGATATTGGAATTGGAGTTTTTCATTTTCATTTTACTTTGTTGCATGCCATTCGGCTTGTCACTATTTTTTTCAAACATTTTGAATATTCCTTTATTTACTTATTATGGCACATCGACCACTCAGTATCTTCGAGAAAAAAATAAATTCAAGAAATTACTTTTTCTTGTGGACTAGTTTACGTATATACGAAGCCAAAACAACAAGATTGTGGTGCTTTGCAACAAGACAGTACAGTTGTGCTCACATATTGGTGAGGCTAAACGAGGGAAAAAGAAGAGCGATGAAAAAATGAAGCTACGACTGTAAAATTCAGTAAATTATTTATATTAGGAGCGTATTCCTATCACCATACATTAAATATTAACCATAAGGTTAACATAAAATTATCAGAACCGGTAAACTTACTCGTAATATGCGGTATTTGGAGAAAAATATAATGAAATGCTAAACATCTCAACAATAAGATGAGAAAACTGTCTTCATAACTAATGAAAAATTAGTAATATCTATAGATGAGACCGTTAACTGTACTAGTACAGCTTCGCGAATGTACTTCATGTAAAATAATTCGATTTCTTACGTCACTAAAAATATGTGTGCTCGTATAATACTACAAAAAGAAAGATAAAAAAAATATAACAAGGCATGGCCTTTCAGAAATGCTGCCGAGCTGATCTTGCAGATTATTAAAACCCTCGCCGACAATTTTGTTTGATTTACCATATGCGTAAATACTTTATTTTATAAATTTATTATTTTTATGCATATATATGTATATCTTATGCGAGACAGTATTCGTTAAAAGGTAATCAAATCAGTATAAATTGGACGCCGTTATTTAGACGGACGCACTTAATTGTAGTCCTACTTGGAACTTAGAAAAATCATTATTATACCTGGTTAACTTGCTACAAATGAATATTAAATTATAAAACGTGAATAGACGAGTAAAATGTACCTGCCTGTATGGGAGTTTGGTTTAAACAGGGTACCAGACGTAAACTGAACCCTTTTTGTACCCCATTCGTTTTTTTTTTCGGAAAACAAAATTTCAAAGCAAAAACCACAAAGGAAAATAAATTCTTTGAAAATAAACAGCAGAAAAAAACATTTCAATTTCAAAGTATCTTTATAAATAATATTGTTTTCAACATTCACTCGGGCGCCTATTTGGTGGAAACGTGTTCTTCGTTTCGGTTTTACTACCACCAAGAAACCTAACTATTGGTTCGTATATATATATATATATATATATATATATATATATATATATATATATATATATATATATATATATATATAGTTAGGGACCTCTTAAGCTGAAAATAATAAACACCCCACAAAAATTATCGCATCACCGGTATTTTTTATACTTAATTTTAGTTTTTTAGGACAATCCGTATATGTATCAACTTAATTGATATCTCTGGTTTCTTATCATGGGCAAAATCACAATTTCTTACAAATTGTTTTCGAAGTAAAAATGCTCGAGGAAATCATTTCTGTCTTGGATCGCGGATCATCTAGGATGGCAATTTTAGCAACATCCGGCACCAATAAGAACACTAGATGATCTTCAAAATGTTCTTTTTAACTTCTTGGAAAACATGCCGCAAGGATAAGTTCAGAACCTGTTTAGAAGCCTTCCAAGACGAATGGAAGCTGTAATTAGAAATTCATTGTCTGGTTTTAGTTTAAGCATCGTTCATATTTTTTTATAGATGATTTTTATGATTTTTTTGATATTTTCTATGTTTTGGTAAATCAAACTTTTTGTCCTCTGTAGATTAAACTGATATAAAATAATAAATGTTGCCAAAGGTGTGTTATTTCGTAATAATAATGAAATTCGAAAAACAGGCAACACATTTAAAATATTTAAAAAATAATGAGTGATGCGATAATTTTTCTGGGGTGTTTATGAGAAAAAACAATGAAACGGATAAGGGAAATCGCAAAGTGGACTCCAAATCTGGCATAGACAAAGAAACAACAAAATTTAAAGACTTCAAAAATGAATACTGTAAAATAAATTGTGAAAATTGAGTGGCAGAAGACAATGAGCTAGAAAAGGTAGGTCCAAGCTATTAAATTGAGACAAAAGGAGAAAAATTATTAACCTCAGTAAATAGATCAAAGCGCAATGCATTAGCATTGGATTTAATCCGTAAAGATTTAATGGTTTGATCATGATTAACATAAGGTAATATGCTAATCTCTTCACTACTGCCACTACTACATTAATAGTCACAATTACACTATGTGACATGCATTACGATAACGAAGTTAATATCTTCAGAGGCCCAAGCGATGAGTCCTCTTTACTCTTGGTTAAAATTTTTAAATGCTTCTCTATATGCAGTCTATCTCTTTAAGCTTAATCTTCCTTCCACTATTTTTATATACTAGACATAAATATTGCAGAACATTGATGAATAAAGCTGTCCCATTATCTGTGGGATGAAGTCGCCCAAAACTAATCTGCATTTAAAAGCTATTTTACAGAAGCAACTGTTAAAACCGTCAATCTGTATATCGTTTATTTGCACCTGCGTTTCAGTTATCAACATTGATATTAATCGCTTCTACCTTACTCTAATGAAAAATAAAATGTTAAAAGAGAAATCGGATCTATCATAAATCCAAATACCTGCTTGTACAATTACCATAATAAAATTAGAAGTATATCTGATAAATGTAATAATTTATGAACATCATTTCTACGACTACTGTATAATGAATATATTAAAGCGAAAATCCTTTGTCTTTGATTATTTCACTCAATCTCACATCAACCTCGATATATGTGTCGGCTTTAATTATAAATTTGTCGAACGGACTTATTGAGATTAATCTGCTTAGTGTTGTTTTAATTTAATATGCTTATTAGATTTATAAAACTTCAAATCATGGTACGGAAATGGGTTCTAGCTGACAAAATTGAATAAACCGTTAATACGTTAGAGTTACAAAATACTTTTGGGTTTTTTTTTATATTGAACGGATATCTCTAATTAGCAAAAAAAATTTAACTTTATAACCCGACTAGCTTTCACCCGCGGCTTCGCTCAAATTGAAGCCATTATAGTATCTGAGATCATTACAATAGAGATAAATCCATCAATATAATAACTATATTCTATTGCTAAGCTGGGATTATCAATTTTAAAAAATTACAACATACCATGAAATTTTAAAAACTCAAAACTTTATTAAAATATAACAACAAACGTTAAAACATATTTCTCTGTAAATTCCGGACATTAGACACACGCGAACAGGTTACATATAGTTGACCATGAGAGAATCAGAGCTTTTCCACATGCTCTCCCGATATCTGTAATATCTGCCCTTTTGCTTTGTTATGTTTTGGAATGGAAGTTCAGTGGAAATAATTGGAAACGAATATCATCTAACCAACAATGACACCTAATCTCAAAAATTCAAATAGATTTATTCGCGAAAATTACAAAGTGGAAGACATCTGTTAATTTTCTTTCAAACTTCAATAGAGGTGAACAACAAAGCCAGAATACCAACAAATTTGATTATTCTATAAACAATAGAAAGTGTTATTTGAAATTTTAGTCTAAATAGTAACATAATATACCTCTTTAAAGTGCTTTTCTAATAGAAAAATAACCAGACATCCATAAGATGCATTCCGAAAACAATAAAAACGTAGTAAAAATTGTAGTGTTACAAATGTTCTATTCTAATCGCCAATACACTACATCATTCAGATTCATGAGGCTGGGAAGTTAGACCTGACTTCTGTAAACCAGGATATATCCGCCCTCCAAAGGATGTCATTTGAAATCAAGAGTTATACTTTCTTATTCTGCTTAAACATTGTGTTGACTCATCTGTAACACTAAACAATAAAGTTTTTAAAGGGTCGTCTGGTTCGCCAAGAAATGGAAGTGAAACTTTACCACAGCAACAGCACATTCCAACAGTTCCATCTTTCCATTTTAGAGCATCGCAATAATGACATTTTTCATTTATTGAGCAGATGACAATCAAAGATGATTACAATATTCAAATGAAGGATCAAATTTAAACCCAGTACCATTGAATACCGACCAATCCTTACGCATGACGGTGCGTGGTCTACATTTCTGCATTATGAATTCTTCTCGCCTGCGATTGTTCTGACGTTTTTATCGGTTTCATAGCTGCCTGCAGCATAGCTTGTCTTTCTGAAGAACTGATGCCTGAAGAGGAGTTTCAGCTGCTCTCAAAACACTTTGTCGCTCTGCTTTTTAAAGAAGAACAAAGTAAGAATTAAAACCAAAGAGTAAGATCTAAAACAAAGAGCATTTAACCACAAAAATGACATCCAGTTTCAAAAATTCAAATAGTTTTATACTGCATACATAATGACAGAGAAAATAACAATAAACAAAAATAAATAAAAAAAATTCCAAATAGCTGAAACTATAGTCAATCAATTGGATTGGATATTCACGTGACCGTTGGTATTACAGTACTCGGGGTTGGAACTTCATTATTAGACTGCTAGATGGCGTTGAAGGAGCTAGATTTTAAGATTGATGAATAATTTAGATTGACGAAACATTCTATCTAATATTTTTGCTCCATAAAAAATCTCACCATTCTTCTAACTTGATAACTATGTCGCTAAGCACAAGGTATGAACAAAAGGTCAAATATTTATAGATCAGCAATTACTTGAAAACATCGTGAAGCGGCTAGTTGACGACGCATTTTTAGCTTATGAGAAGAATTTGCCCAGAAATTTTGTTGATCCATTTGTGTGTATGAATGCTTGAACTACTTGTGAAAACAAAAAAAAAGATATATCAGATCACTTTTTCAAATTAAATTTGGAAAAACAAATGTTCGATGAGTTTTTATTTCTAATCATTCTAATATTGTAATCAACTTTGTTATCACAACATTTTGTCATCTATTTTACAAACTCTCAACACCGGCCGATAAAAATCAATTAGTTTTGAGTAAAATATCTTAATATGGCATCGAAATTTTCACACTTTCGCAACTGAGAAAATGTGTAGTGCAATTTTGAGGTTAGGTAACGGGAAGTCACTGGGAGCCAGAGCCGGTGTATAAAGAGGGTGGTCAACCAATTCGAATAGCAAGTCGTGAATTTTAACTATGGCGATCACTGAATGGTAAAGTGCCCTTAAAATATGGTAACTTTTTTATGTTATCCCTTTAGAAATCTCTCTATTCTATCAAGCAATTATCTATAACAATCTCTTGTTATTGTTTTATTGACCATATTCCCATGAATGCTCCTGAAAATGGTTGCCATCACTTTCGCGACTGATAAAATCGTTTTTGCATCTTTCACAGCAATTCACTGTGCAAGGAAAAGTAAAAACGTGATTAGAAAACCAGCAATTCCATATAAAGAAATAAAACAAATATTCTATTCACATATTATTTCGAGCTTTTTCGACATTATAATACAAATTCCATCTTTCAAATAATCTTCTCTTGGAATATTTTGAAAATTTTTTTATTACTGCTTCAACATCAATATTAATATCTCTATGAGGCGTCCTTCTCCCATGGATGCTCGAGGCCTTAAAGTTGAAAAGCTTCAATTTCTTGGAGCTCACTGGTAGATTGGAAAGGATACGAATTGAAATGTTAATTGATGGGTACATATCTTTGTCACATTCTTCTATTTTAAGTATTATAATCTCAAACACTCACATACCTAACCAACCTACCAAACCAAAATAGCTGAAATTTTAGTGAGCTTTTTTATATGGTATTTAAAATCATTACCATGTCTACACCATTAACAAAGACATTTACCTTTTTAGTTATGTCTTCAAGCGGCAACAATATTTGGCGCTGAAGGGAATACTTTGAGGAAGGCATCTAGGTGAATAGGTGAAGCGGCGAGCTATGATAACATTACATCAGAAATGCTACAAAATTTGGGAATAAGAAGTCTACAAACGTTAACGGAGTTATTACAACGAATATAGATGGTGAAAAAGTTCTGACAGATTGGGAAATATACATCATTTTCCCACTTTAAAAAATGTGACAAAACTACGAAAATAATTTGAGTTGCGTGTTACTATCCAAGTACACTAGAGTATCTATGAGAACAGACTGAGAAAAATAATGAGCAACCGGTAATTATAGCTTCCTAACACATATTGATAAGTGCCTACATCTTAAGATTAAATTTGAAAGCTTTTCAGATAACCGTTGGACAACAATATATATATATATATATATATATATATATATATATATATACGTTTTCGGTGACAGTTTTATTGTTAATGGAAAAAAATTAATTGGAAAATGAGCAAGACCTTCTTCCAATTTAATGGAAAGTGACAAGTTAATACTTGTACCTTTCTGCTAGTACTGGGTTATCATTTCTCAACCTTAGAAAATAAACACTCTTATTTAATAAACCTACAGTCGAAATTAATTATCAAAAGACACTAAGTACTTTGTGAATTAAAATTTACTCACAGGCTAACTAAAAATTGCAAAATACTCAGTTTCCGCTGCATTAATTTCAAAGAGATTTAAAAAGTATCTATTAATGCCTCTCAACACCATAAAACAAAGACAAAGTACAAAACAACCAGACCAATGTGAAAATCAAGAAAATCTTTCACGGGTAAATACGAGAACGTCGATTGTGTGCCCCACTGCCACCATTTTCACGGAGATCAGCTGTTTTTTTAACTTGCCTAATAAGCTATTAGCGATATTGTTGAATGCTCTATCGATGTCAAAGAACGTAGGTATAGCGTCTCTTGACTTTGAGATCTGGTTAGATTGCTAAACGCCGAATTTGTTGATCTGCCTAGATCTTAAGAATATTGATTTTTTGGAGACGAAATATTAAGCATTAAAGATTATTTTCTCTTCTATTGAAGATTCTAGGAAGGCTTCTGAATAAGTATATTAGAGATGTCTTTAGCATGACCTCCTATTCCCTTTTAAAACGTTTGGGAGCGATATGTTATCAAATATTCTCTCTCGTATTACCTGTATTACTTCGTATATCATGAGTGTTAATAAAACACGTAGGCTGCTTTGTGTGAATCTTTTTAGAATTAATTATCGGGGAAATTTTCTCCTTGATAATGTAACCTTTTAATGGAACTCTTGTAACAACCAGATTGCATAAATCAAACTTTTTCAATTAATCCAATAAACTTTCTCTCACTTAAAATACTGAAATAAACTGCCTTAAATTTTCATTAATTAAGCCCACTACAAATAATAATTAATACAGAATACGACCTACAAAAAAATGCACCTAATCGACTTACTATTTTAAAACCAAGGCTAACCATTTTACAAATATCATATTCTAATATTATGAAACATGGTTTACTGCCCACGTTACATTCGAATTCATTCATAAAGCCACATTCTAATTGAATTTTAAATAACGTGTCATGTGAACGCTCTTGTCGATTCTCTGATCAATGGATTTCTCAAGTTCGTTATTGGTTTGACACTTCAGCTGGATGTCCTGCATCCATTCACTTTTATCGTTAGTCTATCAGCGTACAGTGAAAGCGATTAATATCACCGTTGATGACTAAGATGCAAATAAATGGATTTTAGATTGAAAAGATGGCTTTATCTCTTGTGTATGCTAAAAAGCTTTTTAATGTAGATTAGTTTCATGTACAACAGCTACTGATAATTTATCAGTTGGTTAATGTATCAACAAACAGCCTCGTTCACACTCATACATTTAATAAAAATTGGCTATAGGTAAACTATTTAAAATTTATTTTTCTCACGTTGGAATATTTCGACAACTAAGACCACTAGTATGTTATATTACACAATAATAAAGCTTAGAAATAATATTAATGCCTAAAAATTTGTATAGTATCAATGAAATATGACCTACAGCAATGAGTCTCCCCGTGTATCAGGGAAAGTGTATTACAAAATAGGTAAAAAGGAGTAAGCTTCTTCCTAACAAGTAAGTGAGCAGGAATATTGGAATATGCCCAAAGTGGAGTGAGGAGAAATTTCATTATAGTAACAAAAAAATGAAATCTTTTCACCATTACTGGAATAAAGTATGAAAAGAATACCGTAAAATGACAAAGAGACCCTTCTAAAACAAAGAAAGGAACTGGGATAGAAGTATATGGCTATAAAATGAAGCTTTTTGAAAACCCCATGTGAAAATGTATTCAACTGAAACTCAATATCAGTAATAAATATCGAAACGGAAGTTAAATAATGTTGGAATGTCATCAAGCAATTATCAAATCTCTAAGCTTTTCTATTAACACTTTCAAAATGGTTCTTGAATGGAAGAGGACTAACAAAGTTAATTTAATTGGAGTATTAAGGCACATTGTAATAGAAGGATAGATAGACTAGCAAAACACACAAATAATATTGAGAGAGATTCATGAAAAAGAAATGAAAAAACAAATTGAACTGCAAAGACAACATCGTAGACCAAAGACACTACTGAGAAACTAATACTACTAGAGTGCATTAACAAAAGCAAATGTGCACTATGATATTTAACAAAGACTTAGACAGGACATTAGTACTTGAATGGATAATTTACGAAATTAAAATTATTGGAAAAGGAAAGAGCAAATATCTATAGACATACTTACAGATACTCCATAATCTAAAAGCTCGACACATGGGAGCGTAATAAATAGAACAGAGAACGAGTGACTACCCAATGAATGAGCTAGTAGTTTCAGAGACTTCACTGAGCACTTATATTATAGTAGGCTTCCTGTTACGTTATGTTATGCAGATTGAAACATTTTCTAAGGATATTAAGTAGTCATGAGTTAACGTGCGCCTTCTAGCGATCCGTGCATAATTTCTTGAAAACAAGTTGAGTGATAACGGCGAAGGATGGATTGAATGGAATGAAAAAATTGATATGACTTGTATGTTTTGGGCTACTTCTTATAGGAAAAGAAATGCGTGTGATGGCCAGAGACATACTAAATATATTTCCAGTGTATGTGCTATGTAAATATGTCTAGTAGTGACACGGTATCCAATACCGATGGAAATTTTGAAAAAGTCTGTTTCACATTTGCTACAAATATCAAAATTCTATGGCATAATTACCGTGTGGTTTTGGTTCTATTGCATGAAATTTGTTGATGATATAAGTTCTCTTTATTGGATTCGATTCACTTTAAAATGCGTTTGAACCTATTGTCGAAACATTTTTCCCATTCCAATCAAAGTACTTCCAAGACATTTGAATGCATCAACCGCTTCTTCAGGTGTAGAAAAACGTTAATCTCGCAATTTATTTTTGATCTGTAGGAATAAGAAGATATCATTGGATGCGGCGGATGACCCATCAATTTGATGTTTTGACTGTTCAAAAACGTTTTTGTTTCAATTGATGTATGAGAGCTCCTATTGCCGTGGTGGAGATTGATTCGTCTTTGCGAGGAATTTTATGTTTTCGAACACTTCTAGCAAACAAATTCTTATACACCATTCAGAATTGACCATTGACCATTGACGTTGCTCTAATGAAATGTTGGATTTTGCTCGTCTTAAAAGACCCATACAGTCAATTGTTGCTTAGTTCCTGGTTTATATGCACAGATCCATGAGTCGTCATGTGTCACCATCTTATAGACGTCTTTTGAAGCACCGCGATTGGATTTTTCCAGTAATTATTTGCACCTACACCATCTATTTTTTAGCGGTTGTCAAATTATGCGGTATTCAACGCGAACGAATCTTTTTGAAGGCAAAATGGCCATGCAGTTCGAATGGAACTAATGCCCAAATATGTTTGAATCTCACGGTCTAATGTCACATGACTCTCTTGCAATATCATTGACGCACAGCTTCGATGTTTTCTGCAACAACGGCCGATTTTGAACGACCTTCACAAACATCATCCTGTAGCGAAGTGCGATTATGAAAATCAGCGAAAGATGTTGGCTCCAGATGGTACTCATCAACAGAAGTCGAATCGAGTTGATGAGCATATTGCTGTTAGTTCAATCTACGTACTGAGTACGTTGACCATTAAAATTGTCAAATTCATGATGGCAATATTAGATTTGACATATTCATATTAGCGTTGTCATATCTCAAAACTAGTCACTTTTGAATTTTACATTATCCGTTATCTTAGTTCTGCTAATAAAAGCAAAAATCACAAAATCACTCCTTTGTGAATAATTGGAGAGTTGAATTTACTTAGATTCCAACAAAATAGGGAGATTTCCCTATATTACACGAATTTTTATTTTTAATTTCAATTTTCATAGATTTTTTCTATAGATTAGGAGGTAATGAGATCATTAAGGAAGTAGAGATTAAAATTAGTGTACAGTTGAAAGATTTTAAAAAGACATGTCTAAAAAGGGGAAGATAAAATAAAACCAAAAACTACGTATAGTTGAGGTTGGAAGATTTGCTGGTACTTTATCATTTCTTAACAGGTTCAAATATTTGTTCCTATTTAAATTACCTTTTAGGCCATATCTAACAAGCATGTCTAGTCAGGCAAACTTTGCTTCATCAAAATAATAATAATTATCCTTCGTGTCTTACACTACGAGATTACGAAGGTAGTATCACTACTTTTATGTCAATATCCACAGGTTCAGAGCTAAAAAAGAAAACAGAAGTGCCTCTAGGTTACTATGACACTTTCTTATGATTGTTTACTCATTCGTATCTTTTATGTCAGACAAACCACACGTCAGTGCATTGAAAGTATTGAAGGTAATTTGAAGTGTATTATGGCTATGGTTAAACGTTACCACGAAATTTTGACGTTTTTTCCTTGTGCAATAAATATGCCTTCATGCCCGTGAGGCGAGTAAATATTCAAACTAGAATATTTATAATATTTATACATATTTCTGTGTGATTTGTTTTGCCCTTGAGGTAAAATAAGGCATACATAGTAATTAGACTTTACCTGAAAGATTGAGTAGAGATTAAATTACTCTGTCTTATCCGAAAGATAAATTTGGAGTTAAATAAACAACTAACTAACAAATAGAACAAATGAAATACAAATATCATTAGAATTGATTTGTTTTAATTTGTCTGCAGCATCCTGCGGCAAGTCAACATGTTGATCAGAGAAAATCCAGGTTATAAAACTGGATCCTTCCACCGAGGAAACTGAGATTCAAAGAGATGCATCTAAAGAAGTAGGTGATTCTTCTGCGAGAAATGTAAAAGATTCTGCTACACCGCCTGAATGGTTATTATTTTCATCAAAAATTTGTTTGATAATAGTTATAATTAATCCATTTTTCATTTTCCTCTGTATTATTCATATAAATAAATACTTATATACGGAGAATTCTTGCTCTAAACAGATACCGTCGTAATCTCTAAGTGCCAGACACGAAGAATAATTGGAAGATTTTACGAGCCAGCTGAATTATCCAAATGTCTCGTACCTACAACTAATAACAATTTACCCACCCCTTTTCAGGTTAAAAAATGAATTAGCTTTTTATGAATGAGTAAACAACTAGTAGAAAGTGTCATAGTAACCTAGAGTTCTAGTCCTAGTGTTTTATTTTTTAGCTCTAAACTTGGAGTTATTGATATAAAAGTGGTGATAGTGAAGTGCGAGACACGAAGGATAATTTAGTTAAAACTTCGCTCGTAAGATCTTCCAATTTTCTCCCACGTTCCTTATTTCTCTTATTAACTGCAAACTGAAATCTTTTATATGTATATTTTGTGTAGTGAATATATGGTATCATTTTTTCTGACTCCATAATTATTACATTGAGTTTCTGAGCAATATTATCATCTAGCGAAAACTGGTTTAAAGATATTGAGGATTTTTCACAATGATAAGTAGCACATTTTATTTCCTATCTTCATATGAAAAGTTTTTTAGCCTTTTCCTACTCTCAGACAAGTTTTAATAATTTCAGTCTCTCTTTATCTCTTAATAGTACAAAAGACGGCTGATCTATTTCTTTACACTGCACTATGGCTCGTTCTGAACTTCTTGGTGACGAGCCTGAATCATATCTTGAATTTCCTCCGTCGATTTAATCAATATGTTGATTTTTCTCAAAACAAATGTGTAGGATGTGGATAATTCTTTTTACGTTGTCATGACCTTATAAATACTTAATTGAGAACTTGCTGGAGTATTTTGTAATTTTTTTTTCTTTGAACTTTGTTTTCTAGGTCTAATCATTTGAGAATCAGCAGAACGAATCTTCACATGAAAACAAATCAATAGTCATACGAACAACGAAATCGCAGGAATTATTTATTCCTCAACACGTGGCAACGCACAAAAAACAAACGGATACTACATGAAATTGTATCAGAAGGAACTATACCTACCATGTATCAAGCAAAAACAGATATAGGTAGAAAAACCAAGGTAAGTTCATTATTTGATTTGCATAGAGTTTGCATCAGTCGATCGGTATTAATTTTCTGAATATGATGATCATTTAAATTTTAAATAAATCTAAGACTATGTTTTTCAAATATTCTTCTATAATTAATATTTAATTATTCAAATAGAAACTGGATGCTCATCAATGGTTACGAGACAATCGTCTTGTTTATGAGTTAAACATAAAAGATAAATAAATAAATAAATCGTTTAACCAACCCATATTCCGAGTAATTAGACTATTAGTGAAGCTGTTTTATTTCGAGAAGTGTCTTTGTTTTATAACGTTTCAATTTCTTTTGTGTGTGTTTTTCATTGTGTTGAGTATCCGGTGTAATTGCGGTAGCTCGTTAATCAAGCAATATATAGCTCTTAACTAAAACCATTCTGATTTAACACTTTTAGTTTATTACTTGAATGGTTATTATAGCAATCTACTATTACTTAACCAACAGATAACAATATAATATACTCAAATAAGAAGCTAATAAAGCATGAAACATCTGTTTAATTTAACTAGTAGCAATAGCAAATAAACAAACTATTAACCTATTAACGATAAAACAGTAGTTTTATAGTGAATGCCGGTAGGTATTTGAGTCAAGGCTTGAGTAGATTCATTGACTGCATGCAAAGTACTACCTTTGCCTATCCTACGCATTGTTTTTCATGGGTACCTATTGGTACATTTAAAATTGATGTAAATATTATATTTAATATAAACTGGTTATTATATATGTATATATATATATATATATATATATATATATATATATATATATATATATATATATATATTTTTCGACGGTTTTAGGATGGCAGGATTCGGCTTTATTCCTTGGGGAGTTATGATATCGTCTAAAAATCCAGCTTCTTCAGTGGGAAATTTAGATTTATTCAATTGAACTATGAAGTTGGTTTTTCGGAGAATTTAAAAATTTGTGAGATATGTACGAGGTGCTCATGCAATGATTTGGAAAAGATAATTACGTCTTCCATATACACGAAACACGATTTGTAGAGCTAGAGTCTGGGGTTGTTATCCATAAATTTGTCTATTCTCCTTATATAAACTATAAATTGTGCTATGAATAAAATCTTGAGTAGCGTTGTCAATTGATTTCAGTTTTTTTTATATGTATTTCGGTTCTGTGAATGATCCACAGTAACGCCTTCCGTGACTACTCGATAAATGGAAAATTTATTAACTCTAGTTAATTCAGCAATTCTTATTATGATTGCATCATCAGATTATTGAATATTTTCCTTTTTCAAAATTCGATTATATTTAAAATAACTTGCTGTGTTTGTATATCTAAATCTTTATAGTTAAATTCATACCTTCTTTATTCTCACTACACTGTGCAATTGCATTGTCTTCATTCACCCATGGTCTAAAGGACGCCATATTTCTATTCATTTAAAGAAATTTATGAATTAAATAAATTTCACCAAGCCACGCTTATCGCAGACTATCTATCAAAAATATTTCAAAGAAATTGTGTACATAAGCCTTCCGACAGCTTCGATGTTTTCATTGGTAAACAGCGAAGATGATGACTCCTCGTGGCCTGACGGTTTGTTATATGAATTTATTGATTTTATACGAGGAGTAAACATTATTTTTCATTTCCTCATTTGGTATGAGTGCTGTGCGTATTTATGAAATATTGATTGTTCCTCTATACCACTGGTAACTAATAATCATTCTTTAAAAGCTTTAAAGCGACTATAGAAATCTTTCAAGTACAGAAGGTATTGCTTTGGCAATAAACTCAATTTTCACGGAAATGTCGAAGCAAAACTGGAAGAGATATATAAAAATGTACGTTTTATGCATACTTGTAGAGAGTGTCCTCATAAATATTTTCTAAATTTTTATATCAAGCCTACGTATTTATTATACACTTCGCAAATCGAAATATAAAACATAGTTATCATTTCAAAAAATCAATAAAACCCACAAACAAATTCACAACATCTAAAAATCTATCAATTTCGACTGGGAAAATTTTTAGAACATTATTGAATTCATTTGTTCACGTAACCCGTATTTGACTGTTTTAAGAGCTCTGCTCATTTGGAATAACCTGTATAATATAATATAATTCCTCAACTTCCTATTTCTCAGACCTTTTGATATAATCATGCATTTAAATGTTCTTGATTTTAGATCTATTCTGTTTCAAAATTATTTTTTTTTATAGTTTTTGAAAGAAGACTAAGAAGTCATCAATACGATAACAAAAATAGAACTGCATTAACGAACCATGATTTATCAAAAAAACATAAATTCAATTATAAAGATTCAAAAATTCTTGAAACAGAATTTAATACACGAAAAAGAGAATTTTTAGAAATGGTTCACATTCATAAAAACGAAAAAGCTATAAATGATAAAAAAGACTTTAATAATTTAAGTGAAATTTATATCTCTATTTTGTAAATTCTAATAAATTTAATATAATTAAGATGTGGAAACCAAGGAAAAATCAATTTTTCTTATTCAAACAAAGTTCTAAGTTGTTTTTTCCTTATTTTGATATTCATGATGAAGTTGATCTATAAATTGATATAAAAAAGCAAATTGTCAGTGTCAATATCGTATTTTAATAAAGACTTAAAGAAAAGTAGAAACGTCAAAATTTATCTTTCTTTCAAAAATTACAAAAAAAAAATAATTTTAAAACAGAAGAGACCTAAAATCAAGAACATTTAGATGCTACTAGAAGACTAGTAGCAAAACATGATGTTAACATTGGTACTCATTGCAGATTAAAAGCCCTATTGAAGAATCAGTTAATTACGTCGCAAAAAATCCGATGTCCTAACCAGTGACAACAAACAGCTTCTGATTTGTTAACAAAAGCTTGTAAACATGACGTGCAACTTTAAATCTTCTAACTAATTCTAGACCCCGCTTATTTCAAAAATTTGTGAATGTATATCGAAAGGTGAACTTACAATGTTGAATTTGGTGATATCAAAGACGTGATCTTGGCATTCATTACTAAAACTAAAAAACTTCGACAATTAATTATTACTAACAAATTTCATATGATTTGTAGAAAATATATCAATCTACGACCTAAAGGAATAACTGACAAAGATGAAAGATTTTTTGTCAACTATCAAAAAGAAAAGTACACAAATCTATTTGTAGACATAAATAAATTTGCTAGATTGGTTCAAGAAACCGCTGAATTTTTTAAGCTATTTAACCCAGAAACTTACACAGAGCAATCGAACAGAAAAGCAATTATCGTCATCAAAACTGGTGCTCTTCTGTATCTGGAACGCCATTGTGGATAGAAATCCAGCGTAACTGCTGAAAGTTATGTGAACGATTCGATCAGTAAGAAGAAAGAAATCTCTAAACTCATTGTGAAAGCTGTAGGATCCTGTCATATATCTTCCCCAAGCCAACCGTCGCCATTTTGTGAAACTACAGAAAATAATTGTCAGTCTGATACACAACAACCGTCTGCCAGCACCAACTCATTTTCAAAACTGTAGCAACTTTACCATAAATTTTGATAAAAAAATAAATACTAACTGCATTTTTCTGTGGTTGTCGAAAAAATATCATGTACAATACATGTTGAGAATGGAAGATTTGACACGAGTTTGCTTAAGAAAACGATAATTTACAACAATATACCATTGTGAGACTTACACAATTATTTTTCATTTCCTTAAAAGCTGCACACTCACAAAACAAACCTCGTATAATTCGTAAGGATCTATAACTCAAATGTCGTTGAAACTTGTTCCTTGTCAACCACAATTCAATATTCGAATTTTGACGTCGAATTGTAACCGAGATACTGTCAATCACGTTAGAGAAATGAGATAAAACAAGTACGTTTGTGTTAGATAAATAGAGAAAACTATAATTTATTACGTGAATTAAAATAGTGACTGAGTATTGTGGGCGAACTTGTCACTGATTTCTACTTGTTTTTTCTGTCTTAGACGTAGTCTCAGTTCTTCGGTGTTCGAAACAAGGGAACCAGCGATAAAATTTATGTTATTTTTCAATCTCTACTCCTCAATACAATTAATGATAGAGAAGCAAAAATAAATTAGAAACATTGAAGAAATCTTCTAAGAAATATTAAATGAGCTTTTAATGATCGCTCAAATAAATCATATTCTTAAAAGAAACCATTTTTTATTTTTGGTTCTACTCACGATTCAATAGTATTTACAAATGTGATTCTACTTTCATGTTGCAGGTATTCATTTATTGATACAATTGATTCATATTGTAATATAGGGTGTGTTGGAAATAGTCCAAGAGACCGCAGCAAAATGTTTTTAAAATGTTAATACTTACCATTGCCAATAAGAAAATTTCCCCCTGCCTAGTCTGACACCTTGATACTACGCTTTAAAATATGCTTTGGGTGAATAAAAATAAACATAGATGAGTAATTAATTGAATCCTATCGGGATATCTCAGCACCAGGCTTTTTTCCTGTTTTTATTGTACATTTTTCACCGATCACCCAACAGCATAAAATCATTCAATAAGTCGTGAGACTACCATCAAATCTATATCACATATATGAAGTGCCAGTTTTAAAGAGCATGCGCAGATCAAGTTCAGCTGATTATTTCATGCAAGATCTCGCACTCGCAATATCGTCGGTTTTGTGCCATTTTTATTGCGTGCAAGTTGCAATCCTAGGTATAAATCCATTTACTTCTGGCTTTAACAACCAATCTATCCATCAGGTTCCAAAACGAAGGCAGCAGCAGATATAATTAGTTACAGTGATTACACTTACAACTTTTTCACTACGTTACTTACTTACTTAGTGTTGTTATGATAATTTTTAAACTCGTCATAAAATATTGAATCAAATTTAAAGTATTTGTTTAATTCACTTATTGAACTTTTTGACCTCTCAAGAAATTGCACGCAATTTTTTGCACGTTGTTTTGCACCATGTTAAGCGGCCTTCATGCTAACTTCCTTTATGATATATTTGAAATACATTTAAGTCGAAAATAAAGAGTATAATGTGCCATGAAGTGGTCGTAGTGAAAAATATTTTCTACGAATTTCTTAAAATCATTTGGCACCATAAACGGTGTATTTAAGGACAGATTTATTGACTATAAGAGCTCCTTTGTAATCTAAATCTTCAACTTTCATGAAATGCAATTAGTTCATGCAGAAAGGTTTCATGAAACCTATAATTAATGTAACCTGTGTAGAACACAATATTTTAAAATTTTGTAACTGGTTCTTTTTTTCTTAAAAAAATTATTCACTTCCACTGGGCATTTTTAAGCCTTCGAACTGGAGATTGGAAAAATCTTACAGATTCAAATAATTTCCCATAGGGATGTTACGGTGATTACTCAGAGCACTTTTCAGCATCGGACAGAAAGCTCATAGTGTGGGCGACTTGTAGTTCTTGTTCAATTAGGCACAAATAACAGATTTTTACAAGAAGTGTTTTTCTACGTTGACTACCAATCCACAAAATTCTTGTATTCTGTTGTGCTTCCGGCTAAATTTAATATGTTAGAAGTAGTACAGCTCCAGTGAAAGCACTCATACTAGAGGTGGTATTTATTCACGCAAAACAAATAGAACTGAAGATAGAAATTCACAAAATGGCACACTTAATGTTTGTAAGGACGCATCACCTACTTGCGTCATAATAATGCATTATGATTTAATAATAACGTAACATGACGATTGAATTGTCAAATTATTCAACTAACAAGTGAATTGTCATTACTTGTCAATATTCTCTTAGTAATTCTTAGATTAACTAACAATATAAACACCATAACGATTAGTATCTGAAAAGTTTCACTAAGTTTTCGAAATTGCGCTAGTAATTCAGTTTTCTAGTTTTTTATTATCAGTCGGTATGTGTTCTTGATAAATCATTTGTTTGACCCTTCCTCATACTAAACAATCCATCATTATAAGGACCGAAGATTTAACAAGCCAACATATTACAATCATCTTTTACCAAACTGATTGTTCAACCAATCAGTAATCCTTTGTGTACATTGAGCAGGAAAGCAGTCATTTTGAGAAAATGAGTCTGTTGCATATTTAGAGTAAGTTTGTTAGCAAATCTTCGTAGAATTTGTTAGAAAGTTTGTTAATATAAAGTTTTTACAATAACGAAAGGTCCGATGATTTCTAGTTCGTATGACATGGCACACTGTCCAGTAGGGTTTTTCCGGCTATCCTGCGTATCACTTTCATATCTGCTGTTTCCATCATTCTTTTGGTTTTCGCCGTTTCTGGCCGAGTCTCTGCGGTATAGGTCATAATGGGTCAAACCGTGGCCTTGTATATTCTCGATTTGGCCTCTAATCCGATATGTTTATTTCGCCATATGGTTTCGTTCAAACATGCTGATATTCTTAAGGCTTTAGTTGTTTGCTCTTTTACTTCGTTCTCTAGGTCTCCAAATTCTGAAATCTCGATGCCTAGATATTTGAATTTCATTACTTGGTGAATTATCTAGTCGTCTACGACTAGCTAACATCTTATCAGAGTTTTTGATGTGGTCATACACTTTGTTTTGGACGCAGATATTATGATATTGAAAGATTTAGTTGTGCAGTTAAACACATGTAAAAGCCTTTGAAGATCATCCCAATTTTTTGCGACTAAAACAGCATCATCAGAGAAACATAATATTGTAACATTTCGATCCCCAATCTGGTAGCCCCTTAGCTTTCTTATTTTTTTGATTATTTCGTCCATAATGATATTGAAAAGCAAGTGGCTTAAGGCTTAAGGAGTCTCCCTGGCTCCGTTAGCACTCCGTTCACTTTGGTTTGGATTTTGTTCTCCATGGTTTTTATCAAGTCATAATGAATTTTTTTATCGTATAATAGATGTAGTACGTCTTTTAGTTGTACTCGATCGAAGGCTTGTTGTAGATCTATAAAGCACATAAATGTTGTACTCAACGATTTTTCTGTGATCTGTCTGATGACGAAGATCGCATCTGTGCACGTTCTTCCCGATCTAAATCCCTGTTGCTCATCTGTTAACGTGATAAGACTGTTTATTTTGTTTGTGATGACTTTTGTTGTAAGTTTTAGAGTGCTACCCAGCTAATTGATTCCTCTATAACTAGATGGTATTTTTTTATCTCCTTTTTTGAACACGAGAATCGTAGTACTCGTTCTCCAATCGTCTGGGATTTTTCGATGTGATCAAATCTTGTTAATAAGAGTTGTTAGCGGCTTGGCAAGACTTTCTCCCCCGTATTTTAGTTATTCTATCTTGAACTGGGCTTTTCCTGTTTTTGAGCTGTAACAAAGCAATTACTAAAATCCATCATTCGCCTGTTTAATAATACCATATCACATAAACTTTTTTCGTTAATTTTACTGTAGTGGAAGTGAATAATTTTTTTAATAAAAACCAATTACGATATTTTAATTACATTAATTATAGGCTTAATGTTACCTTTCTGCACGAACGAGTTGCATTTCATGAAAATTGGATATTTA
The DNA here is from genome assembly GCA_026230145.1 of Diorhabda elongata. Lineage (NCBI taxonomy): Eukaryota > Metazoa > Arthropoda > Insecta > Coleoptera > Chrysomelidae > Diorhabda > Diorhabda elongata. The sequence goes on from CM047928.1 coordinate 7,680,440, forward strand.
GATTACCAGGAGCTCTTATAGTCAATATATCTGTTCCAAAACCCAGACACCTTGATCGTTTACCGTGCCAAATGATTTTACGAGATTTGTAGAAAATATTTTTCACTGCGACCACCTCATGCCACATCACACTCTTTATTTTCGAATTAGATGTATTTCAAATTTACCATAAAGGAAGTTGGCATAAAGGCCACTTGACATGGTGCAAGACAACGTGCAAAAAATTGCATGCAATTTCTTGCGAGGTCAATATATTGCACAGATGAATATTGCACGTCGCGTGTTTCTTGTCATTGCATCATCGCTGCCACTAACAAAAATTCAATAAGTGAATTAAACAAATACCTAAAATTTGATTCAATATTTTATGACCGGCTTAAAAATGGTGATAACAACACCAAGTAAGTAAGTAACGAAGTGAAAAAGTGGTAAGTGGATCACTGGAACTAATTATATCTGCTGCTGTCATCATTTTGGAACCTGATGGTTGGTTGTTAAGCCAAAAGTAACTGGATTTGTCCCTAGAATTGCAGCTTGCGCGATAAAAAATGACACAAAACTGAATTTTATCTGCACATTGCATTGCACGGTGTATTGCATCATGTCAAGCGGCCTTGAATAAGTTGATTATCAGCAACAATTTTGTGAGCGTGGGTGGTGTCATCACAGCTGTACAAAAACTAGGAGAGTGTAAATCAACAACAGTTGTCAAAGATTACAACGATAACATGAATACAGAGTTCTAAAACGAGGGAGAAAATTTGTGTGAAACTAATTAACATGAATAACACCATAAAAAGCTTAGCAAGATCTAAAAAACTACTTATAATATGACGGGTGAAGTAAATCCACCTGTAACTTTATATAACTGTTGCTACGCTCGTAGAAAAAAATCATCCTCATGATAATTGTAAGCTTATTGGTATATACGGAGGAAAAAAATTCGCCATTCGCTATTTCCTCAAAAAATTCCTTGTGAAGCTGTATCAGACAAATGAAGTTGGTATGGTACACAAGTATGCGTACTCCCCGAAACTTTCAAAAAATCAATTTTTGAATTCTGAAAAGTCACTCGTAGTGAATAAAATCATACCAACCAGTATTAAATATTGTTAAGCACAAATAATATTTTCAGTTATGTCTCTAACAAGCACAAAACACAAAAATTTCGTAGATGGTGTCAAAATAACGGAAGAAAATAAGACAAGGGTCATTTTGCATAATGTTATCAAAGCCAGAACCATGAAATTTTTTGAATATTGTTGAAAAAATTATTAATTTCATATCAGTTCGAATATTGATTTTTATAGTATTTAAATAATGTCATGAAAAATAAGAATTTCATCATTTATTATGAAACATATCATCTAGTAAATGTTGAATGAAAATCGGTGGCGGCAAGTGCTGTCGAACCCATGACGAGTGGGTAGCTGTCAATGATCAAGTAAATTAATTCAGTGGTGTCACTATGAATTTTTCAAAAGGAATAAAGTACTTTATCAATTATTCTTAGTAGTAATAACCCAAGGACATTGATAATTGTTGGGAAAAAATTTATAACCGATTTCGAAGAGCAACTGCTATAGATAGGTAACTGCTGTTTCGAAGCAAAAAGTTTGAGAAAGTTGTTATAAAATTTTTGAGCATTTATCAAAGTTCGAGGATTCTTCTTATAGAAAATTATACAAAAAAAACAATATTCTATAATTTCATTAATATTCTCGTTATTATTTCAACCAAATCATGACATTTGGGAATATTAAATATTTGAAACTTCAAAATCTAAATAAATCACTACGTATCCATAGCAATGGGATTAATTATTATTAAGACATATTTTAAATATAACTTTTGAAATAATTGGAAAGTTTCCCTTTTATTGCATTTTTTGGTTCCTTCAAACATACAAAAATTGTCAAACATGCCATACGATTAAATTTTTTGGTATATCAGGAAGATTTTGTTTCTAAGGATAGTTAGATTCAAATTTTTTTCCCTTACCTCACTCATATTTTGTTGAATTTTCCAAGCAATTTCCAAACAATCAAAGTATGTAGTTATTTAATTAAATGGTGAGAATGAACTCAATGGACATTGATTAAATTATAATAAGTTTTAAGGATATGGTCTTGTATTACTCTTGTTGAAAATAATCAATATGCTTCAGGTGTGGCCATGTTGGGGACCAATCTATGAATACCTAGAATCCGAGTGTGGAATATAAAAACATACTGCTTGTCCAACATAAGGAAGAGCTCCAGCATTGAACACGGCATAGGGCATAACAGTGATACCACTTCATTGGTTATTACTGGTACAATTTCATTATGTATTATATAGAGTTATATTTTGGTCTACACATTGTCTGGAAATGTTTTTTTCATCAAATGTGGATTATGATCAGTGACGAAATGTCGATTGAAAATTAATTTTCTCCCTGTTTCGCTTCCAATCTATGAGTCATAGTATTGTGATAGTAATTTTATAGGGGTACAAACTAATTTTTAGAATATCCTGAACTGATTTCAGACAAACATTAAGTTGGATAGCATTCTTTTAGTGACTAATGATGATCTTACGGAACTGCTTTTATCTCTGCAATACCTGGTTTTACTGTATCTTGGAACTATTCTAACAAATATTGAGAAACATTTGGGGACTTTACTCTACCAGACATAGAAAAAATTTTAGTATCAACTTGAAAAAATGCGAAATGTAGCTCAAATTTTACCGTATCATTTATATTAAGAATTTTTAGAAGGACCCAAAATCTATATAATTAAAAAAATATTTGTCTGTATGTCCTTCATAGAATAGTAAATTATACATTTGATCAAGTGATGATATTTTGCAAAGTTGTGCATGAGTCAACGAAGGTTTCTGATTGATGCATTTATGTTTCGAAGAAGAATGATGAGTGCACAAATTTCAATATAAATTCGTTCGCTGATTTCGTTTAAATTCAAATTAGTTTGAACTTTCATGGCAATATATGGAAATAACTGGAATGACATTCGCACGATCTATCGAAAATTGGCTTACCCATTATTTTTCTTCAAAACATAAATCCATTACAATTTTGCAATGAAATCCATATATGTAATACTTCTATATGGACAGCGTAAGCTGTTCCGACTAAGGAAGACAGAATTCCAACGATTTCTCTATCCTCCGAGGTTTCAGCTCGCTTCTGCGCATTACCAAGCATGCGCGGTATAGATAAAGTGTCTCGAATGAGAGAGAAAATAAATATTATCGGCACCGTAACGTAGGGACGTTTTTTCCATACCAACTGTCCATATAGGAGTATTACATATATGACGAAACCAGACTCTCAGTCAAGAAAATAATGAACAATGTTAACGAAGCAACAATTTTGACTGGAAAATCAAAAAGTAAAGACGCACTTTTACCGTCAGCATGAATTGTCATGGCAATATATTATCACATTCATTGGAATGACAGTGGCGGCATTTTATAAGTTATTTCAAATCCAAATCAATTATTCCCAAATGATTTCAACAATTATCCGTAATTTCCCATTGATTGTTACCTGAATTCTTCGTTCCAATACAGACGATTTGTCTGAAAGTTTTTGTTTTGTTTCTCAATTGATTCTAGTATCTATTTAACGTTTTCTTCAATATGTTGTTTATCAGTTTTCACAGTTAATTATTTATTTTCAATTCATTTTTTGATTTTTGAATAATTAAGCATCTAAATTCAGAATCTGACAATTGGATAGATCTATCAGCCAAACTTTTATTATCACTTATCTTTTTTATAATAATGGATGACACGAATTGAAGTTCAATTATCTTGAGAACCAAGTAGGTTTTGTATATTATTCTGTTCATCAACAAAAGTTTTTTATAATAAGAATTATATTTTTTAGTTATGTTTTCAATTTCAGTTTTTGGCAGGACAGAAATGCAAACATCTACAACAGGTAGAGAGAGATTCGTTGGATAGAGTTTGATAGGATAATAGGAGGAGGGTTTGCTGGTGTGGGCCCTGATATAGGAATTGTTCCTCTGCAGGGACGGGATTATCTACAACAGAATGAGATATTTATATTAAGTTTGCATGAGACAGTTTCCTCAAGATCTGCCAATACTAATTTTGCTGTAACAGTATATTTCATTTTCATATTTGAAGTATGTTGTTGTAAGTTCTACAGTTTTGATGAATTCGTTTCGAGGGATGTTCTATATTCTCAATATTGTTACATTTTTCATTAATATATCTTTAACAATTATAATAATATTTGAATATAAATTAACTACATCTAACGAAATGAATACATAGTCGTCAGAAATTTGTATATTTTTAATTTTTTCATCCAAAATCCGATGTGTTTTTAATATAGTATTTGTTATGGTATGAAATCTTTTTCAAAATATTTTTCAAATAATTAGATAATGGAGTGAGAGGAGTTTCAATACTTGGAATCGAAGAGGTTGTTAATTTTCAACTTTTTTACATCTGATGGCGAAATAAAAAATTGTTCTTCCCAATATCGAAGATTATTTTTTGGTTTTAAATGAATTTGTTTAATTTGTTTGTAAGTTGTTTTATCATTCATTAATTTCATCATTTTATTATTATAATATTCTAATTTCATAATAACAGTTTTATTAGATTTTGAGGTCTGATATTTCTCTGTTGTTGTTTGTTTTCCAATTTATATTTAAAATTAGTGATAATATTAGATCTTATTTCATTTTGAACTTAGTTATTTAGATAATTGGTGTATTCATCAATACATAAGATGTATTCTAATTCTAATTCTTTGTTGCTAAAAATATTTTGTGCAAAATTGGGACCTAAAGATGAAACTTCATCTGTTACTTCACTATCAGTTAAATTTTCGATCTATTTTGATTCTATTTTATGTGTATTTTATCAATAGATTGTTGTTGCAATTATTTCAGTTCTTTCTCGACATTTCTCAAGAAGTTATTAGGAATTAGTTCACCTATTCTAATTTTTATGTATATCAATTAATTTTCTAATTTCGTAATTAGTTGTGGACTCGATGATAGATAGTTGTATAATTTTAAGCCTAGATAAAACGTAATCCCTATATTCATATTGTCAGCGACTATTTATAAATTTTATATGAGATAATTTTAAATTTAGAAATGTAGGTATCAACTTTTTTGCATCTTAGTAGGAAAATTCTGCGGTTTTCCGGCCTCGCAATTTTTTGAACGTAAATATATTTTAGATCGTACTTTGTTTTCACAAACAAAATGAGAATAATAAAATTAAAGTGGAGACCACATAATTTTACCGGGTATCTACTACTACAACATCTCAAGATACACATCAGCACATAAATGATTACTTGCAGCTATGCGAATTTGAGTTAGTAAGACATTTATTCCCAACTTGATGGATAGTAGACACAAGTCAGAAACATTCAAGAAATTATATACATTGTTACAAAAAGTGTGTATATTATTCGGAATTGCCAATTTCTCTGATTGATATCCCAAATCGTTCAATAAATATACACAATTTCTTCAAGACACCACTGACCGAGAACTGTGTTTAGCTGTGGGCAGCATCATTGGCAAGACCGCTCCTTTTTCGCGTGGGTCATTACTTCCGGTGCTAGACGCTGTACGCTCACAAATTATCACTATGATGTCACCACCTGTGTTATTCTAGGTAATAAAGTAGGTAATAAACAAGCCTACTTTGATAAACACAACGAGTTACTCCGTATATATTTCATCAAACCATTGTCAAGTGCTTGGCAATAAACTTTCTATGAATGTATATGTCATATCAAATTTTCAAACCCTTCTAATGTGGAAAATTCCAAGTTAATCAGCGTATTATCTAACGAAAAAAGACCTTGTGTATCTCGCAAAGATTATTATGATTATTCAACGCATGTCGAGAATCATGTTCATATCCAATACATTAAATTATAGTCAATATCGATACTGGCTGATAAGTTTCTAACCACACATATTTATCTGCAATACTATCAATTTTTACCTTTTTTACCTTCGTTTTGTATATACGTAAAAATTATCGAAACTCAGAGACAGTGAAAAAGTTTAGTAGGAGTATCTTTTGTAAAATAATTTGAACGATGTATTTATTACAAATAATCGTTAAAAATTTCTAATGGAAATAACTTTTCCTACGAATAAGACAATACCATTGATTCGCGAGAATATACATGGTGTTTTTTTAAATTTCAAGGCGTTATGATGAGTCTTTTCTACAATATTTCCTCTTCGGATATATCACCCTACAAGGTGGGTAGTATTTTGTCAATTTGTCAATTTTATCAATTCTTTGCAATTGCCACACTTAATAAAAGTTTCATAATATACGCGATTGGGTCATATTTCTAAGAAATGATACTAAGTAAGTACTAAACTCTGCCTTGGTATTCCTTTTCTCGCCGATAGAGATGTCTTCGTATATGTTGGTCTATCAAAATATGATATGTTGAATAGACATCACATTCTTATTAAAATATAACAGATAAAACTCGTGAAGAGGGTATCTTAGTTACCTAATCCCGTACATTTGGAAAATTATAACCCAAAGATCCTGTTGTGGATATACACAGCGATAGTGAAACCAATCATTATGAATGGGTAAGAGGTCTGGCGCACCAGAATTGGCCTAAACACTACGAGAATCAATTCTTCGAAAGCACTGACTTGCGTATGTACAATCAGGAGAACCATAAGAACATGCCAAACGGACTTGTTAGAAATGATTCTGAATCTTTCTAAGAAGGAATCAAAGCATCTCTCAAAATTTGATCAAATATGTGATATGCATTAGAAGTAAATACCAAAAAAGTTACGCTCTGAGAGGAAATTAACCTCAATATTAAGCTGTGGAAGTGAATACGATTGAAATACCATACAAGAAATGAACAAAAATTCAAAACAGTAGACAGAACTGGAATAGGAGTGTATGAGCTCAGAACCAAACACTCTGAATGGTTGGTATTATCAAGCAGAAATATATGCAATTGCAAAATGTGTCCCGGTCAACTAGCGTCATAACATCCAAGTTGGTCTGGAAATGCCTGGAATGAACTAGGTGAGAAGAATAAAGTTACCCTTCAATAGGTTCCTAGACACACTGGAGCTGATGAAAATGGAATATCGAACAAACTAGTTTAAGAAGCTACAGAGGTTGGAACAGGTGAATATACTCCTGGGGAGCTTTAACCAAAGGAAATCTATTACACATCAATATAATTAAGAACAATCTACGAATACTAACAACAGTCTACTCACAGCCTTTCCGTCTCAATTTGAGCGTACGAAATAAGAGATGGAAATCTTTGGCAGTTAGTACCATCACACATCCCGAGCTTTCTGAAAGGCAAAAGGGTACAATAAATTCTTTGGGTCACAGTGTATATGACAGCCTGAATCAGAACATACATAAATCCATGTGACAAAGTTAGTTAATTGATTATCTGTATAAAATTATGATGGGTATTGTTCATAACAATATTTCATCGGCGCACCCACTTCGGAGATATCTACTCTACAAAATGGCGAATTATTCTTTTTTAATTCAACTACCGATAGAACCTTCCCAATCGGCTATACAAACCTTTACCAACGTAGAATCAATAGCCAATAGTCAACGAATGCTGCTCACTAACATCCAAATCATTAACTACTTACTATTAATTCTAAAACTAAAATTGCCCCTACATGATATCAAGTGAATCAGTTCGCTGATATTCTATATCAGACTAGAGGGAGCCACTGTCTGCACATGAACCATTGTAATTTAGATAATGATTTATTTGCAGCCTTTGTCTAGAAGAAATCTAACCACAGAAGACAGATAAATTCCCAAGATACAGAAATTTCATTTCATCGTTAATTGAAGTTCCTCTTTCCTCGGCGGCGGAGTTATTTCAGCCCTTCCAGATGACAATGGGAATAGATTACTGATGTTGCAGCATCGCCGTATATAATCCGGTCAATTTAGACATTCGAAGTTACGTAAATTCCCATCAAGCTGAAAATCAGTAAAATTGTTTAAAATACAATTAAACATAGAATTTGATGTTCCCCATTATTTTCGTATATAGAAAAAATTTTAATCAAGGTCAAAGGTCAAAAAAATGAATTTCTCTCAATTTTCATCAAAACAGAGAGTTTTATGATAAAAATACCTCAGACAAAAATTGTAGATTATAAAATTAACTATAAAAACGTGTCAATACTTTTTTTCCTACAAACCACTGTTTCTGAGATATAGTGATTAAAAAGTTGTAGAAGTCATATTTGTTGGTTTCACCAATACGAGTATATTTTCAGCAGTGAACTTTTCTTACAGCATTGAAATGAGCCCAGACCTGTTGTGAGTATTTGTTAGAAATTTCTATTGATTGGTGGGAACTGTCATAAGTTCATCAAATAAATTATCAATTGACGAAGATGTTCTGCAGCTTTGGTATTTCTCGTGCAATCATTATAGCTATTGAATACGACATCTGAAACATTATAACTTTTACAACTGTTTGAATCGTCAGAAACGGTGGCTCGTAGGAAAAAAAGTATTGTTACGTTTTTTGTAGATAATTTTGTAGATCTAGAATTTTTGTTGAAGGAATTTTCATGATAAAATTCACTGTTTTGCTGATAATCGTGAACAACTCATTTTTTTTACCTTTGACCATGGATAAAATCTTTTCCATACACGGAAATGATGAGGAACATATTTTATTTTCAATTATATTTTAAACTATTTTACTGATTTTCAGCTTCACAGCACACAGCTTTTATGTAACTTCACTCTTATTTTTTGGCCTAATTTGACTGGCTTCATAACATAATTATAATGGAGAATGGTAAATTTATATATTTTTATATTTAAAAGAAAATGAATTTCTTTTTTTAAACGGATTTCGACGTCCCCATCAATCAATATCAATCTTAACAAAATATTGTGAAAATGATCGACATTTTTCACATACACAAACGGTAATCTTGCCAATTTGATAACGTGAGCAAGTTCAAAATTGACAAATTAGTTACGGTAGTTTCGCGACGAAAAAGTAATATGTTAAATTTTATTTCGGCTCCTTATTTTCATTAAATTTCGCTCCGCCCTACGCAACTCATAATTAAAATTCGAGATTTTCTCTCTTAATACTTTTTTATATACACACATGTCTTGTTATCCTGCAGTATTTCAGCGCTATTCATTATATTTTTTGTACATTCTTTGTTCAATTAGTTATGGTAGTTACACTACAAAAAATTAATATGCAAAATTTTATTTCGGTTCTTTATTTCAATTAAACTTTGATACGTCCGACACACCTCGTTTAAAATTCAAGATTGTATCTTTTTTAAGTAATTTAATATGCCTTGTTGATCTTAAAACTAATCAGATCTTTTCGTTCACCCCAATAAAACTTCTAACTTGTTGAATTTGTTTTTCTCATAGATATTCTTAGTTTCCATGTGAATTGTCTTTGTTTCAGATGAAATCACTGGGTATATTGTTTGTTATTTTGTTTGTATCTAAATACCGTTTTATTGAGATTTATTTAAACAGTTTATAATTACAAAGCGGCGGGGAGAAATTTTTGCACAAGTTGTTTCATTCTTTCTCTAACGATTAACATCTAATTTATTTAAAAACACCATTTGGTTTACTTTTCCCTATACCGATGACATCAAATTGTTTACTAACTTTGTACGATTACTAGAGACTCATTTTATATACACTGTCAACACATTATAGAATCTTCCATTTTCTGGAAATCTCTCATTTGTCATAAACTGATAAACTGAATTGACAAAGAATAGATAAACAGATTTTAGGGAAACAAAAATACCTAGCGCATCCAGCAAACTTGAGAATCCACTATATTTAGAAGATATCCTGCTTCACGGTCTATATCAATGGACGAGATCGTAACAATAATTCAATGAGTTTCATAATGACATATTATGTCATATACTTTCATAATGATGCAGCGAATTTTTCTAGCAATAGACTTTGTCATCTAGTCACAATCAAGAAAATCGAGAGAATTTTAAGAAGTTTGTTCCTTTACAAAACCATATGATATACGCATTAAGCTAAACGCAACTAGACTGAAGCCAAGATGTAATAATGGGAAAATTTGGGAGTTTCCATAATATAACGTGCCTCAATAGTTTCGGCACAAAATTTAGGAGTTCAAAATAACAAATAGTTTATTTCCTAGACAATTATAGTAAAATGTCTTATAATATGGAAAAAAGAAAAATTATTTATAATCCCTAGCCAGAAATGGTCAAAAATTAGAAAGTAAAAATATACCGCAAAAGAAACAGCAATTATTATACAAATGAATATATAAAATAAAAGAATTACTGCGCAAACAAGTAATAAAAATCAATAGTTCTTGTAGATTATATTTTAAGTTTGAAATTTCCACCGAAAATTAAACGCTATGTTCTCTAACTGTAATCTAAATCTCGCTCTGGATTAGGATCCGCAACCAGCTGATAGTTATTTAGCTGAACCCTGATTATTGTTTCCCAGAAGCCCTCTTGCATGCACTAGAAGGTACACTTTTCTTGAAAGACACTAGCTATATAATAAATGGTTTTTCTATGAAATTGATAACTCCTTATTTGCTATGAAATCGTTTTTTTTTTTTGTTAATAACTTTTTGTTTTGACACTGCTCCTTATATTGATAAAATTAAAAAAAAACAGATGAATGTTTCAAGAGGACGGTATTTTGGAGAAGATTAATTCATATGTTTTGTCATTTTTTCAATGTCAATCATCAAATCACACCCATAATTACGAAATGTTTCAAATTTACTCAAAACGGCTATCTTTTTGTTAGTTGAAACTTTGAAAAGTGTACGTATATTTTCTTTGAAAAAAATATATATCTCATTATATAAAAATTCAGGGTCCGTGTGTATGTTCCGAATGAACTCAAAAACAGAAGCTAGAAGACTCGATGTGCACGTGTTGAAAGAGCTTATGAATCAGTCGAACAGAGAGCAGAAAGAAATGCAACTCAAAGAAATCGCACAGCTGAAAGTCGTGCACGAGAACAGCGTGATAATCGTCGATAAGAAAATACATTGAGAACCATGGTGGCACGTCAAAAACACATAGTTTCATATAGAGAACAAAACGGAGAAAATCATTGAAACAACCGCGCAGTAACACGTGGATCATTTGTTCGCCTTGCATTTAATTATGAACCAGACATCAACTACTCGGCTGATTTAAAAGTTACTATTGGTACGATGGACAAAATATGCAATTATTGTCAGGCGTTAAAATTTCGCAATGAAACACCCGGCATGTCTTGTGCATCAGGAAAAGTTGTATTGTCACCACTCCCTAGTCCACTTGAACCTTTGAAATCCCTTCTTTCTGGCATTTCAAATGAATCAAAATTATTTTCGACACGAAAATTAAATTCTTGCTTCCAAATGACGTCGTTTAGAGCATCCAGAATTTGTGATTTATCATCTGATTGTCGTAATTTTGAGACAACATACAAAATTCAAGGCAGGGTATATCATAAAACTGGATCTTTGATGCCAATGCCAAATGAAGATTCAAAATTTCTTCAAACTTATGTTAAAGGCAATTGTGAAGAACGTGTAACAACTAGATGTCAGTAAAATTTCATTGAACAAGCAGAAGAGAGAGCAATTTGTATTGTCATTAGAATTATTTCAAATCAAATCAGTCAGCCACAGCAACGCGTGGCCGGGTGTACTGGTAAAATATGAAAACTCACCGTCCAATCATTTCTACCTTATTGTTCCATAATGTTCTCAATAAAAACAAATATAACATATTTCGGAATTCTTGAACATATCAAGTACAGTGCTTAGCAAGAAAACAATTCAGTGACCCCAAACCCAATAGTACAAAGAAAGCAAACTCAGAGGTTTGAAACTAATGATAGATTGAACTGGGCAGGTTGAGTGTACTATGTAGTTATCCTGTAGAAAGACGTGTTTCAGGATTCATATGCCACATAGTATCTAATTAAGTGGGATTTGAGACTTTTTTGTTTTCTCTAGGCGACTGAGAAGATTTCATTGACCTCAAAATAAAAGTAAGATTACTTTGAATCGACCAGATACTATAGAAATCGGGACTTGTAATAGTGGAGCAAAATAAATTTTAGTAATGAGTCTTCCTTTAAAGTGTATAGATGCCATTTGGAATAGATTTCTTCATGAATAAAATGAAACAATACCACAATACCTAACCATATCTACTTAGCAAATGTCTATAACCGAAGATGGAAAGAACTTGGAACTAGGGGAAATATTTTAATCTCCAGGCAGAGAAGCAGCATAAAAATGGCTTAATGTCAAAAATATTTTATTTCTAAAACTGCAAGATCAGTGGAGTATTGAGATACAGGTTTCAAGAAATAGGAATAAACATGACTTGCGGCATGAGATTATAAATAACTTGTAAATACAATGTGTTGAGAAATCCATTCTTCTTCTTTAAGTAACATACACTTTTCAGCGTATAGGTGTTCTCTTGTCTAAAACTTTCAATCTACTATCTGAAGGCACCCTTCTTCTGCACAACGAAAAATTGTTGCGACACCCTGATTGCCACACCAGTCTCTTATATTCCGTAGCAAAGGAATGTTGTATACCCTCTGGTTCTCTCCTTTTGTCGATCTTTCCCGTCAGTATGAGTTTGAGAGCTTAATATCTCGGTCCTCGCAGGATGTATCCGAAATAAGATACTTTTCATTGTTTAATTACCGTGATCAGTTCTCTCTCCAGTACTTCTTCATTATAAATTACTTGTAAATACAATGTTGTGAGAAAGCCATATTGTTATCAAAGCTAAAGGTCGCGTAACGCAATGGTTAAATTGCGTTAATGTGAAATGTTTGTCTAAAGTATATTTATATAGTATAATTCTTTTTCTAGAAATCAGCATAGCATACAGCTTTCTAGGATAGAAAAAAACTTAGATGTGTACCAGTTGTAACGGATTTTGTAAACAAAATCTTCTACTATGGATTTTAACAGGTTTGTGTCAAAATATCACGTTAACATAGATTATGGATAGAAATAAATTGAATGCGATTCAATGCTGCTCTTAAAATTTCGAAGCTTCTTCTCCAAAAATTGAGAAAATATTGCAAAATATATCGATCTCAATACTCTAGGTAGGTACCTAGAAAAAAATCTAGAGGATCTTAATCCAGCGATCAATCAACCAGGAGTTCAATCCTCTAACTTAAAGCAAGTGAAATAGTTCTCGCCAGCTAGATTTCATAAATAAATAAAGGTTCTGTAATAATAATCCCAAGAATATCAACTCAAAGTTTTATTCTCTTTATATGTGATTTTTCCTAACATATCGCAGATGTTCAATGCTCCAGTATAAACAATTTTTCTTTTTGACATGCCTACACTCATTAGTAGAGTAAATATTGTACAAAATATCATGTTCTTCATTCATAAAACAGTCAATGTTCAAATTCAATCCCAATAAAATCGCTTTTTTGAAACAGCCTTAATTGGCACATTATAAAGTGATGTGGAAAATTCTTCTGTTGATATGACTAAAGCTTTTTTCTTTTTGTGCTTTATTAGTAACGGAAACAGTTTCACCAAATTTCCAATAAAAAAAGAATATACAGCTGATATTTGGTACTTAACGAGTACAAGAGGACAAAACAGAACCTTTCCAGATGTTCTTTCAAAAGAAGAATGGTAAATTGATCTCATACCCTTAAATTCTTTGTTCAAATTAATCAGAATTTTGGACAGTACATCAACTATCACCGTACTATCGAAAGTAACCAAATATTTGTCTAGAATCTCATACGATAATACGAGCAATAGTAACATTACAATAATCAGTTGTGATGGATATTGTTAAATGGTTAAGTATAAGGTTGGGAACTAGATTAGCAAAGAATGAAAACTCTAGTACCAGACATCCACTTGGTATGTCTTCAAATAAATGGTACAATAGCTGCACATCAGTGGCATAAGAGCACTGTTGTATGGATGAGAAAGTTATTTCGTACTTTGGACAGGTGTATATGAACTATCAAAACGGTATTGAATGTGTGATTAGAAGTTTCCATGAACATCCACGGCGTTGGTCTCAGATTATTATAAATCTCATAATTATAATTGGCTCCAATGTATTGGTTTTAATAGCTTAGTTTTGATACATTTGCCTTCTATACTTGGGTACCCTATTTTTTTTTAATCAATTACTGTTTTTCAACATTGGAGAACGGCTTTGACTACGGGTTTAGAAGCCAATATGCTTGTCGGCAATAAGGCAGGTACCTTATTTTACTCCCTCACGTATATTGTTGTATATTTTTTTTCATCCAATTATGACTTCAAACATTTATTACTTAAGTAATAAATTAGTCTATTACTGACAAAAAAAAGTTTTGAAATCTCTTGTCCTTTTTGGAAAAGGAAAAACACCCATGTACCAGTAACCCAAAAATATGTATTGAATGTGTGCTGATTACTAAAAGATATTTACGATGTCCATACCAATGATAGTCGGTAACATCTAAGTAGTAACAATTTGTATAATAATAGAGGTGCATTGGAGTGTTTTGATTTATTTTGACTACTACAAAAAATGAACTATTCTGGTAACCACCATTACTCAGTGTTAAAATCACTAAGAAGTCCTCCTTTATTCATTGAATACAATAGCATGTTATTTTCGAGAGAGGCATAAAGAATTGGATGAGACAGTGACAAACGTCGTATGGGTATTTAGAAAAAATACAATCAGTGGCGTGTACTGAGAAGGAGTGTGATAATGATTAAATTAGTGTTATAGTAGGTAGATCGCGACATATCCTAATAAAAATTTTATGGATTTCATTTGTAATTTCATACTTTATTAGTCTGAGTACATATTTCATGTATATAGTATATAGAAATTTCTCAATTAGCACACAATTTATACAGAGTGTTTTAAAAAAAAGTGACACAGTCTCTAGGATAGATAGAAAACTGAAAAATATTATGTTTGCTCGGTAAAAAGTTTCGTAACGCAATCCGTATTCAAGATAAAAGGCGATGAAGAAGAGAAGAGAAAATTTTACACATTTTTTTGCCACAACTACTTGCAACATTGTATTGAAATTTTATACGAATATGGTTTGGAAGCTGATGCATCGAACGAACTTGTTTGTTTATGTCTGACTATCATAGAGAGCGCTAGCTACACGTTTCGTACCAAGTAGTATTGAACATAACTTTTTCAATATTAGATTTATTGAGCAAAATTTCAAGTGAACTTAAACATCATTTAATTTTATACCAAAAACTTCTCTTGATAAATTATGAATAATTAGAGTAAGTGTCCAAAATGTAGTCCGTTTCCACGGATACACAAGTTTATCCTTGTTTCTAGAAGATCCATCAATCTTCCAAATGGTTGGGAGTCAGCTATGAAGTCAATAAAGTGACGTTGAATTCTGTCAATTGTTGCGGAGAATTTACCAATGTAACATGAACTTTTTCTTTAAGATACGACCAAACTGTGTAATACAAGGGATTAAAATCGCATGACCGAGGAGGCCAATGACTCGGAGCTTCTGTTCCTTCACCAATCCATCGATTCGGAAAAAGGTTATTTAACTAATTACGACACTTTCTATCAAAGTGCGGTGGAGCTCCATAGTGCATAAAAAAGAGAGATTTTCACTCGTTGAGCGTTAAATCTTCTAACATCTTGAATGAGTGATTGCTTCAAAAATCCAGGTACATATCACCATTTAAATTTCCAGGTAAAATGTTATAACCTATTAATTTTTTACCTAAAGATGCTGGCCAATCATTAACTTTAAATTAGTGTTTGTTATGTAATATTTTTTTGCCATATAGATTCTCATCACACGAGTACCTAGTGTGCATCATGGGAGTACCTTGTGGCGGATAAGTGGCCTTGTCTGTAAAAAGAATACATTTTGATTGGGGTCTCTTCTTTCTTGTAATGTTTGACAAAAATCCACATTAGCCGCTAGATCGTATGGCACGAACTCTTGAGATTGTCTGTAATGATACGGATGTAGCTGTTAATGGTTCTTGGTTTTCTTGGCCCCCAAACCTAACCTAACCCAAATTTGTTTTTTTAGGTCTTGCATTTCCAGTTTCTCGATAACGTCTTTCAGTGGCTCTAAATGTATTTTTACTTGTAAGTTTCAGCGAGGAAGCTTTTCTGCACTAGAGTTTCCTTAACACTCGCCTAATGTTAATGGCAAGTGTATTCAAAATTTGAGTACATTTTGATTAACAATATCTAATTTAATAAATGAAGTTTCAGAAATGTAATTATTATTAACTCAACGTCTAATTATCAATGAATGACAATTTTCCATGGCAAATTCAGAGAAAATGCTATTGCCGTGTAAAATTCAAAGTTAAATAATTATGGGTACTCAGCTATTGGGGGCCATAGTATGAATAAACAACAGTTCGAGTCCCAGAAACTCAATAGATGATCATAAAATTGTTGTTTGTTTCATTAAAGTCTCCGATTGGACTGAATTTTAGTGAAACGTTACAAGAACCGAAAACCGTCATTCCCAATATTTTTAAATGTATCCGTTTTATCGATGGAGTCTCATTTACGGGACAAAAAATTTTCAGAACACATAATACTAACTAATTAATAATGATAACAATCAATAACTTTATCAATACTTTATACCAGAATCGATTATTACTTCATAATTTTAAAATCAAAATATTCCGAAAACGGTTAAGAGTATCGAGGTTTATCAAGAATACATTTCTGATGTAAAATTAAATGATGTTGAAGTTCACTTGGAATTTTGTTCAATGATTTTAATATTGAAAAAGTTATGATCAATACTAGTTGATACGGACCGTGTAACTAGCGCTCTCTATGAGAGTCAGACATAAAAACAAATTCTTTGGATGTATCAGCTTCCAAAACAATGTTGCCAGTAGTTGCGGAAAAATCGTAAAAACTCTAAATAATTCCATTTACTAGCATATTAATTCTTTTGAAATAAACTATAGACAAAAATATTGAGAACAATAAAATTTCTTGGTTAAAATCGAAGACTACATTATAGCAATTTGTTAAATTGTTTTTATATATAAATGAAGTTAAAATGCTGTATCGATTTCGTATTTTATTTATTTTATTTCATTCATAACTTTTATTATCGGCATTATCAATTACAAATATCTTTTTCATTCTTCGAGTTCTCGTTTGTTAACCAGTCGTTTAATAATAATGTTTTATTTAAAGATAGTGGAAATAATTTGTTGGGAAATGTTAACCTCATCAAAATACCCTCGTCTAAAGTCTTTACTAAATATGGAGCCGATGTATTGGGTTCTATTGAATTTACCTAGTCGCTAATAATAGGAACTGAAACATTTCGATTCGCCCACACCAACAATAACCTTGCCAATAATGGATATTACGCTATAACAGGCTACCTGTTCTAGTTCGTTGAATATCACCTGACCAAGATACAAGTGTATGGTGGAAAATAAAATGCAAAAAGAATTTATACTATATAAGTGGCGCCTTTTTTGTATTTTCTATTTATAAACAACAATCAAGTGTACGCAGTATAAATTGATTATGACTTCTACGGATAACTTTCGACCATTGTATATTATGACTTCAATATATTTTGCAATTATAATTTTTTTACGTCCGTTATAATGTATATATATTTACTTTACAAAATTATTAACAATTGTTTGAATCTCAAATCAGTGCTTTAAAGTTCTGGTTTCTAGACTTAAATAACTTAGAGTAAACAGTTGTCGTTTTAATGTAAAAAAGTATATTACCAAAATCAATCTTTGCTGCATATTCACCTATTTGTTTTTGCATGAGGAATTGTTGTGGCATTTTGAATTGCATTGAACTTCATGTTTGACGCAGTGAGGTAAGATTAGTTAAATTAACTTTTGACAATATGGATATAAAACATATATAAAAACGTTGTCATTAAACACTTATTCAAATAATAAGTGTTGTACTACATTGTTATCAAATTATTATTAATAAACAGCATTATATTACGTGAGCTGACCTCTTCTAAATACAAAATAATTTCATTCGGGTTCTGGCTATATCAGAACAGCCAGAGCGCGTTCTGGTAAACGCAAGGCGCACAGCGTAACATGTATACATATACGTACAAAATGAGTTTTAGCGAGTTGTAAAAGGAAGAAGGGAAGTGCTGAAGATGATTTTTATGGTACTAAATACTTTACACAGTTGAGTGAAAACTTGTCTTATAATTGTTCACATTTTATATCTAATATTTTGGTAAGTTTTGCATAAAGTTCATGTCTTATGTTATTTTATTTTTATGTAATAGAGCACAATGTTTCACGACTATTCAATAAATACCATTATTTAAAGAAAGAACCATTTTATTACAAATCATATCCTAACACTGATAAACACAAAAATCTACAAGTTGGTAATTCATTTCATATGATGTACTACCAATGTAGAAGCCCCCAGATTTGAACAACGGGGCTTAGCTTGTGCCAACGCGGCAACGCTGGGAAACCCGGCCTTAAAAAACCAATAATGGTACAAGCCTAGTTGAAAAATGGGTAACTTAGCCCAGCCATTCTCTAGTCATCCACCAAGTCTGGATAAACTCTATGTAACCTCACCTCGGCCATCCCATATTGATCCAAGCCTGGCTGAGCTCTGGGTAACCCGACCTCGGCCATCCTATAGACAGTCAGGCTTAACATGCATAATAGATATGCTAATATTGGATATGATAAATTTTTATGAATAGAATTCGTTTATGCATGAAAGACACCAAACTAATATTTTTATGTACATTAATTAGTAGAGTGCATTAATAGAAATAATTTTATTAACAATATATTAAAAATCTATTTTTACATCCTGGACCATGGTTGCAAACCATTCTTGGGTTTATCTAGGCAACCAGGCCTGGTCCAGGCTTGCAATCTAAGCGAGGAAAATTGTTATCATCCGAGAGTCCCACCAAGTCTGGGTCAATAACGCCTTCCAAGCTAGGACCAGAGTTGTACATACTTGGCTCAAGGTCCATACTGGGCCCATCGTAAAATCCTATATGGGTAGGTACCTACTATAACAATTATTGATGTTAATTGTGATAGGGTTCTAATAATTATAAAATTCTAATTTTGAAACAACTTTATTCTCAGAGATATTGCCACCATTTAATATGTAAGAAGTCAAAAGAGAAGGTTTCAGAACTCTTGCAACAAGGAATAAAATCACTGATATCAATAGATTCGGGATTGCGTTCATAGAAGTTGCAGCATTTAAAGTTTTCGTGAAAAGTTGTTACTTTTGAAGTTGAAATATTAGAACAGTTCTTAGCATATCGATAGAACTGTTTGTTCTGTCAAATTTTTTTCACTAGTTATTTGGTAACACAATGTACAATCTGTTGTTTATTATACAGAGCTGTGATTTTCACTTCACTTTTCATTCTAATTTCGTTTTAACCATGAAAAGATTAACTTAATAAACAGCAATGATCTATATAAAATGAGTTTGAGATACCGGTCGTAAGAAAAACAAATTTCTTTTCTTCGTTGACAAACTCATCACTTGTTGGCTCTGTATTTCTTTATCACTCCTCGTATATTAATATACCGGTTCACCCGTTGTGTTCTAAGCTTCGTGTGTCACCATATATAAATAATTATTGTTGGAAAAAAATGTAATTTGTTTGATATTCATTGTGCTCAGAGTGGCTTCATAAATGTTTAAACGAAAAAACATCCTGTATTTACAGTATAAATTAGTTTGCCGAGTCATGTAACCACGCAAAATTAATAAAAATGGGCCACCTACCTGGTCGCGTGTTGCTTACATTTATTTATTAACGTCATTCAGCAAACAACTTTTTTACAGTAAATACTTACAGATTAAGTAGGTAGCGTATATTATTACACATCGATACAATCTATCGAATTGAATTAGTAACACCTATTAAGGTCACAAAGAAGAAAATAATGAATAAGCGTGATATAATGCGTTTTAAGAACGTTGTTCTTATAATTATCACCACTCTATAATGTCTAAGTATCTAAATTCACCTATGCTTATGTTATTTACTATTTTCCTTCTAAATTATTATTTTTTTTTTTTCGGAAACCCATTGTATGGAAATCAAGATCAATATAATGAACAAAAATCACAATTACAATTCTTACAACATAATATATGTACAAAAAAACAGTTATTTAATAAGTATTTACAATGCCTCTTTATATACAACGTTGGACGTTTGGTTTGTCGGGATGTATACAAATAATTTATTTGCTTCACTCACTCAGGAGAGAGCAACGTATAATTGACCATGTGAAAAGCAGCTTACACCAAGGTCCACCCCTGAAACGCGTAGAGTCTGCACATGTGCTTTGTTGATAGTCATTATATAACAAAAACTAACCGGGAATTGGGCTCGTTTAAAATTAAATGGAAAGTTGTTTGGGATAAGAGGGATTCTTGGTTTAAACACCCGCTCGCCGGTGCCACATCTTGCCAAATTTTCGCCAAGTGATGATATTTTAAGTCTTGTACCATCACAAAGTTTAGGTGGTTTTTTTTTCCGCAATAATATGATGGGAACTTATTTTTTCTAATGAATAATGTGCGAAAATACTCAACAGAATCTCCTTCAATTTTGTCGAGTATCTGTAAGTTTATATCGGAACCTCGATCGTTCCGAGGAGTCAATACGGTTCATTCGCAAAGCCAAGAGTTTGCGCGAGGAGTTTGAATTTCATTGCCATAAACATCGGAAATGAGAATGGTAATGACCCAACCCTACGGCATAAACGATTTTACCATTTTTTTTTCGGGTATCTGCCCTCACCAATTTGAAGCAATAAATCAGAAAAAATCTGTGCATTTCACTGCTCACTGTTAAGTGCATCCGAATTGAATTTTATCACTGAAAACCTTCTTTAATCTGAATATTGTGTGACGGTTTCATTTATTCCATTGTAGTTCCTAAAAAACAACAAATCGCTATTAGAAGTAGTTTTCATCTATCAATTCATTAAATGTATATCACCAGTAATTCAATACTCACTTTTAAATTGACAAAAAGTATATTTTATCCGTTATCACTGAAAACGTGAAAAATAATTTCGCACTCTAAATACAATTAATCTGTGTCGTCGAACGAAACACAAAATACAACCCGTGACAATTATGACAGTCTACCTTCATTTGTTACGCGAATTGAAAAGTGCCATCTGTAGAAATTTCTTCTAATCAAGATGTGATATGCAGGATAAGGTGTTAACGTTGGGCTATGTTATAATATAAAAATATCTATAGCTTGAAATAGATACAGAATAGGTTCGTTAGATGGCGCTTATAATATGAATACCACAATTATGCCTTGAATAATTTTTTGATTTATTAATTTTTCCATGGCAACAATATCGAATCCATCCCAGGTACTTACTTACTTGTTGCCAAAATTACGCTAAAGGCAGCCGCGAAGCGAAGTGCCAAACAAAAGTTTGGTAATTAACTTTAGATTAACATAACTTTTTTTTTCGTACACCAATTTTGATCAAATATAGCCTAAATGTTGCTCGAGGCTAAGCAGAAGAAATTAGTGAAAGTTCCATGAAAATCCGTCCAGTAGTTTCAAAGATTAGTGTGTACAAACAGACAGACAGACGGACGGACATTTTCTTCAAAACTTGTATTTGTGTAATACAATCATTCTTTTGAAAAACAAACTAATGAAGAGACACGCCGATTCTTCAGTTTTATTAAGTATAGATAGTATAGAATATATATAAGTACCAATAGATATCACAGAAAATATTTGAAACTTAAAAAATGGAACAAATCCAGTTACATAATATGAGTACATAGCAAAACTCTGCGAATGATTCTGAATCCAAATAAGAAAGTTGAAGAGCTTAATGGAGACTGTGAAACAGTGAAAATGGAGACTAGGTTCTGCTCACCCTCTATTTCCAAATCTACTCTGAACCGAGGGTTGCATTTTCCCTGGTGGTGGATGCCACCCTTTCTCGACGGTGAAAATATTTACATCAAAAATAAGTGCGGAAATCGATAAATTGACTAATTCTAAGCAAAATATTTTTCCGCTTTTCACTATTCGCGAGTGAAATTGTCTGTTTTCTAGCAAAAAAAACATGTTTTTAATTTGTTTTTCGCGAATAAGTGGCAAATATCTACTCAATTGAAAAATATATGAAGGCATAAATTGTAGCTGATAGGGAAACGGAACAAATTTATTTAAAATTAATGCAAACCCAATACAAACAGAATTATAACTGTAATAAACAAATTGCTTACAAATAATATTTTATTTGTGTTTTTAACGAAACTAAATTTTCCAGAAACATTTTTTATAATTTTAAAATCAATTTTACAGTTATTAAGTTATGGTCAGTTATTGTATTAGATATAATAACAAATTCAGATTATTTGCAAAGCATGTCAATTATAAAGTTAATAAGAGTTAAGGTATTTATAACGATATCTACTATGGGCGGCTCACATATAACCTGATTAAGGCTAAAAGTTTCCAGAAGAGTTATTAGCTTTTGTTTACGTACGAGAGCATTTTTTCTTATTCAATTTAAACTTCAAACTCATATATCGACATTCAAAATCTTCAGAAATGTTATCAAAGTCTACTAAATATTCCTACACCTCTCCATACATGTCTCTACATTAATTAACAAAATTGTAATTGGGTATAGTGTTATATCAGTCATGTCAAAGATATGGCGTGCGGGCCACTTCCGGTATCAATAATGCCCTGGGTGGTATCAATAAGGCCCTCTAATCGCAATGTGTCACAGAAAGAAGATTCATGTTTTTTAGAGCTTTCAGACTTCATACGATTCCTCTACGGATGTTTTGAATACTCTTACTATCAAATCTACGGATATTTATGAATAATTTCAAGGACAGTGCGTGCCTGACTAGACTAGAACCTTCCTTAACCATATAAAACGAGTGTGTCGGTGCGACGTGAGTCAGTTGAGTCGAGTAATCGAAACGATATAGTTGGAGAAGGATTTTAATTGAACTGCGAAGAAGTAATTGTGAAAATTTTGTTCATTTGTTTGTGTCGTGTGCGTGCTATATCCATAATTGATGTGTCGAGTTCCATAATGGTTGCGATTTTGGCATAATGTCAACTGCGAAATTTTATTACCGAATTCAACAATCGTTTTGAACACTTTCACAAAATGAATATAATGAAATTCCCAATTTTCAACAATCCATTCAATTTTAAAACTCACAGGCACCAGCTCATTTGCAAATGGAGTCCGTAGATCTTCAATCGGACAGTATTTTGGAAGAAAAATTTAATGAGAGTAAAGCTCTTACATTCTGCACACAATATTTCAAGAGTTTGGATAATTACCCGGAATTGAAAAAACATGCAGCACTCATTATCTGTATGTTTGGTAGCATCTATTTATGTGAGCAAATGTTGTCCGTTATGAAAATAAATAAGAACAAACATCGCACAAGGCTTACGAATGAACATCTCCAATCAATTCTTAAATACCTGACACCAATGAGCTTGTCAAAAACCAGGAAAGTCAGGTATCTGGATCCTCGAGCTGAACATAATTTCCTACCATCTTTTATAACTTTGATATGATTTTTAACAACCGTATATTATATACTCATATAATTTAATGTATAAAATGTTTTAATAATTTAGTTCATTTTTTTTATTTTCAATCTAGCCCACCTACGTTTTCAAAATTCAATATATGGCCCTCTGCAAAATTGAGTTTGACACCTCTGTGTTATATAGTCTTCCACTGTTAAATAAGACTCGCTCAAGCCAATTATATCAAAATCGTGATTGTCTACGTAGATTAAGAATTCATCAAACCCGTATTCATGCAACGAATATTACGGTGGTCAGTCATAAAGTGTTTACAATTTCTTGTATTAGTGCCATAATGTAAATAATTCTGCCGTGGCCTACAGAATTACAACAGATCTACTCAGGCACTCACCACCGAATTAATTTCGTGAAAACCGGCAGATTTTCGTGTTTTTAATGCCATTCTACACGAAACCAAACGAATGACAATACGTTGTGGAACAGTGGTCAAGAATTGACGTTCACTCATGGCGTAAAACCATGTCACACTAGTCAGGGACGCCATTTACTGCGTTGATCTCGATCCAATTTGGACTTCCCTCCTATCATTATAATTTCATGAAAATTACAATCCTCTTAAGGTTTTTTATTAATATAAATCATATTTTTTTTGTTTTACACCACGCAGAAATGTTTGGAGCGAATAATTTTTTTTCATAGCTTGAATAATAAAAGTTTTTTCATAAACTGTGCACTTGATTGAATATTTACATAAAATTTGGTCAGTTTCAAATCAAGTTATGTAAATTCATGAAAAATATCCTTCCAATCATTGAACTGTTATTTTTTCCTTTTAATTACCAATGAACGGTTGAAGTACATATTATTTCCAAACATAAATAAGATTATCAACTAAAATCAAATTATAGATAGTGATTGCACGATCATCTCAACAGATATCTAACCATTGAATTGGAAATTACGAGGTAGTTAAAAATCTTGAATTGATACTGAGATATCGAGATATCTAAATCTCGGTCACGCAACGTAAACTTCAAACTTATTCCATCAGTGTAAGTGATTCCAGAGACATAATGATGGAAATTAATTCGATAAAATATCACATCGCATGTTAATTGTACATTGTCATGTACAACAATTTAAATCACACTATGCAAATTACCGAAGAGGACAAATAAATTTTTTAAAGAGGTTGGATGTCGCTCATTTTTCACTTACAAGTACTGTGCGTGCATCAGAAACGTTAACCCACACGCAAACTTGAAGAAATCCTTTTGATATTCGACTTAAATTACCGATTTAGTACAAGAAAA
This sequence comes from Diorhabda elongata, assembly GCA_026230145.1. Classification (NCBI taxonomy): domain Eukaryota; kingdom Metazoa; phylum Arthropoda; class Insecta; order Coleoptera; family Chrysomelidae; genus Diorhabda; species Diorhabda elongata. The sequence continues at coordinate 7,705,441 of CM047928.1, forward strand.
TCTGGAGATATTTCGAAAATGAGAATAAATATACTTCTAATATAGTCTATTTTTGAAAGCAATCCAATTTATTTTTAGTAGTTCAAGCAGCGACTAGCATAAAGGGATTATCCAACAGAATAATGATAAATATACTTCGTCATATTTTAGATCATCACATTTTTAGAGACTGAAGGTAAAATTCCTCTGAAGACGATAGCGTCAGACAGTGTAATTGTGGGTGTTGGTGTAGTGGTGGTGTAAACAGTGTGTAAACAATTTTTTGTCATATGTGGGCAGCAGAAGGTAGATGATAAAACCAATAAAACGACTAATACGCCCCACCGAACGTCAAGATAGGCGCTTCAGAAAAATAGTTTTGCGAGTCCCTTTTGCTACTACGCATCAAATTTCTAACCAATTATTTGGAGAGGAAAGTACACCTATCACTATCTTCACATTGCCGAGAGAGAGATTCTTAGTGTATATTTGAATGTAATGAGGAAGTTCATTGGAATTGTTCCTGATATAGGAATAGCTCCTCCGCAGGGCTGGGGTTGTGCGTGGCTCGTAGAAGAATAAAAGGAAGCTCCAACCTAAAAAACAAACGGCTCCTTCCAGGTTTAGTATATGTTTAGTTTATAGTATATATTTTAAGTTTTGTTTTGTATTTTTTGTTATTTTTCTGTTTTGTTTGTTGTAGGGAGAAGCGAGTATAGCTGCGACTGCATTAGCAATTTGGCTGGTGAACCGGTTCAACAGTAAAACCGCAGAAAACCTAAAACAAAGATAATCTCGCCGCATTCGAAATTTGATTTTTTTTTATACCATCTACGATTGGTGCTAAGTATTGACCACTGTCGTTAATGTCTAAATAGGTGCAGAAAACGATTGAGCGACGAATGACAATTTTGTACAGAAGTGCATAACGACCGTAGTAGGGTAAGACGCCGCGCCGCCGTCCACAGTACTATTGGGGACAACCGATCATCACTTTTGTTTATTCGAGACAATATCCTTTCCCAACAACACAATACTCATCTAACTAAAAAGTTTTTTCAATAAGCATTTTCTTATACTTACTGGATTCAAATATAAGGAAACATAAATGTGGGGATATGATGGGGAGGGGTTTGTCCAAGCTGCACCTCCCTCACGGAATGAAAATCGGTTTGTATAAGGTGCCATAAACATCAACCACCTCCTTTTGATGATTCCTAAATGTACAGTAGAGTTATGAGTTTAGCAAACACATCAATATCATAGTTTTAATCTTGATGACATTACGCAGAATCATCAGTTGTAGAGAGAGGCACATAGCTGTAATTCACACATAATTTCATGATTTTGGGGTCACTTTAGTCAAAATTGTTTTCTCTAAAGCTGTAATATAATCAGTGCCTGAGATATGGCCAACAGCCGTTCTTAGTTGCCCTTGAAAATGATGGACGACATTTTAATTATCTCGGTCACCACTAATTATGTAGTTAGTTATATAAGTTGTTAATTGTTATATTTTTTAAATTAGTTATTTAATGATTTGTTCTCATTGTTGGTAATATTAGCTTTACATTTAGACATATAACTGTTCTATAAACTGTGAAATTTAATTTTTCGAAATTTTTTGTTGTTTAAGATACAGAGTCTCAAAATCATACGTTTTTGTTTTTAATTGAGAAAAATTATCTATGTTTTGACTAACTTCTTTTGGTTGTATACCTAGTATGTGATTATCAAATATTTTAGTTGTATAAGTTGTATACATGACTAAGCCATTAGCAAATTTTGGAAATTAATTGTTTGGTCATATTTATCCTAGAATATAAACATGCGTGCATAGAAATCGAGCACTGTAAACTTTTGACTTTAACTTTATATATTATTTTTAAATTAAAGAAATGAAACGTGCTTGTGTGATGACTGTAAAGAAAATAACGAATTTTCATACATTAAAATAATTGCGTTTGCAAAAGAAATTTGCATATTATTGGTTTTTAATAATCTCCATAGTATTTTAGTGTGTTAATTGAATGCATACAACACCACAAAAAACCACCCAAGTTATTGCATTAATCGAAAATAGACTTGGTTAGCGAGCTGCTGCTAGACAACTGGATATAACCCGCGCCGCGGTTCAAAGAGCGTGCCAGCGTTATGAGGCGCCTGGATCCTTTCATAGGTGACCTGGAATAGGCAAAATGCGATTTACAATCACTTGTGATGAACGCTTCATTGTCTCAACAACATTAAGACATCGTCACCTTAATGCCGTCAAGTGCAAAGACAGCTCCATGAGATACGAGGAGTGACTATTAGTCAGTGGACCCCTAAAACACCTGTGATTGGTGAAACTCACTCCAGTTCATAGGCAGGCACGCCTGCGTTTTGCACAGGATCATTTAAATTGGACGTTGGGACAATTGGGATCAGCTCTCAAATGAAACCAGAATATGTCTCCATGGTAGCGACCGAAGACCAAAAGAGCAATTTGCAGATAGCTGCTTAGAAGAGCGGAGTGGTTCCTACATGATCTGGGGAGCACAAATCGACCATATGTTCACGGAAGAATAGGTTTAACAGCTGATAGATATATCGAGGAGATTTTAGCAATTCATATGGTACTCTATGTCGACTACATTGGAGACGAATATATCTATATGATAATGCAAGGCCGCAAACTGCCAGAATCGTGCAAGTAGTCGGTTTTCGGATCATGTAGTGGCCAGCATACAGACCTGACATATATCCCATAGAACATTCATGGGATTAGCTGAAAAGAATTCGAGCTCGATCCCAGAGCTTACCTTCTATTAATGAATTGAGTATGTGAATTTTTAAATTGTCAATAAACTTATTTGTATTAATTTTAAAAAAATTAATTAGCTTAATGCATTAATTTATTATGTTGAATATAGGAAGTCGAAATAAGTTTTCATAAATTTATTCTCACATTGAAGCATATTAAATTGTCTTTCAAACAGCATATTGTTTGTTACCTGGTGAATAAAAACAAAATGTAGTTTACAAAGTCGAAAGTTTACAGTGGGTCGATTCCTAAGCACACAAGTATATTTAAATGGTGAATGATTAAGTTTTTATTAAATCATGAATTTATAAAAACCGGCGTTCTGACACCATCTCAAATCATAGTGATCACAACGGATGAAAAGTGTTTAAATTATCCTCCCTTAGCTTCTTTGATAATAGCTTTCAGAATATGATTATTAGAGCAATGAATAATTTCACATTAACTTGAAATTTCCTCCAAATTATTTGTAGCATGTAATGAACGAGGGATGAAGACATATTATTATTGTGTTTTCACAAATCAGTTGAATAGATTAGGAATCTACCGTTAATGAAGCAGCACGATTTGCAGAGTAGAAAGCATGAGGCGTAATGCAGAACAATATAATTTACATTGGTATTATTAAGATTATTATTATCACAGTAAAGCATGAAGTTGGGTTCAGTGACCTGCTACAGTAAGATTTAAGTTACATGATATATAATAACAAGTTAAATCTGGACCTTAATTCTAGTGAAGAAACTCATTTATATTTAAATGCATTTACTATTCTTTTTGGTATGTTTTCTCCACATTTTACTCGGCAATGATTTGCCTCAAATTTGGCAAATGTTAGTGAAGGAAAAATTGTGAATATGTAGCCCAAATATCATTAAATTATCTCATAGTTTCTTCTGTTTCAAGTATAATAAATTTTGTAGTGTAAGACTGTCAAAATGATTAAAAAATAATATGATTTCTTCATTCTTGAATAGATTTCAAATTATATATTAATTTATATTCCAACAAGGATTTCTAAATTAAACTACCACACCAAAATGAGTTTCTCAAACATTTCTGTCTTTCAATACGTCAGTTAAATAAATTAAAATCGCCTTTAATTGAAACTAATCCTAAACATATGATATATTAGTGTCGGTCTTAATTTAAAGCTTCAAAAATATGTATTTGAGCCAAAAATATCCATTTCCACGTGAAAATTTCAGTGATTATTCTAATTAATTGTAGCTAAGGTGAGCTACCTAATAAAATTAGAGTATTAGGAACAAAAAACACATCCATTTCTAATAAATAAGTTAAGTATTGAATTGAGGTGTTTATGTATCTCAAAATTGAAATAAAAATTGTTTCGCGACATTGCAGATTCACTCCAAAACCAACAAAATATAACGATGCAAGAAGAAGAGAAAATGAAAATAATTTTTTGTGTTCTCAAATATCGATGCAATTGTTAATAGAACGCAAGTAACAATAATTGCCAATAATCTTTAATTGAATACGAACAAAAAATTACCGGCATTTTCGATTTGGGTCCTAAATAGTAGAATGGATTGAAAATTTTCTGCGAAAAATGTTTATACTAGCATGATAAAAAATTATATTAGAATAAAATAAGATTTTCCGATCCTACAAAGTGGTATAATGGAGAGAAAAATACAAATTTGAATGTTTTTTTCTGTAGTGCACAGTACAACAACACTATATAACTAGTATCAAAGCCAATCTTCCTATGGCGGGCATCTTCTGAGTATTTAGAAAAATTACAATTTCTTCATACTTTCTGTACATTTTCATGTCTCAAGTACGGTTGCGTAATCATCAAGTAATGTTATCAACTATCAGTTAGAAATAGTGAATAAAAATTTTCCAAATAAATCAAACTATTTGCTTAGATCGATTATTGATATTTTGTTACTCTAAAATAACTTATCAACATATTTATGAAACAGTACAACCAAACTTTACCAAATACACTACTACAAACTATGAAAAAAATTAACCAGTGGCGCGCTGCCAGGGTTAGTTCTCACTTTTATCCCCCTATTTTTACGCCACTGGAGCAAATTATTTTTTTAATTTTGTTTCAAATTGCCTGATTAATTTTAGTTTTAAAACTAATAATTTTTATGGAGCTAAAATGAACGGTATTGTAGAAATTTGCCTGTAAAAAAATCAGCAAGCAGGTAAGTAATTTACAAATTAATTATTAAACGTAATTAATTTAAAACAAATAAAAATTATTCATAATCTCAATTTCACACAAAAACATATTACACATTATTAATAGCATAAATTAAATTCAAACAACACTGTATCACAACAATAACAAAATTGAAAAAGTTACAGTAGTTGTTCAAACTATTGGCCGCTTACTTCAATACACTTATAACACCGTTTTGTCATTAAAAAAACGTGTCTTTGAGAATAAATCTGGATTCTAGCTATTAGATCTTGTTCAGATTCGATGATTGTTTTGTACACTAAGGACTTCATATAGCCCCATATAAAAAAATCAATAGGATTTAAGTCCAGTGGTCTTGGAGGCCAACAATTGAATCCATCCTTTAAGTAATTTCTTCCCGCTGCAGCAAAATAAACAGATGCCCCATCGTGGTGAAACCACATATGTTGTCTAATATTTAACGGTACATTCTCCAACAATTCATCCAACATTTCTTCCAGAAAGTGCGTAAAAAATTACTCCATTTAATTTACTAAATGTATTGAAGTAAGAGGCCAACAGTTTGAACATTTACTGTAACTTTGTCATTTTTGTTATTGTTGTAATACAGTATTGTTTAAATTTATATTTATATTTATATTTTCTATTTTCATTGCCAACATTGTTATTATTCTGTGAAATTGAGATTGTGGATAATTCTTATTTGTTCTTAACTACTTACGCCTAATCATTATTCGAAATTAAATGAATAATTAATCAATTTGTAAATAACTTACGTGCAGAGGCGACGTAAGGCGTCGACGGTGTGGTCCACCGTCCCCAGCCTCGCGGTGCTAAGGGCCTGGCACCTCACAACCGAAAATAAATTTTAAAAAGTACGGAAATTCCAAAAGTACACGCTACAAAGTTTTCTTATTCTAGAATATCTTTTAGATAGTCGGCGCCAAGCACACATTTGCCCCACTACCGCACGAGCACTACGTCCTCTGTCCGCCGATCCACCAGACTCGATTAATCTTGTGACGTCATTAGAAAATCTTTGGATCCCAATAGGTATCTCATATTTCATGGTTTATATTTTACAATGGCACAAGTAAGACTTTCAGCTTTGGCAGTTTTATCTATTGTAGTAGATATAGCATCTAAGATAAATTACGAAACAATCATTAAGGAGTTCAGTAAAATCAACCGTAGAAAATTTCTGTTTCTTCAAATATTTCTTTTTTTTTTTATTTTTGATTCTTGTTTCAGGGAAGTATAAGTCAAAAGTTTTTTTCTTAATCAATAAAAAACTGTTCATTTTCAAGTGTTTTTTATTTTATATTCCCTTCTTCTTGCCCAAATTAAGCATAAGTCTTGCGCCGCTACTGCTCACGTGTTTGCTTTGCTGACTATTATTTAGAGACAAATTCCTACAACACTATTCATTTAAGCCCCATAAAAAGTTATTAGCTTTCAACTAAAACTAATCAGGCAACTTAAAACAAAATTAACAAGTAATTTGCTCCAGGGGCGTGAACAATAGGGGGATAAAAGTAACAACTAACCTTGTCACCGCGCACCTGGTTGAATTTTTCCAAAGTTTATTCATGTCAAGATATTCTTTTATTAAGGAATATATTGTTCACCAAATTAGGAAAAAAAATTTAAAGGCCTTCTTGATTAATGGCAAATTTCTGATTTTGATTTAAAATTTCGAACAGCCTATATCTCAGCAACTAGGTTCCGTATGGGTTCGTATTCCTATACCAAAATGAATCATTTATTGAGATCTCTCTGTTGTTTCTCGAATATAGAAACACCCTGTATACCCCTTCTTCATGAAAAAATTACTATTGTATATGAAATTTAAAAGGTTGAAAAAAAAACTTGTTTAAAATCAGTGTATAAATAAAATTTTATATTAATAAAATTCCTTATAGCTAATGTATAGATAAAACTTGAAAATTCTGTATAAATGAAATTTCTTAAGATTAGTGTATAGATTAAAATATAAAAAAGAAAAATTTCAAATTTAGTATTTATAAAATGTTGGCCTATACTAATTATACTAATAAAATTTAAAAACTTAAGCTATTGTATCAATAAAGTTCCTACCCATAATACAATTCCAATAGACTAGAAATCGCACGAATACTTAGCCGAAGGTTAGATCGATCAAAATTATCAAAGTTTTCGATATTTTCATCCGTTTTTAATGTGAAAAGGCGATCCGAAGGTAAACCATCTTCAACATCTCGGCCATCGTAAAAACGCTTATAACAATAAAAAACAACGACAAATATTCATTGTTATATATTTGTTTTGATAAATTATAAATTTCGGTTGCAATTTTTCAAAGTTTTATGTGAAATTTCACAATACTTTATTTTCACGTCGATCATTTTGACAGCAGAGGCCACGGCTACACTGGTTTGTCTACAGACACTGTAGACATCGCATTCGAAACAATAAGCTTCGAGCTAAACAGCTGACCAGCTAGCCTTTGGCACAACTGATCTTTTATGTAGAAAGTCAATTAATAGTTCCAAAGTGTCAAACATTCGAACTTGATAGTTATTTATGTCTCAAGGGTAATAAGTTCTGAGGACAATTGTCTCGCAAATCCGAAAACCTAATGCAAAATCTTGTTACCAACGAAATAAAAAGTGGATGGAAGAAAATGTGATAGAAAACATATGATGAAGAAAGACTTTATTGGTGGACTAGAAAATGAATATTTGTCAGTTTTGCAAATTGCGTGAGTATCTAAATCCAGAAGAACTTGTGAATATGCTAGTGATACGGCTGATAGATATATCGAAGAGATTTTAGCAATTCATGTGGTACCTTACGTCCACTACATTGGAGATATTTATGCATGACAATGCAAAACCGCACACCGCCAGAACAGTGCAAGATTACATTGCAAAAGTCGGTTTTCGTATTATGGAGTGGCCAGCATACAATTTCATGTTGTGTTATCTAAGAAAATGTATTGGGGAGCAAATTTCCCAAGAACTTGTGAGTATGCTAGTGACACATGTAAAAGACATAAAAACAGTATTTGTTGTGACAGTACCAGAATCCAAAACGAATTTTCACCATTAATGAAAACGAAATGAAAAGTTTGAATATAGAAGTTGAAATTAGAAGTTATATTTCTTTTAATCTACATAGCTACCCAAGAAAAAGACTAATTTTAACCTATATAGGCCAGTGTACTGTACAGCCTGTAGTAAATATTAAAATCTGGGAAAAATATCCTGTATTTTGGAAAGAAGATTTCTTCATTTACCCACAAATAGTTTCGTAGAATCTTTTGGCAACCGTGTTTAAGTTTGATTTTTGTTGCATATATATTTTCAAACTAACGTGATCGGAAAATGTCAGATTCTAATGAAAAAAAAAATCATTTTTATGCTGGTATGTACCTAAGGCAACTTTATTCTGGCAATTAATCTTCCTGTTCTGTATGTGCTCGACTTTTTTCAGCACGTACAATCAATTTTTCATATTTGGTAATCATATTTATGGTTTAATAATATAACTGTGCTATACGGACATACCACGAATTCTCATGAAAATTCTGATTGAATTACGGTTTTATTTTGAAATATCTGCTTAACACGAGATTCGGCTTCTTTTAAAGGATTTGGTTGACTCTAATGAGTTTATTACAGTCCTAATCGACTTTTTAATCACGCGTGTTCTTTAGCTTTGGAAAGCTCCTGTAAAAAAGAAATTTTTCATAAATAATAGGTGGATTATCATGTATAACATGCTTTTCCGTTTACATCCGGGAATAATTGTGAATGAATTTGGTGGAATGATTATTATTAAAAAAAAAATACGAGAAAGATTTTTTCCTGATTTTGATCAGTACTGATACGAAAATACCTGATTATTTCTAAAGTATATTTTAATAGACCAGACAATACTGCTGATTTAAAAATTAGGTTAACGGTAGAAATTAACAAAATAACCCCTGAGGTCATACAAAATGTTGTACGAGAATAACAAAATCGCCTCGGTTATTGTCTTTTCAACATTAAATTTAATTGTAAAGTACATCAAGAAATTGATTCTAAGTATTATACAATATTATCATCTTCAATATACCTAAAGTTTTGTGATAGAGACATTATCAAAATCTTACATACTGAAAATTAATTTTCTCATTTATGATTGCATCAAATTTGGAAAATCTTGATATTGCTGAACAGAACACTAGAATCCCTTTCCAGCAAGGTGTCACGCGACTCCCTTTTCTCATTAAAAATATTCGAAGGGATGCTTATAATTCAGAGGGCGTGCTAGAGGGGGATAATAGTTCCATACTGTAGATTGTCAATTTGAGAAGGGTCGACCTGTTTTAGGTTTTTTTCAAATAGTACATAAAAACGCTAAAATTAATGTATTCCATACATAAGAACCGCATTGTATAAGATTAGCTATTTATGAAAGTTATGACTAAATAAAAATAAAAAAATATGTTTACCTGTTATTTTCCATTTCGTTTTTTGTATATTCCAATGCAATATTCTTAAGCTCTCAATAATACTCTCAATAGAATGGTTTAAAACTATTAAAATGCATGTGGGTTGAGAATGATGAAAAAAACTTTGTATTTTTACGCGGTTCCATTAAGGCGCAAATATGAATATAAAACTGTTAACTCCTTCATTATGAGACTGATATTTATTGCTAAATTCTGAATGGTTATTTGTTATTCATACAAATATCACTAAATCAATTTACAATACAATAAAACTGAGTAACCCACTCAGTCTGAAAACGCCAAATATATGGCACATTGACTCACCGGTTAGCAGTTTTAAGCAAATAACAAATTTTCTGGTGTTTTATCTTTGATGAAAATACAAAAAATATCAAGAGTTTTGAAAAACCCACGTATCTGTGACAAAAGTTTATTTAGTAAGGTAATAAATTGATGGTGAAGGCGATTCAAATAATTTAGATTTTATTTGGGCAGTTTCTATACAGATTGATCCATCAATAAATGGAAACCAGCATTTTATATATACACAGTGGAAAGTTTACTTGTAACTCAATAAATTTGTCAGAAAACTGCTTAAGCTAATTTCTATTTTCTTTTTTTTTTTTTCATTTTTTAGTAAACTATAGTTTTATTTTAGAAAAGGTACGTTACGTATTTGTTTATTTTGATTTGTTGAAATTGCAAAAATAAGCATCAATTTTTCGGTTCTTTCAAAGAATGTGCATCTGTCATTTATATATTTTAAAAAATTTGGCTTTTTCAGTTGCCTACCTGGTCATATGGACAGATTCCTTATCAGCTATAAATTCTATCGAATACCATGTTTCCTCTAGTCCAAGACCTAAATGACAAGTCAATCATCTCACCTCCATGATAAATCTTCAAATAACTGGAGATGTAGAATCGAAAAATCACATATTTGTCACATTCGACTCACTTATTGTTAATTAAGTCAGCATCGCCTTTCCAAAAATTTCAATTTTATCACACGTAGCTTACATTATACTCCCTCTGAGTGCTCACAGAATGCAACGAGACTCTATCAGAAAGCTACTTAGGTTTACTGAGCTCGGGAGTGATCTATTTCCTGGAGAAAGAACGGATTATTAAATTTTTTGGTGAAAAGCAAACCTAGAGGGTGAACACTTTCACAATATAGTTGTTCCAGTGGTGCCTGCCGTGTGGAAATATCTGTGGATATTGACCGTCTTTTGTAGTTTTCGGGAAATACGAGTATTGGTAGTTCCACAGACTTCTACTTCTCCAAAGAAAGGAGTCCTTATAAATTGACGTTCTGCGTGTCTACAGGCGAACTCGATGTTCATGAGCCACGTATGTCTGTCATGATAGTATTGATAGAACAAAATCAGATAAGGTCGAATTGCTCTTTTCTGGATTGAGTCGAGTGTTCTAAGGGTATGCTGAGTTCCAAATGTGCGAGCAATACTCCAATGATGGACGAATCTACGACTAGTAGAAGATTAGAAAGCATTGCGAGGTATATAGCTTTTTGGTGTTAAAGAACTAATTTTTTATAAAGCTGTCTTAGCTAATTTTAGTCATTACTTATATGAATTCTTTTTTATCTACTATAATTATTTTCATGTTTAATATACTTTATGTAATGTAACTGGAGCTAAATTCCATAGCTGCCACAAGTACGTTGAATTGAATACAAGACATTCTATTGATTATTGATCTTATCGTAAAAAACTTAATTTTCAAATTTTGTCGATATTTATGTTAATTCGTATAAAATCAATCTGGAACGTCAGCATTAACAAAGAAACACATATAAATAAGTAAATAAGTCCGGCAACTGTTGCAACCTATTTTAAAAAAAATGAGATAAAGGATAACCAACTACTTCAGTAAACAATGATTTACTTAGCGGCATCTATTTCAAGATGTCCCACGCGCCGCCCCTGTATAAGATAATAACTGCGATATGATGTTTCGCAATGGGTGTGTGGGTGGGGACTACCTAACGTAAAAGTCAGTGGCGGCAAAAAACCATTCTTAAAAAAGTGATAATTTCCAAAAAAAATACCAAATTATTAATTGATTGGGAAAGTTCGTAATTAATTCAAATTATAATATAAAGGGTGTACCATAAAGAGCTGAGTGAACCTATATAGGGATTAATAATTTTATAAAAACATGTATACGGAAGTTTTATTGAGACGTTTCAGTATTAACTATTTTTAGATGTCTACGATATCCAATTATATCGAACGTCCCTATCAACATTGTTTTTAAATGTGAAATATTGTTTTTATTAACTCCAATTAGGAATCTATGTCAAATTTTAATATGAGTGTAATCGAAACTTCAAATACCCAAACGGTTCGGATTTTCATTTCAACCAAACATTTCAAATTTTTACAGATGTAGCATTCCCACTTTTTGAAAACAAAATAGATTCAGATCAAAAATTACCAGAACTCAAAAATGGTGTGATTATAATTGCGAATCCCTCATTCTGAGATATCCAGATAAGCCAATACAAGAAGATGAAACAAAAACTGCGACAGATACAAAAATAAAAAAGACTCTCTGAGGGTGGCAGAATAAATGAAGCAATGGGACTGAAATACGATGGGGCCTCAGGCTGATCAAATAGCCAAAAGGCTTGATACCAAGAAGATTCGGCCAAACATACATTTTCCTGGTTTGAAAAGTGGTGTGGAGACCACCGGATCTAAAGACAAGGAAGATAACGGAGAATAGAACAAAGAAGATTATAGAACTCCTAAAAAGGGCGATGAAACAAAAGAGAAAAGCCTATAAAAGCAGAAACAGTCAGGGATAGAGGCTTATAGCCAAAAACGAGGAAGGGGCTGCTCCCTAGTAATATTTAAACAGGAGTTGGCTTCCGAAGCTTTGCAGACAAATCAATCAAAAATATTTGCGATTTGTTGAGAAGATTTATTAACTAGTAATATGTACCGATTGATCACACGATGCCAAAAAAATACTACATTCAGGTATCTGAGAGATAACGACAATAACTTTGAACAAGCAGTGATTACATTACAAAATCACTTTCATTGAACTTTGTACAACAATATTCGGAGAAAAAATACGTTCTACAACAATCTTGTTGTAGTTCTATAGTTGAACCTAAAGACACCAGCTCTATAACAAAGAGACAAATGCACTGAAGGCAATATTAGTACTGTTTATTGAAGTGGATATACCACAGGGAATGTGTTATTCAATCAAATGGGGACTAATAACAATACAGAGAAAAGAAGGTAAGGTTTATACTTTCGTGAAAAACCTCGTAAATATATCCACTAAAGCAATATAGAGATGTGTTTCTATCGTTGCTGCTCGTTGTTATGGTGACAAAATTTGAGGTAGAGCACTTCGAATTATCACAGATACAGTACATGACTTACACTTTTGAAACACTAAGGGTTCCTTTTGTGAAACTTGTATTCAATTAAACAGAAAAGGTGACCACTACTTTACTTATGGCAAAACGTGGTAAATATTTTAATCGAATTAACAAGTTAAAGTTTTTAGATTTGAAATCGGCCACAATCTAAGCGTACTCATGATCTCTCAAATATTGAAAGTAAATACAACTCATTGTCAAACACTCAATAACCGACTGCCTAAAATTGGAACAACCAAAAGAGAACAACAATATTAATAGCAAATCAATATCTATAGCACAAAAACTGTGATACCCAGGATCTTTCCAAATATCTAGATGACATTAAGTTACAAAACTAAAACCCATTCATCAACATGTAGCAGATATTACAAATATTAAAATAAGTACTTTGTTCAATTTTCAAAATGAGTAAGACAAGTGAAAAAAATTCAGTGCGAGATACTTTAGCGCATTTTTACCGTTAGCAATCAGTAAATATTAACAAAAATCTTAATTTATGAACCTGCATGAAAATGAAAACAAGAAAAATATCAATAATTTCATTTATTTAATAATTTTTTTTTTCATTATATCTTGACAATTCTCATAATAATGGGTTTATGGAATGAAAATGACACAAATTGCTGTCCATTTGATGTCCATTTTGTTGATCGATATCTATCGATGTCGATTTATGACAATTCATACCATCTGAGATGATTTGGTCAATGGTATCACATTTTGGTTATTTTGATTAATTTTCTTCATAATGATGCCAAAAATTTTGTTTCGGTGTATCTACAGCTATACAGAAATTAAATTTCGAAAAAAAAACAAGCTGCGTACATGCTTTCTACTACAGACAGACTAGGAATATATGTCATGCCAATGTTAGTTGGAATAATCACCTACTATTAACATTAATAAAGAAAACGCGAAAGATAAAGTCAAAAATAATAGTGGAACAAAAATAAAAAAATGTTGATTGCTCATTTCCTTGAAAAAACTATTTTTAGGTTTTAAGAAAATTAAGAAATGGTCAATAAATGGCACCGTCGCAGAACTTTTTTTGTCTAAACACTTTGTTCCTTTTACTCCATAAACAGAAACTGAAAAGAATTGCTGGTTTGATGTAGTAGTGGCGAGTAAATACACAAAAGTCATTTTAAGGTGTCAGTGCTGATTATACGGTATTTAGTTTGCCTCCATATCCCATATCAATCAGTCATTCTGTTTTTAATTGCAAAAAATATTCTACGGAAATTGTGACAAGTTGTAATGATTTATTAGGTACATGGTGTGAGTTTTTTACGAAGGTAAAACAAATATTTATGAATGCATCTAAATGTTCTTGTTTTTAGTCTCTTTTGTTATATAAGAAATTAAACAATTATTCATTATATTAAAAAAAAAATTGCGGATTTTCGGAGTAAAAATGACGGTGCCATGTGGCAATTATCAAACAGATGGCGCTACGTGTATCAACAATGACGGACTATTGGAATAGAAATGGCAGTGCCTCCTGTGACATCACGTTACTGCGTTATGTGACTACTGATGAAGAACGATTTGTCATGAAAAACAAAAATTTTATGAGGAAATTAGCACACCTACTCAGCATCATCATACTTTCATTTTTTCCAAAAACTCGAGGAGTTTTTAGTGGTAAGCGTTTGGAAAATTATGAAAAGCAGTAAATAACTTTTATCAACTGATTTTAGCGGAAAACCAGAGTTTTTGATGATGATATTCAAAAGCTGGAGCCACTACTTATAAATAAATAAATAATCAAATGGTTATTATGACTATAGATGGCCCTTAAGTTTTTCCATACCATGCATACATATAGCGCCGAGTATGTCAAATATTGTTTTGGATTCATTTACGTAGACTAGGCTTTCAAGAGAGCCCTATAAAAACTCAACTGGTGATAAGTTAGGGTTTAGAGGAGAATATGGAATATTTGCTTTGCGCGAAATCAATTTTCTTGAGAACATTTCTTCCTAAACACGGTGAATGTATCCGGCTTGCATTATCCTGCTGCAATCATGTTCTATTGATCCTCAAATGAGGTTGTCAATATGATTGAAAACAATCTTGTAGAACTTTCTGCATATTCTGCAGAATTTAAGTTACTGAATTGCCGCGTGCATTTTGAAAAAAGTACGGCCCAATTATGGCATTTGAAAATATTGTCGTTCAAACCGTCATTAGTGTGTTCATTTAGGATTTATTTTGCTTCAAAATGTGCAATTTTGTTTGCGCAATGCAATGACCGAGAATTCGTCCAAATAAAAAATTGCCAAAATACTCGACCACATCGTAATAACTCACAATTTTCTTCAAATAAAATCATTTTTTCCACATTTCCTATACTAATTGTATCTGTATCTTTGATTCACACTTGGGCACTGATCAATATTGTGTAATCGATATAACGCTCAAAAGAAACGGCTAGTGGTAACGAAATTATCATTGTTTTTGTAAAATTAACTTACACAGAAAGCGTGTTGGTTTCCCGTGACTTTATTCCCAAAAAGGAGAAACCCCACGAGAGCAGGCCAGACCCCTCCCTCTCGCGGTTCCTACATTAGACCGGTTACTAAAAATGTAAGGCTAAGTCTGTTTATAAACATACTTCATACCTCGTATATGTTGTTTCATATTTTGGAAGTAATCTTTTCAAGTACAATGTATACTGTATGTATAATGTACTATTTATCACGCATTAAGCAAAAGTTAAAAAAAAAAAGAAAAGTACTATAAATACCATATTTCATACATTTATATAGTAACTTGTTTCATTAATAACCACGCTGTGTAATTTGCTGACGATAAACTCATATTTTGTACCGGTCTCTAATATTACATAATTTCAGTAATTTTATGCCTTGCCTACCGACATCGTTAAATAATAGTGTGAATAAATAATGTGTTTCATTTAAATTTTCTGTTAATGCGTGGAAACAGGCATTAAAATTATTAATTACCAATAACATTGACTGATTTTTGTCTTAAAACATTAAGTTGAACAGTATAAATATACAGGACATAAATAATAGACTTCTCCTATCCGTCCATTTACACAGTATCTGTTTTACATGATTTCGTTTTTACACGGTTTATAAATTAAATACTTGGACTGTCAAACATATATATTCGACTACATATATACTATTTTTGGGTCTCATTCTTTTCGCAACGCAAATATAATAGTAATATATTTAGGAATATGTACGAGAAATGTCCTAAACGTTATCTGATCTCACTCTGAGGAAGTCAGAATATAAGTTGGGAAATACGGGATGTTTCGGAACTTGATGCAAAGAATTCGGGAGTGAGCAGATGACGTGAAAATAATGCTGTGACAAGGAAAAAATTTCTCGAAAAACCTCTTGTTTATGAATTATAGGCATTTGAAGCTGCGAAAACAGAACTTATATTTAAGTATGTTCTCTAAATGATATATTCTAACATTATGAATTTTCAATGAACGATTACGTATTTCCTTTGGGTGTCTCTATAATATAAATAAATAATTCTACTCTACAATCTGAAGGCCAAGGGCAACTTGTGACTAATGGTTAGCAATCCGGGACAACCTGTGCGATCTAAAGAAAGCAAAAATGAATTTTTAAATCGATTATTTGTCTAAGCCATAGGATTTTACGATGGGCCCACTATAGGCCCGGACTTGATCCAAGTATGTACAACTCTGGCACTAGCTTGGAAGCAGTCTTGACCCAAACTTGGAGGGACTCTAAGATGACAAAACTTTATATAGTTATTCAGAGTTCTACCAAGTTTGGCTGATTATAGGATGGTCGAGGTCAGGTTACCCAGACCTCAACCAAGCTTGGGCCATTATTGGTTTTCTCAGCATTGCCCAAGTCTGGGGGCTTCTACACGGGAACTCGATGAAATTCATGGTTTAGGAAATATGTAGATAGATAGTCTTCAGAAGACGATAACTTGTATGTATTCAGTATGAATATCACCAACGGTTCCAGACATTCCAGCTTAAAGGCGATTAATGATAATTGACAACTTACCTTCAGTCTCTGAAGACGACAACTTGGTTATTAAAACGCGCGTCAGACAGTGTAATTGTGGATGTTGTTGTAGTGGTAGTGTAAACAGTGTATTCAGTATGAATATCACCAACGGTTCCAGACATTCCAGATTAAAGGCGATTAATGATAATTGACAACTTACCTTCAGTCTCTGAAGACGACAACTTGGTTATTAAAACGCGCGTCAGACAGTGTAATTGTGGATGTTGTTGTAGTGGTAGTGTAAACAGTGTATTCAGTATGAATATCACCAACGGTTCCGGACATTTCAACTTAATGATTAATGATAGAGATCAATGATCAATAACATAAGAAGCATTTTAAATGTAAATTTTCTTATATATCACACACCTATGTCACGATAGATGAAGAATCACTTTCATTTCAAGGCAGATGCCCGTCCAAAGTTCACATAGCTAATAAATCAGATGAATAAAGCGTAAAAGTTGTAACAATGTGTGACTCCTGCACTTATCACATGGTTTATATAATCCCCTATACTGGAAAGGAACCAGGCAAAACCTCAACCTATTATGTAAACAAACTTATAGAAAATAATCACTGTTCGGGCTGCAGTATAAAGTGTAACAACTGGTTTATGTCCATTCCTCTAGTTCTAGCTCTAGCAAAAACCTGTTTCGACCTCACAATTCGGCTTTTCTGATAATCATCTATAAATGAACGAAGAATCTGAAAAGCTTGTAGTGGTAGAGTTTTATAATATCTCGAAGGAAGTAGTAGACACCTTTGTTAAAATGGTTCATACCTATTCTGTGTCAATAGTAACAAGGCGTTGGCTACTAAGAAAGTTCTATTGGATTAAGCAGGATTAAATGCTATGTTACTATTCAAGAGAGTAGCTCCTTCTAATAATATAGTACGAAGACAGTTTCTAAATAGACCAAGAATGGAGAAGCGATTACAATCAGTGCTTTCTAGGGAAATGAGGGCAAACATAAGAATGTTATTAGAAATTGAGGATATCCCTGTACCACTGGACATATCTACCATAAACTATCCAAGCCTAACGGGCAAAGTCCAAATTTGTATTTTGTATTAGTTTCTTATTTGGTTTCAATTTGTATTAATTATTTTAATGGAGTTTTACCTAGCTTGTTCAAGTTTTTCCTCGTTTTCAGTTATAAAAACTGTAGCAACTGAAATCTAATTTAAAACAATCTTCTAAGGTACAGAATTTCCTGATATTGTTATAATATTATCCTAATATGTTCAATATACTGTTATCTTAACAATAATACACTATTTGTATGCCCATGACACAGCAATTACTTCACTTCACTTACATAACAATGTGAGATGAATGAATTTTCATTAATACTGTGAATAATATATTGATAAACCATACAGTTTTATAAATACAATAAGGAAAAGCAAAAACGTCAATTAAATAAATATTATAGATTATTCAAAAGCAAGGGTGACTAGTCACCAAATGTTATTTGAATCAGCTTAGTTTGTATTTTCGTTTCAGGGTTAAATAAAATATAGTCCACGTTACTCACTGGTAAAATTCAAAACTAATCATTCCAATCAATTTTTCACTTTTCTACGTATTTATTGCGCTTTTTTAATAAATAAGAACTTAAAAATTTATGCAGTATTCATACATTGATCCTTAAATGTGAATTTGCTAAATATGTAGTGCAATTAAAATGAGAACAGCTATGGCTAATATACAGTAGGTCCTTTCATAATTTGAATAAATGATTATTAATTTTTGATAGTTTATTCATAGATTTTCTGCCAGTTTTATAAACAGAATATTATTTTAGAGAGATAAATTAACTCCTATATAAATTGTGTCATGTAAATATGAGTTCATTGAAATAATTTAATTGTATCAATATAGATAATTATTGTTGTAGTTCATTTATATAAACACTCGAGCCTCTCTTTTAAGGATAAATTTCTTTTTAACTCAAAATTTTTCCATTAGTAAAAAACTGACATTTGACAGATTTTCTCGTAAAATTACTGATTGAGAAAATTTTTTTGTTATAAAAAGTAATATATCCGATAAAAAAAGCTCTTGTGTTTTTCCTGTGGAAGAAAC
Organism: Diorhabda elongata; assembly: GCA_026230145.1. Lineage (NCBI taxonomy): Eukaryota > Metazoa > Arthropoda > Insecta > Coleoptera > Chrysomelidae > Diorhabda > Diorhabda elongata. The sequence continues at coordinate 7,724,444 of CM047928.1, forward strand.
CTTTGCACATTGAAAATTTAACACCATAAGTGAGAAATTTGTGGTACAGAATTCGTCTCGCGACATAAATCGCCAAAAGTGGAAAGTCACTTTTGTAAAAATTTATATATTACTTTCACAATTCTCGACAATAAAATTGACGATTAATTAGATGACATCTAACTGACTAACTGACATGTCTTTTTACTTTATACATAATGTGGATGTTATGGTAAGCGAAATTTTATAGTGTCGTCAGTTACATACTGGCTTGAAGACGTTTACATTTTAATTGGGCCTATTTAAAACTTGTGATGCTCTAGGACAATTTTGATGTTTAGGTCTTGGATTTATTGGGATTGGTTGTGAGGGGAAATTATTTGAGAATTGAGTGTTTGTGAACTAGAAATAGGCAAATTGAAATTTGTATACTGATTTGATTAAGTGGTTGATAAAATTAGGTGCATTCTTCCAAAGTTTTGTCTAGAAGATTGTGTTTGTGTTGTGTTGTGTGAAGGTTGGTTTCATACAACGGTTTATAGTCCCGATAGGTTCTCTTAATCCGGAAAGAAAGATTGACGTTTCAAATGTTTACTTTCTTCTGTCGTTCCTCGTAAATTTACATAACTGTAAAGTAAATTGAAAATTTGCAAGCTTTTATCGTAAAATCATTGTGAGCTTTCATTAGAATTTTGTCTTAGCATTACGAGATCCCTGCTTCATCTCACTGATCCCAGAACTTTCTCATTAAGACATCTAATAATTCGTTCTAAGTATTACATGTTTGAATAATAATCACTGTATTAGCTTAACCTTTTATTTCTGCTATTATGGAAATTATTAGGATCATTAGCATTATCAGAAATCCTAAGATATGGTAACTCACACCAAATAACCTCCACGAAAATTCAACAATGTAGCTAAGTGCTCGATTTATTTTGGTAAGCCGTTAAAACGAAATCGCACATACGATATGTTGGACCCGAAATATCCTACTGACTGCGCCAAATGAATCGCCAAAGGTGGAAAATCACTTTTTAAAAAAATTACGTTTAATTATGTGACAACGAAGTTTTATAGTGTCGTCAACTAATAATAGTGATAAGAGGTGATTGTTTCAATAAATCAGTGTTTTATTACACACATTGGTATCTAAATGTATTAATCGCACAATTTAATAAATCTCTATGCAATAAAAATTATCAGTATCAAATAAACGCTATTATACCAAAAAGTAACTTTATAAGAAGTTCTGTACATAATAGGTATGAGCTCTTATGTAGGTATTCTTATAATATAGCTTGAAGACCACCCAAACAACACTTAATTGATTTATTATTCAGTGAAAATCCAATTTAACAAAAACAATTTTGGGGAGAGAAAGTTTTAATATCAAAGCATGGTGTGATACTTCATCACCATTCGTGTATTTCTGTTAATTATTCTTTGAGGCTATCAACAAAGTGATTAAAAATAATAATGAATATAAATTTGTCTTGGGTTCGAGGACACCCTACTAAATTTAAATATTTAATTCATTTTCGTAATTCACTTGAAACATTAAATGTAGAAGAAGTCAAAGTTTCAATATTATTCAAATAATAGAAAAATATCCCAAATACGGTTACTGATTGAAAATTTTTAATCAACACGCTTAGATTAGCTTCAACTGTGTATGGGTTTGTGCGCTTTTATTTGTAACTGTCCTTTGCGGCTTATTACTGTTAGTATATCCCACCACTTTAATTGCGTTCGTTAGCTGAACGGGCTAAGGCATCAATCTCCGGATTAGCCAATCGCGGTTTGAAATCCTGTTCACGCCTTAAAAAAATTTGTTTTTTGGGCGGCAAATGTTTATTAGGAATTATCACCGCCAATTTTCTCTTCAGAACTGTCTGCCTTGTGTTGGAGATTTACTATACTATCTACATCAGTTTTACTTTGGGATTAAACACCCTCTGTTGCAAATTTAAAATACTGATGACTAGAGATCAAAGAAAAATTTTATTTTTCACAATAAATCAAACTAAAAATATGTTATCAAATAAGCTTAAAATTAGTTAATAGTACTATTATTTTGAAAAAAGTGTTCCATATTTTTCGTACCTTGAGCGTTTTATATTTTCAGCTTTTCTTTGAAAGCTAATTACCTCACTACCTCTAATGAGAACTATTAGGATCTGTTAACTATATATTAAGGGTCCCTTTTTTATGCTCCATTAACGTATCGTCTCGGTTTATCTAATTTGTGTCCTATATTAATGTGACTGTGAAGAATTATAATTCTACCTATGACTTCTAGTCACTATTATATTTATTATGAACTGTCCTTCCCTTGACGGGAGCCAACGTCGTAGTTAAGCGATTCCATATGTCCCTTAAGCACTTGAAGGTCCTTCAACTCATCGAGTTACTTACCCTTATTTTTGTATTGATGCAACTCTAACGACAATAAATATATTTTTTCATAGCTTTTGTATACAATAGACTTGAACATAAACACGCATAGTGTGTTCTTGATAGTCTTGACATACAACGAGTACAATAGTCAGATTATTGAAATCACCTTATTTATTTTATGATAATAAATAGTTTTTACAAAGTTGCGAATTGTGTTCTTCAGTTTTATTAAAATAATAATATTACGTCTTTGAGTGTTATTTTCAAGTTCAATTCACTAGATAAGTATATACTGAAAAAAAATCTTATCGTTAATCATTAACACTTGTGAGTTTGAAATCATACCACTCTTTATAAGGAAGACACTTTATAAATTGGTTTTCAAAAAAATTAGATCAAATCTTTAGTGGAGATGCAACTGAAATCTTTTTATATAACATATAGGTACTTGCCCTTTTTATCAGTTCGCTAAGATTATATTGAGAACAAAAAAAATTATATATAAAACACACAAATCGATGCTACATTTTTTAATAACTCCTAATATTCAAAAAAATAATGAAGAAATATGATATTCAGTTGGGAATTATTATTAGAAATATACTCAAACCATAACGGTACAGGTTATACCATAGATGTAGCATTCATGGGATATTTGTTAAAATATCCTCTACCATTTTGCAATATCTTGTCGTTTCAATTACTTTATTAAAACGTAACGGAATATTTGAACTCGATTTTCTCACACTTCAAAACGTGTAACTCATTTTAAGTTTTGAACTTATTAAGTAGTAATGGCAATACAATAATTTTATAAATTCTCCGTACAATTATTGTTACCAGTATCACTAGGATAGAATGTAACGGAATCTGTGGACTTGATTATTTTTACCCAGTTGGAATTTTGCAGACTTTTCAATTACAAGTGACCATATGTAATTTAACGATTTTGTGTCACAATCCTCATCAAATTCATCAGGCTTAATTATATCGTGCCGGAGACGTGTACTGAGATACTAAGTCTACTGTACTAGCGGTGTAAGTTAATTGTAAGTAATGCATGTCTTAAGATGGCTTCGAGGTGGATCCAACGATTTTCTCTTAAAAGATGTTCCAATTTAATTCAGGTTGACAACAGGTATTTTGAGACAGAAACATTCCTTTTGAATTTTCGACAGGAAGAGCTTTTATACTGAATTTCGAAAGATAATTCGCACATATGCCAGTTAATCTGCCATTTCAACAAATTCAGTAATCCAACGGACCTTCATATTTTCATGTCATTGAAATAATTTAGTTTCCTAGTTATTAGTATTTCAAATTTACGTAAATACAAGAACAAATAAATTATTTATGTGGATATTGGGGTATTATATACACTGCCACCCAGAGGATGTATTGTGTCCCCTTTCTTGCTACGATACTGGAGAATCCAGTGTTTAAAGCTGATCTGTTAAGTCAAGAATGTGGGATGGCTGTAGCTGCCAGAGGTCTTCGTCTTCGCAACAAAATCTGCACGCCCCATCATCTGCTAGTTCTAGCGTCTTCAGGTGTTCATTGAGGCGACATATCCCCGATAGGACTGTTAGTATTCGTAGATTGTTCCTACTCAGATTGATACATTCAGCAGATCTTCTCTGGTTATAGTTATACAGAAGAGTCTTTGCCTGTTTCAGCCCCCGTAGGTTGTCCTAATAATTTGCTCATCTCTACCTTCATTTTCAGTTGCTATCTTGATTGAAGTGGACACGTTTTTCAATTCCATAAATTTCTGCTTGAAAAATATTGGAAAAAGTATTTGCTTCTGTGCCCGTACACTGCTATTCAAGTTCTGTCTGCTGTTTTAGATCGGTCTGTATACCATTTAATGGATTTTCTTTCATTTCTTGTATGGTGTTATGATCACAATTGCTTCTACAGCTTAATATTGAGGTGAATTTTATAAAGCTAAACTTTTTCGATGCATTATCCTGAGGTATGTCCCAGATATGGTCATTATTTAGGGACGGTTTTTCTCTAGTGATTTCGTCTCAGAACATTGTTAGTGATTTTTTTGTGTCACGCTATTCAGTACTATTTGGAGAGGTAAGATAATGCAGCTGTTGGGTACAAGAAGTGATATTTAAACCATCACAGAATCTTTACAGCATTCATATATTATTGAGGAGACTCCTTGGCCCATTATATTGTCAGACATTATTCTGTGATTTTTACCTCTTTACTTCTGATCTTAGGTAAAGAGACAATGATGATTTCGATAACTACGTTACCGTCTTCAGGGAATGAAAGCAAACGAAAGCCTATTAACTTGACTTACCGATTTTATATTCAATTTTCTCACCAATGAACCTTCTCTGGCGAATTATGATGCCAGTGGGAAAACCTCTTCTGCGGAAATCATTATATTTATTCTTTAACTACTAAACTATAGAATTAGCTTTAAGAAATTGGCCGTTTGTCCCTATTTAAACTGTTCTACATTTAGAATTTCAAGGCGCCCAAATGTATTCAACGATTTATTATTGAATACATTTCCCAAGAATTCTATATTATTCATATATATTTCAGTCGGATTACAGCTAATTTCATACATATCAATCTTTTCCAAATTTGGTATTTTAACCTTAGGATTACTCAACAATTATTTTAATATATAGTTGGATTTATAAATCGATGGAAAACTTACACTGTTAAAAATTCTTTCTAGTCCTTTCGTATGTATAAACAGAATTGAAAATTACCAAAGCCAATTTTACTTGTTTTTTATTTAGATTTTCGAAAAAGGTGGATTCAAAATGAGATTTCTCGAACCTATGACGGTTAATTGGATATCTACAATTCTCTTACAATTATCCCAAAACCCTTGACTACAGATACATCCTCAAGTGCTTTCCTTTTTGTACCTATCTTTCGATGTTAACTTGAAAGTGAATTAACCGATTCACCGGAAAATGGATACTAGCCATCTTATGATTGATACAATGGCAAGAATCAGTCGGGATGTACCTACACTTAGCAGTGTTTTCCTAAAAATATAAAATTCCAGCTTATCATTATTCTCAATTACTAGAGCTCTAAAAATAATAACTGTCCAATATTTTCCATTTCATAAGTCAACTCTATAGATGGACATTGAGTTTTAAATGAAACCTTCTAGATTTGCATTTCTCGTATTGAATATAGCAATAATATCATGATATGGTACAGGTATCCACATACTCGTACATCGCAGTTGTTTCAAAAATATAAAACGAACAACAAATGATTCTGAATCATTGAAAATTGGAATAATGGAAAACAGTGGAGGAGTTTGAGATATCAGAAGACAGTGTATGGAAAAGAAAGCTTTTCTTGGAACGCGTGCCACGTTTTTTCGTCGCGATATAAAGTAATGAAGCATCGTTGTTAGTTATTCAATCAATTTAATGGGGTGTTTCGCAACAATTTCTGACACAGTATATCATATGGATTTATTACTTAAGTAAAGTTCTTCCAGTATCAATTGCAGAAGACAGTTATGCTAGGAACAATCAATATTTCATAAATAGGAACTGAATAAATGCTTGACAATAACCGAATCGTCGGGGATCGTTCGATGGCGACAAAATTATGTTTAAGCCAAACTCCCTGCAAGGTACATTTTCGTCTATTTACGTTTTATTATTCAATATTCAGTTGTAGCAATTTAACGAGGTATTATAAGTTCCAAGTAGGACTACAATTAAGTTCATCTGTCTAAATAATGGCGTATATCGTCCAATTCATAATAAATCGATTGCCTTTTAACTAATACTTTCTCGCATAATAAATTCAAAAAAGAGGTATCTACGCATATAGTAGATAAAACAAAATGGTTTTTAAAATCTGCAATTATTGATATTGGAAGAACTATAATAAATCGAAAATATCGTCAGCTGGGTAAACAGCAGTCAGTGCAAACCGTCTAAAACAAACAGAAACTAAAACATTAGCTGACAATGCTGTGGCGTCAGTATTTTGAGACCAGAGTATTTTCTAAATATATTATGTAATCAATATTGTGAAACTATTAACAGTGAACATTAAATATTATTATTAGGTCGATTAAATGAGAAAATTGAGTAAAAACCTCCTCAAAAGCATAAGAAAAAAGTTTTTTCCTTTAAGATACCATGGTTCAATTTTATGAAATGAATTGCTCGACAATCCAGCGTATTCCTAGATCTGATGCTTTGCAATCACCGGGGCTTTAGTCTATTCTGAGAGAAAATACACATGGTTCCATTGTAAAGGTATTGAGTACCTACAGGGTAGCGTTGAAGTTGATTTTGAGTGTGCTGAAGAAACTGTGATATTGATAAGGTTACTTTTGAAGATTTTCAATAAATTTTTTGTCTTTATCGGACATATTCATAATGTTAGGGTTAACAAATCATGAGTTTAAAAGTGGAAAAAAAATCAAAGATGTAGATTTGAGGCCATATTTCTGATTTATCGTTGGTTTCTTCACCTCGAAATCGCTGGTAATCTCTTGAGATCTGTCATCAGATCGCCAGTCACTCTGTGTTTTTTCCTTTTGATTCTTGAGATATACAACATTTTTGTAAAACTTATTTTGTACATTTTTTGAAATCTAAAACTATGTCAGATGATGTAACCTCATGAACAATGAACTCATTAAACCGTGATGAGTTTTGCAAAATTATGTCAGTTATTTCATGAAGATAAAAAATACGGTCATGTTTCTTTAAAGCCTTAGATATTAGTCCGAAATACCTGCTACACGGGAGGAAACTGTGGCCGCGAACAGGGAAATATTGAGTGACCTTCTGGAAACGACCTGAATCTGTCATGTATAAGCAGAACCTTGATATTGACTTTATGTATTCATTAAGAATAGATCAAACCTCATTAGGGCTTTTTCGTGCTACACCTTAGTGGTACAAGAATAATGTTGTGTCGCCTACAAAGACTTTACAAGGATGTTTAGAAAGATTCACTACAATATTTTGGAGGTTAAAATAACAATAGACAAAAATTAGCAGTAACAGCTGACTGCAAATAACAGGCGAAAGTCCAGAAATCAAACAACAGAATCCATAGAGGATGTGGACTTACGCCTTTAAAAAAACCGATTCATTTGTTAAAGTACTGAAATATTGCAGTGGTGATGATATTTAATTTTTTCAACTAGTATCGATAAAACCAAGCCATCCCGATAAAATTCCTCTCCCTCATTCGCGTCAAGAATATCTTTTCTCGACATCTACACAAGAGAAGTTTATGAATAATGTTAAATAATCTTAAAAAATCATCTTAGTCAAAAGTATTTGTCAGGTTAAACGTGACCACAAGTTATGAAAGGAACAAAAGACAATCTATTGAAATAGGTATATCGTGGTACATCTAATTAAGATAAAGACATGTAACTATTAAATACAAAGCAATCTTTCTTTCATTCCATGACACAAATGAACATAAATCTACAATAAAGTTACGATGAATTAGGGATCAATTAGAAACTACAAAGAATGTACCGCCGTTTGTTTAATTTATGTATATATCGATTGATCAATAAATACAAGGTGCAATAATAAATAACGAAAGCGTATTCCAATTCATTAATAGATCTATATATCATAATAGAATCTTTTTGAAACTACATGTGTGGTTACTAAACACGAATTATTAATAAATCATTTTAAAAAGAAGACCTGTTATAATATTTGAATATCGATACCTCAATACGGTGTTATAAGAACAAAAATTTCAGAGAGACCGAACTCTAATTGGGAAAAAACTATCCGAAGAAATATATAGTCTGATCAATTTTGATCGGTAAGGTAAGGTTAGTTTAGGTTAGTGCCATATCTTAATACTGTGTGCTTGTCAGATGTTTGTTTGCTACGCGAAAAGTTTGTCTGATGATATCGACTTTGAAAAAAAATTGGGGAATTAATTTGCTTGAAATTTTGTATATCTAATTGGATAATGGCTATGGAATCGTGGAAATGGTGCAGGTGTGTTTAAGAGAGTCTACTTTATCTCGAACGCAAGTATTTGAAGGCACAAATCATTTAGTGAAGGTCGTCAAAAACTCGCCCATACTTTTCTGTCAACATCGAATATATAAAAAAAGTCACTCAAATTCTCTTATGAATCTAGTCGACATATTTTGGTTCCCTTTTAGGGTATGCTATAATATGGATATATAAATTTGAAGTCTCGTATACACTGCAACCCAAGAGATCTATTGTATCTCCCTTTCTTGCTGCGATACTGGAGAATCCAGTGTTTTACAGGTGATCCATTAATTCCACTTCTTTTAAAAAGTCTAGAATGTGGGATGGCTTCAATTGCGATAGATCTTCTATTTCATATGCACCCAGTTGTAGTGCTCTGGAGTTCCTCACTCCTAACTGTTTCACACCAAAGAATGTGTATAGAGGTTTGATCCTCTATGCAATGCACGCCGCATTATCTACTAGGTTTAGCGTCTTCAGGTGTTTGTTGAGACAACAATGCCTCAATAGAACTCCTGTTAGTATTCGTAGATTGTTACTACTCAGATTTACGCATTCAGCAGATCTAATCTTGTTATAGTCTACCAGAAGAGTCTTTGCCTGTCTTAGCCCCTGTAGATTGTCCGAATAATTGGTTTTGCTCCTGTCTACCGTCTTTACCAGTGCTCTTTCCATTTTTGGTGTATCTCGGAATCCATTTTGGGGTAATTTTATTTTTCTTACCCAGCTTGTTTAATTTTTCTAGACAATCCCAATCGAATTTGGTTTTCATGATATTAGAGCTCTGTTTGACTATCGGACAGGATTGCATCGATTTCTGCTTGAAAAATGCTTGGTAGGCTGCCCAGGCTTTCAGTGTGTTTGGTTCTGGGCCCGTACACTCCTATTCTTGTATAGTGTTTTGATGTCACTTGCTTTTACAGTTTATTATTGAGGTTTTTCTCAAGCCAAAACTTTTTCGATGCAACGTCCTGAGGCATGTCGCAGGGCTGGTCATTATTTAGGAACGGGTTTTCTTTGATGATTCCGTCTCTTAATATTTTAAGTGATGTTTTCTCTGTCACGTCATGTGAAGAGGTGGGAGATTCAGAATCACTTCTAGTGGGCCGTTGAGCAAGATGTTATAGCCTCAGTTGTACATAGGCAACCCAGTCTTTGTACCTTTGAGAGATTGTTCCTCGTGGTATTCAGACTAGTTCTAGTACCCCAAACCACTGCCACATATGTGGGTTACAATACCAATTCCTTCCTGCGAACTTTCTGCAAAACCATTAGGGCTTTTAACGATTTAGTGATTAACTCTTTTTCGCATTTGTTCCAGAGAAGTGAACTATCTAGTATGAGTCCCAGATAATTCTCCTCTCTTTTTTACTCGATTACTTGGCCATCAAATTTGATGGGTTAGATCTGTAGGAAGATAGTTCATGGATTTTTCACCACAATAATGCGCCGACTCATCCCGTCATGATTGTGACTGATTTTTTGGCCAAACACAAAACGAAACTCAATGCTAAGTCACCGTTTTCGCCAGATAATGCCTCCTGTAACTTTTTTCTTTTTTGAAACAATAAAAATTCGATACGTCATAAAAAGTAATTCGCTCGAGGTACTGAGACCATCCCAGCCAAAGCTTACAACATGTGAATTGAAAATTGGATTCAGCGTTGGCATGCTGAATTGGTGATACTAACATTGTATCAAAACATGAGAAATTATTATTTTTTTATTAGTTCTGGTTGAATTTGAACACATGGAGCTATTTCAGGAAAGATATATCAGTCGTTGTTAGAAAAACTAGGTCGAAAATTCGGAAATTTCTTTATATTTCGGAATAAACCTTTCAACGGGCACGCGCCTCATTTTAGCAGAATAAGCATATCATATTTTTTATGTACCACAGAAAACTCAAAAATTAATCTTCACTGTAATGAGGGATATTACATTATCAAATTCATGACAGAGAAAAATCCTCATTCTGAATTTCGACAATAGGCCCGTCAAGGAGTTGCATTTGACACTCTCTAAAGAATCTGTAATAATGTAAAAGTGGCCAGCACCGTGTTTTCCAGAATAACGTTCTCTGTGAACAAATTATCAGCCTTTCAATAGTTTTGGAAATTACGTTAATATATGAAGATAGATTCATTAGTTGAAACAAGCTGTTTCGCAAACAGTAACGTCGACACACAACGTCCAAACACCTGCAGAGGAACCTAGATATTCATTCCATTGGTATGTAAAATTTATAGCATCGTAAACATAGGAGTAGGAAAGGTTGGACAGGCGCATAAGTGAGTTTATAGGTGCGTGCACCCTCCAATTGAAGTCAATCGTACTTTCATTAAATATAAAAAATCTAACAAAAGTAATGGAGTTATTGTGAATCGAAATGATAACATTTATTTGATTCATTTAATCTAGTGTCTTAGATAGATTCAATTCAATATATTAAATGAACATGACAAATTTCATTGCACTGTCCTTTATCTGAATTATTATACAGGTTGTTCTGAGACTTGATGCAAAAAATTCGGGAGTTAGTAGAAGACGTGAAAATAATGCTATAACAAAGGAAAAAATTTTCATACGACCCCTTGTTTCTTAGTTATAACCCTTAAAAATTGCAAAGTCAGAACTTATATTTAAGTATATTTTCTAAATTAATCACTCGCACATTATGAATGTCTAATTGATGATTACGTACGTTTGACAAAATAGATAATTCTACAATACCATTTGAAGGTCAGGAGCGTCCCATGCTCAATGTTTAACAATCCGTAACCTTTACAAGAACAACCTGTATATATGAATTTTGCAATCGATTTTTCAACGGGAAGATACTCTTTGTTCAAGATATGTAGATTTTTAAATCCTTGTCATGCCAAAGAAATCGTTCGCCATACAGAAACTTTCTAAAAAAAATTATCGTTATCATAAATTGTAACTGTTTATTGGAAATACTTAGTTATGAATAAATAAATAAACGTTTACACTACATTTTATCGAAGATCATATTATTACATGAACATACATAATCATCCATTGAAAATTCATAATGTTCGAATGTATAATTTAGAAAATATACTTAAATGTAAACTCTGATTTTGCAACTTCAAAGGCCTATAACCCGTATGAGAAAATTATTATATGTCACAGCATTGTTTTCAAGTAATTTACTTACTCGAATTTTTTGCATCAAGTCCTGAATGAACATCAACAAAAATTATTCATATTTTCACCAATAATCATTTTGGAATTCAAAATCAGGCTCATACTGGAATGCTAGTCGAAGAAATAAATCTGATGTAAATGCTCGAAGAACTTATTGGCGTTGTTGGTCAATACCTTTACGTGTTTTGACTATGAATATGCACGTATCTCTTCGTTCTAATTGTTTCTTTTGATTTATTTCCTCTCGTGCCTCTTGCGATTGTTAATCACGTAACTGCGCCATGCTCACACGCACATCTGCATTTGTGCTCTTATATCTTGCATAATTTGATTGTTCGACGACTTAAATTGGTCCCTTTGCGGTATTGGTATTGCTGTACTGTACATGTAACCTATAAACAAATCAAGTTAAAATAAACATTGGAGAAAAACATTGACTTATATACGTATACGTTTGCATATTATTTGACTCATCTCTCACAATAATAAAACACGTATATTTTTCAAACACTTACACTTTTCTGTTTTGATTTGAAACAATTGGCAAAAAATGTTAAGTACAATATCTACAGGTACGATAATGGCCGTTGTTGGCGGCAGCTGGCAATACGTATTTTTTTTATTTTCATGAGAGTATAAACTGTCGTTTCAGTTATTAATAAATTATGAATAAATAATTATTGCACTGGAAGCTAATGATAAATTTACGATGAGAGTGAAATTAACATGAGAGTTGCACAGAAAAATCAAAAAGATACGTTTAAGAACCACTGCTACGATCGATACACAAATAAAACGTGAAAATAATTATAAAAGTCAGTGAAGACAGGCGACCGGCTTCGTTCTCAACCCAACTCCGAGAGTTTGCTAAATGAAAGGTGAGGACGGTAGACACCTGGCGGGGATAACTGATCGATTGATAGTTGATCAGTTATCTACTGGCGAGGGTAAAATATCAAATTAAATTGAGAAAAAATACATAATTAACAGAAATTGAAATTATTAATTCTGAATAAGAATTGATCGTACTAAAATTAGTATATTCGATTATCATCTTGCAACCCAATTGCGGATCTGTAAATAAAATACAAAAAGTAAAAACCGCGATGGAAAAATCAAAGTTTATAATTAACAAATGAAAAGGTTTGATCGTAGAGGAATGAAAATTTAGTGTTATATGTATGTATTCAAATGCTGTATCATGAAAACGGAAAATTTCAACTAAAACAAATCGAGGGATCACCCTTGACTTTTAGAGGTATGAAAAATAGATGTTGGTTGATTCTTAGACCTACTGAATATGTAAAATGTCATAGAAATGCATCAACCCGTTTCGGAGGGGTAAGGTAACTAACATTGTGATACGAGAATTTTATATATAAGATTTTCCTCATTTTTGCAACATTTTTCACTGATGCAGCGTGACGTTATATAGCCCGAAGCCTTCCTTGATAAATGGACTATCCAACACCAAAAGAATTTTTGATTCCAACCAGTAATTCCTGAGATAAGCGAGTTCAAACAAATAAACAAACTCTGCAGCTTTATAATATATAGTATAGATTACTATTTCTTAAATAAAAACCTCCATATTTTTTCCTCGACACTTTTGGTTCGACCATGACTCTAAATTCTAATTTATAACACTTTTCGATGTATTTAGTCACGAACGGCTACTAAATGAGTAATTTGTGTTTATTTAATTAAATCAGACTAGAACAAACTGTATCTTTAAGGCATCTAGATGTTGTTTCTCCTTATTTGTTATAATTGCGGTTGCTTTGAACAGGTATTTAATTTAGTCGTATATTTATTTTTAGTATTATGAACTAAAGTAAGTAGAATATATGCAAACTAGTACGTACTATGTAAAAAAAAAGTTGAAATATAGTTATAGAAAGTATTGGTATGAGTGATATGATAGAGCGCTAATGTTATATAAGCCCATTAGTGGTTACATTTCAGCTGTAGAGTTATCTACTAGTGAATGTTATCAAAACATGATATGAAATAATGAAAAAAAAATAGCTTTCACCCATAGTAACGTTTTGTCAATTCGACGAGTATTTAATATTATGTATTTAACATGATAAATTTTTCACTGTGATAGAAGAAACGATTAACATTTTGTTGACCGCGCTTTTTAGAAATTCACTTTTATTTAAAATTATCACATAATTTACAGAACAATAAGAGAATATTGCTAAATAATGACTCTTGTCAATTGAATAATATTGACAATAGAGCAATCTATCAAATCTATCAATACTCGCTGGGGTTTTGTGAGCTTTGTTTACTTATTTGTTCAATTTTACACCTTACTGTTCGCAGTTTTATTATGAAATTGCTACTGAACGTGGCTTTGTCGTTTTTCCTATTTTGCAGTGTTTTGCTTAGTGTAGGTAAGCTGTAAATATAATCTGAAATGCAAGTATAATAGAAACATGTGAAAAATGAGCCTAAAGCTTTAAGTTTGCCCTTGTTTCTTTTAGCTGTCACTTAGTTATCATGTTCAATAAACTACTCTCGTAGCTCTAGCACAATATAAATACAAGTGTCCAAAATTTTGTAAATCGCTTGAAAGCAAACTGACAAAAAAATGCAAAATTTTAAGTTTCAGCTGTATGGGTTTCACTGCAGCAGATATAAAAAGTATCTATGGAGTCATTTTAATACCATGAAACAAAAAAAACCAATACAAAACAACTTTGTACCGAAAAAACAAAGAAAAGGTAATGTGAGTAGATACGAGGAAATCAATTGTTTACCGCCACAGCCGCCAGTTTAACACAGATCCTGTTTTCTCAGATTGCATAATTCGATGGAATATTATTCAATCAACATATCGAAAGTCACATCAAAACTAAATCATTATGCATTATAGGAAATTCCAAGACTTTGACATTTATGATACCAATATGACCGCAGTGTAGTAAACATAACCTTTGGTTAGCACTGTTTGGATTTTGTTTCTCGTGTTTCTTCATATTTTCTTTGTTTAAATCGTGTTTAGTTGTATTTTTGAACAAATACAAAATAAATACAAGTGTCCAGAATTTGCAGATTCGCTTGAAAGCAGACTGACAGAAAAACGCAAAGCTACTAAGTTTCAGCTGTATTGGTTTCACTGCAGCAGATATAAAAAGTATCTATGGAGTCATTTTAATACCATGAAACAAAAAAAACCAATACAAAACAACTTTTTACCGAAAAAACAAAGAAAAGGTAATGTGAGTAGATACGAGGAAATCAATTGTTTACCCCACAGCCGCCAGTTTAACATAGATCCTGTTTTCTTAGATTGCATAATTCGATGGAATATTATTCAATCAACATGTCGAAAGTCACATCAAAACTAAGTCATTATGCATTATAGGAAATTCCAAGACTTTGACGTTTATGATACCAATATAGCCACAGGGTGATAAACATAACCTTTGGTCAACATTTTTCGAATTTCTCGTGTTTCTTTATATTTTCTTTGTTTAAATCGTGTTTAGTTGTATTTTTGAACAAATACAAAATAAATACAAGTGTCCAAAATTTGCAGATTCGCTTGAAAGCAGACTGACAGAAAAACGCAAAGCTACTAAGTTTCAGCTGTATTGGTTTCACTGCAGCAGATATAAAAAGTATCTATGGAGTCATTTTAATACCATGAAACAAAAAAAACCAATACAAAACAACTTTTTACCGAAAAAACAAAGAAAAGGTAATGTGAGTAGATACGAGGAAATCAATTGTTTACCCCACAGCCGCCAGTTTAACATAGGTTTTCTTAGATTGCATAATTCGATGGAATATTATTCAATCAACATGTCGAAAGTCACATCAAAACTAAGTCATTATGCATTATAGGAAATTCCAAGACTTTGACGTTTATGATACCAATATAGCCACAGGGTGATAAACATAACCTTTGGTCAACATTTTTCGAATTTCTCGTGTTTCTTTATATTTTCTTTGTTTAAATCGTTTTTAGTTGTATTTTTGAACATTTTTGGTCAATCGTGTGTAATTCAGTGGGTACTTTAGTTATAAAAGTATATAGAACTTTATAGCTGTTGGAGACTTTCAAAATCATGTTTCTACGATATCAGGTTCAGAGATCAAATTTTTCCAGGTTATAGACCTTTAAACGCGAATAGTTTGCAAAGCATAAAACACTTTGCTTCGAACCTGCTCGTTTCTGTTTCACTTTTTATAAATAATTAAAAGGCAACTCTCTTATCAGCAAACACAATTTATATAATTATTAGTGGATATCAGAGTATTTAAAATACACAACGAATGAATGGAATAGTGTTAATCCACAGGCTACTAAGAGATGTCATCACTTCAGACCAAACAAATTGACAATTTCACATTGGACAGCTGTTATTGTGTGTACCTACCCCAGTAAAAACCAATTACATGTTTTTAACATGAAGGTGTGTATGGGTGTTATCTCCACTTTTATCATTGCACAATATACTGTTGTTCCTTGAACCGTGAACAAAATGTTACTTTTCATATTTTTATTACGAATATTATCTACAGTTTAATTGTTTTTTTCAGTGACGACCAATGATAGTTGGATTGAAAATATATTATACATACATAAACTTCATCTAAGCTAAACAGAACGTATAAACTCAAAGTCGACTTCCATTTTTTTTCTTAATACGTTTTATCACAACTTCCTTGGTTTTCTCTTTCTTCTAGAATGATGATTGTCTTTTTGATGATTATTATCATTTACAAAAACAATAACGATTTGACAATATTAATTTCACTACCCGTAACTTCTTGTATAAAAGAATTGACCATAAGGAAGACGATTCGTAGAATATAGTCAAGTTTATTTCAATTTCATTTGATGTTAATGAGCTCATTGAGATGTTGAAAGAACTTAGCAGGGTAGGAATAACCTTGAATGTGAGCAAAACAACAATAATGAGTGATGCAATAATTGCTCCATTACCAAAGTTGTATGATGAAATTCCATTCATTGTTGTTGAGTAAAACTTTTTTCATATCATAATAAATCATCCAACGTAAACCTTCACGTGTGATTTTCGTTTTTGCATGAATTATCTTCTTTTACACTTCAGACAACAAATTCCACAGACAATTACTAAATTGCTACTGGCTTCTCAACCGGGTATGGAAGGGAGGGAAAAGTGAACCATAGCGTATTCTCTTGGTTCATTAGTACAACTAATATGTTTATAGATTTGACGGTAGGTAACACTAGTGGCTATGATGTCCAGATTACAGAGCAGCATTGACATTTGATATAATAAAGTGGATGAGTAGTTGATCTAGACCGGATGCCTACCAACAACAAATTTTTAATCTTCACGTATTCAGCAGTAAAGAAGCTTTTCGGTTTTATTCACGTACGCTATTTTGTTTTTTTTTCAATCGATGAATTTTCAATAGATTTTTCAAAAAAAGTTACTCTTTGTTTAACTCGATAAACGTCATGATTTAGGACCATTCCAAGATCCTGCCTTACAGCGTCACAATGGAGTTCATTCTATCTAATATTTCGTTCCTTGCATTTAATTTAGGAGAACGTTGTAGCCATTCAAATGAACTTCTCCAACCAATCCATCTATTGGTAAGAATGTTAATAAGATGGCTTTTTACATCATTGAGGTGGAAGGTGCTTCATCGTGCATGAACCACATGCCTCTGCGAATGTTTGGAGAAATATCACATAACTTAGGTGGAAAATCATTCTGGAGAAATTTCAAGTATCGCTCACCAATCGGGTTATTATTAGGTTATTCATTTTTTTTTTTTGAGATATCTGAAAGCTTGGTATATGCCACCAATGAACACAAGGAAGGAAATGATCGATAGTATGAATTTCCATTGTGACGCTATAAGGCAGGATCTTCGAATATTCTTCCAAGTTCAAAGAAATATTCTCCTTAGATTCTGGAAGTGTGTAGAAAGGCAAGATGCCTCTAATATTTATTATAGTTTTTATTTGTACCAACAATTCTTTTCTAAATTTCAATGTTTTCCTTATGTAAGTAATACGATGGTCGACATTCATTAGAAATATTTGATTTTTTTTACCTCCTGTAAGTATTTTCAATACATAATTACAATTTATGATAATTTTCTTTAGAATGTTTCTTTATGGCGAACGGTTTCCTTTGCATGTACAACGATTTAAAAATCAAAAATCTACTGAAGTATGAATACTTTAGTTAAATATATATTATATATTATTATAGAATTAAATTTGTATTGTATGTAATTGTTATTTTTAGATTTGATAGCCATTGAGCATGAGCCGTCCTTGGTTCTCAGATTGTAGTGTAGAGTTTATTCCGCCAAACACACTACATGGACAAACGTAATCATCCATTAAAAATATACAATATACGTTGAGATTTCGCAATTTTAGAGGCTTATAACTCAGAAACGAGGGGTCGTATGAGAAAATTTCTTCTGTCCTAGTATTATTTTCATGTCATCTACACACTTCCAAATTTTTTGCATCAAGTCCCGGAACAGTCTGTATAAGAAAAGTGGTTTGGTTTTCCTTCTGATGCCCAGTTAAGAACTATCTGGTTAACCCGGGCTTCTTCAATGGGCAACATATCAGAACATTAAAAAAATTGCAATAAAATTTTAGCTCCTTGTGTATGAAACAAGATGACAAAGGTTTGGAGTTAATAAAGGGCGCGGTGTTATTCCTACATTTTTCTGGTAAATTATTTTTCTATTTTTGTTAATATTTAAAAATACATATACACTATTTATAGATTACGAATTGTTGGAAACACCGGTAACTTGTGGTTTTCACCACAACCACCACTTCAACAAAACGTTCAGACATCAGAAAAAATTGAAGCAATAAAGGGATACACAATAGATCCTAATATATACGTACGTACAAGTGTTTTTATATTTTTTATCATGCATCTAAAAACTAACGTTTGTCTAATTTTTTGTTCCATTTATGAAGCCCAAATCTTCGTCGAAAAATTTGAATTTTAAATATGACGTCAAAAGCATGTACATTTACTACTGCTAATGAACCAAGAGATGACGCTGAAATGGAAGCTGGTGTTGGATTTCTAAAGATTGAGATTGATATATGGCTTCTCAATAACAAACGTCAATGTTTACAAATACAGTAGTGCCACTACTCATTGACACCATAAAGACTTTAAAGGCAAGCCTCGTATATTATAAGGATTCAACGTTATTCTAATTTTGGAAAACAAGAGAATATCGTCTTTTTCTTTTGTATTCTCCATATTAATAAATCTCTCATACATTCTCATCCTTTTTACTTAATAGTGTTACTTATCCAAATAAATCTCGTACTATTCTAAATAATTCACTCGAAAGACACCTACTATTTAAATTATCACATTAATTTCTCTATAAATTATGTTATAGAGTATTGTAGGAAATTTAGGGGATATATGGACGTTTCCGTTCCGTAATAAAGTCATTAAATCAATAAATTCGTTGATGTCAAAACATAAAAATCACGGATGTCTAACGCTTGGAACAATAGTGTATACGCCTGTTCTTAAAAGATCTCTATATGTGTGTGGCACACCTACGTTATAAATAACGAGACATTTTGTCAATAAAATTCAACGACGAACAATAAAGTTAAAACCTGAAGTGAGGACTAAGAACTCACAGAGAGATTTTCGATTTTTTTTATCTTAAAGCGATACCAAAGACACTGACAATACTTATTCCGACTGCTAGGTATCTAAATATCAGTATTATGGAAATATATTATCGAATATGAGACAGTTTATAGGCATTGCTATTGGATGTACTTTAATATTATTAGTTTTATTGGAGATGTGCATGTTTAGTAAATTTTCTCAGATCAAGGTATGTGAAGCTGAACAAAGTTTCACACTGCTAGTTTAAAATCATGCTTACAATCATTATCTGAAATTCTCATGGAAGCGGCAACATTTTCTAGACATAAATTGATTTTGTACTGAAAAAATATATTATTTTTATTTGGTTTATATCTCTAGATCTGCTATGATGGCTTGTCGGAATCCCGCTGACATTTTTACAACAAATAAGTTCTATGATCTTAATCAAAAGTGAAATAGCATCAATCTCTAACGTGCTCATATAATATCATTGATTGCGAGGAAATGTTATGAAGAATCATAATTCAATATGAAAGTCTATCAGATAAAAAATGCCGAATAACAAACCACTAAAGATCGTGACCTCTTTGCTGGATTCAATCTACACTTCGTAAAAGGCGTACTTGTGGTCTGGCAAAGGGTCGCTTTACGTACGTTGTTAACATGTTCATGTGAAATGTTTTCAGTTGAATTGTCAATTATGTTTCTAGGTAGTAGTCATTTATTGAATTAGATTGCATAAATATGAGATAATTCATGGATTTTTTTAAGTGCTCCATTGCAACTAAACTGTTGGTTTTTATATTATGCACGCTTTCGGTTTTAATTGCTTGGTATACATTTGGAAAATGTAGTTTTTTGCAGCTTCTAAGCGTCTTAAAATGAATATATCACAGATTTATGAAACTATACAATTTAAGTTATGAATTTTGTTATCAATTTCAATACAATACGATGTTTAATTAAAATTAAGCAAAAAGCAAAAAGTATAGGAACAAAAAATATTTCATACTGTTTTCTTGACAATATTAGCCCTAACAAAAAAGTTATAAGTGTTTGGCCTGCCTAGAAATAAAAATTAGAAGGAATTATTTTCATTCATCAAAGGTTTACACAGAGATAAAAAAAGCCGTGAGCAGCAGAGCTCCATCACGAAAGTCGAATTTTTCAATTTCAATTGACAACAAAGGAAAAATTGTCATAATGACAAGAAATTTCGAAAATGGGAAGTAAAAAAAATCACCCTAGCAACCATCATACTCGTATTATTCATTAAATAGGAGGCGGTCCAATTCAACAATTACAACGATCAAAATGATTTCGGGCGTTTTGTGCTAGAAGAACTGAAGAAGAAAACTTTGAACTTGAGAAAGACACTTCTTCAACATCACCCCTACTTGCATGCGAAGTTCGAGCATTCTAGTTAAACTTTATCTGGTCAAAAAATAAGAAAATATAACAAAAATGACCATAAAATGGAGAGAGGTGGAGATGGAAAGTTTCGACCTTAGACAGAAAATCATCCCGCAACTAATTGAACCTACATGTGAAATTTCATTTTTCAGTCGCTTTTCGTTGGACCTGCAGAGGTGAGCAGAGGTCAAAAACCACTTTTTTTGCACTGCGACCCCTCGAAATATTCATTTGTTTTCAACCAAACTCTAATAACATCACTCCGCCGCCAAAAAAGCCATGTATGCTAATTTTGAACCAAATCGGACCCATGGCAATTGCTCGAGAGACGAAAATAAGAATTGAAGCTTAAACATATATATCTATATCTAGGTCTCAAAACATGGGAAAAATGATGTGCCCCCCATTTTTCTTCTAGATATGTCTACCGTAATAGTCCAATTTTTCAAAGAAAATAGCAAAATATCAATAATTTTATTTGATGATTTCGTAGTAATTATCTTGACAATTTTCATAATTGGTTTATGGAATTAAAAATGACATGACGTCCATTGAGGCCAATTGACGTCTATCGATGTTTTATAATTTATTGACGTCGATTGATGTCCATTCATGTCATTCGATGTCGTTTGACTGATGGGATCACATTTTGGTTAATTTAATAATTTTTTTTCTAATAATGCCCGAAATTGCTTTCGTTTCGGCACATCTAGCTATATAGGAATTAAAAGCAAAAAAAAAACGAACTCGCTACATTCGGCTTGTGAGGAGATATCGTTGATACAGACAGATTGTTCGTCTATCTGTCTGATGGACTAGAAAAACAATGGGAATTGTTTTATTTCAGAAACCACCTAATGGACAAAATTTCCAAAAATGTGTTGTTTGTGGAACTGTACAATTTAGAGGTAAATACATCTTTTAGTGAAGAGATAACCTATGTTCCATATAAGCAATGCTATTTGGTAGCCTTGAAAATAATCCGTTTATTTCAGAAAGAGCCCAAGCGCCGTCGCTTCCAGTTAATGTAAAGCACCTCATACTGTTTTGTCATGGGCTATCAGGCCGAAATAAGAATCATACAGTTGTACGGTTTTTACTAATCCTCTGTGGCTCAGGTCGGTTTGAAACAATAACTCACAACTACCCTGTACGTGGCCACTCATTTTCCCCATGTGACAGACATTTTGGAAGCATAAATCGTCTCTTGAGAAAGATGGATAGGATATATACTCTTGATGAATATGCAGATTTCATGCTAAAAGCTAGTAAGTCTGGCCGATTTACTTACATCAGACAATGTTCTCAGTTTCAAAAATTGGTGGCCCAAATCATATAAAAAAATGCCAAATTCGGACGAAGCATCTGGCAGGGGAGTACCCAAAGGTAATAAGCAGCCTTTCAAAGTGTCCAAATACAAGCAGTTTATCTACAACAAGTATACTCCGGGAAAAGTAGTCGCAAGCGAATTCATCGGAGGAATAACAACATCTACCTTTACATTGCTAAAAACTGCCAGCCCTCCGGAACTACCTACAGAGAAACCTTATCCTTTGGGAAAGGTATGTTTACTTTTATTTCATCAAGGTTATTTTAAACGTGAATATTCTACTTTTAACTAAGCATTTTTGTAGGCTATAACAAATTTTAAAATTTATCGGTTTTTGCACAGTGAGATTTTTGGTTTTAGGTCTCAATCAACAAAAAGAAGATAGAAGATATAAAGAAGTTGATGGAATACACTGTTGGATATGAAGCTTTCTACGATACTATCATCCAATGGCCAGCAACTGACCAGGAGCTGCTAGAAGACTTGCCAGAAGCTGAATAAGTGAATAAGGCAAGATCTTTGTATATGGTCATACCTACTGTAGCGCGTAGTCTACTTGTTTTTTTTATTTAAGCCTAGTAAAAACACTATTTTTTCATACATTAGTGTATCTGGTACTTGCCTTTGATACCAAAACACATAAAAAATAATGGTTTGACTCAATTTCAATAGCAAAACTAAGAAAGAAGAAGAAAGAAAGAAAGAAATAAACGATTCTTATTTGTATGCTTAGGCCGCGAAATACCTTTTAACGTACCGAAAGAACAGTTATCGCAGAGGGTGCTTGCGGCCGAGGCAAGATAATCTTGAGGTCATTAAAAAATTTCACGGCCATGGCATACACAATATTTTTCGTGCAATCGTTAAAATTTATAAAGTAGATAATTGTATATAAATATATTATTGCTATAAAATTTAGTTCAATTTATTTAACAATGTCACCGTGTTCTATAGAAATAATAGGTTTCAATATATACAAAATATTTTCTTCTTTTCTTGACAAAATCGTCAATGGCAAGCAATTTTTGTAGACGGTGTTGCTTACAAGCAAATGCTTAACGATTATTTATCTCCAACATTGAGGGAACGTCCTGCTGTTCACAGACATGGTTTCAGCAAGATGGTGCCACGCCATACACTGCTAGGGAGACCATGGCGCTGCTTCGTGATTTCTTCCCTAGCAGATAAACCATTTGGGTGACATCTATTAGTCACCCAGGTCCCCGGATCTTTCTTCCATGGACTCTTTACTGTGGGGATATCTCAAAGGTAAAGTCTAGGAAACAAGTTCGGCTACAATCTGTGAACTGAAAGAAAATATCGTTCGTGAGGTCAATGGCATCTCGACGGCACTTCTTCGAGCGAGTGGCAAGAAATACCGAAACAAGGTTCCAAGAATATGTCCGACGTAACGGCCAACATTTGGACGATGTAATTTTTAAAAAATGAAACCTGCGTTATTCTACCTTATATTGATTAGAACTAGAAACACAAATGTTCTGTAGTTTTTTTGTGATATATATTTTAAATCCTAATTTTGTTACCGAACACCCTGTACTACTATTACTAAGAATGGGGAGGTATTGTAGATCTGTTAGGGTAATCTCGTTGCAGTTCTGATAGTCGTCCTTATTCTATCCCGTGGGTACTCTCCAAACTTTAAAAATCTTTTGGGCGTCACTGGCGTTGAAGCAAGGCTCTTTTACTAGGTCAAATAGTATTTTCCTCTCTCTTTCTTAGTTTTTTCGTAGTTTTTCCTTCTATTATACAAAACTGGCAGCACCGCCGATGCTATATCTAAGACTGTAGCGCTTCCTTTTACTCATCAACAGTACTTCTACCGTCCAGTCTGAGGACTTTCTCTGGACAATAAAGATTTTGGCTTCAAGAAACGCCTAAAATTGTCTTCTAAAGCTTATAAAAAATGCAAGACTCACATTAAATGAAGACCTTACATTTTTATAATCATTCAATTTACTACACTTGCAATCTCTTACTCATTTTAGAGTACGTATTTATGTGAATTTCTAGATATCGTACATTTTAGGATTTGGAACAATTTATATACAAATTTTTTTGTGAAATTTTAGCGACTTTAGCAAAATTCTTGAAGCATATTTGGAAGTAGAGGTTAGTAACTTTTCTTCATCTGAGTGGAGCAGCGAGCGTATGGAAGTTTGGTGTGTATAACTCGAAGTCTGCTGATGATCGTTATTCTAATACTTACTCAAAAAAATTCAGTAGGATATGTGAAGTGGATAAATTATTATGAAGTGTTATCAAATTAATTTTTAATATTTTGAATGTAACTGTATGATGTATTATGTAACTGTAACTGGCTTCCATCTCACACTGGAATAACTGCTAACGTCTTCACTGATACTGAAGAAAATATTAAAACATTATTTCAACATGGTGATCTTCAGTGGTGACAACAGTAATTCCAGTATGAGGAGGAAGCCAGATGAGAGAGACTGTTACCAATGATGAGAGTTTTGTAGAATAGTGTTTGTCTCGGTTATTCGGTGACTGAAGAAAAAAAAGTAAATATAACAGTGAGCAAGCTAGGATAATAATTTTACACCATCAAGAGTACTGTAAATTGCAGCAGTATAAACCCTACATGTGGAAGGTGAGTCTTACTTACTATGAGATCATGTTTTGAAGAAATGACACCGGAGGCCGTTCTAGTTAATTAATAGTAAGAATTTTGTTTAGAATTTTTAGAAATTCTTTCTTAACAAGTATGTTACCAATCATTAGTTGAATAATGATAACTGTATTTGATAGAGATGTTACCAGGTCTTCTAAAGTTATGTTTCACATATTTTTTTTTAAATATTATCATCACAGTGTAATTAGTCTTTTTCAAATTAATTCAACTTGTGTTGTTTATTACCTATTATCATATACCTATAAACGACGTCACTGCACTGACCGGGACACAAGGTGACTTATATGTCGTAACCAAATATCACCAGTAAAATATTTCTAGCGCTAATTTGTTACAACCATGATAATATTCTTCGATTTTCATTACAATGGGGACTTGATTCATCAAAGGAAGTAGTTGTAACTTACCGAAATGATGGTGAACAGTTTTTTTTTCTCTTGAGATAAAGGCTTTCGTTCAGCAGAGCTCAATAATAGTATATTATATTATAAGGATTAAAAGTGCATATTTTTTTAACGAGCAATATTTGCAGTTGCGAAGCGGAGCGCAGCGCAGCCGACTGAATGCAAAATTGCGAGTAAAAATAGGCACTTTTAGTCCGTATGATGTATACTATTTTTTCTCCAACCAAGTCAAAATTAAAATGAAATTATTTTTATTCAAAAATCGTTAATAATTTTGTAATAAATTTGAACACCTATTAATTATAACAACGATAGCAAGTCGGTAGTCATAGATATCTGGTATTGTTGGTAAATATCGATTGTCAGTAGACGTACTAATCATATCATTTTTGTAGTAATTTTTACGCTGCTTTCAAAATGAATCCCGAACACGATGGAATTATATAGTTGCCCAATTAGTTTGTTTTACTAAGTTAGTAAGAGACAATGTTTTTTCTTTAAATTTCAATTAGAGAGCTCAAATGCAATTACTTTTAGTCCTAGGATTAAAAGTAGCGTTTCTAATCCTAGGATTAAAAGTGTTCTAAGCAACGAGCAAATTTATCTACGGTAAGGGAATTGATGGCTTTATTACCTGAAAATAGTACAAAAATGTCAACATTTTTTGATGGTTGAAGAAAAATATATTTTTGAAATTTTATTATGTAGCAATGCACAATAAAAAAATTCAGTTGCTTTACATTTATGTTCAGAATTTGATTTATTCAATTAATTTTAGTTTGTAGTTTGTTTAGTTTGTAGTATCAAGAGAATCTCATTTGATTGAAGTACCTAATTTAAAATTCTCTTCAGTTCAGCATAAAAACCAACGTCTGATTACAGCAAAATGTATTTGTACAGCCTCCTATTGTTTCTTGTAGTCTCAAACAGTGTTTATCAACCTATTAAGTTCACGATCTTGTGAAAAATATTGGGGTCCTCTACTTTCCAGTTCATTTTTTATTCATAATGTATATGACATATATGGAACATACAAGAATCATAACGAAAATGAAACAACTGAAACATGGCTATAACTATTCTTATGAAGCTTGGATATTTCATTGCATTCTTTTCGAACTCTGATTTGAATTCAAAATCTAAATATAGCTCAATAATTTCTTCAGTTTATTGTTTAGATTTTCTATGAATGGAATATTTTCTCCCAGATTTCTTAATCGAAAATCTTTTTGAGTGAAGTACTGCTACAAAGCTCATTCTGGTATTTCGAAATGAATGCTTTTTAGACTGATGACATTCAAATTGAGTTTACAAATTGACTATTCTCAATTTCTTCTTGAATATTTCGATCTCATAGGAAAATATGAAAAATGTGTGTTTTCAATTTCTTGAAGACTCGAATTTATTCATTCATCGATAAAAATATGTCGATTCCTACTCATCGTTTTCATGAAATATCAGCTCAAGTTTTTTTATGATATAAAAATAAATGCATCTAATTTCTTAACTCACAGTTTCGCTTAGATAACCAGCGCAGTTCTGGATACAATACTAAATGATCCCATCTTATCTTATCATAAATCTCTTAGTTCAGAATATTAATCCAATTTATGGAATTACTTTCAAGGTAAATATCAACTGAATCAAGTATTTCACCACTGGTTGTTTGATTGATAGTTATATAAGAACAAATAAGCATAAAATAACGTCGAGAAGGTTCAATTCTAGAATGCGCCTATATTTAAAAAATTCCTAGAAATTCTTAGAATATCGTGTACACCTGTTTCCTTACGTCGCACACTGTGGCAAAAAGGTCCTATACCTGGCAATAAATCAGGAACTCTATAAATATATGCCAAGTTGATTATTATTAATAGGATGTGTTATTACCACAAATAAAACACATAGTTAGCATTTTGAGTTTTATTTTAATTCAAAAAGACATTATCATAAGATGTAAATATTTTCTTCTTGTTATTTATTTACATGATTACATATCCATACACAAAAGATACAGTTATTACATTTCATCATCTTCAAAATCAAAAGAGCTATTATTGTCATCGCTTTCACTACCATCGCTGGCGTCATTAATGTTGTCAAAACCACAGTGTTGCAGAAGTCCCGGTTTTAACAAATCCTTTACTTCTTTAGAAAGGCGCTCAATTCTTTTCCTTTGAAATTTTCTTTTACTGGTTATTACGGGGCCCGAGCTGTTTTTCACGACTACACTTTCTTGAAAACAGTTTGAAAGGTCGTAAATTCTCTTCCAACGAGGAAGTAATAAAAGCTGTGGAGGTCTGGTTGATAGAGCAAGAAGAAAAATTTTTTTTTGAAAGGTCTAGAGACGTTGCAGGTTCGCTGTAATAAATGTATCCAATTAAGAGGAGAATATGTTGAGTAATAAAATGTTTTGAAACTGAAATTTTGTTTGGTTCTATAGTAGGCTAAGAATTTTTCAATATACCCTTGTAGCTTTTCAATTTTCTCGATTCATATTTTTTCCATTTATCAATATTCCATATTATATTATTTCAATTTCAAAATATTTTTTCTAGTATTTCTCAATTTCTCCTACGATAATTGTATAACAAATGTCTAGCTAATAATGTTTTATCAAACTCTGTATAAATGTGTGAAATATAAATCACCGTTTGGAATTTTTGAGATCCGCCTATGATTCTAGTTACTTCTACTTAACCAGTGCCCCGTTCGATTAAGGCACGTTCCAAATACAAATTACATTAACACCTCAAGAAGTTGAACACGCACTGAAACATATTTTAAAATGATTACTTCCATAATATCTTATTGGTACATTTACAATCAAAATCATTACTGTACTACTATAATTTTCTACTAAGCTACACGTGTTCAAATAATTCGAATATTTGCTTGAAAACAACACGTCTGCTTCTCGCAGTAGAATTTTTATTCCAATTGCATAGAGTGGGAACATATAAAAACAATACAATTATTAAATATGATGAGAGTATTATTATGTAAAATCTCAAAAAAAATCAAAATACTATCATGTATTTTCGTTTTAACTTTCCAGCTTTTGTATATTTTTTTGAAATCTTCGGTTAATGCATTGTGTGACAAAGCTGACGAATTTTGGATTATTTCAAAAATAATTAACTGTTTTGCTCTACCAACTGTCTCATTTGCAAGCGCTTTTCAATAATGTATTCAGTAATAGCATATTCATTCAACTAATACTTATACAGGGAAAATAAAAAGTAATTTAATTTATCCAGAGAATAATTTTACAACAAACTAACTGCAGTGTCAAAATTAACGCTTAATAGTTTCCAGCTAAATTAAATGATCGAAATGCAATCGACAGGTCTCTTGAAAATGTGCGAAAAAATTATTCTTCTTGTTCATTAGAAATAACTTCCTGAATAACTCGATTAGGTTCGTCTCTAACTTGGTCTTGTAACTTCTTTAGATTTTGCAGTTTGTCTATAGGAACCTTTGATTGTTAGTAGCTTTCTAGGAAAACATCTGGAGGTGTAGGTTCTGGAAATCTTGGGTACTCCTATGCGTCTCTTGTCTACGAGTCCACCCTCAAAGAAAACACTGGCGAACATCACGTGCTTAGAGCTGAAAGGTTCTATCTTGTAACCATATACTATCATTTGGTAATTTATGACTATTGACATTTTAAGCATTTTGGCAAGGAATTGTATAACTTGTGTTCGGAGACATTGCTATTCACTTAAAAATTTAGAATAAATAAAAATCAATAATTATGTTACCAACTATTTCTGCCCAAACATTGATTTTATGGTGTTGAGTATGACAAGTTTGTCCTTGTTTTTGAGATTGAGATAACAACTATATTCAGCTATCCTGAAATATTGAAACACTGCTTTATGACGTTGTTTCCACCACGAGAAACTTTCCTTGTAATATACGACGGTACATTTAGATGACGATAGTCAGATTCATATCATCTTCTTCATATCATCAGGCTTTTGTAAGGCTGATATTATTTTCAATATTTCTACTAGGGCTCATAGTGTTATTTGAATTGTTGACAGATACTTCATCTTGCTCAAAAAACTTTTCACTTTCGACGTGGATAATAGCAGTCTGCTGATCAACTTTGATGTTGAAGCAACATCTCGGACCAACATGTTTCGCTGGTTTTCCAAATTCCAACGTGGTCGCACTTCGCTACAGGATGGATGTCGTGAAGGTCGTACAAAATCGGCTTTTGTACCAGAACACATTGATGCCCTGCGTAAACTAATATTGCAAGATCGTCATGTGACATACCATGAGATTGAAGCAAACTTGGATATTAATTCCATTTGCAAACATTGAATATTGCATGAAAATTTGGCTGTCGAAAAGATTTGTTCGCGTTGGATACCGCATAATTTGAAAATCGCTCAAAAATAGCTCGAGTCTATTGGTACAAAGAAATGCTATAAAAATTCAATCGAACTACTTCAAAGACGTCTATAAGATCTTGACAAGCTACGAATCATGGATCTATGTATATGAATACTGAAACTAAACAATCGACTGTATGGGTCTCTCAAGACAAGCCAAATCAAACAAGTTTACTCGCACATGAAGCACTCCAAAGCAAATGGTCGCCTGTTTTTTCATTAAAACTGGACATGTCGCTACAGTTCCATAAGAGCAACGTAAAACGGTCAATTCTGAGAATGATACACCAGTATCTGTTTGTCAGAAGTGTTCTAAAAAATAATGGAAACCAATCGCAGAAAACGACAATACCAGCTCACACACATCATTTCAAACAAAAACGTTTTAGAACAGTTAAAACATCGAATTGATGGATTATACGTCATACACTATTGTTTGTCTTTTACAGTGCATATTGGTGATTTTTTGAAGCCGAAATAGGTCAGAACATTGACTTTTACATGTTATTTTAAACTGATTTTATATAAAAAGTGATTTAAAATCAAGACGATTTATCAAGAAAAACATATATGAAGGTCAAAGAAGTAAAAAGTTAGGAAGAGAAAAAATTTCTGTACAATGGTCAATTTTTACCTTTTGATGGTCCTAATAGAAGGTCTGGTATTTCATTGACAGTTTTAGGTTAAGAGCTGAGGCACAAGTGCAGTTTCTATAACACAAAAAATAAAAAATGCAGTATGCTTCTTACACATCAGATACATGTGTGGAAATTTAAAATTTCACATTAAATTTACCTAAAGTCTTTGAAGAACTGTCTTCTTCGACCATCCACTCTAATAGGGATTTGAACCTTCAACGCAGTGGTGGTGGTGATGGGATCAATGACGTCTGGTCTAATTGAGCACTAGCTAAACTTTAGGTTATGGACCGTCGAAATAGCTATTCATATTTTCATGACAATTAGTCCATGAGGTGAGGAGTGAGGACGAGAAATTTTGAATTGCGGACATAAATAGCTTTCGAGAAATTGAGTTTTGAACACGTGTATTTTCAGCTTTACGTGAACATAAATCGTTTAAGATGTCATGTTGTATTGTGCCATGTATGGCGTGTCCAATGTTGCCATTTATTATTTAGGAGTTAGATTATGTCTCAATTAATAGAATTCTTGGAAGAATACTATTACGTTACTATTACGTTTACAGTGCCATACTAGAATTCGGTTTATTATTCTATTTTACCAATTCAACTGGTTTCTTTTAAACACTGCTTAGTCTGAAATTTTGACACAAATTTGATAATTTGTTTTTCTCATAGTTGAGAAAATTGGATTAGGTAATTTATATAGATTTATTCATCTCTGGAAGAGAACGCTGTCAGTTCTCTTTAGATGAACTCATGAACCAGGTAGAAAGAGAATAACCTCAAATACGAACAGTCAAAGCTCGCTTGTTCACAAAATATGTGGAGGACATTTTGATCGTTGAGAAACTCTTCAGACACACGACTATTTGTTTTAGAAGCACAGGTCACAAAATTCTCACTAGTACACGATATGACAGTAGAAGTAGAAAGACAACGCGTGATAAAAGCAGCTGCTGAAGTCATACAAGAGGATATACGGTCGCAATTCACAATTCACACAATCCAACTTTTTCCAGAATGTAAATTCAGTTATACCTGATTCTTTGAAGCTGTTTCTCGATTGATAAATAAGAATTTATCAATTCTTTTACATTTCTTTCCTTCCTCTAGAGTTATTTATTTCATTCTCTTCTTAGTTCATTCTGCAACCTTGAACATTATCATTTATACTTCGCATCTTGTTCTTTACATCCCATCATAAAAGTTCAGAGCTTCGTTAGTATAATCATACTCAAAATTCAATAAGAAAGGCAGAATTGCAAAAAATTGCGAAGTTCGAAAAAAAAGATAAACTTTGAAAGGCTTAATATAGGAAACCATTGGGTCTACAGAGATAGTTCTAGTAACATGTTGTAGTAAATTTAGTCTACTTAAAAATTGTACTGAGAAAGTTTTTTCAAAAAATTAGTTCTTCATCGCCAGAATTTGAAAAGATCCAGATTTTTGACAAAGTTCCGTTCGGCGCCTAAGGCCACATAATTGAAAGCATTTAAAGGCCAACATCACAAGTCTACAAAAAATCAGAACTACCGAATTTGACAGATGCTATAATATATTAAGTTACTGAACAAGTGAGCAAACTATATAATATCAATGAATAAGCTTTTGTACATTAGTATATCTCAAAAATGAACATTTGTCGAAACAATAATCTATCGTCTAATATCAAAGGACAATATCCACGTTCTTAATCAATCCTTTTGTTTGTACATGCCTGGTCATGTAGTAATTTTGTAAAGGAATAAAATGACCCGAAGTTGAAATAACTGCAATTATTTATTGAATCTAAATGCGTGAAACTGATAAAGGAATTTGTTATCAATTTAAATTGATAACAGACGACTGTTTCATTCTAGAAATGAATAAATGTTCTAGATAGCAACTTGACTAATAAATTAAATGTGGAACTTAGTCGCAGGCGTGTGGGTGAAGTTTTTAAGTCTCCAAATGTGAAATATACATTTTATTACTGCCAGTAGCGTCACTTAAATTTAAGGGAATATGGAGGAAATAGTAGATGTTAAAACAAATTTCCATTGTATTTGTCTCAAATTTCATTCTATTGATTTTATACAGTGGAAAAGCATGTACTTTGTTTTCTCTGAAATTTCATAAGCTTTCCCAGTATAAGCGATCGTCTATTCGGTTTTACGGATGATGCCACGTATACTACATTCTCATGCCTCTGGAATACAATGATCTCGTTTCCTATACAGTATCTCAATCATTTGAAAAGATAATAAAATATAACACTTTATGAAAATGATTTCTTAAACGTTCTTATCTTTCAATAAGTCTGTTGAATGAATTAAATACGATTTTAACGTATATACATTCTATATAGAATTGCAGTCTTTCAAATTGAGGTGTTTCAGCCCTGTATTTTGTGGGAGCTTAGCCCACACTCCATTACTACTTATTTACAATTTTTACGGTGTATTATATATTATATCTATCAACTTGTGGACTACTTTCCGTTTTTCTATGTCCTTTATATTAGTTCTCCTTCTCAAACTATCAAATGCTAGTTTGAAGTTGATGAATAGAATTTGCATACCAATGTTGTTTATAATATGAATCTTGATTTTCCTTGTTTTACGCTTTTTGGATACTCCCCTATTTCTGAATTTACTAACTTTCCTTTTCTTCCGTTTATTATTATTATTTATTAGTATTATATACGTTGTTGAGCAAACTGATTCCTCTCTAATTGCTACATGATCTTAAATATTCTGTGCCTCAAGTTATCATTCCCGTATTTTATTAGAACATTAACTATTTCGTCTAATCCTCTTGTTCTATTGAGTTTTTTCATTTTAACAAAATATTCAATTTCTGTCGGTTTTCCTTCATATTCTAAAATTGTTAACACGCTTATATCATCTTCATGCTCACTGTCTTCTTCCATTAAAAATTTTGGGAAATACTCCATTCTTTGTCCTCGATATTTGTTGTAGTCCATTTTTTATTTTGTTTCCTCATTTGTTGACAAAATTTCATTTTATTTTTATTATTGTTTTCCAAAATGTCCATACTATAATTCAGCTATTTCATTCTTATTGTTTCAATAACTTTGTGCTTACTATTGTTATTTTTCTATATTTATTATACCATTCATTATTGGTTCTTGTATCTTTTGTATCAAAAAAATTTCTCAATTACAATTCACATTTTTTTACATTTACAATTACATACTTGGAATATTCACTATATTTTGATGATTTCCGATAACTTAATGGCTTATTGTGCATTAAAGTTTCTACTAATTGACTGCAAAAGCATTGTTGTTATTTTTATTTTTCACATTCTTTTCTTCACGCTGGAAAGATTTTTTGCGAAAGTTTCTCGTAAACATTCCAAATTGTTTTCACAACTTCCTCCTTCCTAATCGGTGCCGTTAGCTCATTTCCTATTGAAAGCCTATGTGTCGTGGCAGAGTCGCCATGTGTTGATTGAAGATGAGGGGGACTCCAATTAGTGGAAGCTTAATAAAACCATATCTTCAAAATCACTGATATATTTTTAACTTACACATTTAAACAACTAACAGTATCTAAAGGTACTAACCTCCGACATCCTGTTGGTGATCGTAGTATGTATGCGTGACAACGATACAACTGTCTCCCTGTTTATTATGCTCAATGAAGTATTTATACAAAATATCAGGTATCTTGACATCACTTAGTCGAATTACAACAATTACAACGTTTGTTATATTTTAGCGTCTCGTTTGTAACGATACGTATTTGTTGATCGACTCGAATTGCACGTTTTTGATTTGTTGTAGCCTATATATATATATATATATATATATATATATATATATAATTAACCTTATTATTTTTAACGAATTTCTGGTTCAACAACCGTAATAACAAATTTTTAAGTATACCTGCCAAGTGCTCGTTTGTTGTACATATAATGGCTAAGTCTACTTCCAAATGCATATCTGCATTTTCCACGTGTCCAGAAGCATTAAATATTCAATTGTTCCACTCATTTATAAGCTTGAAGAGATCACAGCTTACATTGTTGTATCCGGCGAAACACGGAAGTATTTTTCTCATCACTAACAACAAACGCACTAACATTTTGTGAATTTCACAATGATAGAATAAAATAAAAATTGCCTCCGTCTATGTTTTTAAGAACTGCACGAAATACAAGTCCAATAATTTTTAATTAAAAAAATATTTAAAAAATGATCACAGTTATTCTGTTTCACAGTTTATAACATCGATAATTTGCAGAATGGACTTGATACAATGAATTGACAAATTAATGGTGGTCTCCACTATCCACAAGTTTCAATTTAGAACTGATTAATATTGTTAAAAGTACCTATAATGTCATTTACATTCAGCGCAAATGAATCCTTAACATAATTCACGGTAAATGTAAGATAAAGTTGAACGAATGGTCTGTTTATACCAAAAACGTTTTCCTCAATGGACTGGCAATAATGTTGTTATTGTTAGTGCATATGTTCGGGTTTACCCATAGACTTCATAATGACGGCTAAAGAAATTGGAATAAGCAAAGTATCATACAAAGAAGAAACATTCATATCATCATCCAATCATTTGGTTCATGGAATAGAGTCTACTGATTTCGAACGAAGATTGGATTCTATTTCTTCAATTAGAGTAATTCCTACATCAGATATTTGGTAAGAAGGACCATACACCATACATTGGTGTATTCAATACACATAACACCTATTATTCATTGAATGAGAATTCACACTGAGTTCATTCAACACGTTCACAATTATTACCTGATTTTATAATAGACTTGCGTTTGAAATGAAAATAAATAGAGAATTTTTTCCCATAGAAAGGATTGGTGATCCTGTACCTAGGTATATTCTGCACAATGTTTGTGTGGTTATTAAATACAATAGACGATTGCTGTACTTTTTCCTACTTCATTGAATGTTTTTGTTGATATTACAAATACAAGTAAAGAAGTCGTCGCACTCTCTGCGCATTTTTACCGTTAGCAATCAGTAAATATTATATATAACAGGATATATTGAAAACTTCTTAGCCTACTATAGAACCAAACAAAATTTCAATGTCAAAATATTTTATTACTCAACATATTCTCCTCTTAATTGGATACATTTATTAAAGCGAACCTGCAACGTCTCTAGACCTTTCAAAAAAAAAATATTTCTTCTTGCTCTGCAAACCAGAACTCCACAGCTTTTATAACCTCCTCTTTGGAAGAAAATTTACGACCTTTTAAACTTTTTTTCAGTTGAGGAAAGAGATGATAGTCGGACGGAGCCAAATCTGGTGGCAACATGAGATGTTTGTGCAACTCATTGTCCTGCAAAAACATAACACCCTTGGATATCTTTCCGCATCTTTTCTCTTTAATTTTTTCCCGTAGAGGATCAGTAATGTCGAATAGAAATCTCCAGTTATTGTTCTACCCTTATCTCAAAAATCAATCATGATAAGTCCATGGCAATCCGAAAAAACTGAAGCAAGAACTTTTCCAGCAGATTTATGGACACGAAACTTCTTAGGACTTGGAGAACCAGAGTGTTGCCATTCCATTGATTGTTGCTTTCTTTCTAGATCGTAGAAATATGGTCTCAGCCATAGTAAAAACTCGGTTTAAGAAGTTTACATCGTTTTCAAATCGAGCACATATCGAACGCGATGTATCTACCCTTGCACGCTTTTGGTCAACATTCAAACATTTGGGGATCCAGTCAAATAAAATATTCACATTCAGATATCCGTTTTAGCTCAACTCGACTGTCTGATAAAATCATGTCATGAACTGAATCGATATTTTCGGGGACTGACACAGAAACTTGCCTTCTCGATCGATCATTATCTTCAATGGAAAATTTACCTCTTTTGAAGCTTGCAGTCCAATTTTTCACGGACGCATACGAAGGACATTAATCACCAACGGATTAAGCATATCTTCGTAAATCTGCATACCTCTTAACCCTTCTAAATACAGGTACTTGATGATGGCTCGATACTCCAATTTTTCGATTTTCACAATTTCGGTGGACATCTTTTCCTTTTAATCTATTGCTTAACTCTGGTTCACTTTTTTAACGTCAAACTTTACACTGACACTTCTAATAAGTTATTGTTCGTTGCTATGGTAACGCAATATTTTGTTTATGGAACTGCTCTAGGTTAACTAGATATCAATACATCCTCGTATATGAATATTATTGTCATTTGATGTTCATCGATGTCTTATAATGTCTATTGACGTCGATTGATTTCGATTCACATCATTTAAGTATGCACGATTGTCTTACTATCCTGGTCGCACCTCGATCCATTAATATCCGTGACCCAGACGACGTATGTTGAACCATATAATCGGGGACACATAAGTCCACGTTCAGTTTATGGAAAAATTTACTACTAAGGCTCGAAACACTAAATAATATTTTTGATTTACTCGAATGTTGCAATTCATAAGGTTACCATGCTCAAGGGACATCAGCAATTTATATGTACGTCTCCTTACTCACGTCTTTCTTTTGATAAATTATGTATTTTTAAGAATCTGTTTTTTATACAAATGAAGGTAGATCTGTTAACGCCAATAAAAGTTAGCGAGTATGAAAACAATAAACAAAATATAAGAAAAGAGACGTACTAATATAGAGGACATGCTGTAATAGAAAATAGTTCAACCTTCCAATTGCTAATCTCAATTTAATGACACGTCCTGTTAATTGGCCACTTAGCTAATGTCACTTGAAAAAAAGTTTATTTTCTTCTGTTATAAGTATCAGTGTTTATTTATAGAGGGGGTTTCAGAGAAAATAATCGCTTCTCAAAGATAGAAAACCCCAAAAATATTTGGGGTTTCCTCGGTATAAAATTTTCGTAACGGCATCTGTATTCAAGACAAAGGGTATTGAAAAAAAAATATATATATATATATATATATATATATATATATGTTTTAGAAGCTCATAAATCCAATGAATTTATTTTTATGTCTGATTCTCATAGAGGGCGCGAGATGAACGGTTCGGACCATGTAGTATTGAATATAATTTCACACCAAAAAGATACTCTTGATAAAACTCGATACTGTGTACCGATTTCGGAATATTTGGATTTAAAAATTATGTAATAACCGATGCTGGTAGGAAGTAATGATAAATGAATTGATTAAACAAAAAAGCACAAGTTGAGAGTTGAAACAAGGCTAATAACATGAAATAGAATTCAATTAGAGTAGGTGATCAAAATGTCTTCCGCTTTCACGAATACACCAGTCTATCCTAAGAATATATTAATCTTCTAAATGGTTGTGAATCAGCTATGAGATCATTAAAGTGACGTTGAACTGAGTCTTTAAATTCTTGAGGTTATTTTACCTCAGTAGGAGCTTCTGCACCTCTACCAATCCTAAACAGTCACCTAAGGTTAATAAAATTTCAGTGTATTCAAAATTTGAGTACATTTTAATTAACAGTATCTAATTTAACAAATAACAAGGTTTTAGAAATGTAATTATCATTGACTCAACGTCAAAACTATCAATGAATGACATTTTTCCAAGGCAAACTCAGAGAAAATGCTATGTCCGTGTAAAATTTTAATTAAAGTTAAATAATTTTAGGTACTCAGCTATCTGAGGTCTTAGTATGAAACAAACAATAGCTTGAGTCCCAGAATCGCAGTACATAATCATTAAATTGTTTTTGTTTCATATTAATGCCTCCAATAGCTTAGTGCCCATAATTATTTAGCTTTGAAAAACAATATCCCAACAACAGACAAGCGATCTTTACCTATTCTTCTGACTATTATACAGATTAAAAATTCCAATTTTTCTCGATTTCTTCCACTGTCACTTTGACAGTAAATAACAATAGTAAAAATAGTAAAAAAAATAACAATAGACCGGTTTCTATTGTTATTTTATATTAAGCATCATTTCATGCGAAAAATATCGAATTAAATAATTATAAATCTAAGATTAAATTGTGCAGAAAGTAGATAAAATTTAATATACTTCACAGGATGTGGGTATATTTACTGTTTTCTAAATTTAATTTAAGTCTTCGTTACCGCTAGAATCGTTCTTGACTAGTAAATTTTAGTACAAATAACTATGATTAGAATCGAATCGCTTTCTAGTCATCATAAATTTAAATCTCTAAAAGGGTTGCTACTTTTCAAAATCTTCTCATTTTTTCCATTCCAATTGAGGTATTTCCAAAACATATGATTTGAACGCATCAATCGCGTCTTCATGTGTAGAAAAACGTTAAACTTGCATATTATTTTTATTTTCCGGAAATAAGAAGAAGTCATTAGATGCCGTACAAGGATACGGTGGATGAACCAACAATTCGATGATTTGACTGATCAAAAACGTTTTTGTTTGAACTGATGTTTATGATCTCGCATTGTTATGCTGGAGAATGATTCGTCTTCTGCGATTGATATCCCTGATTTTTTCCAACACTTCTAGTAAAAAAATGCTAGTATACCATTCAGAACTGACCATTTTATGTTGCTCTAATGGTACGGGAGCGACCGACAAGTCCAGTTATTCCGAAAAAACAGAAAACCATACAATCGATTGATGTTATATAGCTTCGGGTTTACATACTTATATCCATGATTATTCCCAGGACACGATCTTATTGACGTTTTTTGAAGTCTTTCGATTGAATTTTTGTAGCATTTCTTTGCACAAATCGACACGAGATATTTTTTGAGCGATTATCAAATTCTGCGGGATCCAACGCGAATATCAGTTCAATAACAACGCCGATGTTCTCTGGCACAACAGAATGTAGCGAAATGCCACCTCGATTGAATTTGGAAAACCAGCGAAATACAATGGCTTGAGACGGTGCTTTTGCACCAATAGTCGAAGCGAGTTGATAGGCATACACAGCTGTTGGTTTTATATACGTCGAAAGTTATGGCTATGTGAGATTTGACATATTTACATCAGTAGCATCCCTCGTAGATATAAGGTTGGGAAATTGGTTATTCACTCCTCAGGTAAATAAGAGCATCATAAAATTATTACATTTCCATAAAACTTATAAAAAATTCATCTGGTCCAGGATTCAACTGAGTTCATTTCATAGACTGAATTTTTGTGAAACGTTACAAGAAACGAAAGCCATCAGTCCCAATTTTTTAAATGTATCCATTTTATCGATGGAGTCTCCTTTACACGGCAAAAATTTTTAATTCACATGATTAATAATAATAATTAATAACTTTATCAATACTTTATACCAGCATCGGTTATTATTTCATAATTTCAAATTCAAAATATTCCGAAAACGGTATACAGTATCGAGTACCTTTTTAGTGTAAAATCAAATGATTTTCAAGTTCAATCGAAATTTTTCTTGATAATTGTGATATTGAAAAAGTTATGTTCAATACTACTTAATACAGACCGTGTATCTAGCGCCCTCTATGAGAGTCAGACATAAAAACAAATTCATTGGATGTATCAACTTTCAAAACGTATAAAATTTCAATACAATGTTGCCAGTAGTTGCGACAGAATCATAAAAAATGTGCAATTTTTGACTGTGCAAACCCCAAATATTTTTCAGTTTTCTGTCTATCCTAGAGACGGGTTCACTTTTTTTGAAGCACCCTGTATAGGTTACATTATTCTACTGCTATGCTTCCAATAATTATAGAATCATTAATCACTTCGACCAAAAATAAATCAATATTATAATAAAAACTCAGTAGATTAATTTCACCACTTCCTTCTTATTCTCCCTTGCACCCGCTCTACTTCATTCATTCGTTAATATCTTAACATTTCGTGTAGCGACTAGACATAACTTTGTATCAAGAGACACACCTGTACTATTGTTGTTTGGGTTAGATTGATACAATGGAGGTGTTGGTTTACATTGTTCAAATTTGAAAACAGAGAAAATATAAACATGCCATTAATCATTTAAACGTTTTAGTAAGGTATCTCGTTGACACAAAAGGCTTTAAATATACATATTTCAAAAGTGACGTATGCATATTTCTTAGATAAAAATGGTAGCTTTGTGGATAATTTATTGAAATTATTGTTTAAAGCCTAATTATAATGGAAGATATTAGGATATGTTGATATACTAAATGAAGAACAATGAGACACATTGCAAATAATTTGAAAATCTACTTAGAAAAGAGGACTATAATGGATATATACCAGTTTCGAGGCGGTTTTTCTACTATGATAAAGGTAGCTTCAAAATATATATCGTGTACGCGAAAACAGTATCTGGTGTTGAAAATAATTGTCCTCAAGGAAAACAAAAAGGGTCGTTGAGTACCAAATCATGTTTATCCGTTGATTGCTCATCCACTTAACCTTTTATCTGGTTATCAATTTATCCCATAATGTCCAGAGCTATGGAGATGTCTTAAAATGATTATAGTACATATGACCTAAAAAATCTTTTTGCTGGTTTGACAGACTCGGAACCTGACTGCTGCAGTTTTTATATGTTTTAAATATTTTATAAATGTTTTTTTTGTAAGAACCGATATATATCAAATATTTATACTTCACTTTTGAATATTGCCGTTATAATATTGAGGAATTCCCATTAATTCATAAGGTCTTTCTATGCAAATAGACTCAAATATTATGGTTTATTCTATACTATTCAACTGCATATTTCTATATTATTGGATAATACAGATTCACAATTCACATTTATCACTTTACAGAAGTGAGGAAATACATAAAGTTGGAGAAATTCATGGCTTTCATAATTATTTATATAAATATTTACACAAAATAGACTACCTATTTCATACCTTTGTGTTTTACTCAGACATTTCAATTTAGCAGTAGCAAACCCTCTAAGTTAGCAGGTGTGGTAATATAATTATATACTACTGAATAAGGTACCTTAATTAATTAATTTACCTCGAAACGATATTTACAACAAAATCGATTACATGTACTGGAAGAACTTTACTCATTTCATTATTCCTTCTCATTGCATTACACGACTGTTTATTACTTATACTTTATTTCGTGTAGTTATTGCATTATTTATAATAAGCATAAGAGTGTTCCTGAAATACTGGCTATTTATAAGGTTTCAATTTGTTATTGACAGACACATACAGTTATGATACATTCTGCAATCAATTTGGAGTTTCCTGATAAACTATATTTTTTGTTTTGTTTTGTTGTGCTTCGATTCCGCAAATTTTCAGCAACTGGCCCTGCGATTTATTTATGATCATTTCAAACGCCAGACGTACCAGAAATTGTAAACGTTCAAAATCGAATAGTAAACTCGTCGGAATTATTGGTATACGCGGATGAAGACATCCTCTACTTTGTAATATCCCTTTATGATTGTTGCCTCAATGACGTTATTCATCAACTTTTTCACAGCCAGTATTGTTCCATTGCACAGTCGAGGTTGATTAATGTTACGCAACTGATCCTTCTTGTAACTGCAAATTGTGAGGTGGTAATCCAGGTAATTCCAGTGAATTTAAAAACTCCATGGAATAGTTAGCTACGTCATCCTGGTTCCTAACGGTGTCGACTTATTTGAAGGAAACCAACTGTCCCGGAAGAAAATTTTGAATGGTTGCATTGAGATCCTCGATACTTTATTTTCCGCCGCCAATACTGCTCGTTCACCCAGCCAATTATGGTTATCGAACTGTTGCGCTATATCTAGGAAAACACGCTGGATAAGCTCCTCTTTTAAACCTGTGATGTGACAGAAGTATGTAGGTAATGTAATGTGATATTTGCATGTTGGCAGTAAAGTGTCAATATCGCAGAAGATCAACAAAAAAAAAATCATAACTTGAAATGTCACTATCACAAAGGATCACCGAAGTAAAGAAAGTTCTCGCGCACGTAGCGTTAATAGTCACTCACACATATAGAAGGATGCACTCTTTGAGGTATCGATCGACATGGAGGATGGATCGACATATTAGTTGGTTGTCAAATGTCAAATATTAAGGTTGCGTTCAGAAATTTGATTTGTGACCAAACTTAAGTGTTATTAATCTATATATAGTTGGATGTCAAATATCAAATATTATGACTGTGTTCAGAAATTTTAGTTATGACAAAAATCAAGATTCATCAATCTGTATATAGTTGGTTGTCAAATGTCAAATATTATCAATATTATGGTTGCGTTCAGAAATTTGATTTGTGACCAAACTTAAGTGTTATTAATCTATATATAGTTGGATGTCAAATATCAAATATTATGACTGTGTTCAGAAATTTTAGTTATGACAAAAATCAAGATTCATCAATCTGTAAATAGTTGGTTGTCAAATGTCAAATATTATCAATATTATGGTTGCGTTCAGAAATTTGATTTGTGACCAAACTTAAGTGTTATTAATCTATATATAGTTGGATGTCAAATATCAAATATTATGACTGTGTTCAGAAATTTTAGTTATGACAAAAATCAAGATTCATCAATCTGTATATAGTTGGTTGTCAAATGTCAAATATTATCAATATTATGGTTGCGTTCAGAAATTTGATTTGTGACCAAACTTAAGTGTTATTAATCTACATATAGTTGGTTGTCAAATGTCAAATATTAAGGTTGCGTTCAGAAATTTGATTTGTGACCAAACTTAAGTGTTATTAATCTATATATAGTTGGATGTCAAATATCAAATATTATGACTGTGTTCAGAAATTTTAGTTATGACAAAAATCAAGATTCATCAATCTGTATATAGTTGGTTGTCAAATGTCAAATATTATCAATATTATGGTTGCGTTCAGAAATTTGATTTGTGACCAAACTTAAGTGTTATTAATCTACATATAGTTGGTTGTCGAATGTCAAATATCATGGTTGTGTTCAGAAATTTAAATCTTGACAAAACATCAAGGAAAAACAATATTGTTGTTTTTGTCTGCCAAATCTGTCCAGCAATCTCGATTTTTAGAGAGACCAATTCATTTTTATATATATATATAGATAATCTGGCATTTTAAAAAACACGTATAACAGCAAAACGTAAAAATAATACGTTCTACGTGAAATTTATTAGTCAGGCTATCGGCGCTGATTACGTAGCTTATCTGCTGAGCCGCTACAAGAGAAACGAGCGCATTTAATCGAATTTTGAAAGTTAATTGTGAAGTAACTGTAAATGCTGAAAAAAACCAATTGAATCGTTAAATTGAAGTAAAAATAATTCAAATGTCGTTTCTAAGCTCATTAGATCTCAATTAAACTACTCACATTGTTCGTTTATTGATACTATTGATTGCTCAAAAGCAGTTAATTGATCAATATGTGAATTAATAGAAGTAGATATATTTTATTAGAAACTTATTTGAGGGAGTCACGAAACAATGTAACGCAGTTCCAAACTACACTGTTCTCAGATTTCAAAACATTTGAAACTGGAATTTAAGAATGTTTCATATACAGAACCACACAGAAACCGTCATAAAACCACATAAATTATGGAACGTGAACCATCAACTTTTTAATGATGCGCATGACCATGACTGTTTTTAACGATTATTGATTAAATATGAAAAAATATTCAATAGTCTTGATAAAATGAGATAATAGTTTATCATATCATGACTTAAAACAAAGGGATATTTTATTTGAATGTTTCAACTAGAACCTTAATATACTGTCAGAATTTTACGTGTATAATATTTACATTTATCAATGAATGACCTTGTATCATATGGTAATGTACGGAACGTATAAAATTTCCGATATGGTTCAATCCATCACTAGACTGGAAAATGTGGACCGGGCTTTAGGGAGACAGTTTATACAGAGATTCTATCTGTCCGCCTCATAGCCATAAACTAAGTTACAAGTCGCAGAAACAGAATCTTCATATTTGTAATCAGCATAAAAAACTGGCTCAGGAAGAAATAAGTTTTGGTCCCTGACTCTTCGACTAGCGACTAGCTATCAGGAAGCTCATTCTGATTATAAATATATGAAAAAACACATATAATTTGAGAATTTCAACCGATCATGTTTTCTATTTTCTATCATATTTACTAGTGAAAATTCAGTCTTTCTTTTCTTGCTTATTTCGCAACGATATGCTTATTCACTTAAAACACTCCTTCAAAAAGTTTTATTGATTTTAACTCGATATTCCATTCAATAATGATAAATTATAACGGCTTTCGGAAAATTA
Source organism: Diorhabda elongata (assembly GCA_026230145.1). Classification (NCBI taxonomy): domain Eukaryota; kingdom Metazoa; phylum Arthropoda; class Insecta; order Coleoptera; family Chrysomelidae; genus Diorhabda; species Diorhabda elongata. Next base: position 7,768,698 of record CM047928.1, read on the forward strand.
AAACTGCCATACCAGTAGTGTACCTATTCTTAAGATGCAAACCCGTATGTGGGTGTTCAACTTTTTCCGCGAGTGCGAAAGTGGCATACCGTGTTCCACAGATATGCACATGAAATATACTTTATCTACTACCGATATTTGTGTTAATTTTTTCTCATAATGTCGAGATAATTCCTTGAGTGCAGTTGTATTGAAAGTGACTGATGTACCATGGTACGTATTAATCTTCTAGTAACACCGCATTACACGATTTTGGTACTTGCTTGTACTGATAAATCGAATAAACAGGTAGTGAGTCACAGACAAAAAGTTAAAAACAAAACTTTTGATGCGACAATGGTCATATCTTCGTTATTATGGAAATAAGACGAAAAAGTGATGAACAAAAATTGTAGGCAACGACTACTTATTACTATAACCTGCCTCATATTCAAATTTCTGTTATTATCCTCTATCTCACAATATGTAGTTTTACCAAATCTAAATCTCTACAAAATTAACACTCTGTATATGAATAACTAATAACTAAACGATTATTATTTATTGAGTCGGCGAATATTGTATAGTTTTCAATTTAACTTTATAGGCCAAGTATTCAAGCATTTCCCCTTCGAATTCTTTAATGCAGCACCGATTTATTACAAATTTTACAGATGATAAGTTTGTATCCAAAAAGTGAGATGGTGCCGATTCGCAATTCAAAAGTACGATTTTTCGTCAAAAAACCGCATTTTTCAGTAGTTTTTTACATATAACTCTGTAATGATGCATTTTATCGAAAAAAGTGTGATGAACAAAAATGAAACTTATAAAAAAAACAAAGAAATTAAATTATATTCTAAGATCTTAATGATCTACCTAAAGCAAGTTATAGATACTTAAATAGGTTTTGTTTTACGTAATTGAGCATTTAACCTCAAATAATGGGAAAAGGGTACATTTTTCAACAAAAGTCATAGAATACTTTTTAAAAAGACCTTTCAAATGACCACTGATAAAATTTCTGAAATTTAAGTGAAATTTCAGTGAGATATGGTGTAAAATAGTTAAAGCTAAAAAGAATTGCACTGAAACTAATGCCATTTCCAATTCAAAATTAAACTTATTCCTTGTGCCAAATTATTTATTTGAATGTTATTCACTACATCTGAAAGTTTGATTGATTTTTCTTTATTTTTCAAAAAAAATTTTTTTGCTCATATATAAGAGATATAAAAACAAATAAACAGTCAAATCAAAGCATTATTTATGACGATTATTTTGCTTTTTATATTTTTTTAGTAGCATAATTTATTTGTCACTATAGTGCGAGGATTGCTTCTCCACAACCCTTTGACCCTTTTTTAATAAAATGTGGAGGTTCTCAAGCCCTTCTAGTATACATAGGCTTGTAGCCCTAAAAATTACCTTTAAACCTTTAAAATGGTTTTCTATAGGATCTGATTTTTTTGTGAACATAAAGAAGTACAAAATTTTGGCGCACAGAAAATCAAAATACTGACTACAGAAATGATATTACTGAGAAGTGAGACAAAATAAGGAATAACATTAAAAGAGTAAATTTGAACTTAAAACCGTTGGCGATATTTATACTGAATACCCTGTTTACCCCAACACTGACAATTACACTGTTTGACGCGCGTTTCGATAACCAAGTTATCGTCTTCAGTGACTGAAGGTAAACTGAAATCTAATAACTTGACTTACCTGTTTTATACAAAATTTTCCCACCAATCAACCTTCTCTCACGAAAATTAATTCCAGCGGGAAAAAACTCCTTGGTGGGAATATTCATATTCATTTTTAGACTACTAAACAGTAGACTGGGCTGTAAGGAATTGGCCCTTTCTCCCAATTCAAGCTACTCTTACATCTAGCAATTTCAATACTTTAAAATGCATCTAACAATTTATTATTGGATACATTTTTTAATATAAATCCCCAGAGGCTCAAATTTGGAGGGGAGTGATATATATGAAATAAGCTGAGAAGATTGTGACGGAAAGTATATTGAGCAGACTAAGAGATCCGTTATTGTCCGGTTTAAAGAACACATAGCTCATTTGAAGTATAGACGGACCGGACCGATCACGCTGTCAGTAACAATTATGACATAAATATTAATAATGTAAAATTGTTAAAAAAAGTATCCAATAATAAATTGTTGGATGCATTTGAAAGCATTGAAATTTTTAGATGTAAGAGTAGCTTAAATTTGGCCAATTCCTTATAGCCCACTCTACAGTTTAGTAATCAAAGAATGAAAAAAATATTCCTGCTGGAATTAATATTCGCGGGAGAAGATTTATTGTCAAGTCAAGTTATTAGATTTTAGTTTACTTTCAGTCTCTGAAGACGATAGCTTGGTTATCGAAACGCGCGTCAGACAGTGTAATTGTGAGTGTTGGTATAGTGGTGGTGTAAACAGTGTATGAGAGAGAAAAAAGTCAAAGATATAACTCAAATAAGCCTTACACCTGAAAAGATAGGTAAGTATCAGTTTTAAGTAAGTAAAATCCATGTTCACTTTTAGATAAAACGATTGACAATCCGGACTGGATTCAAATTTCACTTCTTATCTTAATATATGAGGGTTTAAGACAAACAAGTTCAATACGAGTGCAGTTGGACGGAAGATTTTTTAGTAGTATAACTCAAAGGCATTGATAATGGTTTGAAAAAGATTTCGAAAGCTTGTTGCTTGAAAACAGACCGACCCAGAAGACCTGTTGCTTATAAGCTTGAGTATTTATCAATGTTCATAAAAAAATTTTTTGCTAATTATGGAAAAAATACAGAATAAAAACAATTGATTTAAAGGTGCAATTAACAAAAAAACTATTGGAAAAGTTAAGTGAAGAACTAGACGTGTTAGTTTCTATAACTGATGAAGATGTATTTCCAATATAATGCTGTTAATAATTTGATTATGATGTTCTTCGTCAATGTTCCAGTAGGGTTTTATTGTTGTGACCCGTAATCTTTAGCTCTTGCTCTTGTACATCACTTTTGGACAATCATTTAACCATCATCTTGGAGTGATTTTGTCCAATTTTTAATCGCATTTCGTTCAATCGGCATATTATCATAGCAATAAACATTTTCGGATTTCCGATTTACTCTTAGGAATAATCTATTGATTTAAATATCTGAGCCCCTTTTTGACATCAATTTTTTAATAATCTGACAGGACAAACGTTCCCGTCGTTGTTTTGTATTAAAAATTTGCTTTCAGTACATATTCTTGATCGACCTTGGCAAGTCTTGAAAAAAAGTCAGTCAAACAAGCAACAGCTTCCCCATCTCGCCAAGCTAATTCTACCGCGGCTTTGGGATGGAATTTCCGTTGCATCCCTTCAGGGGTGTTTTCATACCATAGATTTATACTTTCATTTATTTCTATGGAACTAAATGCTGTCGAACTTTGTTTGACAGGGATCCGATTGCAGTTTTCGTCATATAAAATCACGGGCAGCTCGTTGAAATACCACACTTTCTAATGACTCATAATATTTTTTGTAACAGATCATTTGTTAGGTTCCACATGGCTTTGACCGTAGTTTTTTCAAACCACAAAAAGGTGGTGACGATTGGAGGGGCTAAATGTCACCAGAATAAGACTTATATAATTTCCTTAGTATAAATATATAGTATAGTATAAAGTACGTACTTTACGCACGGTAATAAAAAAAAACAGTTTTGCTTTTTTGACAACACATTCCTCGACGAAGTCTATTGTTTGTTTTTGGGGAGTATTAGTGCACAAAAATTTTATTTGGTAGCATACGACTTGGATTACTTTTAACGATATTAAAAAATTTGTTTGAATTTTTAATGCGAGCGAGCTTTTGATCAACATTAAGCAAGCGCAACACCCACAGTGCCGATATTTTTTTAATATGTAACTTTTATGCAAAATATTGCATATCCATTCAGTTGAAACATTTACTTTATCAGCTACTTTACGAATACACATTTGACAATCTCGAAGTGCAAGAGAACGAATTACATATGGAGTAGTTACAGTGAATAACGGCCTTGGATGTTTAGCATCGTTAGAATTCAAATATCCACTTTTAAAAGTAGAGAAACATTTACAATTCGTTCTGTGGGACAGAGTACATTAAAAATAATATTTAAGTAACTTTTGTTTGACTGCATTTCAATATTTTTTTTTTCATCAAAAATAATACTCAAAATTCTTATTTCTTCATATTTACACAAAAACGAGTTTTATGTATGGAACGCCTCAATTATCTCGGAAACGGCTCGAACGATTTCTATAAATTTTTGTGCGCAAGGGTTTTGTGATACGGCCGGTATTATGTAATATTCTCTATACCTATATGGCATAATTTCGGAGTTATGGCTACATTTATAGCATCTCTACCAAAGTTACAATAAATATTGTACAATTAGATGCCTAAGATTTAATACACTCGTTTAATTTGAATATTCTTCAATAATTTATGTATTAGCACCGATTTAGTAACAAGGTCTAGTGTTAGTAAGTTAGTAAAAAGTTCAACGAAACTGGTGATGTAAAATATTTATCCAAATTACGGCGCAGAAAACCTCAAACAACTGAAGTCATATCATTAAATGTTTGTGTCATCAGTAAAGGCGATTACAGAAGATGCTCAAAATGTTGTCCATCTATTTCAATAAAAGTCATACGATTTTTAAAACTTTGCAATACATTTTGTAACATCCCTGACTGCTCAATTCTTCTTATCTGTGTGGTAATCTTTTAATTCCTGAATATTGGCAGGTTTTGTTTTATAAACGATGTTTTCAAGTGACCCCACAGGAAATAGTCTAAAGGATCCATGTTGGGTGATCGCGGGGGCCATTCGATGAAATCACGCTTTCCGATCCATCTTCTGAGAAACACATTATTTAGATATTGCCTCACCACAAACGCAAAATGAGGTGGGGCACCATGTTGTAGTCAAATATTGACGTTTGGAAACTAAATACTCCAAACCACTTAAGTTACCCTCAATGAAAAAGGAACCAATTATTTTGTCGCCTATTATTCCAGCCCATACATTCAGTTTTTCGGGATATTGGGTGTAGGATTCACGCATGGAACAAGGATTGTTACGTGAGTAGTATCTACAATTATGCTGATTTACGTTTCCATTAATACAAAAAGTGGACAACTCTTGAACGAACATTACTTTGTATGGATGGAATTTTTTATCACGTGAAAGTTTCATTACGGATGTTTGCGAAATATCAAGTTTCCTAGATATTTGTTTGTGTGGATCATCTTCTTTTACTAAACCACTTTCGTTAAATTTTTTTACTAAGTTCCTGACATCTTGTTATGGTATTTCGTTCTTTTTTTTGCCCTGAGGTGGGGTGGAAGCTAATGCCGTCCTCACAGTGGGCGGGTGCAATGCTGTGAGTTTGTGTGGGACTCTTATCCACTAAACCACCCTCCTCCTTCCTGAATCCTTGGGAGTTGCGTACGCCGGGAGGACCTAACAACAATTATAATTTATTGAAACGTTAAATTTGTTATTGTAACAGTCATAGCCAGTTCAATGTTTTATTTTAACTTTTGGTATAGGGAACATTCGATAAACAATAATAAGTATTTCTTAAGGATTAAGAGAAGCGAAAAATAAACAGGGTGATCCATTTGAAATAACAAAGTTTTATTATTTTGAGGCGTACATAAAACTCACTCTATATAAGTGATAAACTTAATTAACAAGTCTTTCTCTGTCATATTTACTGACAGATTACGACAGAAATATGTCAAAAACTAGCAATAACTAGTATTTAACGCTTAAATTATTGCTGTTATTTTTTATTACACCTCGTATGTATAAAATACTACAATGTAATTTAAAAATTATAATTTAGGGAGCAAACAACGTCATTGAAGTTTTCAGAAATCGATACTAGAATATACTTTCTAAAGTACGATTTGAGAATTCAGAACCTTGTAGGTAAAAAGTCATAACAATATAAATATATTATTATAAACATGTTCATTTCAGTTGTATGGTGATTCCCATGTCTAAAATTGAAACTCAATTCTAATTATAAGGGTTTTCAACTTATCCGCGGGATCAAATGTCTGTTGAATCGTCTTTGTTGTATAAAGCGGCATTAGGCACTCCAAAGGCGCTTGTTACACACCGTCAAATAGGAAATGGCTTACGTGAGCTTGTACGGGTCTTTTGTGATTTCTCAATATGATTACAGCTTAATTGTCTGCACTGTGTCTCACGTACAACTACTATACATAGATAAAAACAAAAAAATATATCCTTTCGGCATAGATACGACATGCGGCTATGTACGAAGATAACGAACAAACGTCTAATCCTTCGCAGAATAATATTATTATGAAGCGAACTCAATAATATTAACATAATGTAATATATATCTTCTCTGAAATAAGTATTTTTGATTTTTGGTCTATTTTAATGAAAAGATAATATGTATTTTATGGCATTTTCATTATTTTGATACATACAATAAATAACAAATAGATCAAAAAATATACTCTTAAAAGCAATACTTTACAAAAATTTTTTTATATTGTCCCATTTTGATAATAACATAGATAAAATTATTTCAATAAAATACGAGGTGTATCCATAATGTACGTTCTGTTTTTAGATTTTGTAGAGATTCTTCAATATGTCAGCCTTAATTGAAAATACTACCGCTTGTGAAATCAAATCTATGATAACTAACTCATGGAATTTTAACTAAAAAACTGTAATTTCGAAAACCTTTTCGCATTGGTGTCCCAAAATTCTTACCCAACAACACAAAAATCAACGGATGTGCAGTGCATTTCAATTTTTGACACGCTACAATGCGGACGGTGCTTATTATCTTTTTCGGGCAGGTATCTTACGGCACCCCAGAAACTAAACGACAATCAATGGAATGGAGACATACTTCGTCCCCAACAAAAGTTAAGCTTACGCAAAACTTGATATCTCACTCATGTGCATTGTCTTTTGGGACAGAAAAAGCATTTGCTGATTGATTTCTTACCACGAAACCAAAAAATCAATGCACGGGTTTACTGAGCAACCATCAAGAACTTGCCCCGCGTTATACAGAACAAACAAAACTGTCAAAAGGTGATGTTTTATAAACGATAATGCCCGACCTCACATTTCGAATGTGATAAAAAAAGGAATTTGTTTAGAACATATTTGTTCATCCTTAGATGAGGAGCTGGAAGAGGTTGTTATCACATGGTTGAAAATACCCTTCTAAGAAGATGGCATGAGAAAATTTTGCCTTTCTATGACAAGTCTACAAAATTGATGCATCTTAATGTTCTTGATATTAAGTCTCTTCATTAATGCATTAATATGTCAAAAAGTCGAAGAAATAAGAAATTAAAGTCTACAAAATTTCGAGAGCTAATTAGAAAATTAGTTTAACAATCGTAGATTTTTGTGCAATCTATATTTTTCCTGTATCTGTAAACGTTTCTTCCATATATGCAACGGGAAGTTTCCTTGTGGTTATACATCGTAACATATTTATTTTCGTATTCGCTATAAACTGATTCTTTGAGATAACGCTAAATCGTCAATTTTGTTCATCAAATTTTCATCAAAATTTGTTGCTAGTATTTGATAATCATGTCACACCAGGAGGAATAGTAATGATAGACGGTTTATTTCTGTTCTCATTATCAATGAGAAGGCTGAAATCAAAAGCTACATTCGACTTTTTACAGAAAAAATAAGCTCAACAATGTGATATTGCATATTTTAATTGTCTCAAGGGGTGTAAAAATGATGAAGTTGAAAGAAACCTCAGTGACTGAAACTACAAGAAAAATTTGAAGTTTGTCCAATTGTCAAAGCATATTTTCCATTCCGCAATTTATTTTTAATCTACGAGAATCAGAAGATATCATTGGGTGCCAAACAAAGCGTATAACTAATCAGTTCGAAGTTCTACTTGTTCAAAAAAGTTTTTGTTTGAACTGGTGTGTGAGAGTTCATATTGTTGTTATCTACGATTGGTTTCTTTCGATCACTTCTGGCAAACAGATGCTGGTGTACCATTCTCAGAATTCTACATTGGTCTTATGGAACGGTGGTAATTGTATTCGAGTGAAAATAATGCCCAAGTTTGCCTCAATCTCACGATATGTTACATGAAGATCTTGCAATATCAGTTTACGCAAAGCATCGATGTTTTCTGGTACAACATCCGATTTTCGACGACCTTCACGAAATCCATCCTGTAGCGAAGTTCGACCACGTTTAAATTTGGAAAGTCAGCGAAACATGTTGGTCCGAGATGTTGCTTCAACATCAAAAGTCGAAGCGAGTTGATCGGCAGACTGGTCTTGGTTTAATCTAATTTAAATAATTTGAGAAAATCATCGCATGTTCGAGATTTAATGCCATGTTTTAACCAAGATGGATGCTTAAAGTATCTATAAACGGCTCAAATAGCAATCGTATGAATACGTTCTGAGTGCCTTCCCTATTGGAAATGTTGAAATTTATAATAGAAATGTCTTATTTGGCATATGCACATCAGTATTGCAATATCTCAAAACTCAAGTAACAACCCTCAAATAACACTTCATCTTGTATAAGCGAAATCTTCTAATTTTTTGGAGTCATAAGAATGTCATTTTGATGACAATTTATGTTATTCATTACAATGTATAAGCGTTTAAAGGAAGAATAGCAAAGATACTTTTATAATAAACCAAGAAACAAACCAAACCAAAAGAATCGTCACAAAAATATCAAACAATCTACGCCAAAGTTGAAGAAAAAAAGGAATGTTAATTTCACGTATTATATAAAACATCTTGTATATTAGACAGCAGAATAACCGCTTGTATTTATTATTGATAACTTTTTACTCTTTGTAATCATGATTTCATTAAGTGTGCGTGGATATCTGCACAGGTGAAACCAAAGATTCAATCCAAATATGGACAAATAAGAAAACAAATATGGAAAGTGGGTCATAAGTGGCGACCGCTCTCTGACAATTCCAAAAATGATTTCTTACTAAGGTAGAACTATTTACATATTGATTATTTCGGCATTTGAAATGTACAACATTCGTTCAGGGCTTATAGAAACTTCATCACACAAATAATTGAAACTATTACATATTGTTCCATATATTAGATTGTAACAGGGGTATTCTGATGAATTCTTAATTTCAAAATGATATAATTTATTAGAATTGATCCCATAATGATTGCGCAATGATCTAAGTTCAAAAATTGTAGAAGGTTTTCATTTCTCACGAATTGTTCATTTCTGAGTAACCCCATAGCAACAACAAATAAAAACGTACCCATAATTTTCTATACAGAACTCTTACTAAAATAGTTGTGCTTCGTTTGATGAATTGCATACAATAATTGTGCAATTATCAAATTTCCTCCTAAAATTAACTTCTCGTCCATTCGACAGGTGGTGATAGACGTTGGGATTATATTTCCATTTTCTTTTGATATCATACCAGTTTAAATTCGGCTATTTCCTTTCTTAACTAGATACTATCTGTTGAAAATAACTACATATTTGTACCTGCCTCTATTAACACCGCAGCAGTAGTTCGATTTAAGCAGTGTCCGAAATGAGATTTTGAAAAAATTGCACCCTTACATAAGATAATTCAAAATGTCTTTTTTTTTCTACTAGTTGATGTTTCCAATTGTTTTCCTTATACAAAATATTCGAATAATCTGAGATCGCAGTATTCTATCTTTGAATGTAGAAAAATTGCCAAAACCTACAAAAATCCATAACTCCACATTGAATGTCCGCGCCTAGCTCCTCTCCAACTCCATCAATTCAAGTGTTCAAAAACTCAAAAGAAATAAGGTGTTTCAGCGAGTGTTCTTAAACCAAAACGAAGTCTCTATCTTGAATAGAATCTGAGATATTGAGGATAGAACGTGTGTATGTGAAAAACTCCCATAAGTAATGTACAGGGAGAAATCGCATTTGAGTATAACTTGAGAATGGTGAAAATTAGATGAAATCCGATGGTTGATGGCTGATCTGCGCATCAATACCTTTCATTGAAAAAAAAATTAAGCAAATCGTTTGGGTAGAACGCCTGAACGGACTCGGAATGGAAATCATAATTTTTTTTAATATATAAGATATTCAAAGATTATCATATGTGGGAATTGGTAGGATCAGTAATCAGCAAACAGAATTAAACCTCCTATCACCTTCCAGGAATTCACAATCGCAGCCCTAAAAGAATCAAACAAATGGCTGGACGCACTGGACGTATCGAACGCTTTCGACAGAGATTGGCATGATAACCTTCTAAATCAATTAAGATCGTATGGTTCATCGTCCTCACTTATAGACTGGCGATTATCCATTTATCTATCCAGGTAGCTTTCGATGGAAAAAGAAAGGACAAAGCTGGTGTTCTCTATGGATGAATCTTGTCACCTACTGTATTTCTCCTGTACATCAACGATCTATTCAATAAAACTGCAAACCCGAGCTATAGCCCGTCCAAAGATAGCACACTGGTGTCGTCGTTCAAATCAACCTCTCCAATAATCTCGGCTAACACCCAAATCCGTAGGTCGCCACCATCAATACCGATCTTAAAACCATTCTGGAATGAGGTGGAATCAATGCAGCGAATACCCAGGCTGCTATTTTTGCAAAGAGACTGGCACTGCAGCTCAGGATGTTGAGGTTAGAAGCAATGTCCTGGCATTGTCACGTGGCTGATTTAGTCAAGGCAAGCACAAGAGCTTGGAGTGCTATTTAAAACTAAATACTTCGCAACAGCTTCTAATCCTCTATAAGGTCCAGATTCGTCCATCTTTGGAATATTGCTCGCCCTAAAAATGCTTGGCTCAATACAGAAGAAAGCAGTTCGACTTATAGGATATCCAGAGTTGACTAGAAGCTCTCTGTTTTACCGATACCATCACGGCAGATGCTCTTCCGAGATATCCAAAATAATCCAGTCTAGAGCAGTATTTGCAAGATCTACTGGATAGGCAGACGTGGATCATGAACACCAGTTTCGCAGGCAGATACCTAGGATATTAATTTATCGGGCCTCCTTTCTTTGGAGAAGTGCAAGTCTGTGAAATCAGCTAGCAAGACACGTCTCTCCTGAACACTACAACCTACAGAAGTGTCAGGTGTCAGTGACAACTAACATAATCTTTGTATCATAGAAATTGTTAAAACCAAAAAGACGTTTGAATCATATCACCAATAAGTCTATTATTATAATAAATAATTCTTCTTATTGCTGAAACGAGAGTTTTACCACTTCAAGCAGTTAAACATCAAATCCAAGTATCAAATTACATCAAGCTAATTACATTCAATATGTTGTCGATTAGATTAGATTAGAGCAAATATACAGTGTTGTCTCATGTTACACAATGTAAAATTTTAAACTGTAGAAGGTGAAGACTTTGCTCCGAGTTGCACTTGATGGATCTAGCCAATTAGCATAGAAAAATGTTATGACTCACCTCAAAAAGAGGAATTGGTATTTTCCAATGACTACGGATATTGAATCAGTTGATATTCATGTTGCGACTGATAATATAGAAGTCGGCATAAGTCAGGCTAAAAATTTGCATTAACAAAAATTTTGCATCAAAATGGGGTTCGAAAAAGGGTTACTGTTACAAAAACGCGGTTCTTGAGACCGACCGTGCAGACCAGTCATAGAATCCTCGTCTGCCACTCTATTCTTCAAAATGAAAATTAGGATACTCCCGCGTAGTGTAGCGAGGCTTCATCCTACACACACTCACACACACACACACACACACACACACACACACACACACACACACACACACACACACACACACACACACACACATACTGGAAATGCGGATCATCGTGACTGTATCCGAGGTACCACTAGCAAAATTTTAATCTGCAATCTAAATCAATATCGTGAAGTGAAGTCTCGATAGTGCTTGAGTTTCAGCAATAGTCGTGAGGAATGATCTCAACTAACGCAGACGCCACTGTTTCCAAATGTTTGTTAGTTTTACAGATACTAGTCGTCCAGAATGCAGCACATCGGCAATTTCTGGTACGTCTTCCACACTGCTGATCAATTTGGTAGCGAGTTCGGAAAATGTTGTTGAAGTTTGGTAAACATAGCTTCGTACGAAGATACGACATAAAAAAAATCTTTTTTGCAACCTTAACTTGTAGCGGTTATTCATTCATTCATTGAAACGCAACTCCTTAACAAGTACGTATTATCATGACACAGACACAACTGCCTGAAGCACGAAAACGCTTCGTTTCAATATTTTTCGACAGTGTTGCAGGACTTATGCTGATTTTTCAAGAGTTTCAAGAGCGTTATGACTTATGGCGACCTCTGTAGTACAATCAGAAGTAGACTGGAACTTTTCAATGAAATCCATTGAATATTTTTTTAGTTATCAAATATCAAATATAAGAGACGCTAAAATTAAAATCATTTTCGAAAATTTAGCTGACTAATTTCATTTTTTCTTTGTTAAATTATTTCATGTATCGCCACGCAAAGATATTTAGGTGAATCAAAAGTAGTTTTAACAATTACGTTTGCATTTATGTAATATTTCTTTCAACATGTGGGACTACTTGTTTAAATTCCTCTTCGAGAATGACTGACAAGTTACCTATTAACAAGTTTAATTTCAATGATTTATATGGTGCCTTATTTGTATTTGTGTCAATTATTTTCATTTCAGTTTGCGCTACACATCATTTGTAATAACATCGCTGTCATTTTGTGCGTAACATTTATTTCAATCATCATAATAAAGGCTATATCTAATAGTATTATAATGAATAAATCTCGGTAGGTGGCGGTCTTCGAGCACAAAATTTAACAGCACTAAATAAATGGTACCGTTAGTTAGTTGAGTTTTTTGTAAGGCATGCCAGTATTAAATACTTGAAAATTGATATAAATATTCCATTCTTTTTCCAATATGTAGATGATTGCATTACTGCCGTACCACAGAATCAAATTGAAAACATAAATAAAAAATTCAATTCTTATCATCCCATCTCTGGAAAGCTAGGGGATTAAACTTTTCATTGGTATCTACTGTGTTATCAAAGGGGTAGATCCCAGCCTTCCTAAGCCCGCTCTGAATCAAGATTGGGTTCGCCCCCTTCCAAACGTCTTTTATCATGACTGCAAACGATTTCTTTATATTTTTTTTTTCTGAATTCAATCTTTGCTATTTTACCATCTTCACATCCCAAGTAGCCTTTAGTCATTTGAAAACTGCAATGTCAAGCGGTTGCAGGATATGGCTTAAGTGGGGAGGCAATTTCAGGATAATAATTCCTTCATAATTCCTTCTGGTATCGCTTCTTTCATTAAATTGATATATATATATATATATATATATATATATATATATAAAATTATTAAGAAAATAAATTTTTAAACAGAAGAGACCCAAAATTAAGAAGATCTAGAAACAGAAACATACAAAATTAGCAATTGGAATATCTAAGTATATAAATTTTTATTTTTTGACTATAGCAAGAATTCAGTGAGTTATATAACTTTATATAGAGCTGTGGGTCGCAAAGATCTGATACTTTTCAATCATTATAAATAAAATTTTAAAATTAGTATACACACTACGTACAAATATAAATACAAATAAAAATCATTGTGTTTTATTACGACCGATATCCCGTCAACGTTTCCAATTATATATATATGTGAAATGAATGGGTACGTATTCTTTAATCCTTATTTTATTCACTTTGTAAAATAGTGCGATATTACATCTACATCTACGGTTAATATATATTTCATTATATGGAGGAGGGGGTCGTTTAAAATTTCCTAAGCTTGAAGGGGGTCGCTGTATAAAAAAGTTTAAGAAGCCCTGATATAGAGGTGGATTTAACAGCATTTAGTATGTGTTCTGAAGCGACGTATTCAAGAGGAGATGAAATTTGGTCCAAATATACTTTTTGACTGGAAGTACCTTGTGTTCAATTATATATAGACGTAATACAAATCACTTTTTCTGGAAAAAATTGAACTGATTAAGTTCCTAAATTATTTATCGAATAACTTTGATGAAATATGAGCCAAAGTAATCATATGGTTTGTTAAATATCGACATAATAATATGAAAAATTTCATGATAATATTTCAATATCATATCTACATACCAAAATCAATTTCCAATATCCACGAGTGAATTTCACTTACTCAATCCCAACAATAACTGTTTTATTTAGTATTTTGTAATTCTTTATATTTTTAAAAATCTTATAATCGATTTATATTCAATTTCAATTGCTTTGTGAAATCTCCAGATAAATTTAGACTATGTATAGCAAAGATGAGTCTTTTCAAGGCGTATATTAGGGTGTCCTCCCATTGAGTCAGCTACGAGGACAGTGCCATCGGCGTACCGTACTAGTTGTTTACGGTCACCCTATTTATTTTTATACCTTCTTTAACATCTTCACCGAAGGCATCTCGGAATATATGTTTCGAGTATAAATTAAAAAGTAGTGGTGCCAGTATACAGCCTTGTCTGACTCCTCTCCTAATGTTGATATCTAGAGTTAATTTATCTTTAAGTCGTATATTCGTTATTTGATTCCAGTAAATATTCGCTATAAAATTAATATCTTTGCTATCAATTCCAGTTGCCTGTATGATATTTATTAGTTTATGATGACGGACCTTGTAGAATGCCTTCTCAAAATCTAAAAAGCATAAATATACGTTACAGTTGACATCTCTACACCTCTGCACCAAGACCTGCATGCTGAACAGAACCTCACTAGTTCCTAGTCCTTTTCAAAAGCCAGTACTGCTAATGTGTCCCTCTATTTTAGGGTACATTCTTTGATGTATAATTCGCAGGAATATTTTCAATACATGACTCATCAAACTTATCTGCGGGGATCTTTACATTCTTTAGTTTTGATTTTTTAGGCAATGTGATAAAAGTCGATTTCAACCAATCCGTTGGATTACGCCTATGTGATAGGTAGCGTTAAACAGCTTAGTTAGTAATCTAAGGGAATTGGTTTTTAGCAATTCAGTAGAAATTCCCTCAGGCCCGGGAGCTTTTCCATTGTTTGCATTTGCAATGGCTTTCCTGGCTTCATCTATTGTTATATCTGGGCCAACCGGTGGTTCTTTTATGCTGTAGACCTCTTGTCTATTATCGTCAAATAAATCTTTTCCCCTAGCTAGCTTTTCATTTATATCTAAAATGATTTGTCCGTTCTTATCTACAAGATTTCTATACCCACTATACTCCCGTGAGCCTATGGTTTCTTTGATTTCTTATGAAGATAAAATATGCCGTACTTTTTATCCAATTCCTCAATCTCTATACACTCTCTCTTCATTTAGTTGTTTATATTTGGGTTCGTTAACATTTGTATTTTTTCGTCTTGCATCCACGAGATCTAAAATCTTGTCAGTCATCCATGCCTTTTTCTTTTCCGTCTATCCTATTTACATTTGTTCTTCAGTATATTGTTGGAAATTTCGTGTTCAATTTCTTAGCTTCATTCTCCAGTGCAGATATTATTTCTTGTTCGACTCTTTGTTCGAAACAATTTGGGGTACCTCGAACAAAAATTGAAGCGAGAGTAAAAAAAATCAAAAGGGGGACTCTTGAACGGGATAATTTCGCAAAAAAAGGACTAGGGCGTCACAAACCAGTTTTCTCTGAAGAGCAAGAGGAAGAGTTGGTGCAACTCATTTTGTCTATGGAATCACGACATTTTGGTTTCACTTTGAGTGACCTGCGAAGTTTGGCTTTTCAGTTAGCTGAACGAAATGGCTTAGCTCATCAATTCAACAAAGATAAAAAATGGCCGGCAAAGCTTGATTATACAAATTTCTGAAGAGACATACAAACATCAAGCTTTGTACTCCTGAACCAACATCTCTAGCTAGAGCTATGGGCTTTAATAGACCTAATAGACAAAAATATTTTTCGCTCCTTTCTGACGTTCTCGAAAAATATAAAATAACACCCGATGGATTTACAACGTCAATGAGACGGGCATAATGACAGTGCCAAAAAAAGATCAAAATGTTTATCGCAGCGTGGGAAAAAACAAGTTGGGTGAATTATCTTCAGCTGAACGTGGAGCTCTTGTCACTGTTGAAATTTACATGAGTGCTACTGGTGTATTTATGCCACCTACATTCATTTTTCCAAGATCGAGAGCAAAGCCGGAGCTGCTAGATGATGCTTCTCCTGGAAGTAAAGCTTTTTATCATTCGTCAGGAGGGATGCAAATGGACATTTTTTCTAAATGGTTTAATCAGTTCATTGAGTTTTCCAAGGCTTCTGTAGAACATCCCGTTCTCTTTGTGTTGAATGGACATACAACCCACACAAAAAATTTGGAGGTTATACAGAAAGCTAGAGACAGCAGTGTTGTAATGTTTTGCTTTCTGCCGCATACCACACATCGGTTACAACCACTAGATGTGAGTTTCATGGGACCAGTAAGTACATATTACTCGTCAGAAGTTCAAAAATGGATGCAGCAACATCCGGGTCAACCAGTTACAATATCCCAAATCGGCAAGCTTTTCGGAAGTGCATATATGAGAGCTGCTAGCATCCAGACAGCTGCTAATGGGTTTATAAAAACAGGAATTCAACCCCTTAATCCAGAAATCTTTGACGACTGGATGTTTGAACCAGCGGAAACCACAGATGCACCGGTAAACAATCTTGCAGTAGATCCGGTCGAGAAAAATAATGAGTTTCCTTCACCACGTACACCATCACCAACACCACAAAACCGAGTTGGAGGTGAAGAAGAGGCAAGGTATGATTCAGAAGATACTGGCAGTTCTGCAAGGACACCGATTGCGGATGTTTTAACGCCGCAAAAATCAGGTCAGTCGCTTGCAGATAAGGAATTTTTGCATAGAACACCTCCTCCTGTTCCCTGCAGTAAATTCTATGAAAATTCTACGTCCTCCTGTTCGTCTGCTATCACGAGATTTCAAGTAAAAACGGCCGTGCTAACTTCAACGCCTTATAAAGAAGAACTTGAAACATCTATAGAGATGAAGCCCATTAAAAAGCCCAAGCTAAATTTGGAAGAGAGTCATAGAATAGGGAATAATAAAGGAATAAATAAAAAATATAGCACGAACCAAAGAAAAAAAAAGACAGAAAAAAAGAGAAGAGACAGCAGTTCAGAAGAAGAGGAGGAAATTGACGAAAGTTGCCTTTATTGTACCGAATTATACTCTAAATCAAGGACTGACGACGGATGGGTTATATGCCAGGATTGCCAACATTGGGCTCATGAAGCCGGAGTAGAGAACGACGATGAGCCATACTCGTGCGATTTTTGTCGGGACTAAACTGTTCCCATTTATTTTTTTACTCCCATAATTTGTTGTTTTTAAAGTTCAATAAATGTAGTTTAGCTTACACCCTATCTTTATACCTATATTTGAACACTGTCCCATTTTACCCAACTAGGTGGGCAAAACGGGATACTTTACATTTTTTAAAAAATATTACTTTTGCTATCTTATCATCAAGATATTCAGGACTAAATATAGTTAACGATAAAAAGAAATCGATACAAAATTTACAAGTGAAAAACGGGGGATATCAGTAGCATAGTTATTGAGTTTCGGATCAAAGAATTTTATCTATCCTGTTTTGGGGGACTCTTCCCTACCTGGATCCTTAATATTGGTTAAGTCTAATTTCAGACGATGCTTCTTGATTATAACTCGTTTTAGCGCCTACTCCTATTTTGAATGTTTATTAAAATACCTTTGTTCATTAGATCAATAATTATGAATTTCCAGAGTTTGTTTCGCAAAGAAACAAATAAAAAAGGTGTTTTCAAAAAAAATTAATCAAATAAATATTTTACTATACTGAATATTATAGAAATTTTATGCAACGGTTAACTTGTTGGTCTTATTTATTCGATTAATCTTGAGTCGATGAATATCGAGTTGTTTTCTCATTATTCTAGTGTATATAAACATATGTTGAAAACCTTCTCTTTTTCTCGAAGTCTATTACTGAAATGTTAAGCCTGTTAACATTCAAAATTAGATAGCTATATCTGTGCATCTATTTTAAACTAAGATTGTAAGAAGGTGGTACTTGTCATGTAAACACAATTCTAGTGAAATAACATCAATTTTGCGTAACACACAGTAGTAATTACATGAATAATAATCTTTTTTTTAAATATCCACTACTAAATTGGAGTGTTATACTCATATTATAATCATTATGGTATTAGTTCTTGATATAATAAACTTCGAGCGTCATGATACTCGTAGTATACATTTTACTGATTACTTTTACGTATCTTTACGTTTATTATACAGTATACAAACATTAGATAGTCATGGTAAACACGTATCAAATCCTAAAACAAATTATTTAATGCTAAAGTATATTGTATCGTTTCATATCGTATCGTATCGAATTATAATGTATTGTATTGGTATAAAAGTCACTTGAGTCACGTACATTTAGTAGTAGACGTAGGGAGCAACTGAAAAAATCAAGAGTGTGAGTAACTAGAACTCCTGTCGCCTCCGTTTGTGAAAATTCGTGTCGTAAGCCTCCAAGAGGCACCTCCTGAGAGTCTGAGTCGGACATCATGGTAATAGAGGATCAATCTCGTTAGTCACTCATTATTAACTCTTATTTCAAGCAAACGTTGTTGGAAGTGGCTTCACGCATTTAATTCTTAAATGTTCCTATAAGCTAAACTGTCATGAATTATTATCTATATTATTGAATGAGAAAATAATGATTTAGTAATTTTCATTATTCGCGATTATTATACTATTGTATAGTATACTATACCCGAACTACAACTATTAGCAAAAGAAACACAAAATATCACCAATTGTTTCAACATAATAATTATAATTAATAGTTATATCACTAAAGTGATTGAGATTCACAGGTGGATTTTCTTACCCATATCAAAAGTAGTACGTAGTGCTTCCGGTAGTAGTTGAAGTTTTTATTGTTAATACTTTTTATAGTACAGTTATTCTTGTTAATTACTTCTACAATTTTTCTTTCTCTAACTTGTCATTTATGTTATCGTCGATATAACCTTCGGCAAGAGCAGTTGATTTGCACTCTCGTTGTGTTCACAGTTGTGATATCATCACCGCCGCTCACACAAATTGTTACAGATGACCAACGAAGTAAACTCAAGTAAAATTCAGCTTTAGAAACATAACAATTTGTTTGTTTATAGCAGCAAACTAATTCATGCATTTTTCATTTGCATTTGTATGGTGCATTCAAACTTTTGATAATTCAAACATGAAAAATAAAGAGTTAAGCCGCGTTTACACCGGAGTTAATAACACGAGTTTTCAACAAAAAGTTATTAACTTACCTGAATCGCCAAAAAATTTCTCTTAACAAAAGTTAATAACTCGTGTTTTCAACAGAAAATTCCATGTTATTAACAAGATTTATGTTACCCATCCAGATCAAAGGAAATGTGTTATGTTTTAAACATAACATATGTTAATAACTTTTGTTATTAACATCAGTTAATAACAAAAATGTTAAAAACTTGTATTATTAACTCCGGTGTAAACGCGGCTTTAGTGTTATTGGAAATTTATTCAGCCCTTCTGGAAGTCGATAGCTTTCGGTCTGGAGTTTTATGAAGACATGCAGTTTCATATAATTTTTCAAGTTAATAAGGTGAATATTCAAGATAATTTTGAGGATCAAGAAGAAAGGCCAAAGTGAGAACGAAGAAGTCATTTTATCGAAATCGAAAAATTAAAAAAAAATGGAAACTTATATTGGTTTCAGTATATTGGTGGCAGGGCTTTAAATGTTCATGAAAATGCACTCATTTGCGTATAATTGTTGATAACATTATATATCTGTTATATCTTTTTCCATAAACTACACAAAAAACGAACCAATTGAAAAAAATGTTGATTTATCATGTACATAATTTTTTTGTGAATATTCATTTTTTGTGTACACCTAGGAAATAAGTATAATTTGAGTATGTACATAAATTTTATGTACTAATAGTAACGATAAAATTTGATTTTGTAAGAAATCAATAAATAAACTTTATTATGTGATTTTCATTTTTCAAAATATTCGTTTTTTTTTGTGTAGATTAACAGCAAAAACATAAGAACTTCGTTGGATGCTTGGCATAAAAGTTATGAACGATTATATCTCAAGAAGTGCATTTATGACCACAAGCAAAATCATATAAAATCTTCAAGTGAGATATTTCCTATATTTTTCACATAAATTCGTCGTAAAAATGAATATTTTTTTAAAAAATTCATCGAAATAGGATAATTTTTCGATTTTCTAGAGCGTTTATAACATTTAAAATTAGAAAACCATACGAAATCTTTAAGTGAGATAAAATATGAATAAACAAACATTTTACTATATTTTTTTTCCAAAATGTTCGTTTTTTTATGTGGAATAACAAAAAAACTAAAGTTATCAACGATTACTAATATATCTCAAGAAGTGCATTTATGACCACATTTAAAGATTTCAAAAGAAAATGATCAAAATCGGATGATTTTTCGATTTTCTAGAGCCAAAAAACGACTGGATTACGAAAATATAAAATTAGCGTTTTTTGTATTGACTACCAATAAATACCGATTTTTTATGCGGTCATTCCGCTATGATTTTGTTGTTAGCACAAAATCGCATTATTCATATTTGTGAAAGCTAATTTTCTTGCGTTACCATAGCAAGGAACAATAAGTGTCGCAATAAATTAAAAGAAAAAAAATGTCCGCCGAAATTGTGAAAATCGAAAAATTGGAATATCGAGCCATCATCAAGTACCTGTATTTAAAAGGGTTAAGAGGTAAGCAGATTTACGAAGATATGCTTAATACCTTTGGTGATCAATGTCCTTCGTATGCGACCGTGAAAAATTGGACTGCAAGCTTCAAAAGAGGTAAATTTTCCATTGGAGGTGATGACCGATCGGGAAGGCCAGTTTCTGTGTCAGTCCCCGAAAATATCGATGCAGTTCATAACATGATTTTATCAGACCGTCGTATTGAGCTAAAACGGATATCTGAAGCACTGAATATTTCATACGAAAGCGTTCATCATATAATTCACGTCAATTTGGACATGCGAAAAATTGCTGCAAAATGGATCCCCAAATGTTTGAATGTTGACCAAAAGCGTATAAGGGTAGAAGCATCGCGTTCGATCTGTGCTCGATTTGAAAACGATGTAGACTTCTTAAACCGAATTGTTACTATGGATGAGACTTGGGTACATTTCTACGATCTATAAACAAAGCAACAAGCGACGAAATGGCGACACTCTGGTTCTCCAAGACCTAAGAAGTTTCGTGTCCAAAAATCTGCTGCAAAAATTTTGGATAAGGGTAGAACAATAACTGGAGATTACTATTCGAAATTACTGACCACTCTACGGGAAAAAATTAAGGAGAAAAGACGCGAAAAGCTATCCTAAGTTGTTTTGTTTTTGCAGGACAACACCCCTGCACACAAATCTCATGTTGCATTGCAAAAAATCCGTGATTTAGGGTTTAAATTACTAGAACAACTTCTTATTCACCAGATTTGGCTCCATCCGACTATCATCTCTTTCCTCAACTGAAAAAAAGCTTAAAAGGTCGTTAATTTTCTTCCAGCGAGGAGGTAATAAAAGCTCTGGAGATCTGGTTTGCAGAACAAGAAAAAACATTTTTTATGAAAGGTTTAGAGACATTGCAGATTCGATGTAATAAATGTATCCAATTAAGAGGAGAATATGTTGAGTAATAAAATATTTTGACATTGAAATTTTGCTTGGTTCTATAGTAGGCTAAGAATTTTTCAATATATCATACTTATAACAAAATAATGCATTATTATTTAATTATGACCTGTTTTTCACAACGAATCAATATCATTGCTTTTAATTATACATATCATCGTTAATTACAATTACAATTACAATATTGAAAATCCATAGATAAAAATCTTGTTAATCTGTGATGCTAAACTGACTTCAATTGGTAAATTACCTCCTACAAACACCTACAACAATAAAAAAAATTGAATGAATGAAAGAAAATGTGAATCATATATCGTCATTTCCATTATCATCTCCACTTCTTAGTTCTAGCATTTCTTGTTTAAATAATTCAGCGTCAATATCTTCTATAATGGTGACGTTCGGTTTGAACTTTTTTATATGATCCAATACTACTTGACCTCTGGTAAGCGTTCCGTGAAGTTCAACTGAAGCATAATGCAAGGAAAACTTGTTAATATGCTTCTCAGGATTCATATAACAGAATACCAGGAATGTGTCACAAGGTATCCATTCTTCTGAATCATGCATACTATAGATTATTCGTTCTGCCTTTGCTAACAGCTTTAATTCTGGAGTTGAGGTTCCCAAAGTTGTAAAACGCCAATCCTAAAATAACAAACATCGATAGAAATGAAGAAGGTTAATGAAAATCAGTAAAATATTTATATCTATACCTAACATTTGTGGAATATATGCAATCTGAGACAAAATGTTGATCGTGCACAACTCAACTTATAATTAGCAAATGATTTGAAAATATAAGGTAAATCGTAATAACATAGAAATGAATAAACTGAATGTGAAATAAAATAATATAACTAAGAGCATAATAACATGAGAAGACCAAGACAAATTGTAAAAAGGTATAAATATCTTTATGCAATAATAGAAAGTAATACTGAAAACTATGTTTACACTACCATTACACCAACACTGTACAGGGTGTTTCAAAAAAGATGATCCCGTCTTTAGGATAGATAGAAAACTGAAAAATATTTGCCGTTTGCTCAGTAAAAATGTTTGCTATAAATATATACACATTTTTTACCATTTGCCGCTATTATTGGTAGGATTGTTTTTATGTCTGAGGGCGCTAGTTACAAGGTCCGTACCAAGTAGTATTGGACGTAACTTTTTTAATATTAGATTTATTGTACTGTGTACCGTTTTCGAAATATTTTGATTTGAAAATTATTAACCGATGCTGAAATGAAGGAATGATAAATGCATTGATTAAACAAAAAACCACAAGATGAGAATTGAAAAAAGGCTTACAACATAATAAAATAAAATTCAATTAGACTAGGTGATCAAAATGAACACCGCTTTTACGAATACACATTTCTCTCCATTTTTCTAAAGAATCCATTAATCTTTTAAACGGTTAGGGGTCAGCTATGAGGTCATTAAAGTAACGTCGAATTCTGTCTTTCAATTCTTGAGGCGAATTTACCTCTGAAGCATAAACTTTTTCTTCAAAACACGACCAAACTGTGTAATCCAAGGGATTAAAATCGCATGACTGAGGAGTCCAATGAATCTGAGCTTCAGCACCTCAACTAATCCATTGATTCGGAAACTAGTTACTCAACCAGTTACAATACCTTCTATAAAAGTGAGGTGGAGCTTCACCGTGCATAAAAAATCGATAGTTTAGCGTTAAATCTAATATCTTGAAAAAATGATTGCTTAAAAAATCCAGGTGCATATCACCATTTAGATTACCAGGTAAAATATGATGACTTACAGTTGCTGCCCAAACAAACTTTGAATGAGTGTTGATAATGTGATGCCCTTTTGACATGTGGATTCTCATCACACCTGTAGTGGGCATTAGGGGAGTTAAGCATACCTTGACGGTAAGAACTCTTTGACTTGTCTATAATGATAAAGATGTAGCTTTTGCTCTTTAAGTATACTCGAGGTACTTGAGGAAAACGTATTTGTTTGTCTTGCCACATTTTGATCAACTGAATTAAAATCATATTTTCTTTATTAATGGTTCTTGTTGCTCTTCGCCTATCAGATTTTATTTTTTCAAATCTCACATTCCCAATTTCTCGACAAAGTCGTTCAATGGCTCTAAATGAATTTTTATTTGGTGAGTTTCTTTGAGGAAACTTTTCTGTACAACGCGTAACAGCTGTATTAGAGTTTCCTAAACACTCCCTTAAGATTAATAATATGTCAGTGTATTCAAAACTTGAGTACATTTTGATAATTATTATTGACTCAACGTCATAACTATCTATAAATAACAATTTTCCATCGCTCAGAGAAAATGCTATTGCCGTGTAAAATTCAAAGTTAAATAATTATGGGTACTTAGATATTGTGGGCCTAAGTATGAAACAAACAACAGGTTGAGTTCCAGTGCTGAACTTGGCACATACGCCTACCGAGAGTCACCGGGCTTGCGCAGAAGAAGACAGACATCAATCATCAAGGAGCCACGAGGCCCACATCGCTTTTGATTCAGGCTCACAAAGCATTTGTACAATAAAGTGAAAATCGAAACAAATCGTTTTATTGTGCTTCTCACATTATATACAGTCCACTTTAGAACATTTTCAATCAAGATATCCAACCATTTTGGTGCTATAAATTGTAGCTGAGGCCTAAGGGGACAACTCTCTATCTCGTGCGCGTGTTTTTGAGTGATGTAAGCGCTTTAGTGAAGGCCGAGAGAGAAAATCAAAATTCGAGGCAATGTTGACCCTTTTTTTCGACATTAACGGTATAGTGATGACTGAATGGGTTCCAGAGGGTCATACTGTCAACCAGACTTACTATTTGTCAGTTTTGGCAACACTGCTGAAACGAGGGAGTAAAAAACGGCCCGAGTTGAGGAAGAACAACTCGTGGATTTTGCACCAGGACAACGCACCTGCCCATAACGCTCTATCTGTAAAGCAGTATTTGACCAGTAAGCGCACACCAGTGCTCGAACACCAACCGTACTTACCAGATTTGGCACCTTGCGACTTTTTCTGTTCCCGAAGATAAAATTTGCTTTGAAAGGGACCCGATTTGAGCCGATGGAAGTGGTAACGCAAAAAATGGCAGAACTCCTAAAGGCACTCACCAAAAAAGACTTCCAGAACTGCTTCGATCAATGGAAAAAACTTAAGGAAAGATGCGTATCGAGAGGAGTGGAGTAAATTGAAGGGGATCCAGTCACGTTATTTCATAGCCAGACCTCGTATTTCACATGATTCCTAAGTTATAGCAAGACTTGGAATATTATCTCCGAAGTACATATAATACAAGTGACAACGACTGCAATATCAACAAGTTTAGAGTTTCAATAAATTATTGATGTTTATCCAAAGTTATAAAGGATCGTTTACTTGAGAAGAAGGATAAGAGGATATAGTAATATGAAAATTAATGAATAGGAAACCTATACTAACAAGATATATTGTAATCTGGTCACTGTGATCCCTCGATATAAATCCTTCAAAGTTTCTGATAAAATCACTTAAAAACATTGTCTATAAAACAAGACCTTCCAGTATTCCAAAATCAGAAGATTACCGCAGTGATAAGGGAAATTGTGTAGTTGAAGATGTTAACAAATGTATAGGATTTTTTGAAAATCACGTGACTTGTGGATTTCTGGCTGGAGCTCCCCCTTAAAACGTCGAAAAATTTTTTCTAAGAATGTGAATTTTATACATATATAATTAGTTCGTAGAATATATTCATTAGCTAGAATGATTTAATTCCACTACTACGTCTTCAATGATGTCCATTTACGTTTTAATACTTTGTATAATGTCTTAGTTAGGTTAACTTTGCCAGTAATCAATTAACATAAAGTATTTTGATTTTGCTGTATACGAGGGTTGTCTCAAAAGTTTCTGCCTTCAGCCTAAATGTATCACAAGTTGTATTGTGTATTGAAAAGTATTTTAACACATGTGTTGAAAAGTTTATAAACACTTGTGCTGAAAAGTTGGAAAATTATAAGAAATATTTTTTATTTTGTAATAGTAGAGATAACAAAAATGAAAAGAATGATTATGAAATATTTTATAACTGATGAACAGAAAAAGAACAAATAGAACAATAAATTGTTTATCAATACATATATTATTAGATATCTAACAAGAACTAAATAATAATAATTTTATTTTACTTTTCTTCTGAGACATTATAAAAGTTGAATGTAAAATTGTTATTATAACAATTACTAAATTGCAATGGATTTTGTAATATTGCATTATTGGTGGTATCTCTAACGTATGTGTTTATTACCGTTTGTTGCTGTATAGTTCAGTATCAGTATGTTGTTCAGCATTTTGTTCAACACTATGTTCAATGTTTCTATTTGCAGCTTCTTTGTTTAATGTGCTTGTGTTGTTAATCGAATTCATTATTTTATTGGCAGTCATTAATCTATTGCACAGTCTATCTATGTACTGCTCAGCCACGGATTTCTATCCTCCGTGGCGTTTTAATTCAGCCAGATCTGCTCCTGCATCTACTGAAATTGTTGCAGAAGAACGCCTAAAGGTGTGGCCAGTATATTGTTCTTGATTCGGAAGATTTAAAAACTTTGTCACTATTTTGTTTATACCCACTACTTGCTAGGTGCATTTTTCATTTTTATTATTGAGAAAAAACCTTAATTGAACGGTTGGTGGCCTAAGATTGTCATATTTTTTAAATATATTATAAAATTGTCCAGTAATTGTGAATTTTCTGGAAACCTGTTTTTTGTGTTATTTATTTTTATCACAGCAGCTGCTTTGTTATTTTTTAGTACATGTGTAGGTAAAAATGAGTGTGCAATCTATAATTTTCATAAGTGGTCGTAAAAAATATGTTTGTATATGTGTTGACATATTTTCAATAATATTTTAACCATTTTGGATGAGAGATTTTGTTTAACAGTTGTATGAGTGTAGTTGGATATTGTGTGCGGAGATTCACGACCATCATTTACGATCAGAAAATTTTGGGAAGCTAAATTCAAATATAGCCGTATCAGAGAAAGTGACGACTACCAGTCAATGTTACTAGATGACCATCATATTTAGGTTAGAAAGTTAGAAGACAATCAGTATATCAAAAGAGCACATTTGCCATAAACTGACTAAAGAATTATGCATGTCGCGTTTCTTTCTTTTAGATCAAAAGGGCGTGATTTCCCATGACTTATTAACGCGGATTAAGTAAAACACTCCTGAAACATTGACATTGAGATATTGGATTACAAAGGGCGAACCCTCTCCGCAAAAACAAAAAGGGTTTCTTCAATCGGAAAAATGATGGTAACCATTTCAAAAAGAAAAAACAATAACAGGAAATTTTTCTGTTCGTTAACCGCAAAAGCTCACTTCCAGAAGAGAGATTTTAATCAGATTAGTACGTTATCTATTTTGAGAAGATGACAACTATAATTTAGAAGGACTGGACAGGAGCTGTGTAAGCTTAAAAGTAAAATGTTGAAAATAAAAATAATTATGAAAAATAATGCCTTGTGTTTTGTTTCTTTGGTAGGTCGGAAAATTCTCAGACAACCCTTGTATATAATCAATTTACAAAGAAAAATAGAGTGGAAAAAATATTTTTTAAAGAAAAACTCCAAACTACTTCTAGTACCAAGAAATTAGAAAGGATAAAATAAAAAATGAGATGAAAAAAAAATACAATTTGTTTTGAGAATTTAAATCCGTGATTTCCAAAAATAGTCCACGTGGACCTCCAAATGTACACAAGAGACTCGACGGAGTTCTACGTTGGGCGTGAAAAAAAGGCAGATAATATTTTTAAATGCTCGACGACTATTACTTGTGAAAATTTGAATATTCCATATTCAGAACAACGCGTTAAGACTTGCCGTTGCCGCGCCGGCTGCTGTTCCGTCCGCAACGCTTGTTCAGACGTACAAATTAATACGACTTTCAGTGTATGTGCTTGCAATCTTGAATGAACTTGTTTCAATCTTCACCAAAAGAAAAATCAATCGATATTAGTGGTTCCAGTGTCAAAAAAATAAGTACCTACCTGCCTATTTATTACATGCTCAAAGTTTGATTTTATTTGTTTGAATTTATTTCAAACAAAAAATGGAAATATCTTCCAAATAAGCTGCTTTATGAGATAGGTATATTCACATTATTTTATTAAAGTATATAAGTTCCCTATTTAATGTTTAATACATATCTGCTTCATGCAAATAAAACAAATATAATATAAATCTTATATTATATATAGTATATAGTATATTTATATATAGTATACCTATGTATCGTACAGAACTTACATACTTCGATAAAAGGACAGAGCGCCGAGAAAGATTGAACTTATTGTCCCTACTCTATTTTTATTACCTATCTAATTTATTCAATTATTGCGGAGCTCTGATATCTACATATTGTTTGAAAATTTCTATAGAATTTACAGAAATATATCAAAATATAATAAATGAAATAATAATTTTATATCACATTAAAATAATTTCACTTCGTTCGCATTCGTAAATCTCTATTATTCATCTTAGCGATTTGTTGCTTTCAACAATTATTATATATTTTATATATATTTTATTACTTAACATATTCTCCTCTTAATTGGATACATTTAATACAGCGAAACTGCAACGTCTCTAGCCCTTTCAAAAAAATGTTTCTTCTTGCTCTGCAAACCAGACCTCCACAGCTTTTATCACCTCCTCGTTTGAAGAAAATTTACAACCTTTTAAATTTTTTTTCAGTTAAGGGAAGAGATGATAGTCGGACGAAGCCAAATCTGGTGAATAAGGGGGGTATTCTAGTAATTCAAACCCTAAATCACGAATTTTTTGCATAGCAACATGAGATATTTGTGCAACTCATTGTCCTGCAAAAACAAAACACCTTTGGATATCTTTTCTCTTTAATTTTTTCCCGTAGAGTGATCAGTAATGTCGAATAGTAATCTCCACTTATTGTTCTACACTTATCCAAAAAATCAATCATGATTACTTCATGTTGCTTTGTTTCTGGATCGTAGAAATGTACCCAAGTCACATCCATAATAATAATTCGGCTTAAAAAGTCTACATCGTTTTCAAATCGAGCACAAATCTAACGCGATGCTTCTACCCTTGCACGCTTTTGTTCAACATTCAAACATTTGTGGATCCATTTTGCAGCCATTTTTCTCACGTCCAAATTGACGTGAATTATACGATGAACGCGGTAGTATGAAATATTCAGTACTTCAGGTATCCGTTTTAGCCCAATTCGACGGTCTCATAAAATCATGTCATGAACTGCATCGATATTTTCGGGGACTGACACAGAAACTGGCCTTCCCGATCGGTCATCATCTTCAATGGATAATTTACCTCTTTTGAAGCTTGCAGTCCAAGCATATCTTCGTAAATCTGCTTTCCTCTTTACCCTTTTAAATACGGGTAATTGATGACATCTTTTTCCCTTTAATCTATTGCGTATCTCTGGTTTACTTTTTTGATGTCAAACTTTACACTTACACTTCTAATAAGTTATTGTTCTTTGCTATGGTAACGCAATATTTTGTTTATGCATGGAACTGGTCTAGGCTAACTAAACAGATGGAGCTCCTGCCATCATTGGGTGATATCGTGGGTTTATAAGCCATCTTAAAAGACTTGTACTGGAGGTAACTGCAATTCGCTGTGTTGTCAACCGACAACATCTAGTGGCGAAAAATTTGAGTGATAGATTGTACCCATCGCTTCAATTTATGATTCAGGCAGTTAACAAAATAAACAGCAATGCAATACGCCCTCATTTGCACAATTGTGCTATGATTTTATTCACTTTTTGACTCAGTCTTAGAATTTCTGTAAAAAGTAAAAATTCTAATTTAAAAAAAAACCTGGTCAATTTTAAAGCAGATTTGTCAAAACAAAGAGTGTAAATGTAAAATATTGATCAGTACGGATTATCACAGTATACAAACTTGTTGCAAATAGAATGCTTTGATGAAGATATTCAGACAAACGTTCAACATTTGATTGCATGATGATTTCAAAATCAGATTTGAGGCTATCCTGTCGATGTAAATATCACCATGAATCTTAAACTCATTTGATAAAACGGAAATGGAGAATGTGATATTACAAGACGGGCTAGTCAAGTTTAGCACTAATGAGGAACTGAAAGTGACATTTAAAAGTGGGTGTCAAAAATTTTGGGTAGAAAGACCCGAAAAATAACAGTGACTATGGAGAATGGTGCAAAAGCTTCTGATCGCCGATTCCCTTGTCATATCTTGTCGAAAAAAGTGTTAATGGCCTTACAAACTTATTAACAAAAAAAGGAGCAGATTGAATATCATAGAATGGGGATATTTGCGGTAATTTGTTACAAAACTCAAGCCAAATATTGATAAATTGCTATCAATCTATGAAGTACATTCCTCTCATTGAAATTATATATATTCTTTTGTAATTACCATTGTAGAAGTTAACTGTTAATTTGTCGTTGAATCTCAACCACAACCATAGATATATCTAATCTTTACTTTTTAAGAGATTTGTAAATTGGTAGTAAATAGCTGCAGAGGGTCTACCGGATCTAGCAAAGTATTGAAAGTTGTCTATGAAAAAAAAAAGGCTTAGGAGCCAATAATTTCAATGATAGATGCCGATAACCTTAAAATTGAAAAAGTATATTGGGAATATAAAGAATAGTTGATCACATAGGAGTTATCACTTTCTAATTATTAGCTGACAAATTGGCTGTTGAATTGAAATTGATTATAATGGAAATAAGACACAAAAAGATGAAGTTTTATCCTACTGATCTGGAACATTCTGTATACATCAAAAGCCAAAAAAAATAACAACGAATTTTAAATAAAGTATGACATTTAAAGTGCTTAATTTGCACTTTTAATTTGCTCACGACCCTAATGTGAACATTCTTTCAACTTAACATGAACATCTAAGATTTGTTGCCAGCCTCTCGACTATTATTAAATTATAATTTTGTCAGGATTATTGCAATGGATTTTTTTAATCTGTGCAAATAAACACAAAAAATTAGTTTTTACGATTCATAATCACCTTCTGACGTCATTCTATCATCACTAGTAGGGATCTTCACAGCCCTTAATATTCAGTTTCCAATTTACGGTAGTTTTAAAGACATAGTTCCAACAATAAGAAGGAATTATTAGCACTGTTTGTAGTGTTAAGCAGACTAAAAGAGTTTCACAACAATCACATTATAGAAGAGAAAAAAATCAGGATAAATCATAAATATGAATATACTAAATATTCAGTATTAATTAATTATTATTCTCATGTTTCCAAATTACGCTTGATTTCTGCTTTAATATATTTTACAATTTTTTTGGAAAACAGTATAGTTGATATAAATATTCTGTTCCTGATTCTTTATACTTACTAAAGGAATTTTTGGTATAAGACAAGTTTCCCAAGGAAAAATAAATATAGGACATTTTAAACTTTCTAATACGATATAAGCAGCTTCCGGATCCGTATAGAAATTGAATTCAGCTGAACACGTCCAATTCCCTACACCTAAAAAAGAAGCTATCAGATACAAAAAATAATTTCAAATACTTTTATGTTCATAGGGTCTTCCAAAAATATAATGAATCACAGTACTGACTTTACAACATTCACCTTTTGTTTCTTAACTCTAATTCGTAAGTAAAATTTTTTGAAATATCATTCCTTAACAAAACCATAAAGGGGTGCTTACACTGTACAATTGGGTTGATCAAGTCAGATCAATCCAAATGGCATGTATTCATTTCTGGGTAAACACCTGTTCTTAAAATAAATGCAATGCTATAGTAGTAGTGAATAAAGTTTAGTTCTTGCTGAAAACAAACATCGTGCGTAGAGAAAAATAAGGAAAGAGAATTTGAGTTAGACAGTGTATTACTGGTAGAGAGGCACAAGAGACTTCGAATAACCTTTTTGGTGAATTCAAAATGGAACGTCCAAAAATTTTCCTCATATGATTGACCAACACTTTCACTACTTACCAAAACAAGTTAATTTCAAAATTTGTGAACAACACAAATAAATTTTTTGTCAGGCTATTCCGTAATCTAGTAAGGTATATGTCAGGATAACCTGACAAGGACGTGATGAGGATGTAACGCAGATCACTAATAAGGTCTTTATCAGGATTACTTCACATATTCCTTATTAGATTTTTATTACAGTTATAGGATTGCCTCAAATACTTTCTATTCAGGCTTTTCTTACGTAGTACCTATCTTCTTTACATTAGACATGGCGAACTGAAATCGATTAATCGAAGAATTGATTCCTCGGAACAAATAAATCGATTTTTCGAATCGATCCATATTATATAATATAGCCGATATTTTACCCCTGAAAATCCACATTCGATTTATTCTCTTTTGGTAAAACCATGAAATTATTTAAAATTAGCTAAATATACTCGTAATATTAGAGTGATTTATTCAAAAACTCTAGGGATGGCTGTGTGCTTAGTTTCCGCTGCTCTACTTTCACTGGAAAGTAAAGAATTTAAAAATTGTTTGATCCTATACTATACTGGCCAAAACTGACCAAAAAAACTCTATCACCATGTTCACTCAATAACCGTGATATATATGAGAATCGTGGGATCATCTGTTCCTTGTGAGCGACTTTTTTCAATTGCTGGCAACATCGCAATTGATAAGCGTCAAGTAGACATGACAGACTGTTGTTTTTAAAAGGCTTAGATATTAAAAATTGAAGACTATAGACTATATTTAAAAAGTAATTTTCTTGTTTTATACCTGATCTAATATTTGATATGGTGAAAAAAATTATTGATATTATCGAATTAGTTCAGGAACTAAAAAATCCCTGATTTCACTCACTAGACATACCAAAGGTTGTTTATCCACATAGATTATAAACAAAAACTTCAAAAAAGAAATCGATTTTTTAGAAATCGATCTCTTAGACTTCGTTTATTTTTATGAATCGATTCCTCAGGTTGCGATTCGAATCGATTTGAAAATCGATAATTTTTAGAGAGAATCGCCATCCCTATTTTTTAGGATAGTAAGAGGTTCAAACAAGCAAACAGTTTTTATGAGAATACTCCATTGATCATAGAAACTCATCAGGTTATCATGAGAGATTCCTTGCGGGGACATGATCAAGAAAGCCTGACGAAAAAATTGATTTATTTTCAATAGAGTCAACCTAATATGATCCTATTATGGACACCTGAAAAAAAATAATCTATTTTAAATAGGGTAATCCTGATGCGATCCTAGCGTGAAGCTTATCATGATTGCGCTTATAATATTAACTTCGTTTTAACCGGATAAGGTCCTTATGATATTTCAAGGAAATCAGAAAAAAATTCTAGTCGAGAAGATACATCAGATCACATCCTTAGACTATGTAACTGTTACCATTTTTAATACCGGTTGTTGTCACTTGAATATAAAAACTTGCATTTGTTTAGAATAACAACACATTTACTTGAATAGATCAAAGAGCTGAATATTATAAGAATTAACATGTTTAATTCGCTTTCATGTCACTTTATTTGGTTTGAGTTCATCAACTCACTTTAACAGTGTGAACACCCCTTAAAGGGGTTTGTGTTTGAATCAATGCAATGCAAATGTTCATATTAAGTGTCTACTTCTAAATTTTTACATTTTTTTTATTTGGAAATTAATGGGGCAACTGAATGTTTTATTGGTGGAAGATGAAAAACCATCTGAACAATACACATGTGGCCAATAAACACAAATGTATGTGGTTCTTCCTATTTGCTACGAACACTCTACGAATAGTTGACTGCAATAGATGAAATTGATGTTTGTTGAATGAAAGCTAAAAGGAAAAATATTGTTGCAACAGTAGTCTGAACGAATTTCAGCTGAAAACGGTGACCGAAAAGTCAAATTCGTGAATCAGAACAGAAGTAGCCAAGGAGCAAGTACAATAAGGACAAAGTACAGAGCAATAGCACAAGTCAGTCATGGAGCTTAGACAAACTAAAAAGCTACATAACCAAGATTTGGATTTATAATTTTTAAGTGTAAAAGTATAAACCATAGCGAAACAAGAGAAATATTTAGGACTAAATATAATAAAAATAATCTCAACATCATATAATTACCTGTAAAATTTCCACCCATTATCCAAACATCTTTAAGTTTAGAAGCCAAATCGTCGAATAACTTGAGAGACAAAGCTAGAGTTGTGAGCGGTCCTAAACATATAAGCGAGATTTTGTTTGGAAAAAGACTAACTGTATCGTGTAAGGCTATTATCCCAAGTTTATCACCAACTATTGTAATATCTGGAACTTGCTCGTGTTTCAAATCAGCAAAACCGTCTTCTCCGTGATATTTTTTGTGAAGTTCCACTTTAGTGGATAAAAGTTGAGATTTCGCCCCTCTATATACGGGTATCTAAAAGTATCAAGTACATATAGATATACAGTGACCCTTTTATGTTAATCCAGAGTGCATGTTAATTATTGAATGATTGGAATCAGTAGGTAACTTACTGAAAAGGCTGATTCAATAATATTCAAGTCGGTATGAGTCAGGCGTCAAGAGAAAAAATGCAGCGTCGAAAATTTATTAAAAGAAATTACAGAAGAGATTCGAAAAAGGATAACTCTTCAAATTGATGCCCATCTGGATCAATTCATTCACGATAAAGCAGATTCGGCGAAGCTTGTCAGGCTGTCCGCGAAGAGTTTCAAATTCTTCTTCAATTCGAGGCTGATGTAATTTGGGCGCTAAAGGATTAATGTACTTTTTACAACATAACTAAACTAGGCGCCAAGACTGAAGGGTCATTTTAATCCTATGTGTATTTTGGGCGCTAACCGATTGAAGTACATGATTTATGAAATACAGTTATTTATTAAATCACCGACATTTATAATAAGATATATTTTTGTATTTTTAGATTTTCCTATAAGAGAAATGACCTATTATCACTTGAGATCTGAAAAAATTTACCGTTAGAGGGAGCTACTTTGCACTTTTTTTAAATGAAAAATGTGCCCTTAATAAAGTTTCCTCCCAACATTTTTGTAACACTCTACAGAATAAAGTAAATTTTATATTTCTTTATATTTTTATTTAGTACTTAAGTACATATTACATATAAAATAAGAGATTTACATAACCTAACCTAACCTAACCTACTTAAAAATCTATCAATTTTCCCTCTATTGGGTTATTTTATGACTCGACCTACCTGCACTTCTTATCGCCGAAAATACATGCCGGATTATCTACCCTTCTTGGTCAGACAGGTAAAGAAGGATGGTTAGCGCCCAAATTACACCCGCCTGCAGTTCGGAGCTCGAGACCTTCGGGTCACTCAACGAATCCTCATTATTGGATCGTTACCCACCGTACCGTTCAGCTTGATTGCTGCTTTATTCTGATTGCATCCAAGATGCCACTCGCAAAATTCCAGTCTGCGATCGAAATCATCCTCGTAAAGAGCGTGGAGGAGACTCGGATGGTAAA
The DNA here is from genome assembly GCA_026230145.1 of Diorhabda elongata. Classification (NCBI taxonomy): domain Eukaryota; kingdom Metazoa; phylum Arthropoda; class Insecta; order Coleoptera; family Chrysomelidae; genus Diorhabda; species Diorhabda elongata. The sequence goes on from CM047928.1 coordinate 7,804,060, forward strand.
CTCGATAATGTATGCGTTTCGGCATTCGTGGTAAAAAATAATTGGATATTTGAAATTTTCTCGATAGCCGCACTGCAGTTCGGCGGCTCAACTAACGCCAGCGCGAGCAATCCACATTTTCGTAAGTTGTTACAGATACCGGTCGTCAAAAACGCGGCGCGTCGGCAACAGAGCCCGTTATTAAGAATTTCTTTTACGTCTTCAACACTGTTAAACGATTTGTGCAACGGTGAGTCAAAAATTGTTGTTGAAATTCAATAAACACAGTTTCGTAATCCGTATTCGTACGTAGATAAGACGTAATTTCGCAACGAGAACTTGTATCGGTTATTCATTCGAACGCGTGTACTCGTCAAGCACGTATTATCATGACACTGACATAACTATCGGAAGCACGAAAATGCTCCGTTTTTCATTTTGGACAGAGTTGCCAGAGTTATGAGCGTTGTTAGCCTTATGCTGACCTCTGTATTGTATATGTAATGAAACCGCGATTCTTTTTAATCTAATTGATGCGACTAGGTCAGTTCGTTATCTTCTTTGGGTATTTCATTTCAGACTACCCAATTTGAAAGAACGCTTCTGGAATCCTTTGCACATTTATCAGTTTGTATGTGATCAGCGTGGTATAGTATTGATCCATGATCATCAGAAATTATCTGCGAACTTGTTAACATGAGGTCTAGTATCAGTTCACCCTTGCTCGACTAACTTACATCTCCAGACAAAAGCGATAATCGTTACTTAACTTGTATGATTCCATTGTTTCCATTGGATTCTTCCTACACTGAAACAGAGAGCTATGAGGATGTTCAGTTGCAAGAAGCACCTCGTCTGGGCTGTTAGACCCATCAACGATATGCGGTAAGTATACCGTTATCAAAGCAATAAAAGACTCAATCGACCAACTTGTGTCGTTCTGTATTTGCTCTATGAGGTTCAGATCCGTTGGCACTACGACCTCGACCTTCTGGAGCCCACCTCAAGGTCTCTTGGATCTATTGACTCTTTTGTCGATAGTTGGCGAACTCCATACGTTCTTGGTAATTCGCTACATTCAAAAAAAGCTCTGCAGCAATATTCACTAATTTTAAATGCACATAAAGACATTAATGTTTAAAAATTAAATGCTACTGATAACTGAACCAGCAACGCAACTAAATACATGAATTCTAACGAACATTGAATCTTTGGTTAGGTTAGGTTAGGTTAAGTTGAATTAAAAGATGGTAATTTTTCAATATACGATCTAAGGTTGGAAGAAAACCTTATTGTGATGAGGTATCTATGTAAGCAATATTAAAATAGATTAATAATAGACATTCATGCAAGACGTGAGTAGGACGGTTTGACTAGCAATTCCTACGAATGAAAAAAAGTAACATTACTCACGAATTTCATACAAAAATTTTTCTACGTCCCTAGACTTAAAAAACTTCTATCAATTTTTACTTTGTAATTGTGATATTAAAAGTATAACTATGAGCATTATTAATTTGAAGTGAAGAATAAGTTACATTGCTATTGGTACTTAAATTGGCAACATTTCGTTATCAAAGAAATAATATCATGTATAGTTAGTTGTATTAGTACTTATTGGATTGTTGGTAGAATGGTGAACATTTACAATGTTGCTTGGTGTCGAACTAGTTGTACCCATTAAAATTGTCACTGCGGAATCCATTTGGTTTTTTACTGAGTCGTCTACGCAACCCTCCGCAACTGTGTTGGATTTCCACCCACCGTGCTTCTTTAATTGAATTATATCACCACCGGAATCCACTAATAGAGACGCCGAGGAGCGTCGAAATGTATGCCTAGTGTAGTTTTTTGGATTAGGTAACTTCAAATATGTTGCGATAAGCGAGGGAATGTTTGAAAAGGTATTGATACCTACAAGTTTTACATTTTCCATTTCTATACTGCAAAAAGAAATGATCTGTTTTGTCAGTTGTGGGTCGTTGGTTTTTAAATTTTTTATATATGGTTACCAAGTTTAATTTATTATCAGATATTTCACCAATAACAGTAAATCGACGTTGAACATGAGTTACATGAGGTACTGTGATAGTTACAATTATCACATTATTTCCGGTATTATTAATATGGTTACACTTCATTTTATATAATTCTTCCTTCCTCAGAGCTCCTGCGATTCCGGATATTAAAGCAACCTGAAAGATGTTACAAATAATATCTAAGCTTACATTAGAATTTTTTGCTGTCATCCCTTATGCATGAGATAATGATCGTCTGGAGCTCCTTTCAGTTTTGAAGAAGATGACCAAAGTGTTGAAAACTTCCACATTTTGGATTTAGTTTCAACTTAAACTAGTAACATTCTTTCTGTAAAGCTGTTTATGCCTTTTTTAGTACGCCACTCTATGAAAGAATTATATTTCTCTAAATAATGTTCCCTGGATTTCTCAGGGAGCAGATTCATAATCGCTGCAGTTGCCGATTGAACATCTTCTGGTGTGTGGTTAAAACTTTCTTCACTATTATTCTCCATCCCCAATAATTATACTACACTCCTCTTAATTAGACACAAAACGGATTTTATTCAACGAATATTAAGAAATAAAAGTGTGACAGTTTATCAGAGAAACAAATAGACATGAAAAAGAAAGCGTTCACAAGCTCCCTATTATGATAAAACAATTTTATAATTGCGTTAAAAAATGATACGTTACGGCTCTTTTTTTAACGTAAAAGCGTGAAAAAATGAACTTTTGGCCGATTCAGAAATTACATCTTTATGAATATGCATAGGAATGAAAACGTGAGTATTATAACGGAGTTCTGGCAAGTTACTATTTTTCCACAATTTTTCTCTTCAAACTGCGGATTATTTTTCATACAAATTATTCCGCGAAAAAGATATTGTGAATGCAGGACGAGCAAAACATTGTAATTTGTTTGATTTTCCTTTATTCATGATCATCAATAATCAGATATTGTTGAATATATCTTTGTATACTCAGAACAAAATATCGAAATATCCTGAGACAATATGATTAATATTATTTCAAGAAACTGCTTCTTAGGTTGTATGTCTTCACAAATAATTAAATAAAAATGAAATGGGATGATGTGATTATTAACTGATACTATTTTTTCCGACATGCAACAGGAAGGTAAATCTAATAAACAGCGTCCGATCATGATATACCCCATCAATATTAGATAGCCTATAATGTTAAAATAATAAGAGTTATATATTGTTCATCTGTACATTATCACAGATTTCAAACGTCTTGACCAGTACTTACACAGAAAACTTTACACTGGTGCGAAATGATCACCCAAAGTTTCAAAACAAATACCTGATCGTTCAAAAATAATTTCCAGACCTGACGCTGGAGATTGGTCCTCGGTTCCCCTAGTTTTTTATAACAAGAGCATTTATCTCATTTCAAATCTAAAGTTCACAGTTATAAAAACTGACTTATTATACTTACGTCAGTCCTACGAAGTAACTCTAATAATCGTACAACGTTCACAACTACATTTTCAAGCTCTGTATTTCCATGTGAACAAATTATTCCTTCAATTTTCACTTTATTCTTATTATCGGCATGTATAAGGTATATTAATGCCAGAAAATCATCTGTTCCCACATCCACATCTATAATAATTCTGCTAATGTCCATTCTTCGTATTTAATTTATATGATTATATGTTAAATCGTTGAAGAATTATTTGCATCGAAACCTGCAACAGAAGTTTTGTATTCGTATATGTTCATCTTAGATATTGTTGTGAAAAACCATAACTACATGGTGTATACCACTGACAAATTTTACCACTGACGTTTAAATAGGCGAAGTCGTTTATAAACAGAAGAAACAAAATAGAGCCTAGTACTGAGCCTTGGGGCACTCCACATTCTATTGGCTTGCATCAACCCTTACAAGCTGACTTCTGTTGGTAAGGTATGACTTAAACTATGAGAGAGGTGTTTCCCAGAAACCGTAGTACTGCAATTTGTTGAATATCACAAAAAGTTGTTGCAGTGGAGTGATGGCTGTTTAGGCTAGAGTAAACGTTATTTAGGAAGGAGAATACAGCATCATTTGTGCATTTGTTACTCAAAAACTCAAATTGATGGGAAGTGACAATAGCCGACAACATAAAAACTGCAGAAATATGGAAACGATAATAAGGAAACAACACTGCACAAAATTGCAAATACATGAGTTTACTAATCTTCACCCAAATAGTTTTTAAAACAAAATCGTTTTTCAATTTTTATAATTTGAATATAATTCCTTTTAAAGGAGGTTTTGCAAAACGTAATTTTATTTCAATAAATACTCACAAAGTATTAATATTGCACGCACAAACAATATTGTATTATTGATATCAGTTCATTAGAACAACATACAATAACCTTCGTTAACAATCAATCTGAATTTATCAAATTGACAATAAATGACTTCAATAAAAAATGTTGGGTACGCTAAAAATAAAAACAAATTTCAAAGTATTGGACTGAGCATATTAATCGTTTGACAGAAGAAATGACCGAGTTGGAGTAATAATATAGATAATTGCATAATAATATATAGATATAATTGAATGATTTTATCATTACCTCATTAAAACTACCCAAAACTATCAATGGAAATGGAAATTTTGTATTGCAGATGACATCAAAATAATAAGGTGAAAATTTAAACCGAACTCTATGTAATGAGAATACTTTATTATGAAACATCTAGATAATTGAACAATGATACTATTCCTTAGAACTTTATCTATGTTTATATTTTACTATTTATACAGTGTCTCAAAAAAAATTTATTTAGTTAAATGCGTTCATTGGTATCACAAAATAGTTTCAGTGAGAAGAGAACAAAATTCACGAATGGATTCAAAATAGGGCATCGATTGCTTATCATCGTAATTATTTGGCCGTCATGACGTATTGTGTGTCGGCTAGAACCTTTCTAACCATCCTTCAGTGGTAAAAGTTTTAATCTTTATATTCCTTCGCATTGTCTCAAGCTATACTCTGTAAACGGATATCTCCCTCATTTTCTGGGCCCATCTATCTTTTGCTACATTGTAGAATAAAGGTGATTTCTAAAAAACTGATCACTTGTGAAAATTAAAGCACTAATAGAGAATATGAAGTAGTGCGTAAAAAAACGTATCATTTAGGTCTCCGTAGTGTAGTGGCTAGAGTGCGAGGCTTACATGCGGGAGGTTCCAGGTTTCAAATCGCACTGATACCATCAGAAAGATAGGAGGGATATATTGGAATTGACAATACAAATCAGAAATGGGAAAATTCAAAATGTTGGATGAATTGAAAGTTAAAGAAGAATTCTGCCACTATTTTTTTTGCAGAAACTTGATATTTGGAACGAACGATTTTGAGTCTAATAAAATAAGAATTCAAATTACCATCGTAAAGGCAGTGTGCATTTTTCAATATTGATTTTAGCACAAATTGTAAGGATTTATAGTTAAAAATTTCAATTTCATTGGGGTGCAGGTTGAAAATGATTAAAAACTACTAAAAGATGTGAAAAAAGTTTCTAATAAAAAGTGTAGAGATCAAAATTATATATTTTTTGGAAATTTTTTTCCACCAAAATTTAAAAAAAAAATAAATCTATTTTGACATAAGACATTATAACGGTGTCGCCATAAAAACATACATTTATCTGAGATTTCGTATGTCCCATTGAAAAATAAATAATGAATATATTAATTTAAAAAATTATATCTTTTCGATTATATAACCATTTTCTAGACATATAATATGATCATATTTTATTAAGCCTTACAGCTGAGTTATAAATTTCAATCTATACTGGCAAATATCTGGGTTTCTGTTACATATCTTTACATACAGGATGTTTCTAAATACAAAATTTAGGAGGTGATTGCTCGTATGAAATTAAGATGTGTCTTTCCTCTATAACAAAATGTCTTCAGCCCACTCCTTCCCAAAATGTCACCCTTAAAAGGTGGTGACCTAAATTTAGTTTTAAGTTTTTTTCTAAAATTTCAGTAATATTAGAAACTTGAAACTCTATAATTTTTGTGCACTTGCGAATGGCATTTTTCCAATATTCTTCTAATATTCTAGTAATATTAGGGAAAAATTTGAGAATGAAAAATATATTTAAATAAAATAAGCATTCAAAATTATAATTTTATTATATAAAACTTCATCTTGAAAAAAGTTTTGTTCGAGTATATTTGATTTCGCGTATTTTTCCAATTCCTTGAATATTTTATCTGATTTGACATCCAATATATTCAATACATTTGGTGGACCCATCTAGTCTTATATTTCTTGTCACTTGTGGTAGGTCCTTCGCTTAACGTATCGTGATTTTTTATTGAACCTGTTTGTGCTAAGATCTTTCCAAAGAACTCATCTCATCCTCCTCTATAACAGTTCATTAAGCCCTTATTGAGTTACATCTCCTATATTCCCTTCCCTTCTGGGGTACGTGTGGTGTGACTCAGTTTGAGCGAATGTTCAAACGACAAAAGAGAGCTGTTAGATATTTACTCAGACTAAACAGCAGCGCTCACTACCAGGACTTCTTTAAAAGATTCTAAATATTGACTCTCCATTTCTTATTCACCTTTGAATCCTTCTTCTTCTTCTTCTTCCTACTCCATTTTAAGCAGATTGCCTGTTCCTTCTTCGCAACATGCCTATTGCCTCATTTGATGGTAAAATTATCACTCCATCTTTTTCGTGGACTTCCCATACTTCTTCTCCCCAGTGGTGAGTTGTCTTGTGCTATCCTTACTATTCTTTCTTCGCTCATTCTACTTATGTGTTCGTCCCATTCCCGCTTTCTGCTCATTACCCTCCGTTCTCTCTCTAGGAGCGTTTTTCCATTAATTTTTCATAGGACTTTTATGTCGCTTGTTTCCAGGAGCCTTTTTGTTTTTGCTCTATCAGGCTGTGTACGTCATTATGGGTCTGATTACAGTTTTGTAGGCTTTTGACTTGGCCTTGGTTCAGACATCCGGCTGCTCTTGCTGTTTTTATTGTTTGCTGCCTTACCTCTATCTCAATAGCACCATATCCAGATAGTTCTATACCCAGATATTTGAATTTCATTTCTTGCTGGATTATTTTGTCTTCTATGACCAGCTTGCATCTAAAAGGTATTTTTGATGTTGTCAAGCTTTTTGTTTTGGAGGCAGAAACCATCATATTTAGAGATTTTGTTGTGCAATTAAAGCGATATAGCCTTTGGAGGTCGTCTTCATTTTCTGCAATCAGCACAGCATCATCATAGCACAGGATTGTAATATTGCGGTCACCCATTTTGTATCCGTTCAATCTGTGTACTTGCTTTATTATTTCATCCATAATTATGTTGAAAAGGAGTTGACTCAGTGTGTCGCCCTATCATATTCCTCTTTCCACTGAGATTTGTTCGCTCTGTATAGATTCTCTATGACTTTGATTAAGGTATGGGGTATTAACTTTGAATCCGTTTGCCTAATTCGTAAGTATGCTTCTCCAATCTTAGAAACAGCAGACGGAACTGGAATAGGATGTATGGATCCAGAACAAACACTCTGAAAGCCTGGGCAGCACACAAAGCATTTTTCAAGCAGAAATCGGTGCAATTGAAAAATGTGTTCAGTACAATCTAGAAAGGAACTATCGCAAACAGAAGATCATCATCTTGTCCGATAGTCAAGCAGCCATTAAAGCTCTAAGCTCCAATATCATAAAATCCAAACTCGCTTAGGATTGCCTAGAAAAATTCAATGGAGCAAAACCGTTCATGGGACCCGAACCCTTCTGTGGTATTAGCTACAGAAAAGCACTAGAAAAGAAGGTAGATAGGAGCAAAACCAATTATTTGGACAACCTACAGAGGCTGAAACAGACAAAGACTCTTCTGGGAAATTATAACCAAATTAGATCTGTTGAATATATCAACATAAGTAAAAGAAATCGACGATTACTAACAGAAGTTCTAGCAGGGCACTGTCGAGTGATTTTAAAGTCATTGCACTTTTGCTTGGTGGCACAAAATTTTGCTGTTACATTCCCGAACGGGATAGAAAAAATGATTATACAAATAAAGTGTGGCTCAAACCTACTCCATGAGAGAAATGATCTTTTTGTGAACCTTCATGACGTTCTCTTACCACCGTTCCATATAGAGCTCAGCCTGATAAAAAATTTTGTTAAAGTTATGCCTTCATTTCAATTTTTAAATTTTCCAACTTTGATAAAATAGATTAGGTACCAAATTCCAGGTAATACTCTTAATGAATCCGTAACGAGTTGTTTCATGTACTCTGACTACCTTTTCGTTTACCTGAAATATCCTTCGTCTCGAGTTGGCGCATCCTTATCTCAACGGATTGAAAATCGTTGTAGCGCACTCTTGTATAGTAATTTTCCTTGGGAAACCTGACATTGTTTTACATTTCTTCATAATTAAAGTTGAATCATTTATCATTTTTCAAAATAACTGTTGATTCGTGTATCAAAAACGGTACATTAACATTTACCTACATTGATTTGAATTTTCTCAGAGATTTGCCAACACTATCTGAATTACGATTCTAGAAATTGATGTTACATGAGTACATAAAATTTGTTGATTACACATCTCTGATAAATTCAACTGAAATATATTTAACTGTAATCGACGCTACTGCTAACTTCTAATTAGGAATCTCATTAACCTTCATGGATGTTGAGTTCGTGGTCCATGATCTGCTGTTTATTTTTATTTTTTTACAAATTAGCGCTTGTTTCTTAATTGCTATGTGCAATTAACCATTATTAATCGATTAAAAGAAAAATCTGTAGTGGATTTGCCATAAACTTTCATGTTATCATTATTTCACGATCTTTTTTCGCAGTTCTGTATATATGTTTTTTTTTATAAAAGTGAATGATTCACTATCATGATATATGACTATATATACGAGTGTAATAAAAGGATTGAAATAACTTTTCTTTTATCATATAATAAATTAGATAAGTATATAAACATGAGTTGTATTGAAAGAATAATAATTGTAAATTTCAATTTTATTATTTAGAGATATAGCAAAAAACATAATAAATTAATAATTCAATGTTATAAGTATTTATTTAAACTCAAATTAATCACACGTCAGAAGAAGTACTGCAGAATGAATACCCACTATTTTAGAACATCTCAGGTACCATTTGAAAAAATATTGGAAATTGACGTCGACCTCGCAATTTATTTTTGATCTGCGGGAATAAAAGAAATCATTGGGTGGCAAACAAGGACTGTACGGCGGATGATCCATCAAATGGATGTTTTGACTGTTCGAAAACGTTTGTTTGAATTGATATGTTAGAGCTTGCATTGTAGTGGAAAATGATTCGTCTTCTGCGATTGATTTCCCTGATATTTTCGAATACTTCTGGTAAACAAATGCTGGTTTAACATTCAGAATTGACCGTTTTACGTTGCTCTGATGGAACGGTGGCGAGTTGTCCAGTTGGATTTGGCTCATCTTGAAAAACGCATACAGTCGATTGTTATTTAGTTTCAGATGCGTTTGCATAGATCCACGGTCACGGTCTTTTGAAGCGCCACGTCGAACTAATTCCTAAGTAAACCTCAACCTCACGGTATGTGATCTTGCAATATCAATCAATCAATCACAACATCGATATTTTTTGGCTGTAATAACAGCTGGTTCTGGACGACCTTCACGAAATACATCCTGTAGCGAAGTACGACCACGATTGAATTAAGAAAAACAGCGAAACCCGGTGGCTCGTGATGGTGCTTCACCACCAAAAGTTGAACTATTTTTGGTTTAATCCACGTCGAAAGTCATTACACGATAATGTTGACGATTTAATTCCATTTTTTGACCAACATTATTGCTTCAAGTATCTGTAAACAACTCAAATAACACTCGTATGACACTAACTACGTTTACCATTAAAAATATCAAACTTTATGATGGCAATTTCTAATTCGATATGTTGACGTCAATGTTGCCATTCAATTCAATCAACAAGAGTAACTTATCTTTTTCAATGCGGATGCAGAAAATATTTGTATTTTCAACAAAATTTTTGTTTTCAAGAAATGAATGAAACATTCTTGGAAGAGAAACATCAAAAGTATCTAAGTAAAACGTACGTCGTAAAATCAACTCACGTCGTGAGATATTCACGTTGTAGTGTCCAAATCGATTTTGAGATCATTAGAAATATATTTTTTTTTATTTGATATGGGATCAAATTTAAATACACAGTGGTATCTGTAATTTCTTTCGCAGCATGTATGCGTTAAGATTGCTGATCATTGATGATTGTTTATTTTCTAATCTTGTAATAGGAGTGTTAACATACATAAACCTTGAGGCTTCGAAATAAAAATTCATTTATTAAAGTTTCAATGTACACTATGGTGGAAATATTAATAAACTTCTGCAGTACGTGATATAAACAATGCTTTGTAACCATATATTTATCGCAATCTGTTTCATAGAAAATAAGTTTCTTAAAGAGGAAATCAATGCAGTAATATGACACAAAAATTTATTGAAATAATACCTTAAAAGAAAAAGCAATAAACTAATAAAGATGCCAAAAGTTATGTACATCTGGATTTCTTATTTTGTCGACTAATTTTGTACTGGAAGTCGTGTCAAATACATTTTAAGGCTAGAGTTACTTGTTCGTTTCTAAATAATTAGAAATTAGAATATTAGATTTTTCTGAAATTTGGCATGAATAGCAAATACCAGAATATCTTAGTAGATAAGGGTAATAAGGTGCGTTCACGGTTGTTTTATCTGTCATGAAACTATAGAGAAATAACATTTGATTACCATAACTTCAGAAGGCTGTTTTTCTTTTTCTCTGGTATTGACAGCAGCCTCATTTACATTGGGGTGGAATATTTTGTCGGATATCAGCTGATCTGCCTCTATCATAAAATTGTGAGGCATTATAGATTTTTCTTAGTGGGAATATGGAAAACTTGAATATCAAACTTTAATATATTCTGAGCTTCCGAATATCTTATGTTTTCATCGTCTGGGAAATAATTAGTTAAGATTTGCGGCGGTTTTAAATTGTTTTATTTCTTGTAAGAACATCGCAAACCTTAACTGATTATTTCCCAGACTATGAATTAATAAGAATTCGAAAACTCGGAATATATTAAAATTAGTACACTTCCAATTTTTCCACATAATAAGAACTACTTTTGTTGTCTAGTCTTTTACGTGCCAATTTGAAAATAAATTATTCATAGTATAAATGGCAGCGTTTATCTTTGCAGTTAATAAGTTCTGAAGCATTCGCTTCAACCGTTGCTGCGCTCCCTAAAAAACATTCTATGATCAGTTCATTACTCAATAAGTCATGTGACTAACTAAGAAAACCACATTGTTTTTGCCAAGAATCGATTTCATTCATCAATGTAATCTCCTTCAAGACCAATACAATCATTCCAGCGCTTCTTTAACTTCTCGATGCTGTGCTTGTAGAAGGATTTGTATTTTGCTTCGAAATAGGCTTCAGTTTCAGCGATTGCTTCTTAATTTGAGCTGAATTTCTTACCGGCAAGCATTTTTTGAGATCAGCGAATAGCCAGTAGTCATTGGGGGTAAGATCTAGACTATACCGTGGATGAGGAAGCAATTCGGAGTGTAATTAGTAATATTTAACCATCGTTGCCATCGACTTGTGAATCTGTGCAATGTCTTGGTGAAACAGTGGTTTTTTCATCGACATATGATGCTGTTTTTCCTTGATTTTTGCATCGAAAAGATCCAACAGCTCGCTGTAGTATTCGCTATTGATTATATCTTCTTTTTTGAGATAGTAGATAAACAATATTCCGTGCGCAACCCAAAATACTGAAGTCATAACACTCCCAGCTGACTGTTGTTCCATTGGTCGCTTCGGACGTGGTTCAACGGATACAGTCCACTCAAATGATGATCGTTTTGATTCTAGAGTGAAGTGATGGATCCCTGTTTCATCCATTGTCACATATTGACGCAAAAATCTGATTTATTACGTGTAAACATGGTCAAACACTCTGAATCATCAACACGTTGTTGTTTTTGATCGACTGTGAGTAAACGCGGCACCCAATTTGAAAAAAGCTTTCTCATGGTCAAATGTTCATGCATAATTGAGAGACACTGCCTTCTTATATCTTTATGGCCTCAGTTATCCTACGCAATTTTAATTTACGATTAGATATTACCAATTTGTGGACTTAATTGATGTTTTCTTGAGTAACCACCACAATTGTATGACCAGAATGTTCACCATCATCAGCGTCTGTACGACCTCGTTTAAATTCAACAAACCAATAACAAATGGTTTTTTTCGACGGAGCAGAGTACGGATAATATTTTTAGAGCCATTGATGAGCTTGTACAGTATTTTTGTTTATCAAGAAGCAATGATAAATTGTTTTGTATCCATAGTTTTGAAAAAAACATCAGTAACTTCACTTAAATGGCTGTCACTTTTCTCTGACTAATCGAAATGTCAAGAAATTTCGCACATAGTCTTTTGAAAGTTGGTACTTCATAAACGACATGTGGATTTGACAATGGCAGCGCCATCTATGTGTCAGTAACACGACTTGAGTGATGTTATAGCTTTCATTTCTTTCCAAGCCAAGTCGACTTGGTGTTGTTATCATGACAACATGGGTAAATAGAAAATTTTTTTAGTAGTTCATTTCTTTCTTATTAGTAATTGTGACATATTAACTTGAAGTAGTTAGTAGTTAATTTGGTTAGTTTCGGTGGTGAGCCCACGATATATATTCAGAAGTAGAGGATACAACACTTTGCATTATTATTTGGCCACCCTGTACATATTATCAAATTTCAAATTCTGCTGCACGGAAACATTCTTTCCACTACAGTGTAGGGTACGAGATTTAACAAGTCTGCATGTCTCAAATACCTTCTTAATTAATAAAAATTAACATTTTTTTAATTAATAAGATGGACTACAAAAAATAATAATAATTGAAGTTCATTTATTTGAGACTTTAATTATGCAACGATTAATTGTAGAGTATATTTAAATATCGTTGCTTAAGAACTGCAATGACACTTTTTTCAATACAAGATATAGTACATAGGAGGCCGCAATGAAAAGATGAATAGAAGATGTAAACCAAGAAAGGTGTGGTCAATCCGTAGTCACGCTGGCGCCCTCATAATGACCTTTGCAAGTGCGTTTTTATTTCTGTTGTAGATTAACAGTGTATAGGATTTCCATGGATAATAGCGTAAATATATTTGGATATAAAATATACTAGTTTTATTGTATTTATATAAAATTATTGACAAGTATTAGAAACGTCTCAGCATGGTAACATAATAATATCTATATTATGATATAATGAAATTTCAGTTGAAGAAAAAGAACCAGTTATTTTTGCTTATTTCAAGTAAGACAAAATATACTTTAACATGAGATATACAAGGTGTAATTAAAAACTACGATAAATTATTCTATTGAGAACAAAGTGAAAAGTTAAAATACATTTTAATTAATTTCCTTGTAAGTACCAGCACTAGGTAACAGTTCTTTTATCCTATGATAAACACTCGTATCAAAGTTTGTTCAAAGTTAGTTGAAGAAAGTAGAAAAAAAAACAAAACTTTCGTTGCAAAGTGCTTCGTCAACTAGTACACGTACGCAAAAGTATGAGTTTAGATTACAGAAAATTGAAATTGAAATATCATCTTTCAGAGATTATTTAAGAATTTTTTCACAAAACTAGAGAGAAAATACTTCTAAATTTTAAAGGACAAACAAAACTATATTTGTGGACTCTCAGTTTTTCACTCAGATACGAAAACGTTATAGATAAACATTTATTCAAGTGTAAAAGTAGTTACCCCCTATTGATATCACTGGCTCCCATGGTTTATATCTAGTCTATCTTGAAATTAAATACACTTTGGATAAAGCTGTTAGCTACGACCTGCTTTTTTAAAAATTTCATTGTACATAGAAAGTAACTTCTGATAAAACCTTTGAAATTAATGCTTCTCTTTGTGTTTCCGCGTTTATCCATTTATCATCACGTCAACTTAGAACCTATTATATTTAGATTGAATCTATTGAAGCATTACACGTTGATTTTGTTTGTAGATTAATATTGTGTCAGCTTCATTTTGTTTTAAGAACGGAAGAAGAGATAGTTAATACTGAGCCCATCATACCTGCTATCCGAATTTAGGAATGCTCGATGCGTAATTATAGTGGACTGGAAAAAGAGTGAACAATTACAGGTACTTATCGCGCTAACTCAGTTTCGTAATGTGCCGGAGGAAATTGCACAAAGTTGTTCTCTTGCACCAGGAAACTCACCCCGTCACAGTTTCGCTATTACAACTATCACAATAGTTCAGTTAGTTCACGAATAAGTTTAGCATAGTATTCTCAAAATGACCCCCAGCGGTTAGTATTTCCAAAACTTGCGAGTGAACGATTTTCTTCGGATAATAGATATTCATTTGTTTAGTAAATGAGTGATTTGATGAGGGTGAACCATCATTATTTTGAGACAATTTAAAAATACTAGAGAACCAACGGAAAAAAAGTGTGAACCCCAATGAAAGAAGTTAAAAGATCTTTGTCAATTTTATATTTTAAATGTTTGAGGTGTAGCAAAAGGATCAACCATTGTATATGTTTGTGGGAATCCTTCTCTTTTAAGATATTTTACTTTTATGATATTGATTTTAATATGATTTTGGAAATAAAGTTTTCTACTTTTAAATATCTTTTAAGCACATTGTAACCTCAAAAAATAAAAAGGTTTTCGAGTTACAGGTCATAAAACCAGCTATAGGCTATGTATAGAATTGATAATAAAATCCAAAAATCTATTAAGGTTAAGAATAAGGTAGTTTAGTTCTCTCCGAGAATTAACATACCTCCGAAACTCTGAGTGAAATAAAATAATCTTCCAATTCCGTATTCAGTTTTTTTCATAAAAAAACGCAGTTACCTTATCCATAATCCCAACAATGTTTTATTAACATTTGCATAAAAAAGTATCTGGAATAATTAATTGTTAACAATATAAGATAAAAACGAATAAATAAAATATTGTCAACAAAATACAAGCGCAAATCTGGGAACAACGTAATTTTGTCTATGCTCATAATGTAAAACTGCATCTAAGAGGAGGTACCCAAAAGAAACCGGAATAGCATTGCCATGGGTCGAGCTTTTGCAGTACTGATTTCTGCCGCTAGGGCCTGCCTAGCGCAGCTCGTCGCCAGTGACGGTTTTTGCTAGTGCTATTTTACTGCTGCTTCTTCTTTTTATGATGGCAAATTTAAGTGAACAACGTACCGCAGTGAAATTTTGTTTTCTACTCGGTAAAAACGCTGCTGAAACTGTTTTAATGTTGAAAACTGCTTACAAAGATGTTGCTATGGGGAAAACTCAGGTGTTTGAGTGGTTTTCTCAATTTAAAAATGGCGACATGTCGATTGATGACAAACCTCGCTCTGGACGTCCATCAACTGCCCGAATCAATAAAAATGCTGAAGATTAACTGTCTGAAATCAGTGGAATATCTTGAAGCTCGGTTCAGCAAACAGGTGACTGGTTCTTCCACCATGACAACGCACCTGCACACTCAGCCATCACTGGTAGCCAATTTTTGGTTGAAAAAAACATGGTTTTGCTGCCCCACGCACCTTATTCGCCTGACATATCTCCGTGCGACTTTTTCTTGTTTCCACGCATGAAAAGGGACATGAAAGGACGGCGATTTGAAAACATTAAAGACATAAAGAAAAGAACGAGACAGGAGCTTGCATCCATCTATAAAGATGAGTTCAAACAATATTTCGATCAGTAGAAGCATCGCTGGGACAAATGTATTACTTGTAATGAAGAGTATTTTGAAGGGATAAGGTTGTTTTGTAAATATATAGCATTGAAAATTCCGGTTCCGGTTATTTTTGGAATACCTCCTCGTACAGTCCATTTCGTCGGCAATATATTGAATGAAAATCGACTAGATGTGATTGAGTAGTTGGCTTTAATTCTGCTTTATCCAATCCCTTGTCAAGTAACTGTTGTTGCAGTTTAGTTTTTCCACTGTTTAAAGTGGCAGTACGACGACTACGACAGGAGACACAATCTTCAATATAATGCAGAAAAGACTAAATAAGTAATAGTTCGAGCCAGTCTACGTTTTTGTCTTTGTCATTTTTCTCGAGAAATCTACAATCAATTGCTTCATGGGTAATTATATGCCGGTTCACTTTGCCCCTTATTGCTTGAAAATCAAATTGATAAACTCATAAGAAAAGTTGAAATGTGAAGTCAATCACAGAACGTAATTCGCACCCGGCGTGAGAATCAAATGTAAGCTCTAACTTTCATGGATACCAAGAAAAGAATAAACGTTGTATACAGCTGGCCGGGGCAAGAACTGGGAGACAGGAAGCCAAGCTACACGCCAATTTTGCCAAATCTCGCCTCATATCATTCCAGAACCAAAACTGTAGAGCACAAAATGAGTACCCACTTTTTTGCGAAAGAGAAACTATTAAGAAGTCTGTGAACGAAGATAGTGTTCATGATTGCGTTTTTTAAAAGTTAGTTCATTTGAAACCAAGAAGTAGTTCATGTATGTTATATAGATGAGAATATTGATAATAAAACGAACGACAAATCTCTCCTTG
Organism: Diorhabda elongata; assembly: GCA_026230145.1. Lineage (NCBI taxonomy): Eukaryota > Metazoa > Arthropoda > Insecta > Coleoptera > Chrysomelidae > Diorhabda > Diorhabda elongata. Next base: position 7,820,767 of record CM047928.1, read on the forward strand.
GATTTGTTTGTTTATATGGGGAGTAATAAAATTGAAACTTCAACTGCTTATGTGGCCAATATACTTCATCACGCAAGATTTTCGAAAATCATGCTAGCTTACCCGAGTAGAAAATAGAGATCTTAACCGTCATGATGCATTCTAATTTTTTGAAAACGATGTAGTTTTCCAATAGGTAGAGCAGTTTCCATGTGCGCCTGAAAGGTAAGTTGGTTTAAATTCGGTTGCTCCGGCTTTCGGCGTTGAGGAAGATTTACTCAGAAATAGTGACTCCAACGAAAAAATGCCTGGAAACCTTTTTTGTGTTCTACATTTTTTGTTACGGCAGTTTTTTTTCGAATTCCTCTTAGCTTTCGAGTTATTCGCATTTCAAACTTTTTTTGAGTTACGATTTCCAAAATTTATAAGACCCGTGCTCATAATTTTATTTAAAGTCGCTAGACTTATTCAGTAACCAAAAACCTCTGAGAAGCTAGAAAATCAGAAACGCCCAATTTAATTTCGGGCTTAATCCTATTTTACCTGTACTATAATGTGAGAGACACTGTGAATCGAAAAGATTGGTCAAAGGCGTACATATAACTTATAACACTAGGAGGTGGCGGTAAACTTGTCGCCGCAGGAATTTAAGGAATCCCTATAGATAAATTGGTTGCCAGATTTTTCTGACGCAATCAAAAAGAAAAAAAAAACAGCCCACTTCACTTTGACTAGTTTTTTATGCAATAGCAGCATTTATAATAGTACATAAATATTTCGGTTAGGTTAGGCTAGATGATTGCTACTAACATCAAAATTTAGTATTTTTACATAGGTTTCAATTTGACATTCTTCAGCTTTTCAAGTGAAATATATTTTGAGGAATGTATTGCGTAAAAAAAGAATTGAATTTTGCATCAAACGATTAGTAATAATGAGTTGTACTTGTAACGCGACATATCATCAGAAGCGACCCTTTTCGAAATGCAAATAAAGGGATAACCGACTAATTTACATCCATTCATACTAGTGTACTTTATTTTTATATATGGGAATTATCAATGATTCTTTATTTAGGCAATAGTTAGCAAGAAAGGATAATAAAAATATTCTGTCAGACAAACACAAACAAATATCATTATACCAATGAAACTTTGTTTATAACACATGAATAAAATTAATAAATTTGTTCTTCTTTCAATACGCTACTACATTTTTTAAGCATCAGGTATAAAAAATTTCTATTTAAAAGTGAATGTAAATATAATAATTTAAATCGAAGAATCAACAGTGTCCTTATTCGTTAATGAATTATTTATTGAAGAAAATTTCAATACAATTAAGTCCTGGTGTCGTAAATACAAACGGCTAACTTAGAATTATTGAGTGGCTTTGTTAATCCGAAATAAATAAAAAAATGGAAACGACTAGATTAAAACATCTTGTTAACACCTATTTCGGCTAGTTTTAATTACGTATGTAACAATAAAATAGACACGAAGAAAGACATCAGTATCTGTGACAAGGTAACTGTACTTCTTTACGCGAATGGGATTCGGTACGAGGATATTGGCATAAAATCATTCAAAGTTATCATAATATAATGCATCGATTAAGGTATAACACTAGTCAACATTAAACAAGTAAAAAATTCGTCGCATTTTCGGCGCGAGAGGCTATACCCAGATAGGATTTTACGAAGGGCCCAGTATATAAAACTCTGGCGGGTTTCCCAGCGCCAGCGTTGGCCCAAGCTAAGCCCCGTCGTTAAAAGCCTGGGGGCTCCTACATGGGTAGCGCATTTTTTTACCGTTAGCAATCAGAAAATATTAACAGAAATATTAAGTTATGAAACGAAGTATTCATGAAAAATATCAATTATCTCATTTACTTAATTATTTTTCTTTATTATTTCTTTACAATTCTCATAATAATTGGTTTTTTAAATGAAAAATGGCATCAAATAACATGAATTGTTGTCTATTGACGCCAATTGACGTCCATTGTCATTTAATATTGGGATTTGATCTTATGATTAACTAAGTTGGAATTTTTGGAACTGCGAGGCAGTTCCCAAATACTGTATCCGTTGCTCTTTATCCGGCTACTCCGCAGGCCAAACTCATCTGTCCCTCTTGTGGTGCATCGGACCACAAACACGGTAAATATCCTAAATCAAATTCTTACTCCGCTTTCCACCCCTGTTATCCGAAGAGGTAGGAAACCCCAAAAGTCCTCCAGGAAACTATCCCAGTCACTCTGGAAAAAACCCCAAACTCCTTACGATCTTTCAGCTGACACCAAAATCCTTATTGAAATCCAGGCAGTTACCATCATAAATGTTATCTAGTACTACCCCCTTTTACGATACAACTGTACCATAACTACCGGCGTGGGTAGCCGCATCCATCCCAAAAGCCAAGTACCTCTCATTGAAGTACAAATCCAGAAATGCCCTTTTTTGGTGATACTAAAACCAACCTTGTCGTTAGACTTCTCCTGGCTCTTCCATATCCATTAGATAAAACTCGGCCTCCCACACCCACTCGACATACTCTTCGTCGATCGTCAGTGTTGCAGGCCAATTCTCCAGCCAAATGGCCGACGATAGGGAATAATGCAGCTACTCCCTTTTAAATATAAAATTAACATAAAAACCAAACATTTTTTCAAAAAATCAAAGAAAAACCTGATACAAGAAGCTCTCTTTTTGGTTTATTCTAACCAAAAATCCTAAATCTTCGCTTGTGATCCTCTAGGAAAGTTAGCAAACACAACCTCACGCAACCATCACAATCCCGGCTCTGCAGAAGAAACATTCCTATATCAGTACCCACTCCAACAAACGCTTCTACTATTAAAAAAATAAATCTCTCTCCCTCTCTCTCTCAAACCGTTGGCGATATTCATACTGAATACACTGTTTAAGCTACCACTACACCAACACTCGCAATTACACTGTCTGACGCGCGTTTTGATAACCAAGTTATCGTCTTCGTCAAAATATCGTACAAATTATGAAGTACGTGTTCAAAATACCTGCTCGAAATATTTTACTCAGACACCAATTAATATTGATCGGTCTGGTATTTTTGTAAATTTGTATACTAGATGGCTAACTGTTGTCGATGACGAAGATGATTACATTATTAATCAAAAATAAAATTTTCTCTAAATACACTTTAAAATATTGTGAATTTCCAGCTTTCGGTCATCCGCAACGCTTCTTGTCAAGTGTAAATATGTATATTATTGTAAATTAAAGTCATTTGTTTTTTTTTTGTTATATATTTAGGTACTGTTCACGAAAAACCATTTTTGCCTGTTAAACAATGGCGGCAGGCAAAGGTTGCAATGATTCTAATAAACTATAACTGACCAATGTAATGTTGATGACTGATTCGTTTGCCATATACACTTGAGCTGGTTTCCTCTGTTTCCTTTCTGTTCCCAAATTCAACAAAATGGATTTCAGATAAATGAAGAGGTAATAACAGAAACCAACGCATTTTTTACGGAGCTTCCCATAGATTATTGCTAGGATCGTTCAAAATAATTGGAAACATGCAGGTAGTTTTCCGTCAGGATCCTTTTCCAGATAGATGGATATTCAGTTCAATACGTAAGAACTTTGGTTAAAATCATTAAGTAACTTGTCTTTCCAATTCAGATGAGTCACACTGTGTATATTTGTTTCCAATAGCGGAGTGAATAAATATTATATTCACAAATAGAACCTGTAATTTCCTTAAGATACATGTCATTCGGGATAATAATTCTACTAAGGGATATAATAAAAAAGTTAAGATAACGCCGCTGGGTTTTAGAGTTAGATATTTGAAAGGATAGCACAGGCGACATAACCCTCTAAAAAGATTTCCTAGAAAGATACGACTACACGAACCGCCTTGGGATTAGCATAACCTTTGACTTCTTCAGAGTTATCTAAATTTTATTAATTTCAAAATTAAATCTCAATTTAACAAAGAGAAACAGTATTAGAATTTTTTATTGTTATTTCTAAAGTTTCCTAATTCTTAGTATGTTAATTGTTAATTTAAAGATAGTTAAAGTCAAGACAATTTTCAGCGAAAAAATGTAATTGAATGAAATGATCTTTGGTAATTGATCCTTTGCATAATTCTCATGTAAACTGAACGTTTTTTTCAAATTTGAATATGATTGTTCGAAGCTAACGATGAAAGTACATATTCTATACTATTCTCAAGCTCTGTCATGAAATATACGTGCACTCCCTAGAAATAATAATCGAGCCACTATGCCTTTACTGAATACTGAATTACAATATTCAATTTCAATTAAAAAAAACTGGCGAAGTCACATTGTTAGCTTATTACGTATTACCCAAAAAGTGATAGTGTTAAGGAAGATCATCTTAGTGAAGTAGGTGAAAGTACATCTGGTGAAGAAGAAGTGGCTCCAGATTTATCGTCCAGACAACTCTAACAAGACACGATTTGTTGCGAAAAATGGTAGGGTATATATCGAGTTTCATGTCGTTCTCTATGAATATATTGCGTGAAAAACCAGGTTTGCGGCGAGACGGAAAAGTACAAACTATATTAGAATAATTTTAAAAGTTTTTTACGAACGAAATTATGAGTGTTATCGTCATGCACACTAACGAAGAGACAATTCGACAAAACATTCCTCTTACGAGTACTACCGAGATGTACACGTTTAATGGAATTTTTATTCTGATGGGCGCTAATGATAATACCAAAATGGACTGTCAGGATCTTTGGTCGAGTAAGTTTGAAAGGTCCGTCTATTTTAGTACAATGTCCAGTAAACGATTTTTTCAAATTATTAAAACAGTTAGATTTGATGATAAAGACACACGTGACGAGCGAAGAAAAACCGCCAAATTTGCCCCAATTGGTAATGTTTTCGACATCAAACGCATTGCTTTTCGATTATATTGTTCCGGGAGCAAATGTTGCTATAGTCTAGATGCTGTTACTTTCTCGAGGACGATGTATTCCCGTTCAAAGTCTTCAAGAAAGAGAAACCAGGTAAATACGGAATTCTTATTCGAATGTTGGTAGATTGTGAAAAAAAAAATATTCTGCGAATGGAAGTATATGCTGGAAAATCTGAAGACACTACACCCGCATAAAGAGGTCCAACAGCGATTGTGAAGAGATTAGTACGACCACTAAAAAATACAGGACGCAATTTGACCACTGACAGGTTTTATACATCTGTCGAATTAGCAGAAGAATTGTACCAAATTTTTGGCATTGCGCTTGTAGGCACAATGCAGACAAACCGAAAAGGAATCCCAGAGGAGTTAAAATTAACAACAAAAACAGAAGTACATTCATATGTTTTTGCGTTTACTAATCCCAAGACAACCACCATTGCATTTGAATCATACATCCCTCGTGAAAAACCTTAAAAGGTTCTTATTTTTTATCTACTCAACATTCCGACGCACTAACCAATGCTGAGTTGAAAAATAAGAGTGGCGTGAATTTATTTTATAATTCAACTAAGGGAGGAGTCGATACGGTGGACCAGATGGTCAGAAAACACTCTACAAAAAGACCAACAAGAAGATGGCCTATGTCTGTATTGCGACATTGAATGCCTACACATTGTTTATTGAAAGCATACCACCTTGGAATAGCAACAAAACAAATCGGAAGCTAATCTACTTACAAGAACTAGAACTAAGTCTTGTAAAACCATTAGTTGAGTAAAGATCAGAAAATATAAATGGAATTCATACGTACATAATACTGGGAATGGAGTCAATACTTGGTAAAAAGTTGCAGAATCGTTCTGAACAACATTCGAATGCAGCTCCAGAGGCAGGAACAACACGTCGAAGTCATATTTGCTGTTGCAGAAATCGCACCAAAAAAAAAATTTCAAAAACTATAATAATTTGTAGCAAATGTAAACGTTTTTCTTGTGAGACTCATTCCCAAAAGTCTTACGTGTATGAGGCTTGCTGCAGTAATTCTTAAAAAATTGTAATTGAAATTTTCTTCACTTTGTTCAGAAGTATGTATTTATCATTGAAATGAAAATTATTTTTTTAATTCAATAGATACTTTCCATTTGACATTTTTGTTATTTATACATAATATTTTACCATTTCATACAATCTATAAAAAGCGGTAGTACACACTAAATAGTTGGTGACACTTTTTATCCAACCTTGGTACAACATGAAACTAAAAATAGCTTGGTCTTCCGAGAGTTAATGGTGAAGGTGTTATCATACGAATGCTATTTCAGTTGTTTACAGTTACTCGAAACATTTTGGTGTGATGATTTTTTATGACGTGGTTAAAGCCAACAGTAGTGTACCGATAAACTCGCTACAACTTTTGGTGATGAATAACCATCTCGAGTCACCGTTTTCCGCTGGTTTTCCAAATTCAATCATGGTCGCATATCGTCCAAAATCGGCTGTAGTACCAGAAAACATCGATGCTCTGCGTAAACTGATATTGCAAGATCGTCATATGACATACCGTGAGATTGTGGCATACATACACATTAGTTCCACTCGCATACATTCAATAATTCAAATTGCATGAACATTTGGCTGTCAAAAATATTTGTCATGCTTCAAAAGATCGTGACAAGCAACGAATCCTGAAACTATGCATATGAACCCCGAAGTAAACTACAATGAACTGTATGGGTCTTTCAAGACGAGCCACATCCAACAAAAGATGTTTGCGTTTTCGGAATAACTGGAAATGTCGCCACCGTTTCAATAGAGCAAAGTGGAATGTTCAATTCTAAATTTGTTTGCCACTAGCTTCCGAAAAAATCAGACAAACTAATCGCAGAAGGCGAAACATTCTCCACAAAGACAATGCGAACTCTCACACATCATTTCAAAAAAAACGTTTTTGAACAGTTAAAACATTGAATTGATGGGTCATCCGCCGTACAGCCCTTGTTTGGCACCTTCTTATCCCCAGAGATCAAAAATAAATTGTGTGGTCAACATTTTCCTACACCTGAAGAAGCGGAGGAGGCGTTGTTAATTACATGTTTTGGATGTACCTCAATTGTAATTGAAATTGATTCAAACTTATTCAGAAGTGTAGATGGGAGCTAGCCAAGCTTGCAGACTACTATTGAAGCCTCAAAGAGATACGGCCACAACTGACTTATAGAAGAAAAAAATTGTACAATACAAATTTATGTCCCTATTTTGAGTGAAATTAATTAATGCGTTTCACTTGATATAATAATTTTATTTTAATATTTCTCGTAGTTTAAGATAGCGGAATATAATTACATACTGTGAACTCAGTAAAAAAGAAAAAAATCTGCTTTCTTTCATTGTGTAATGAATTTGTTCCATAATTTAGACGCGCTCTTTATATATTGGTAGTATAAAGTTTCCATCGCGTGCCACATATTTCTGACAATATCCGTGACAGTTGAAAAACCGCAAGTAAAAAGTTTGTACAATAATAAATAGTCGATCATGTTTAAATTCCAAGAAATATGTTCACGCCGTCAGCATTTATTCTTCAAATGTGATGAAAAACTTTAACGAACGTAATTCATAATACCAATAAATTATTCGTGTACCTTCAAAATTATGACAAAATCTTTAAAAAAAATGGAATAAATTTTCTCGCTTTCAAATAAATTTAATTGATACTGTGCTTATTCTTCAGAAACATTTTTGCAAAGTGTGTGGGCATCATACACTTGTGATATATGAACACTCGAATTAAGAAACGCAACATTATTTATGAACTGATTCAATTTCTCCGTTAAACCGGGACTGTACTCTTCCAACTTGAATTGCACTCTAAAAATAGCTCCTATACAGGATACATTAAATCTGTTAAATATCATGTAGTTCAAAAATTTTATTTATCTATACCTATAACATAATCTATAAATTAACCCGGCACGTATGTGTTAAACTATTGCTGGGGCTAAAATAATCAACCCTTAAGTAAAAAAAATTCATAATTTGCGATTTACTAATTTTTTTCTATTCTCATTGTATTTTATTTTTCTGTAAGACAAAAAACATTTTTAGTATAATTATTTATAACGACGAAAAAAAGATTTCTTTAAAAATAGATGCATCAAAAACATAGAAAGATAAAAATTTGAAAAACCGTATACTTATTATCAAAAGTATGCGAATATATGTTAAACAGAATCGCGAAAAAATTTCATAAAAAAAGTTATAACTGCTTATATTCGAAGGAACTTTGGCATAAGCTTATGACATGTTCCAAACAAAGTGTGTACATTTTTTTCGGAGATTCACGATCTTTATAATCCAGGAACAATCTAAAAAGCCCCCTCACACAGTGTATGTTTTTTTTTATGAAAATTGATAGTTCAAAACTATAGGAATTGAAAACGCGAGGTATGAAATGTGGAGTTGCAAACCCGGAAATATGTTATTAGGGAATCGATATTTTTGTCTTTCAAATTCCATTTTCTTTCAGAAAAAAATTACGCAAACTAATTTTTTTCACCGAGAGAGTCCGGCAACCCTTTTTAAAAGTGTGTGATGACCGGGGAATTTCTCCCTCATTATGTTACATGCTTTTTTTAATTTTTTTCGTTTATTGATTATATTGGTCTGCGGGCTCAGAAACGGCCGGAAATATCCAGCAAACCAGCTTGAAGTCGTTGACGATTCGGTAATTGCCATCCGTTTATTCAGTTTTTTTGTGTTTAAAACCACATGCTGACAAAACTTGTGAGGGAGTTTGGTTTAAACAGGATACCAGACGTGAACTGAGTCCTTTTTGTACCCATTCATCTATTAGAACTTCTTTTATCTGAAGCAAATAATTTTGTAGCCATCGAACTATCCTTGACCATTCGGTAATTGCCATCCGTTTATTCAGTTTTTTTTGTGTTTAAAACCACGTGCTGACATAACTTGACGCAAAGTTTCTAAACTAAATTCTGGATTCTGATTAACTTGCTGCCATTATTACTTCTAATGTTGCAACCCTGTTCTCCTTATATAAACCATAAATTGTCCTACGTATAAAATCTTGAGTATCATTTTCCTTTTTTTAACATTTGAATATATATAAAATAACTTGCTGTGTTTGTCTATCTAAATCTTTATTAGTAAATTCATACCTGTCTTTATTCTCACTACAAGCAACTTCATTGTCTTCATTCACCCATGGTTTACAGAACTCCATATTTCTATTTATTTAAAGAAATTTATGATTAAATAAATCTCAATGAGCTACGCCACTGCGTATCACAGACTGTCTAGCAGAAAAATTTCAAATAAATTGTGTACATACACCTTCCGACAGCTTGGGCCAATAGAAATGATTACAATTCGATGTTTTCATTGATAAACAGTGGAGATGATGAGTCCACGTGGACTGACGGTTTGTTAGATGTTTAACGAATTTTATACGAGGAGTAAACATTATTTTTCATTTCTTAATTTGGTATGAGTACCATGCGTATTTATTTGATTGTTCCTCGCATAACTGTCTTCTGCAATTGATATTGAAAGAACTATAATATTCTAGAACTACTATGGTTTCTATATTTTCTTTAGTTTAATAAATATTTCTACTCGATTTATACAAATTATTACAAATACAGAATGAATTGTTTCATGTGTAATGCAACCACTAAGGAAAAGATGACTCCTTTTTCTTTAAAAAATAATTCTTAGCCTACTATAGAACCAAACAAAATTTCAGAATATTTCTTCCCTCAACATATTCTCCTCTTGATTGGATACATTTATTAGAGCGAACCTGCAACATCTCTAGACCTTTCAAAAAAATATTTCTTCTTCTGCAAACCAGATCTCCAGAGCTTTTATTACCTCCTCGTTGAAAGAAAATTTACGACCTTTTAAGCTTTTTTCCACTTGAGGAAAGAGATGATAGTCTGACGGAGCCAAATCTGGTGACGGGTGTTCCAGTAATTCAAAACCTAAATCTTGAATTTTTTGCATGGCAACATGAGATTTATGTGCAGGGGCGTTATCCTGCAAAAACAAAACACCTTTGGATAGCTTTCCGCGTCTTTTCTCTTAAATTTTTTCCCGTAGTGTGGTCAGTAATGACGAATAGTAATCTCCAGTGATTGTTCTATCCTTATCCAAAAAATCAATCATGATTACTCCATGGCAATCCCAAAAAGCTGAAGCAATAACTTTTCCAGCAGATTTTTGGACACGAAACTTCTTAGGTCTTGGAAAACCAGAGTGTCGCCATTCCATCGATTGTTGCTTTGTTTTTGGATCGTAGAATTGTACCCAAGTCTCATCTATAGTAACAATTCGGTTTAAGAAGTTATCGAGCACAGATCGAACGCGATGCTTCTACCCTTGCACGCTTTTGGTCAACATTCAAACATTTGGGGATCCATTTTGTAGCAATTTTTCTCATGTCCATGACGTGAACTATATGATGAACGCGTTCGTATGAAATATTCAGTGCTTCATCATCATCCGTTTTAGCCCAATTCGACGGTGTGATAAAATCATGTCATGAACTGCATCGATATTTTCGGAGACTGACACAGAAACTGCCCTTCCCGATCGGTCATCATCTTCAATGGAAAATTTTGAAGCTTGCAGTCCAATTTTTCACGGTCGCATACGAAGGACATTGATCACCAAGAGTATTAAGCATATCTTCGTAAATCTGTTTATCTCTTAACCCTTTTAAATACAGGTACTTGATGATGGCTCGATACTCCAATTTTTCGATTTTCACAATTTCCGTGGACGAAGATGTCTCGCAAAAAAAGTGAAAAAATGAAACTGATGAGTTTTAAGTGCTGAGATTGCATATTGTTTGTGTAATGTCAATTTCAACCGTATAGTGAAAAGGGGTAGACCATCAGGTCTTGAAAAAAATACAGGAAGAAAAGAAAAGGTCTGCAACAACACCCCATGTTCCTCCAAAAGACGTCAGGCTAGATGGCCAATCACATTGGCCATTGTACAGTAAAGAAATATACAATGTTCCAAATGTGGATCACATTTTTGTCTCAATAGAAACTATAATTTCTTCCAGAAGTTCCACAATACTTAGTTTTATATGTATGCTATCACTTTTTTGTTGGTTTTCGGTATCATCTGGTAAATTATTTTTTAATACACTTTTTTAATAAGCCTAGAATTTTTTCTACTATCTTTGGTCGTTAAATCGCCCGCCGAAGCACCCGAATTAGTTATTTCAGTTATATGTGCGGGAAGTGATTTAGTACGGTACGAGATAGATATTTATGGACCAGGCGACGAAGGAGCCGAATCAAGAATATCTAATCGAGTACCGTACTAAATCACTTCCCGGACATATATCGTAATATGTTTTTTTTTTCATACTGTTTTCGGTTCTGAACAAAAAGAAAAATTATATTAAAATATGAAATGTCGTATTTGAGACAAGAAGTCATTAAGATAACATTGTAAACAATTATTATTATTTCAAACGAGATTAGGAGAATTTAAGAGTACTGTACAGTACAGTACAGTAAAATGCCATTTTCCGGACTCAAAAAAATATATTTTTTTCATACTGTACTGTAAAGTCAACTTTACAGTACTAATTTGAGCCTTTAACTTTACGATATCTTTCAACTTCACAGTACTCTTAAATTCTCCCAATGAAAATTCAAAGTGTTTACATTTATTTACAATGTTACCTTAGAGAATAAGAGAATAATCAGAGGAGCTATTTTCCAGTAAAATTGTCAAATATGACATTTCATATTTGAATATGATTTTGCTTTTTATTTTAATCCTAAAACAGTATGAAAAAAGAAGCCGTGAGCAGCAGTCGAATGAAGAATATCAATATCAATTCTCAATCTCATTTCTTTATATGGAAAATTTGCTATTCCTCAATAACTTTTCATTTCACAAGTTAACTCTCTCTCTCGAATGAAAATTCATAATTTCAATAGACCCGGTGGTCTCGAACCCTCTTGTCGGCGGTCCAACGATCAAAATGATTTCGGGCGTTTCGTGCCAGAAAAACTGAAGAAGAAAACTTTGAACTTGAAAAAGACAATTCCTCAACATCACCCCACTCCTACTTGCATGCGAAGTTCGAACCCTCTAAATTTTTTCTGGCCAAAAAATAAGAAAATATAACAAAAATGACCATAAAATGGAGAGGGGTGGAGATGAAAGGTTTCGACCTTAGACAGGAAATCATCTCGCCACTAATTGAACCTACATGTGGAATTTCATTTTTCAGTCGCTTTTCGTTTGACCTACGGAGGTGAGCAAAGGTCAAAAACCACTTTTTTGCACTGTGACCCCTCGAAATATTCATTTGTTTTCAACCAAACTCTAATAACATCAATCCGCCGCCAAAAAAGCCATGTATGCTAATTTTGAACCAAATCGGACCCATAGCAATTGCTCGAGAGACGAAAATAAGAATTGTAGCTTAAACAGACATTCGAAAAACCATCATAATCGTGTTCAGGAGGTCTCAAAACATGGGAAAAATGATGTGCCCCCCATTTTTCTTCTAGTCATGCCTACCGTAATAGTCTAATTTTTCCTTGAAAAATTCGACTAAAAACATGTACGATATTATGATAGTCGATTAGATATTCTTGACTCGGCTCCTTCGTCGCCTGGTCCATAAACATCTATCTCGTACCGTACTAAATCATTTCCTGGACTTATAACGTAAATAACTATTTCCTACGACCACTTTTGTAAATGATAGATTGCACACTCATTTTTATCTAAGTAGCTTATTTTACACATGTACTAAAAAATAGCAAAACATACATGTATTGTAATGCTTCTTTTTCTTATGTTATATATGGTCTCGAATGATAGAGGGAATACGCCAATACAATATGAATCTGACTGGGTGCCGAAAGGCAAAAGGCTAAATTTAGGAAGAGTGAAGAAAATAGATTTTTTTGAGGTTATATTAGTGTTTACAATAAAAATTTAAAGTTTGTTGTGATTGGTGGTCAAATACATACTGGTGTCTGCAAGATAATTTAAACATCAAAATTAAATGTTATTACTGGGTAATGTATAAAGTAGTTGAATGAAAATTACTGTTACAAAATAAAAAATGTTTATGTACTTTTCAACGCATGTGTTGAATACTTCTCAACAAATGTGTGATATTGTTTAATTGACTTTCTTTTTTAAAAAATACGTTTTTTGAAGAATTTTTTACGTTGTCGTAGGAAAAAAAGTGTACTCAACTCGTTGAAAAGTGTCTTTCGCCCTCGTTACTACGAATGTATCACTTTCCAAACCCGTTACATAATATACTATTTCAGTTCACTAAAGAAATTTGTGCACTATGGCTAAGTCAAATACAAAATGAATTTCACAAAAACTATACCATACAAAATGAATAAAATATGATTCATTATGTACTCTATACCACGACGTTGCCGAGTAGAGCGCGTTGTTTACGTACCAGGTCGCATTCCGTAGCGTTGCGGGTCGTTTTAGATCGGACCGGAAAGTGCGTGCAAACCTTAAATAGAAGTAACTAAAAATAATGCCACAATCAATTCATTATTGACAATCTCTTGTAGCATTCCCTGTAAAAAATATATTCAGTAAAAACAATTTTTGATTTTGTGTAAATGGAAATGTCAGAAACGTCAATAGTCCCACTTTTTCTGTTGCTTTTAATTTTGTATCAATCCTATTTGGCATATTTGACTTTCAGTAAATAAATTGTCATTTTTCATTAATAAATGTCATTCGAAAAGTTAAGTTATTATGTTTAGGTTTCTAACAAAAACCGCAACTCAAATTTTCAGAAATACTATACGAACATTTTCCGGTCACTTACCTTCCGATATTAAATCAACTTTTAAAGATGATATTCTTCGTTATGAGGTAGCTGTTATTGGTGGAGGTATAATAGGAACAGCTATAGCACGTCAACTGAAGCTGAATTGTTCGAGCTTGAAGACAATTCTGATTGAGAAAGAGGATATATTTGGGAAACATCAAAGTAGAAACAATAGTGGAGTTATTCATTGTGGAATATATTATAGGTACGTGAAAAGAAGTACTTTCTATATTTCTTAACGAAGACTTTAGTATTTTCCTATCAATACTTGATTGTTGAATAAATTTAGTCATTCAATACAATCTTCTTGAACTTCAATCCATCTGTTCAAGTGATGTTTCACTGCTGCTACCACCTTTTCGGAACATAATTATTCACAATTAATATTTATTGAGAGGTGACAATAGTCGAAAGTCGTATGGATCTTAATCTCGTGATTAAGGTGAATATTTTTACAGTTTATACTTTACAAATAGTGATTTTCGCGATGATTTTTTGAGCTGTTCAAAAACATGCGTTATCTTGATGAAAACTGATTTTTTTTCGTGAATTATGTCGTATTTCACGAAATTTTACATCCAGTTCATCCAATTGTTAAAAATAATACTCGGCGTTTATTTTTTCGCCTTCATGGCCCACTTCTTTTCACTTGCTGCCGTCAAGTCATATGTACCCTATGTCTGATGATCCTGTCTATACTATAAGCTTGCTAAAGAAGTCGGTCGGTTGATTAGTTTCAGTGTATTTTGGTCGAATTTAACAAAAATATAAGAAAACTGACAAAAAAAATGACAGAATGAAGAAAGTCTACGGAAATCAATGTTTAATCGACGCGTCAACAAGTTATTGAGCGAGTTCGATTTTAAAAGGAATACGATTGGTGACCAGGAGTGCTCTCAACGCCAAAAACGGAAAAATACCTTAAAATGTAGCCTTTCTACGGCTCAAAATACGCAATTACTGTGATAGAATATTCACCGTATTCGCTAGATTTCTACCATTTGTCAAGTTCAAGCCAACTAGCAAAATACCTTTAAGGTATTCAGTAACAAACTTAAGCAAGCCAAAATATTGCTCATGCTGTCTAATCAGATATCAAGGACTTATCCTAAATTTCTCTCGGTTAATCGTCGATCTTACATAATCAAATTCTCTAATTTCTCTCTATGTTTTCTGAGGTTAATGCACTTTTTGGTCATTCTTTTTATGGATCGTCTTCAAGACTAGTATGTCCACTTTCAAATGCAGCACCTAATCTTTCTATCACAATTCATGTTTATAAGCCCTTATACACTTTCAACAAGCGTCTATAATTTATATGCGATACGACATCTTCCTACCAAATGCTAGTATGCTATCATACTAAAATCTATAACTTAACTTTGAATAGCTAAAAGTTGATCTATATAAAACCTCATACGTATTTATAAAGACATAAATCCACTTTGAGAAAACTGAAACGTACTATAACATGGATGCATTTCAATAAGCACTCACGACAAAAACGTTCATGACCACGATCTGTCCCGTTCCACCTAGTACAGAAAGCGTTATAATCGTGAGCCCCAGTGGAATAGCGTTTTGAGCTTTGAGATAAATATTAACGAATGAGAAAACAAAACAAAAATTAAGCGAAAGCTTTAACAGGTTCTGTTATAATATGTAAGTTATTGAATTTTTCAGTAGAGTGCTTAATTGATATAAATTAAAGTAAAATCAAAATATCTTCTGCAGCGATAGTGAAATATGCGTCACGATCATACTTCTAAAGTACAATATCCCATACCGCATCAAATAATGAGATATATCCCCATGGTTGCAATCTCAGTTGTTTGAGTTTTGGAAACTTAGCTAATTCTCTCAATGCCCACTTCGACCCACCTCTGGGCAAGGGTCGTTGTGAATGTTAGTCAACGATTAGTGGAATGCACCGATAATCTCTTATTTAGGGACAAAACCTATTGAAAGACCGGTAGTAATTTTACATCACTATCACAAATGGGGTTATTTATTTGATGTATAACAGATACCGTTTCATTTTTGATATAACTAAAGCACGCAATACTAATCTGGAGATACTATAGATCATTTCTTCAAACAATGACAGATAATACCTTTTATGCATTTGACGAAGTTTTAAAAACTAATAAAGAAGCACTTAATTATATATGGTGTGACTAGAAATGAAACAAAACAATTTCAAACTAGTTGCCTGTCCGAGCGAAGCGAGAGAACCAGAACAGTCTCCGACTAATAGCCATTAAATATTAATATTCATTGAGAAAATTCATAATTATAATTAGAAAAATTGGTTTATTTTTATTACTCATTTTATTTTATATTTTACTACACGACTAGTTTAGAGGTTCCTGTTGTCGTTATTTTTGAATTAGGCGTTTCTAAACATGGCACGTAATATTTTTGAAAAGCTCATCTCTTCCGAATATCTCAACGTTTTCAATGTAGCTTTGATTTACATCAAAGACTTTGGCAGTTTCAGACTCTAAATTTTCTCTAAGAACGCTTGCAAACAAAAGTGTTAACAAAGATGTCACATCAATAAGAAATTGAAAGGATAGCTAAACAATCAGATGGAGATGGCAAATCCAAAAGATTCATAACCATATCAGCTTAGACGTCTGAGAAACTTCTCGTGATGTCTAGAAACTACATTAAACTGGTGGTCGGTCTTCATTTCAATAGCAATACCACCTTAAAGCCATAGGCATCGCAGAGGACGACAACTGCATATTCTGTAAGTAAGCCATAGAAATAGCAGAGCATCTACTCTGCGAATGTTCTGCCTATTTCAGCAAAAAGCTTCAAATACCTCGGAGAAGGAGAAGTAACACTTTAAGAAGTTGGACCTAAAAACACAAGAAAAATAACCCGCTTTAGTAGGAGTCTACGTATTTTGTAAGTAAACCGATGAGATGTACAGTGCTGTTCAAAATATATTCTAGACATAAAAGCAAAATAGCTGAGAAGCTAAAACGATTTCTCTAAGAGACTAAAATCTACAAGACTTTGATGATGTCAAGTTTGTTTTTGCATTTAACCGTTGCATCGAGTTCTTTGTACACAATTTTTGCACCTTTATCCATCAGACCATGATGCAGCTCCTTCGGATTATTTCCAATTGATAATCTCATAAACTCTCAGATATTCTAATTTGGATTGTTCAGAAAATAAATCTAAAATGGCAACTTTTGATTTTTTGATGAGATTCTTAGATGTATTTAAATCATTTTATCCATATTTATTCTAAATCAGTATACAGTAATACCGCGAACTTACGCGATAGGTGTAAGTCGGGCTTCAACTTTGCATATAAATATATATAAAGTATGTTTAATCGGGACCAGAGTTTAAAGAAATCAATAATTTAGAAGAAAAATGTTCAATAAAGTGTAAGATAATAAAACAATTTACATTGTTATGAATTAAGTAACCTAAACAGAAATTATTTTGATGTCGAAGGCTTCATATATTCTAACAATGTTGCCTGACGAGTAAAATTTTTCTTCTTCTCACGCAAAACTTCCTCGTAGCATACCAGTAATTTTTTATTCCCCGTTTTGTAGCAGAAATGCGTTCTTCATTAGAATCTAATTTTTCTAAAATTTGTATCAGTTGAATTGAATCCTTCTGTTAAGTTTGCAATTGTCATTTGAATTGAACCGATTCAACTGGTTCCAGCGAATCAGTTTGTTCAAAGTTTTGCTCTTACTTACGAATTTCTATAACCTCGTCAATTGTTAGCTCTTGATTGTGTGAATCTAGCAATTCTTGAACGTCATCGTTATCGACCTCTAAATTTAATTGTTGACGATATCGACCACTTCTTCTATTATGCTATCGATTTATTCAGGATCTGAAACTTATTCCGCTTGGGTTTCAGTAATGGAAAAAAATGAACACAGTTTTTTTCAGACATCGTGAAGAGTTTTTTGTGAAACCTCATTCCAAGATTGTCTAATAATTCTTACAGCATCTAAAACATTGAATTGCTTCCAAAAGTTTTTAACACAAAGCTCATTGTTTTGTCTCATAGCTTCATGTAGATGTGCAAATGACCGCCTTGTGTAGTAATCTCTAAATGTTTTAATGCATCCCTGGATCATAGGTTGAAACAAGCTGGAAGTGTTTGGTGTCAAAAATACAACTTCCACACGTGGATCAAAATTAATTAGAGTTGCGGGAGGATGACCTGGTATATTGACAGTTAGTAGCATCACTTTAAATAGGATTTCTTTTAATTGGCGTTCGACCTCAGGAGTAAAATGATGGCTAAACCAGTCTTCAAAAATAGAAGCTGTCACCCAAATTTTGGCATTAGACTTACAAATGACAGGCAAGCCATCTTTGGATTTATTTTTTAAGGCTCTAACTAAAAGAGATTTCAATTTACAATCTCCAGCTGCATTCTCACCAACCATTACTGTCAATCGATACTTGGCGGCTTTAAAACCTGGCAAAGTTTTCTCTTCACGCGCAATAAAAATTCATTTAGGCATTTTCTTCCAAAAAAAGACCGGTTTCGTCTACGTTGAAAATGGTTTTACTAATGTAGCCATCTTCATCTATCATTGTTCGACTTTTTCTGCATAGAGAGTTGCAGCTTCTTTATCAGCACTTGCCGCTTCTCCACTCTCTGCAATGCTATGCCAATTACAACGACTTGTGAATCGGCTGAACCAGCCGTTACTAGCTTTAAATTTTCAAAAATCTGCTTTGCTTGAAAGCACACTGTATTTTGATCAACAGAACAATTTTTCACTCTTACTTGATTATCACATCATGACTGTAGCGATGTTTCCATCTGTGCGATAATACCGGGACGCTTACTGATGATACTTGAATTCAAAGATTGAGTACTTCACAGCGTTCATAATTTTTTCTTTACCTTTTCACAAATTTCAATTTTTGCTTTAGAGTCTTTATTTCAGTTTACACTCTAAAGACAGTATTTTTCTTTTCTTGCTAAGCTCAAATGACTCATTTTTAGTTCTTTTAAATGACATAATTAGAGATTATAAGTAGTACGGACTGCGCACGTAAAACATTTCCACGCGGAACACGTTCATACCTGTCGCAAACTGTAGAGCGTAAAACGGGGTAGCGTAAGTCAGGGTATTACTGTATACATACACGGCAAATCATGTCGACCGAATCAAAGATTATTCTAGAATTTTACAAGACACGTGCTGGGTGACAAAAAAGTGGTAGATCTGCTGTGGATATTTGTAGATAGGGATCGCAAGGGCTAAAGAATTTCAGACGTTCTGTCCAAGCTTGGAGCCTCAACCAGTGACAGAACTCAAGCCTTCTATTCAATTGTAATCCTTTACTCATGGATTAACGAAGGTCTTAAGCTTTGGAATGAGCAATCATATCTGTAGTTTAGGCATATCATCTTCGATTGTCAAGCTCTTATCAACACACAGAGCATTTGACCTAGCGTCGCTTGGAGGATTCTCCAGTTCTGGTGACCTTTATTGAAAATGTGTATGTCAAAGTTGTGCAGGCAAAAAATCATTGGTTTTTACACTTGAGATGAAAGTAAGGAAATAAAACTTGCATTTTCAATGCATGTTATATAATATACGAATCATTTTTTCATATTTTTCTAGCTAATATTTATGTTTTATTATATTTGAAAACCTTTCAGTACATATAATCTGAAATCAACTGTAAATAATCATTGTTCTACTTTTTCATTAATCCATCATTTTTCTTTCATAATAATTTTATATAAAATTCACAAGGAATAACAAATTACGAAGAATGTAAATAAATTGTGTCATAAATGACATACTTATCTGAAAGTGTAACAAGGTTATAAAAAAACATTTTTCAAAGAATATTTTCTCATTTAATACCAGTATTTATCACTTCCATTACATATTGCGTAGCTAAATAAACAGTACATTGGAATCCTACATAAAAATTATAGCGATGTTTCCAACGTCAATGTTATTATACGGAGTGTTTACAAAAGGCTGGAACATATTTTAACCTAACTTATAAACATTCAATTAAAGGTAACTGATAATGAAACTAAATTAGAAAAATACAGATTGTAAAACGCTTAGAAACGATTTTCGTAATTTATTTCAGAAAAATATTGAAAGTAGAAGGTCTATAACTATATCTCCACATGTACATAAATGTTTAACATAAAATAAATAATAAATAAATAATAAATAAAATAAATAATAATAAATGAAATAAATAAAATAAATAAAATAAATAAAATAAATAAAATAAATAAAATAAATAAAATAAATAAAATAAATAAAATAAATAAAATAAATAAAATAAATAAAATAAATAAAATAAATAAAATAAATAAAATAAATAAAATAAATAAAATAAATAAAATAAATAAAATAAATAAAATAAATAAAATAAATAAAATAAATAAAATAAATAAAATAAATAAAATAAATAAAATAAATAAAATAAATAAAATAAATAAAATAAATAAAATAACATAAATTAATGATATATCTACTCTACTCTCAACTAAATTAATAAACAAATTTGGTTCTAAATTAGCCTAATTAGTTTGTGTTACATTTTGGAGTTTATTTAGGTATTACGGCAGACTGTTTATTGAAAGTGTAAATTCGACGGACAATAATTTCCCATAGATTTTCTATAGGGTTCAAGTCAAAGAAACAAAGAACTATATCAATAGTTCGATATTTCTTGCTTCGACCACACCAACATGGTGTTATCCCATTGCAATATCCATTGCGGACAATAACTCTGGTCGACAAAAAAATTTTTTGTAGTAACACAAGAATGAATAGCATACTGTAATAAAATGGACCTATACAAATACGAAAATATGAAAAAAATAATTTTAACACGTAAGGTTTTTATGTTATATTTATAGAACCATATTCATTAGTAAAATATTTAAAATTTATTGAAAAAATAATTCCACGTTTTTTAAATCGTATATATTGACATACCTGACATCTATTAAAAGCAAAAAATTTGAAAAAAAATCACTTTAAATATCAATTAGCTCTACTTTTTCCTTTTATGAGAGGCTACACTTTCTCTTTTTAAAAACTAACAGTAATAACCCATCATGGCCGAATCCCATCGTCTTTGATACCGAATTTCCATTGTCCTAATATCTTGGTGGTAACTTTCACCCTACTCATTACTGAGAACTCCCAAATTTTCGTGAAAAAATGTCGGATGAAAATAGAGAAAACGAATTTTCAATGACATTCGAACACCAAGGGATTTGTAGGCGTCTAAAAGTTCATCAACTAACTGTTGGTATGCCTTCTATGCTCTAAGTTTCTTCTCTTTCCATTCATCCACTGCAACAATGACACTACTATAAGCAGTAGGCCCCCCATGCAACAACAGCACGCGTGGGGGGGGCCACTGCTTGTCTTGATCTCCAATTAAAATACCAAAATATTTGAAATAGGCGTTTTTTCCCATTTTCGGAAAATGGCCTGAGTTGAGATTTCACCATAAATTCTCCACAAATATAGCAAAATTTGTCAGACGTTTTGCAACTGCGGCGCGTTTGACTCGACATTTTCTTCTTTATAATCACTTTTTGCACTATGAACAGAGAACCACTTACTCGGAAACTGAACAGAACACTAATTTGTAATGTTATTTATATGTTTATTATTCTAAATAATGCAATTCAGGTATTTTTTCGGCCATAAAATTCACCGATATTAACCCCCCTTTTATAAAATTACCTACCTGCTAATGTAAACAGGCATAATTAAGCTATTGAAAAGTGGTATGTGTTTTGGCTTAATAAATGTTTTTTCTATTATTGGAGGGGTATTTCCATTTTAAAAATGAAGGTCTCGCCTGTGCTACTAAAATCTTGTCGTCCAGTGTAATTGTGCTTCAAAAATTATATCAAATATTATTCAAAGACTTCAAGACGTGAAAACAGCACAAAATTTCTGGGATCTCTCTCAAATATGAGGACCACATATTATTAATTTCTTTCTCTCACCGGGATAAAAAATTGGCTTTTCGTCCCTGGTATGCGGGACAAAAGCGGCCCAGGAAGAACTTTCTTTTGCTTCCGGTATCGTAGCAACGAATTGTTTATCGAAATGTTTACTCTCGATTACAGTTTGTTCTTTGTTCATTAGAATACGGCAAAGACGAACTTTTCAATCCGGAGAGAAAATATAGTATACGTAATGTAGGCGCGTAATGTACTAGTCTTTTTCTTAACCCCATCTATTATACAAGTTGTCCTTGTGAATAACAATAAGTATGACTATTTGAAAAAACATGAAAGGGATTGTTCCAATGAACATACCCTTATATAATCTAAAATTTTTGGTTAATCAAGACTAACATTAATTGTTCACTCCATGTTAATCAATGATTATAGATACTATTTAAACCTGTCTCGCAGGTCTGTTGACCTATAGCACTTTGATATTCTCATCTCAGAAATCTCTTCCATTCGTTGATTGGCGAGCACATTAGTATGCACTTTGACACGTTCACTGTATTTCAATATACACCTGAATCTCCTGTTTCTTCTTCCTCTGCTTTACGACCTTTTAAACTTTTTTTCAGTTGAGGAAAGAGATGATAGTCGGACGGAGCCAAATCTGGTGAATAAGGGGGGGTGCTGTAGTAATTCAAACCCTAAATGACGAATTTTCTGCATAGCAACATGAGATTTGTGGTGCAGGGGCGTTTGGATAGCTTTCCGCGTCTTTTCTCTTTAATTTTTCCCATAGAGTGGTCAGTCATGTCAAATAGTAATCCCCAGTTATTGTTCTACCCTTATCCAAAAAATCAATCATGATTACTCTATGGCAATTCCAAAAACCTGAAGCAAAAACTTTTCCAGCAGTTTTTTGGACACGAAACTTCTCAGTGTGTCGCCATTCCTTCGATTATTGCTTTGTTTTTGGATCGTAGAAATGTACGCTTTTGGTCAACATTCAAACATTTGAAGATCCATTTTGCAGAAATTTTTCTCATGTCCAAATTGACGTGAACTATATGATGAACGCGTTCGTATGAAATATTCAGTGCTTCATCATCATCCGTTTTAGCCCAATTCGACGGTCTCATAAAATCATGTCATGAACTGCATCGATATTTTCGGGAACTGACACAGAAACTGGCCTTCCTGATCGGTCATCATCTTCAATGGAAAATTTACCTTTTTTGAAGCTTGCAGTCCAATTTTTCACGGTCGCATACGAAGAACATTGATCACCAAGGATATTAAGCATATCTGCTTACCTTTTAACCCTTAAAAATACAGGTACTTGATGATGGCTCGATACTCCAATTTTCACAATTTCGGTAGATATCTTTTTTCTTTTAATTTATTGCGTAGCTCTGGTTCACTTTTTTGACGTCAAACTTTACACTAACACTTCTAATAAGCTATTGTTCGTTGCTATGGTAACCCATTATTTTGTTTATGTATGGAACTGGTCTCAGCAGTAAATCTGTTTCCCAATGTGCGAAAAATTTTTTATATATTCGTTCTTTTCGATGTTAAATTTAGTTAGGCAGTATACGGAAGAGGTAGATAGATGAATAGAAGATTTTTTTCAATTATGACTGTGGTGGATTGTATATGACCGCTGTACCACCATTTGCAGTCCCATCTGCGTGATTAGTAACATATATGAAACCATACAATGCCGAGGATATGCTCTTCTGGTATTTGGTATCATGAATTATAATAAAAATCTGATCATCAATTATTTGTGAAGTGAACAAATAACATCAACATTAAAATGACTTTGGCACGACTATCAGGAAATAATAAGCCGACAGAATATTACGAACTGTGCAAAATTATTGACCGTTTAGAGTTAATATTGAAGATTGCACAATGATTGAACAGAAGTTTGAGTGAGTTTAATATTTATTGCACCATATTTTTCCATTGCATTGTGTAGGGTCAGTATTGCACAATATTTTTTCGTCTGGGCTTCGTCTTGAAGAGGAGTACACGCGCGCGTGCATAATGGCGAAAAAAGAGAATGAAAAAATTAAGAACAGAGAATTTATCGTCGAATATATTCACTTGTACAGAGAATTGCCATCTTTGTGGAATGTCAAGGAATATCATGACCGTGATAAAAAAAGTGATGCTTACGGAACATTGTTGTCTAAATACAAATGGATATTTCCACGGGCAAGCAAAGATGATGTGAAGAGAAAATTCCATTCTTCGAGAACTAACTACCGGAAGAAGCTTAAGAAACATCTCCAGTCGATGAAATCCGGATCTAGTACATACGATATATACCAACCTACTTTGTGGTATTATAATAAAATATTTTTTTCACACGATCAGGAATCCGCATCGGATTCACAGTCTAGTATGGATACTCAGTCTACTATACGTAGTCCGGGAGGAGAGAGTGAATGTTCTAGTTTCGACAATAATTATACACAGGTAAATTTCAATTTCTTTTATTCAAATAATTAGAAAATTGTATGTTTTACGAGACCATTTTCTCTTGCCAAGTAACTGCACCTTCGTTGTTACAAAATGCATTGTATTCGTCCAGTGTTTGATTCGCGATATTCAGCGAATTTTTTTTATTGATATTATTGATACTTCCTGAGATGGTTGGTGTATTATTCCAGATTAGTTATCATCACGAAACGATTTTCTCAGAAAATTGTGTAAATAACAACAAGTCATAATGCTCTTTGAAATACTCTAAAACGAGTAGCTAGTATACCGAAAACACTTTCAACCATCCTTCTAGCTCGCGATATTCGATAATTGCATGTTTTTTTTCTTTCGTTAATCCAGTTTGGCTATCTGGTTTCATTAAATTTAGAGACATTGGAAAAGCATCACCTCCAACAAAAAAGTATGGAAGTTTTCGGCAACGTCCAGGCAACAGTGCAGGTGGTGGAATATTTAAAGCGTTATTTTGTAATTGCATTCCAAATGTTGTATTCTTTAGTACAACTCCATCTGATACACCATTAGTCCCAACATCAACCATGAAGAACTCGTAATTTGCATTTACAACCGTACGATCTAGCACCAGGAGGTTTCTTTATTTCCACGTGTTTGCCATCTATAGCTCTGATTACATGAGCGGCTTTCCACTGGCTCTCAAAATTCCTAGACAGCTTGTTCCCATTCCTCAGCTCTTTGCAGTAACTGAAATGAAATAAAAACAAATTATTTATCTTTTTTAGGAGGATACTACAATTGTTGAAGTAGATAAAACACCATCTACATCCTATGCAGTTCCGAAGGCAACACAAGAAAAAACTTGACAATGACTTTTGCAATTGGCAGCTAACCGTCTTAAAGAGAAACCAGATGAATATCAAACCTAAGCTTTATCGTGTGCTGCAGATGTTAAGAAAATGAAACCAATGCAAAAAATCTGCTAAAAATGCTATGTAAAAATAAATACTCCAACAGTTACTATTCTCAAGAGAAATATCTGAATTTCCACCTGAGCGGCTGTCAAATAACTAACAAGATAATCACCAAAACATGAACAATTTTCAACATTAAAATGAAGCTGGTCACACAGTGGCAAACGAACATTCTTTATCTCAATATATACATTTTAATATATAAACGATTATAGCATTTATTTACCTTGATTAATTCCTTCAAAACATGTATTATTGCATCACAGGTTTCCATAATTATTAAAGAAAGACTTTGTGGGGAAACAGCACTATGAAACTTCAAAGCTTCCAGAATATTTCGTGACCAATTCTAGTTGATTTTGAAACTGTTCCAAGTTCCGTCGTACAAAATTTTTGAAGTCCACTTCCTCAGTTGTCATCAAATCTTTTAAAAGATTGTCGTGAGTGTATTTGTGCCTTTTTTTGTACCAATCTTTCGACCACCGACGCGACGTGTTCGTTTACGTTTAGCCACAAGCAACACAACTAAAGCAGCAGCTAAATCTTGTTCGGACATGTTGTTTTACGCACAGTGCACACGGGATCAACACTATTCTTCGACTAAGCATTGCGCAGCATTTCGTTTACTGTGCAAGTCAATTGATCGTTTGGATTCTAAGCGCCTTTCAATCTTATTGTACAATAAATTATATTGTACAATGTTATTGTAGGGTCTAGGGACCCCCGCAGATTTTGAAGTTTTGTGTATATGTTCCGTGTGTTCCCTCTACTATGTTCATATGCGATACAGATGTTAGCTTTGCTCAGATTATAGGGAACTCGAACATACTTCTCTGATTATTTTTTCTTAGTTCTTAGCTGGTAGACCAAGGCTTGTTAAAGATTTTTGAGAGTTCTTTGATTGACTGACATGGTTTTACTTTCACTTGTACCTTTAGCATGCCGTTTTCTAATTTTATTGGTCTTTCTGATCAATCGGTGTCAGGGATATCAATACTATAGAATCTGAGTTTGGACTTGGATAAACATCGCAAATATTTTTGGTCACAGCTGTTGCCTTTCTACACTTTCGAAACACAAAAAACACTCATTACCGAATATGCTCTTCTAGTATTTGGCCATTTCTTCCCAAATTGCGAAAACATTGTAATAACTTCCGTATTTTTAGGCCAGGTTCGCTGAAAGCAGAACTTTGCCAGAAGGGAATAAAAAGTTTATACGATTATTGCCACCAACAAGAAATACCGTACACAAAAAATGGAAAACTCATAACAGCTACTGATGTGCGAGAAATTGAAAGTCTGAAGACACTTTATGAACGAGGATTGGAGAATAAAGTGGATGGTTTAGAATTGTTGGAAACCATGGATAAAATATTAGAAAAAGAGCCCAGATGTAAAGGATTAAGATCAATTTGGTGTCCTACTACCGGAAACGTTAATTTTGAAATGGTAACAAATAGTTTTGGTAAGCTGTTTGAATTGCTTTTATTAATAACTTACTGTAGGCCATGGACTTTTTGTGACAGTGACAGTTATTATTTAAGTTGGTGAATTTGCAAATTCACCTTGGCTGTAAAAAAAATTTACTGAACGTGTGTTGAGTACCTAGATAGGTGGAAAATCAGTTCTGGTGACGCTCACGAACTACATTGGATCTTATTATAAACACTTCCGTCATGGGATGAGATCCAAAGCAGCCTCTTTGCGTTTAATGCAAACCAGATTAAACAGATTGGTTAAAATGAAAATAAAGAAACAAAACTATCTAATCAATGGCAGTGGAATAGAGTTGATAAAAACAAGGTAAAAACTGCAGTTGAGGAAAGATGGAAGAGGTTTTTCCCAAGCTGTGCAAAGAAGACATTTCCTATGATCCAATTCTCCTTCTCAGGAACAAGTGCTCCAGTTGAACATGTATTTTCCCTGATGAATAACATTTGGTCATCTGAAAAATCTCGTCTACAGATCGAAACGGTAAATTCCGTGTAATGGTCCGAGTGAATTTCGATAATCCTTTGATGAATTTTACGAAATGCTCATAAAAAACAAGTGTATTGAAAAAAATAAGCAGTTCCCAGAAGTACTTTTGGAATAAAGAAAAAGAAACTACACAACAATCAGGACAAGTGAAAATACTGGTATACATGTTGATACAACAGACTATTTAATCGAAGTGAATTCTTTTATTATAGTGAAAAAAAAAATTGTGTGTGTCAGCTCCGACGCACGACTGTAGTTTACTCCTTAAGTTCGATAGTCTAACCAGATCAAAAAGAGTTTATTTAACTTAAAAAAGATTGATACTGTATAAAAGGGTAAATTTGTTAATTAATGAAAATAATATACATATATAAATATATATTTATTCAATTTATTCATTTCATATACATTTATTATAACTAATCGACGAAATATTTTACATTAAACTTTTTACAATAGTCAATAATCTCGATAATTCATATTGGGTTGATTATCTAATTTTATGTGTTGTTTTCAAATATATATTTATATGAACTACATCGATAATTATTAAAATATTTAATAAATACAAATTGCACATGCTCATACATATAATACATAAATTATAACGTACCTTGCAACCACGTGTTTGTTAGATGTTCCGGCTGTATCATCTACACCTCTTTCTGCCATAGTTATTTGAAAATACTTTTAGTTCACTTTAGCGGAACACAATGATAAAAACTAAAACTTCACAATAACAATATTAATTATTGATATTTATAATAAAAACAGCAATATAAGTATGTCGACACTGACAAATTAGAAAGCTGCGCATCATAGGGTGCGCACCAAAAACGTAACGAGGTCATTCATCGATAGATTTTACTCCTCACATTTTTTCTCATACCGGTCCCCTTATATATGCAAATCGATTCTTAAGGAGTAAACTCCAAAAAATTTTAAGAGGATGTTTTGAAGATCCGAAGAATTACAGAGGCATAACGCTACTTAGTAGTGTGTTAAATTTATTTACCAAGATACTTGCAAATAAGATAACTGCTAGGGTAGGCATCTCAGAAGAGCAACAAGGCTTCCGCCCAAACAGATCCACTATAGACGCAAAATTTATATTACGCCAGTTGATAGAGAAATCCATAGAATACAATAAACCCATGTACACATGTTTCGTAGATCTAAAGCAAGCATTCGATAGAGTACAACTCAACGATGTAATCCACCGACTAAACCAAAAAGGCGTCAAGAAGCATTATACAAGTCTAGTAAGGCAACTTAACATCAACACCAAAACAAGAATAAAAACAGACTGAGGGCTAACAAGAGAACTCAAAGTCTCATCCGGCATAAGACAGGGAGATAGCCTCAGCCCATGCCTTTTCAACGTAATAATGGACCAAATAATTGAGAGCGTAAACGAAGTTAATGCAGGATTCGAAATGATAACCGTCCCCTGAGAATCCTTTGCTACGCAGATGACGCTATACTTATAGCTGAAAATGAAGACGATCTACAACGCCTCCTTCATAAATTTAACCTGACGGCACAGAGACTTAACATACAAATCTCATGCGAGAAAACACAAAGCATGGTAATATCCAAAGACCCAATAAGATGCAAGTTGGTAGTAAATGAGCGCATTATAGAGCAAGTAATGAATTTCAACTACTTGGGCGTAGAAACAACGAGCAGCAGAAACATAACGGACGAGGTAGATAAGCAGATAAAGAAAGCAACTAGAATATCGGGATATTTACGGGACATTATATGGAGAAACAAATATATGAGCATAGAAAGTAAGATGCGAATTTACAAGACCTGTATCAGGCTCATACTAACCTATGCCGCAGAAACAAGGGCAGACATAACAAAGAGAAAAATGAGAACAGCAGAGATGAAGATATTACGAACAATAAAGGGTACCACACTCCACGATAGAATACCCAACACAGATACCTTAAGAGAACTGGGAGTACAAGATGTCGTTAGATGGGTAAGAGCAAGACGCCGACAATGGAGAGACCATGTAGAACGAATGGCTCCAGAACGGATTGCCAAATGGGCCAAAACACAGAAAACAGACACAAGACGCCCAATCGGTAGGCCCCCAAAACGCTGGTACGATAGCTGGACATCGGCGTCACAAGAGGGCAGATGACAGACCTGACAAGACCTCGTCCTACTACAAGAAGAAGAAGAAGAAGTTTTGAAGTTTTCTAAATACCCTGTTTTGTATTTTGTATCAATAGTATTATAAACATTGATGAGTATTTTGCATAAAAATGATCAACTATAAAACATTTTTATACAGTTTTGGGTTAAGCCAGTATTAAACATACTAAAAATATTTTACACTTTTTGATGTTTTAAAGGCTTTGAGATTTAAATGCATGATAAATATTGGAATTTCTGGCACATTTGAGATCTTTCCTGTACCCTACACCTCAACCGCAAATATAATCTGACTGTCCGGTTTTTGAACAAAGTTTTTATGGCCAGCCTAGCCCTGATTGATGCAGGGCTCTGCAATATACGGTCGGATATTATATACTACAGATTCAAAGGGTAATGAAGAAGTGTTTTAAGTAAAGAACAAGTACAAGAGGGTGAACCCTTTTACGTGATGGTGTTATTTTATGTCAAGATATGATCAAATCCTGAGCTGCAGTGCCAAAGTTTTTTTGTAAAAACAGCGGCTTGGGTCTTTGCTATATTAAAATCAAATAGATTGCTTGTGTTGATCTATTGCTACCAACGGATTTGGGTGTTAACAGAGTTTATTGGGCCGGACGACACCTGTAAGATAAAGGACATGCGGACTGAGGCATGAAATAGGATACTGAACGATAAGGCGAATACAGTGTTTCAGGATATAGTAAGGTTTATAATACTAGCAAGATATAGAATGTAGCAGAATACAACGAGAGATAGAACCTGGTTCGATATAGCAATATGTACTATACACTGCATTATATAGGATACTGAATACACTGTTTACTCCACCACTACACCAATACTCATAATAACACTGTCTGACGCTCGTTTCGATAACCAAGTTATCGTCTTCAGATACTGAAGGTAAACTAAAATCTAATAACTTTACTTACCTGTTTTATACTAAATGTTCCCAACAATAAAGCTTCTCCCGCGAAAATTAATTCCAGCGGGAAAAAACTCCTTGGCGGGAATATTCATGTTCATTCTTTGACTACTAAACTATAGAGTGGGCTGTAAGGTATTGGCCCTTTGCCCCTATTTAAGCTACTCTTACATCTAGCATTTTCAATGCTCTCAAATGCATCCAACAATTTATTATTGGATACATTTTTTAACAATTTTTAATAACCTGTGTGCTCTTTAAACCAGACAATAACGGATCTCTTAGTCCGCCCAATATACTTTCCGTCACAACCATATATACCACTCTTTTCCAAATTTGGTATTTTATCCTTAGGATTGCCTAACAATTATTTGAATGTATTGTTGGATATATAAACCAATTTGAAACGCACTTTGCTAAATATTACTTCCAACCCTCTTGTATAAAGAAGATTGAAAGGTATCAGTAAATTTTTCTTGTTTTTCACTTTGAGTTTGGAAAAAAAATGGTTTCCCATAGAGATTTCTCAAACTTATGACGATTAATTAACCTATTTACAATTTCTTAGCTATGGAGGACTTTTTCCAATTGTATCTCTCGATGGTAAGTAAAAAGTGGATTAACCGATGTACTAGTAAATGGAGACTGGCCATCTTATGTTGGATACAATGAAAATAAACAGCCGGGATGTACCTGCACGTAGCGGTGTTTTTCCTAAATACATCAAATTCTAACCTATTACTATTCCTAATTACTAAAGTATCTAAAAATGGTAACTGTCCATTATTTTCCATTTCATAGGTGAACTTTATAGATGAATATTTTGAGTTGAGTTCCAAAATGAATTCGTCTACGTTTGCCTTCTTCGTATTAAATATGGCGAAAATATCATCCACATACCTGCACCATACTCTGGGGAAATACTGAAAATTGGTTATCGAAACGCGCGTCAAACAGTGTAATTGTGAGTGTTGGGGTAAACAGTGTATTCAGAATGAATATCGCCAACGGTTCCAGAAATTCCAACTCAGCATATACAACTGATCATAATTCTAAACCTCGTGTTTATCGTAAACAGGAAAATGGTCTTATTGGAACAAATTTTCATGAAAGTCAACAGGACATGATGGGAACCTGTTGATTTTCTGAAAGGTAAATATTTATTTGAAATTTCAACTACTCCAGATTGGACCTACAATATACTTCCCTAATATGCCCATATAAATAATCGTTCATTGTTTGTTCGTACAAATCTGGTGTTTCGCCGCCTTTATTTTACAATGGACAAACTACATTTACGATGTATGTGAAACGTAGTATCTCCGTTGTTTTTTTTCAATTTCGTTTTGATTCTCCATCACACAATTTCATTCGTTTGATATTGTACGTGAATTCCAGATTTGTTTCTACCTAAAAGCAACAGTAATCACTTCATTTCAAAATATGCCATCCCAATCTTATTTTGATACTGATCGAATTCTATTCTAATACTCAAGTGGAAATCCAGTGGAAGAGTTTAGTTTATCGTAATAAATCGCGACGTTCTATTGAAATTTCTAATGGTAGATTGTAATTAAGTTAGGTTGTGTTCAAATTTCGTAAATATTTTCCGATGATAGATTTAATATTGATACAAGCAAAATAATATTTCGCATGAATTACGTTTACGCAACATATTTGGTTCTGATCACATTACGAAAGTATGAAGAAACTATTTTCTACTTCCATTTTAAGAGAATCGAAATTTTACTCATAATATTGTGTTGTTACGATTGTTACCGCGATGTATCAACGTCGTAAGTCAAATGGTGTGAAGTGAAGTGACGAAATAACGGGACCTCAAACTTTTTTCATTGTTTACGTAACTTAAACGACAATTATGGATATACAACGTGAATCGAAATGGTAAATCACATATTCTCTGCAGCAAAATGTACGATCCATTTTCTAATTTTAGTACAGTTTTGAAAAATGTCGATTATGCTAATCGTAAAATTTTTGAAAAATGGCTTCGAGATTGGTATCGTGATTTGGTGAAGAAGAAAAATATATTATTGCTGGTTGATAATTGCCCGGCGCATCCAAAAGTTACTGATTTAAAGTCTGCAACACTTGCTTTCCTTCCGCCGAATACAATATCAGTACTACAGCCAATGGAACGGGGAATAATCCGATCACTCAAAACGAATTTTAGAAAGAACCTTGTGCCCGAAATGATTAATTGTCTTGATGTTAATAAAAACAACTCTTCTAGAAAAATAATGGTGCTAGATGCAATTCTGATGGTTAATGATGATTCACAACTGTTTCAAACATGCAGAAATCATTGAGAACCACGACATCATGAATTTGATGAAGCAGATGACGTCCCTTTATCTTTTTGGTCACGAAACCTAAATTCAGATTCTTTAGCAGCACCGGAAATGTGGGAAGATTATTTTGATAGCGCTCTCCTCACATCCGAAGAAACCACTGATGAAAATATCGTACAGAACATTAATGCTAAGGAACAACTCAAAAGTGATAGGGAAGAGAAAGTCGAGGAAGAACCATTACTTACCGCAGAAGAGGCATTAAAGGCTGCATAATTACTATCAGCATTTGTTCATAGCAATATTGAAAATGATAATTTGACTATAGCGATGTCTTCTGTACACAATAGTATCAAAGATTGTTATTACAATAAAATACAATAAAATGAAAAAACAGACAAAAATTACAGATTATTTAAATTAAAAAATTGAAAATAGTACTTACATATATCGTAAGTACTTTATTAGGTGCAATTTTAATGTTGATTTAATATGTATACTATGTTTCTCTATCAAAATACTGAAGTACATACATTTTTACATAAAAGTTTTTCTTTACAAAACGCTTTGTATGACGTTCGATGTCATTATAAACGAATTTTACTGTAACTGTACATGAAAATCGATATTTTATAAGTTTATTTAAATATTTGTTGTTTAAAAATATTCATTTTCAGCTCAAGACTACAGAATGAATAAAGGCGACATCCTCTTGAACAACAATGTCAATTCTATAAAACCTTCGGGAGATCAAGATTATCCTATTTTATTGAAATGTAATGAAAATTTTCATATAAAAACAAAATATCTGATAACCTCTGGCGGATTACAATCAGGAAAACTTTACGAGTTGATCCGAGGCGAATCAATATGCAACAGCAGAATTTTTGTTACGTTTCGAGTAAATTATCATATTTTAAAGGGAAAACCAGTTAAAGTGAATATATATGAAACACCTGATCTGGAATTGCCCTTTTTAGGTGTTCATCTATCACCAACACCTACAACCACTTTATTAGGTGAGTTTCATATTAAAAAAAAATGTATATTTCTAAATGAAATAATTGATCAGAATATCTCGTTCACTGTCGTTCGGGAACTGAATGAAGTAATTGGATTTTTGACATAAGAGAGGGTAATTTTTACCTCAATATTTTTTTATTCGAAGAGGAAGGAAATGCTCTCTAGCACCATCAGTGGCTTTACGAGACCGATCGGTGTGTAGCGCTGTACTTCACTTGTACTACCCCATAAAACTTTAAGCTTGAGGTTGCCTTCCTAGACCCGCGTTAGCATTCCACAGAATGGCTGTTCGCTTGATTTGAGTTTGTTCTGTTCATTCGTTGTTGTGTGATCTCTGTAGCTGTTGCCTCACGACTCAAACTGTCCCGTTTCTTTGGTTGTAAAATTGTTTCTGCTTACTAAGGTGCGGCGTCCCGGTTCTCTTCTTTCATGATCATAATCCCTACGATACTCTCGTGAGTGATTTTCCGACCTTTTTTACAGTATTTCGCGTTGTGACCTAAAATGACTGCATATGAAAATTATGTGTTCTGCATTGTCCTTGTCTTATTCGCAAGCGAGAAAAGTGTGGCCCTCTACTTTTGCTAGTTTAAACAGGATCAGCCTTCAAACAGTGGTACGATCCAGTAATAGTTCGCCTCCACGTGATTTCTCTCTATCCAGCCTTTAACATATGGCGAGAGGCGTGCAGTCCATCTACCTCGTTGATCCATGGTCACGACTTTTTCTTCGTTTGCGGTTTTGTCTTTGTCGATGCTTTCGTTGGCCTTTTCCGTATTCTCTTGTATATTTTCCTACGTTCGCCTTCTTTATTGGAATGGTTTCCTCAAAAGCTAATACAGCTCAGTGGCGGACTAACAGGTGGGCCCCGGGCCTCCGATCTTGGGGGCCCCAAATGCCTCCGCATTCTCCTGATCAAATCTTAAACAAGACTATGAAAATGTGCTTAGTACAATCGAAATTTTAAAATAAATGGAAGGGCCCACAAGAAGACGATCAAATGAGCTATAATGTCTCATCACCTCTCACTCCTTCTCAGGATTTGAGATGAACTACGTGTCGTCAGTGGTGGTGCAATAAAAAGAAACCAAAATTATGCCTTCTTGTAGTTTCCCCTTGGGCAAAAACACAACAAAAAAGTTTAGTTTTAGAGTTAGAAGAATAACAGTTCATTGCCACCCAGAATATAAAAATTCTGCGCGGCAATGCACTGTGCTCGTCATCCTGAGATATTAGTTCTTAAATAACTAGAGAAATTATATTCGTTATTTTCGTCATCTACACAGAGATGGCAATTATTGAAAGAAGAAGAAACTGGAAAAAATTTAAAACGTTTATCGGATACTCGCTAGAGTGCTCATTACGAGACAGTACAAGTTCTAAAAGAAAACCTTGAGACAATTGTGAGTATTTTGGAACATTTTCAAGATCCAACAAAAGCAAATGTAGATACAAGATAAGGAGCAAACCTGCTCCTGCCGGCTGTTTGTGATTTTACCTTTCTAACCATCTACAATTCTGGCTTTCTTTACTGGAGGAAGTAAATTCAGTTCAACAATATTTGCAGTTTCCAAAAATGACTTTGGTCATTGGATATTGGATACGTACCACGATTGTAGACAATGCTTTAACTTTTGGCATAAAAAAATGCAATAACATGGACATCAACATCAAGAAACAAGGAAGATAAAAAGAACGATGCCGGGTGAATCAGCTCATGATACTGGATTATCAATTCAAGAAGAAATACGTCGATCAATGTATGAATGCATGGACCGATTCATACAAGAATTGTCGTCACGATACGGGGCCATGAAACAAATCAATATTTTCCAAATTCTTGAAACAAAGTTTATGCTAGAAGCGATACGAGTATGGACATTGATGCCAAATGAAAAGCCCAAGAAATCCTTCAATTTATAATAAAATGGGACTTCAGTGAATCGTTACCCTGTATATCGCTTATACTTCAATACTTTTTGACCATTTGCATCTCGGTTGCACCATGCGAGAGTAGGGATGCAAACGATTTTTTTCAAACATCGATATATCGTTCATAAATATCGATGTCGGAACCTAAAACATCGATTTTACATCGTTCTTCATGATCGATGTTAGGTACAAACGCTGATACACAAACATATCTTTCTTAGTCATAAGCTTAGATTTTTCTATTTAGTGTCTCATTCGCTCTGCAATACAAACATTACAAACGCTCGCGCAGGCGCAACACGAATCGGTTGTTCCGCTAATCAATTAAGCAAATTAAGTGAAGTTATTGTTACCTCTGATAGATAACACAACTGTGTATTGCTAAAGTATCTATTATTAACATAATTATACTTTTTTTCATTGGTTTAGTTTAAATAGTGAGCTTAAAAAGGTAAACGTTTATTTGTGGGCAAAATTATATCACAGTGAGTAAAGTCATTCCTCTTGTATGCTGCTTACGAAACATGCTAGATAAATATTCACAAACATTTGAATGCACCCTGTCATTAAAAGAAGAAATTGACAAAGAAATGTCAAGGAAATTTGACAAACTAGAGCTTTGTTCATCGTTGGCATTGCTACCGCCTTGGATTCTCGTTTCAAGTTAATGCATTTTAAAGTTTTTATTGCAAAGGAAAAAGTCATAAATTACAAAAACAATTACTTAATGAGTAATGGAATGAGCGCAAATGAGTCTTCTGACGAATCGGAAAAAGACGATAATAATGAAAGTGACATATGGAGCTACCTAAAATATTGACACACAATATGAAAAAAAATACGAAAGATAAAACTAAAGCAGAAACAGAATTTCAAATGTTCATGCCATCTACTCCTATAAAGGGAAATGCGTTGGAAATGTGAGATAACATGAAGGCACTATTTCCCAGGTTTCATAATTTAGCTATGATCTATTTGCCTATCGTGGCAATTTCTCTGAAGAGAAACCGCTTACTGGGTACCAGGTTGTCAAAATTATTTTTAAATTCTCTGCTGAAAAAATAAATACTACATACTTGTTTTCTGTTGAAATAAAATAATGATTATGTTTCACTTTTCAAAACTTAACTGATTAAAAATTATCTTCGATCTACAATGGGTCAAGAATGACTGTCAATAGAAAGAAAAATTTCAAAAGAAATCGATATCACAGAAGTTATTAAGGAGTTCAGTAAATTGAAGGCACAAAAACACATATCACACGCTACAAAAAACTATCTTTGATTCATTTTATCTAATTTTTTTGTCGATCGATTCGTATTTTATTTTCTTCACCCATATCCATTCCATATTGTAGATATATATGTTTATTTGGCATAAATAATATAAGTCGAATTTAAATTTCACTTGCCAGAGTTAAACGAAATAAACATAAACACTTATTTATACATATGTGAACTAAATAAAAAGCTTGTGAAACTAAATTTTTTAAAGCTGGGGGTCCTCATTCAGCTTTGCCGCCCCGAGCCTCTGACGTGCTTAGTCCGTCACTGATACTTGTTGCGGTAGATTTCTATCTGCGTAGTCTGTCCCCATATCTCTTCGCCGTAAAGGAGTTTTGATTTGTGACTGACATCAACAGTCTCGTTTTGGTGTCAGTAGATTCCCCAATATTTCTCATTACTCGGCTCAGAGATTGTGAGATTGATGCTTTGTCTGCTTCTTTTTTTGTATTATCTCTAAAACTTATTTTCGAGTCCAAAGTGAATCTTAAATATTTTATGGATTCATTCGTACCGATGGAGAGCCCTACGACTTTAGTTGCTTGGATTCGATCTTTGCTGGTCATCGAACCATCTTCTCAGAATCCGCATGTCGCTGGTTAGCTTATATATCCTTTCCAGTGATGACGATAGCTGTCATCGGCGTAGTCAACAAGGTAGTATCCGTCAGTTAGCTCTAGTCTGAGGATACCGTTATATTTTCCAGAGTTCTGGAACTGACCCGTTTGCGGCTTCTTCAAAAACTCTCTTAGTTCTCAGACCATCCTCTGTTTCATAAAGCAGTTGTTTGTTCTGTTACTTAACCTTAAAATTTATTGATCCCTCATACATGATTACTTTTTTATTGTATTCAGGTTTTGTGCGTTGGTAATTAAATCATTTTTTAACCTCATTAGAAGCGATTTTCGTTTCGTTTTCAACATCGACCACGTTGAAAAGAATTCAGCTCCCGAACAATAAATGTTGTAGATTTATGGTGAATAGTATTTTGGTGATATTGTACATATATAACACTTTGATTTATGGATGACCATTATTCAGAAGCCGATTTAATTATGTTTTTCTTTTCCTTCACCAAATAATGACCAGGATGTTATTCCAGATGCGTTAGAGTCAAAATGAAGGAAGTGCGTTTGTCGATTTTATTGAATTTTTATTCTATTTTGATAAAAAGATATTTAGTATATATTACAATGAAAATATCATTATTTTTTTTTTTAATTTTTAACTACATTCAAATATCTCAATTTGTTCTAGGACCTACTGCCGTACCTGCGTTTAGTGTAGAAGGCTACAATGAAGAAGAATTGAATCTGAAATACTTAAGAAATACATTAACATCTCCAAATTTTTTAAATATGACTCGGCGATATATCTCAAAATGTTTAACTCAGGTACAGAGACGATTGTGTCCAGCTGATTACGTAATGAAATTAAAAAAATTGGCAGATTTTAATGAGGATGATATTTGTAATGGTCCCGTTGCAGTTCAGACACAACTCCTAAACGCAGATGGTACTTTTCAGGATGATTTCGTATTTGAATTTTTCGAGGGAAATGATATTCAAAAAAGGATTATTAATTGCGTATTTTTGCCTAGTCCCGCAGCTACTTCTTGTTTAGCAATCGCCGAATATGTAGCTAAACATTTTTTTGACGAATATAATCCCAAAAGATAATGTAATGAAGGCTTAAATAAGATCTACATAAATAATTATGTGGTTTTTGTTGCTGTAACAAAATATTTAATGTCTTTAGTTTAGAGAAAAGAATGATTGAGGACAGCCGAATATATATATACAAAAAAATATTATACAAACTACGAAAATTCAAACTATTTTTTCAACTTTTTATGTTTAGCAATCCAGAGAATCTACCCTGAAAATTTGGTCCCAAATGGAACACCCACCTTCGAGATCCAGTCAGACCCCTCAAAAATCATATAAGTGGTGCCCGTCTGCCCGTCCCAAAATCTCTGAATATGTTTTTAATAATTCACAGGCAGCTCGGCAATCTCAAAAAACCTGAACAGAATTGGAAAATAGTACCTTTTGTGAGTCGGGGGTTACGGGGGTCACTATTTTTAACTTCAAACCAAGATTAAGTTGGAATTTCTGGAACCGTTGGTGATATTCATACCAAACACACGGTTTACACTACCACTACACCAACACTTACAATTACACTACCTGACGCGCCTATAATTGTGAGTGTTAGCGTAATGGTAGTGTAAACAGTGTGTTCCAGTATCTCAAACTAGGATAGCTTCGACTTTCTTTACATTTTCATCGATCTAAAATAAAGTTTTCACTTGAACCTCCCAATTTCAAATAACTCAATCTCTTTTTAAAATTTGTTTAAAAAAATTGATCAAGACAATATTTAATTTTCAGTGAATCATTTAAAAGTATAGTATAGTTACTAAATCAAATATTGAGAAAATATTGAGCGTAAAAAAGATATTACAAATAATTCCAAATATTTTTTATAATCATCAGTTACTTTTAGCAGGGTTTCCGGTTCACAGTGTTCACAGTTCAAGTGTGCGGTGTATTAACGGACAAATTATTCTTAAACCAAAGTTTTGTGAACAATAAAGTATATGGCAACTGTGGCTTCAAGATGATCAACAAATCGATTTGCAGATTGGTAAACGTCCTACTAGAGTCTAGCACAGCAGCAGTTGAAAAAAGACGGCAGCATCTATCAACAGAAAGTCAAAATCAAAAAGTGATTCTAACTGATTCAACCGACTTTATAGTCGAGGAATGTCCAGAAGAAATGGCTATGATATCCAGGAAACAATGTTTTTGACAAATCCTTAGCAGACTACACTCTACAATATTGCAAAGGAAGGTGTGACAATAAGAAGAACAAGGAATGTTTTAGGATTTTTTTCAAAAATAGGTGAACTTCAATATGCGAAACAATCTGCAGTATGTTCGCATCAAACATAATGCCAAATCTTCAAGGTATTCTTGCAGAATTGAAAAGGTATGTTCTGTACGAAAAAACATGGTTTTAATTATAAAACAGTAAATAAAAGGCAATCAGAAATGGAAAGTAGTCGTTTGACATAGTTAAGAATATATAACAAAAATTCGAGAGTATCGTAATGAGGGGAGACAAATCTTTTACTTGGATGAAACATGGTTTGACAACCACGGTACTGTTCGTAGAGCCTGAAGAAATGATAATTGTAAATGTAAAACGAAAGCAATAGAAGTAAGCGCGTATGCACATTACATTGCAATGGGGAGCAAGGTTGGATGAAATATGCATTATTATCATGTTCGAAAAGCATGTTAAAAACAGATCTTTAGATTACCACCAGGATATTGAAGTGACCTTTTTGAAATAGATAACACCTTGTATCATTCAAGATACATTCGTAAAATTCCAAAATATTCTTTCATACCAGACAAACAGGAGTATCTACTTTAACAAGATTTATATTTCAAAGAGCAATATACAAAGATGCAACTCATAGAAGTTTTAAACACAAAAATAATTGTCAAATATACTGTAAACCAAATTGCATAGAAGAATCGTCACACTGTTTTAAGATTACCTTCTTACTACTAAATCTTATATCCAATCCAATAACATCTTTTCTGACAATTTTTTTAGATCTATGAGTAATAAGTCGATTATGGTTTTACAAAATGAGAACATCTGTGATAAAATTTTCGCTATTTGATGATCGGCATTATAACTAAAGACTTCCGGATCCATGATGTTTTAAATAAAGTTATATTAAATTTAATAAGGCGTTCCAAAAATGCAATTCATGATCTATTTCCACCTTGGAAAATATCACCAGTAGTTTCTGATCGAATCAGCTTTTGAACTAAAAAAAATGTTTCTCATAAAACTGCTCTAGTTAACTGAATGTTATTCTTGTTCTACTATTGCAAACTACAAACCTCAAAAAAACCACAAGCGTATTTTTGAT
Source organism: Diorhabda elongata (assembly GCA_026230145.1). Lineage (NCBI taxonomy): Eukaryota > Metazoa > Arthropoda > Insecta > Coleoptera > Chrysomelidae > Diorhabda > Diorhabda elongata. Next base: position 7,861,553 of record CM047928.1, read on the forward strand.
TATAAACAAATCATAAGACCACAATTAATAGTATAAATTTATTTAATAATACAGCTGACAAACAGGGAATGTCCACGAAAATATTAAAAACGTAAATAGATTTAAATAAATCACTTATAATATAATCTTAAATCCACAGTTTGTCAAAATAAACTTACGCCTCAAAAGTCTCCACATCTGAGTTACAAATATGAGAAGTAAACAAAAATAGTTTATGTACAGTACAACGCAACCGAACCGGATGAAAAACAAATACCCGTGAATCATATTTGCATTATGTGGCAATCTGAAAATCATATTTGTATTAAATTTCCTCCGCGCTTTATTCTGATCCTCAACCTACAGGGTTAGTTAGGTTAGATTAGGCACAAGCACAAAGTAGAGATCCTAGATGTGTTTTCACCTAATTAATACTAAGTGGCATAAGAAACAATACATCCAGTATTAATCATTATAAAGAATGTTAAGAATATATTTTATTGAGCCAGGATAATGAACAATCACAGAAAAGGGAAGTGGACGATAATTTTATTTTCTAGCTGCTATAATTTGTTCAACATGCCTAAATTAGAAGACAAGATTTTCAACAGTTTAGCAGGTTTGATATAGATGGCAAATAATTTATCCTATGTCCTATGTAATCCAGGATGACTAGCTAGAGGTACGGGACATGTTAGAAGAACGTTCCACCTTAAGCTTTTGGCTCTAGTCAAATAGCTTACAAAACATGGCAGGCCAATTACACTGTGAGATATTCATCGCCGGACAAGAAGTTGTGATCTTACTTTTTACCGTCCTCTCACTCTTAGCCACCTAATTTACTTGGATCACAATATCGGGGGGGGCTATTGCTCTTGGATATAGATCACTTTGGGCATTACCTCCTTTGACTAATTTTGAGAACAATACAGTCGATTTGTTCCCTTGGACAACAAAATCTTATTATTATCTCTTATCCATAGAACACGTATGGTTGATTATAGGAAAAAATTAGTCAGTTTACACCATTCTCCACTTTGACATAAGGTACACGTTCCCTTTGATGAGAAACATTAAAAGAAATCGATTATTGGGCACATTATTAACTTTTCATTTTTATTTGGTTGACTTTTTTCAAATTTTGTTCGGTTAAGTACCTAAAGCTACCACATATATATACAAAAAAATTGTAATAAACGAATTAATACCGATGGTTTAGTTTATTGTCACTTAGTATACGTTTATTCAAAAATTTCTTCTAGTGGAGCTAGTGCTCTTTGAAGATGATGCTGTAAACAGGATTTAATGTGAAATTTGACAAAGAAAATTACTAAAAAACAACTCGGCACTGCAAGCTTATACAATGTACCAAATTTAAAGTTTTTTTTCTTGAAAAATTTCTAAAGTAACACCAATCTTATATGAATAGTCATATTTCGTTAATATTTTTACATTTTCAATGTTTTATTCTATTTCTTTCAACAATGATTGATTAAGAATCGAAATTCAAATAGTTTACCATGCTTAGCACTTTATCAGTGTCATCTTTAACGAGCGCTAACTCGAATAATGATGAATTAGTTAAGATGTACACTCCTGTTCATTGAAATAGCACAGATTTTTACAATATTTTATCTTTGTAAATTTACTTGACATTTGTTGCCATATTTACCAATATCAAGTTATCAGGTAAAATATTTCCATTTTCCAATTTGGCAATAATGGCAACTTTCTTAATTTCAGTTACCTGAGGACGCATTAAGTACTTTTATTCAAATTGTCTATCGAATTATCTGTCACTGACAATGAAAGTGACTTAGGTAGGAACTCTGATTTACGCAGGGAAAATTTAAGTATATGCTTTTTCAGGGAACAGAATTGTACATAAAACATTTAGTTTGACATAAGAGTGTCTGGACACCCTCAATATTTGCTGAACAAATAAAAATGTCACTAATTGTTTATTATTTATATATAAGAAATATGTTCATTTTTTTAATAATCCAAAATAGCAATAGCAATTTTTTTGGAGTTTTGGATTCTCTGTATCCGAACCGAAGTTAAAAATTCCAAGATGCCTACCGCTTAACGCTCACGTTGGTATCAAAAAAACTATTTAAGGGGGAAACAGGGTTAGACGGATTTTTTAGATACATAAATTGTTAATGAAAGTATGTTTCCCGAAATTTTATATAAAAATTTCTTGTTCTTTTAGGGCCCGAGCGATACTTTTTTCAAAACGACTTTTTTGAAATTGGTACACGCTAGTTAAACAGTTTTCAACCAAAAGTTTTTAAAAAAGGCTGTTACTGTCTTCATTGAATGAACCTAAACTAAAATATCATCTTTCCATTTTTGTTTAATAGCATAGGGGTTCATATAGAAGAGACACATAATGATTTCTCTGATGAGCTGCTGTGAAAAACCTAACCATCCACAATATTAAATATGTTATGTCATCAATATTTTCAACGAGCAATCAATAAATTAAGAATTATCAACATTATTAACAATGGAATGAAATAGTGTGAAATCAAAAGAAATCGATAAGAGTAGTTTGTTCTAAATAATTCATGTTGATTTCCCAAATTGAATATCAATTTGTTAAAAGTATTCATCAACTCTGAATGTTGAATAACTTATAAGCTCCATCACTTATTCCCTTATGTTGGGAATAAAATAAACAAGCTTAGCTCTGGCAACTAGTTGATCTGCTTGGGAGAGAATGTTTGTTATAAATATTTCTCGCTCATTCGATAATTTATATGATAACTTGATTTGGATGACCGGTGTTTTAGTATGTATAACAATTCAAGAGAACTGTAGTAACTTTCTCTCTGATTTCAATTCAATAGAGCATCTTACGTATAACTTATAGTCTTCTTATAATTTACATAACCTATCCCATTGAAGTAGGTAGTGCTTTTGCCCAAAATGAAATGAAAAGTAGTACTCTAAGCATACCCAGACCCTACCAAACTGTAATTTAAGCTAGAAAAGGAAATATGCGCTTTCACTGTCTTTATGATGTGTTTTCAAAACTTTGTATTACATTTTTTGTTAAAACTTCATAATTCCTATAGTAGTGGTTGAAATCAAAAAATTAATCATTGTATGTTTGTCAAGTTTCAATTCCACTTCCGTATAGTTTTTCTAAGATAAACACGTGAAATTGTTTTGATTTTGCTGGTAGTCGTGTATTTGGTCAGCATTGAATGTTCAATTGCAATACTTGTATTAACACTGTTTACTAATATTCTGTAGAAAAAAAATTTCAAAGATGCCACTAAAACCTGCAAATGTGTTCTTGTTTTCCAACCAAGCTTCCAAGGATAACTAGACAACCTGAACTGATGTGCGTCGCACAATTGTAAGAAATTGCAATTTAATCATATTCTCGTCAAAATTATAAAGAAAATCTCACCTTTATGATAAACCTCAAACTTATAGTTTGGCAAAAGATTTTTTTCCAACAATTAATTTAGGCTAATAAAAAATCTTATCCGGTTCGAGCGCAACTTTTATCGTACTTCCGTAATTTTAAACAATAAAATACTTGAGCCGTGCCCAAAAGACTTTTCAAAAACATGTTCTTGGTTTATTTGTTAAATACGAAAACAGCCTTACCATATGTTACAATATACCATTAAATTGTTAAGATCAAAAATATTTATTTTAAATACAATGTGTCTACTGTACATTTTAACTTAATACAAACAATGAAAATTATATATGGTACAAAAAAGCTTTCACCTGAAATGGGACGACGAATAAATTAATTTTAGTATACACTATATACTGCGTATTTAGCATAATGTAATTTGTATGGGGAGAACGGATGCATTTAGCGACAAGTGGTGTAATAAAAGGGGGATGTCTTTTGGAACCTTTTAAAATTATACAGAAACATATTTTTAAATGATTTTGAAAAATTCTTCAAAACACATTAGAATGTAATCAATACCCAATTATTATTTAATATAAAGAAATTTTGTTCAAAAAAAATATTTTTACGATGGCAAAAATTTTCTCTTACTGAAAAGCATTTTAAGTGAGAAGTAAAAAATATCACAATTTTATAACATTGTTTGGAATGTTGTTAGTCAAAAATAAAATATGACTTTGTGTGAATATTTATCAAAAGCAAACTTCTTGAAACGTCACATGTTATAATGCAAAAGGTTCTACTTTTATCTACAATTCTCAACATAAAAAGCAGAGATTCACATTATTTTCAACTTATAACTATTGTTTTTTTATTCGTAGTGTACAACACCAGTCACCAACTGCAATATTCAAGACCCCTCAAATTAACTAATCGCCCAATTTGATACTAAAAATTGCAACATATGGTATACGAAATCTTTTCGCGCGCGCGCGCGAGATTGACACGACAAGAGTACAAGAAAAACCATCTGCACTCGCACACTTTTTGCGCACTCCTCTTTTTATGTTCTAACGATTGGCGTTCTTCAGTTGATTGGATAACCAATCAAGACCTTCATAAAGACCATCTCCGCTGGTTGCACAGGTAGCTTGAATGTACCAATTGCGGTTACGTAATGAATGGAGACCCAATTTATCGGTAATTTCTGCAGCATTCATTGCATTTGGAAGATCTTGCTTGTTAGCAAAGATCAAAAGTACAGCATCTCGTAGTTCATCTTCCGCAAGCATTCGCATTAATTCGTCTTTTGCTTCAGTTATACGCTCCCTGTCGTTACTGTCTACTACGAAAATTAGGCCCTGCAAAAATAAAGACCAAATCAATCCAGTACATATAGTAAAAAACGGGATCAAATACAATAACCACCAAAAAATACTTCGGTGTCCTAAACTCTTTTACCAAAAATAAATACTTAACACCAAAAAATAAACTTTAAAATTACAATAATCTTAGCTGTTTTAGTCAAGGCCGCACTTCAAATTGTATTCACAGACCAAAATTAGTAAATGATCACCAAATCTTAGCGAACAAATTAATGCACTATTTCTGTCTGGAAAAACCTCTGTGATTGCCATAAAATGTTGGCATTTTACCAATAAGGTATAGTGATGCCATATTAAGTTACGCTCCGGTTTACAAGCCACCCCCGCGGCACCGTATCGTAAGCGCCGCGTTCGCGCGGACATTCAGTCAGTTACGTACGAGCTCTTGCGTTCATATATTGTTTCCTTGTCTTATGAGACCTTTGACGAATACATAGAGCAATATTTTAGGGAGTGGGAGTAATAATACAACAGGAAAAAGCAAATTTGTTACACGGTACATGCAGTTGCCCAAAGTTTCTCAAAGATTATATTTGCAAGCATCTCGTTGGATTGGCAATTCGGATGAAGCATGTCCATCCACCTTCAGAGGCAAGAGCTATTCCGATTGGCATGAAACACAAAAGAGGACAACCAGCCAAAGCTAAGAAAGCATCAATTGTGCAGTAAATTAATAGAGAAGACTGATTCTTCTTAAAATGTTTATTATTAGTTTTAAAAGGACTGACTTTCACGGTTGTTTTCAATAAAGGATTACTGAAGCTGTAAAAGTTTCATTTCTTAACCTTTGGTTGAATAAAAATTCAAGAAAATCATTTTTTTGAAGTGGTTAATAAATTTAGAGACATAGAAAGCTGGGTCTTAGTAAAAAAATCTATGATAATAAAGAATCATATTTCAGTAGTTTGTTAACTGTTTCGGTAACTAATTATTAACCTAGAGTAATTTACTTTAAAGGGACAACGACACGTTAAATATTTGCATGTCATTTTAAATTAAAATGTGGTTAATAGTTTGATGTTCATCAACTATTTTTAGGGTTAACAATGATGTGTTTGGAGTCATTTGCTTTAATAGGATGGTAAGATGTAAAAACTTTGGTTATAATTTTCCATTAACATGCGGTTTTAATTTTAGTGATCATTTACTATTTTTGGGTGATGCATTTTACTATATCTGGTGGTAAGTTAAACGTGAGCCTAAAGAACAGTTAAGCATAAAGTAATACCATTATAATGTAAGTAAAACTGTTTGATGTGCGTTTATGTGATAATAAATTTTGTCTCCAATATGAATACCACTGACAGTTCTCGAAAATTAAATTAACTATATAAACAGACATGATAACCAATTTTAAAAATATTTTACAGCAAACAAGTATAGAATATATATATATATATATATATATATATATATATATATATATATATATATAAAGAAAATGAGAACAATGCTTTTCAAACCATAAATTCTTTTACATAAGAGGAAGATACTATCCGTAAATTTAATTTAGTTACAAAAAATAAACTCACAATCAAAGTTGCAAATGAGCTTTATATGTCTGTTGTCTATATAAACTTAAAGTTTTGTGTACCTTTCATTGTTCACAATTTTTTTCAATAACATGCAATTTCGATTATGAATAACCTTATCACTAGTGATAACATAATCTGCTGATAATTTTAACCAACCCACGTATTGTATTCAACCATCTATTCAATGAAATATTTGAAAAATGGAAATGGAAAAATCACCCACATTTATGAACCTATACTATCAAGAAAGAATTTCTAAAGAAGGAGAAAACAAAAACAATCCAGTTCCAGTCTGAACAACTTTCAAGAGCAGTATACTTTATGATAAATGTAATTTTAATTTTTTTAATTGTTTCAAAAATATATGAATGATAATAGAAGTGCAAATTGTTATTATGTTAAGTCATCAAATAGGGAAAACATTATCTTTACAAAAAGAGATAAGAGACGCCCTACTGCCAACTGAATAGTAAACAACTTTTATAGGTCCGCATAACAATATTTAATTTTCACAATCAGTCAATCATTTAAAAGTATAGATGAACATTACAAAACAATTAATCCTTTTAAATTCCTAAATAAAACCATTTACTAAATTGAATAATACTGATAAAATATTGAACGTAAATAAGGAATTGGAGAGTGTCCATAAGCCACAGTGTCATATTATAGTCTGTTTAGGACCTCTCCCTCCCTGCACGTAGCCTTTTCCACGACTCTTTCCCCCTGCCCGATGCTACGTGGTTTTCACAATATTTTGCGTTTTCTATTATATATTTATTAAGAAAATATTAACAGCTCATTACTTTTTAAACTATGTATTCATGATTCTTCCAAACAATTAGCATTTGTGTGCCAAATAAAATCATTTCTATGTTTTCTATAATCATCAGATAGGTACTTTTAGTAAGGTGTCCTGTTCACAGCAGTAGTTAATTGTGAACTGCCAAAATGTGCGGTGTATTAAAGGTTAAATTATTCTTGAATAAAAGTTTTATGAACGATAAAGTATGTGGCAACCTTGGCTTCAAGATCAACCATCAACAAGTCAATTTGCAGATCAGTAAACGTCCTACTAGAGTCTATCACACAGAGGCCAAGCAGTTGAAAAGAGACGGGAACATCTATCAACAGATGTTCAAAAAGTTATTCCAACTTGTTTTAACCGACTTTATATTCGAGGAATGTCCAGAAGAGATGCTATGATATCCAGGAAACAAGGTTTCTGTCAAATACTTCTCAGACTACACTCAACAGAATTACAAAGCAAGATGAGAATCAATGAGACGAAAAAGGAATGTTTCAGGATTTTTTTTTAAATCAAAACTGATAGGTTAAGTCCAATATGCGAAACAATCTACAGTATGTTCGCATCAAACATAATGCCAAATATTCAAGGTATTCTTGTGGAACTGAAAAGGAAACATATCCTTGAGGTATGTTAGATTCAAACACTGGACAAACGATAATTGAAAATGTAAAATGAAAGCACTCCATTGCAGAGGTAAACGCATACGCATTGTGGTAAAGAATAAGGTTAGGTTAATGAAACAGTATTATTAAGTTCAAAGCATGTTAAGGCTAGCTCTTTAGATTACCACCAGGATATTGAATCTTTTCTTGGTTAAAAAAACTGGTACCAGCACAACAAGCAGCAGTGTAATTGTGTTATATAAGGCATCATATCATTCAAGACACATTCATGAAATTTCAACTTAATATTCTTCCAAAGCAGACATACATCTACTTGAACAAGATTTATATTTCAAAGAGCATTATACAAAGCATCAAGTCATGGAGGTTTTAGAAACGAAAATAATTTGCCAAAAAGAATTGTTTTAAGATTACTTCTGTACTACTGTTTTACATCCAATCGAATTAATATGATTAAAATGACAGACAAGAACTAATAACACTTTACCCAAAAATTCCTCCTTCACTCCGTTATGGAACTAATAATGAAATAATGTTCAAAACATTAGCACCAAGAATTTAAGAAATGTCATAAATCAGGTACAAAAAGTTGGAAACCAATATATGCAACATGACCAGTTGTAATTGATTTAAACAACACAGATTCTGAGGAGGATGAATGTGATGCTGGTGATTCAGAATAATTGTATGGTACTGGTACTTGTTAAGTCTCAATGTTAGAATTTCCCAGGAAATTGTCATAGCTATGAAGTTAAATAATTATTCCTCAATATGACTATATGTGGTAATATATTCTTCTTCTTCTCCTATCTTAAAAGTTTGTATTTCAATTTGAACATGCCCAAAATGTAATACCAACAAGTTGATGGATCTAAGTATTTACATATTTATTTCCTATTATAAAGACCTCCTTATTTCTGAAAGAGCGTGAGTGTTTAGACTGATAAAATTGGATGAATAAAGAATTATTCAAGATAAATGGAAGCCACAACTGAAACTTCGAAAAAAAGAAGTCTCAACTTCAAGCTAGATAATTTATATTTTACTCACAATACAAATAATATCTAAAAATTCATAAACATGTATTTATCATACATTGTTAACTGCACGATAATTGTACTCACCTGAGTGTTTTGGAAATAATGTCTCCACAACGGCCTAATTTTGTCTTGACCACCTACGTCCCACACTGTAAAGCTAATGTTCTTATATTCTACAGTCTCCACATTAAATCCTAAAAAATATTTTGAATGATGTTTAATAAGATATCTTTAAAACCATATTGATCGAATTTTATTCACGTCACAATAAAAATACAAATACATGGATACTCTACCCGTTCAACTGAAATGATGCATAAAAACTTTACGATTTATACACATAAAAGTTAATATCTCATTTACCAGTATAAATGCATATAATTACATAAGTAGTCAAATTTATAAGTATTCAAGAATAATAAAATAACTATATTTTTTTACATATATAGTATAAAAAACAAACCAAAATTGTGACAGTTAAGACATCACCTGGATGTTTCATTTATTGAAATCTTCCATAATTTTTCTTGTAATCTTTAAAATATGTATTTTATATTGGGGCGGTTCATTTGAACGAAGACACCAGTGTGCTATCGTCAGCAAAGTTATAGATTAGGATTGTCGAGTACATCGTTGATGTATAGTAGAAAGGGAGTGGTGACAAGATGCATCCCTAGGGAACACCAGTATTGACCTTTTTGAGGTGTGTCCATCGATAGTGACATGGATCCATCAGTCTTTGAGAGAGCTACTAAGATGGTCAATAAGTGAGGACGTCAAATCTTTATTTATTTAGAAGGTTATTATGCCAAACCCTGTCAAAAGCCTTCGATATGTCCAGAACAATTGCTCTGAATTCCTCATATTTCTCTATAGCTTTAATCCAAACTTTAGTGACAAGGTCTCCTGTTGATGTATTTTTACAGAAACCGTATTTATGTATGTATGAAGTCTGCAATTGTAAGAAATCTAAGAAGAATAAGGGATTATTTTCTAAACGAATTTTACACAATGAATTAAAACAGCCGAGGCCAAGTAGATCTTATATATATGTGGAACCAATCAGATCCATAATGATTTACCAAGATCACTTGACAAAGTTCATTTGTTAATAGCTTTAACATCTAAAGAGCTGAAGAAATCACATACAATTTGAACCAAATACTTGTGACATTTGGAGCGCCGCACAGTTAACGGTAGAAAATTTGCGAACTGTGTGGTAAATGAATTTAAATGTTTATGACCAGAGCTTAAGATTGTTCACGGGCAAACCACGCCATAGCCAGAGCAAACGATCTGTTGAAAGGGCCAATCAATATATCGTGCCTTTCATTCAGGTATAAAACAAACTTCATACAAGACCTTGTTCTGCATTGAACATAGAGTTGGATTAACTACATCATATTTGCCTCCTGAGCTTTTTCATATCTAGGGCGAGTAGGGGATTTAGAGAAAGTCATTAAAGATATTACCATGATGGAAGAAGAAACTCCAGAAGAAGATTCTTATTCAGAAGGAAACATTCCTGAAAAAGATCCAGAAGCAGATCAAGCACAAGAACGCTTCTGCAATAAATGTGATTCTATTTTACTGGCTAACATTGAACACGACTTCTATTTGAATTGGAAAAAAGAAGCAAGCCAATCACTAATTCAGTAGATAAAAAGATAAAAAGTTACAGTGAAAAATCTAATACACCTGCAAATGTTGGCGATAATCTTACGGTGGCTATTCCTGATGTGGGTTAAGCAAAAAATACCTTCAGCAATATAATATCCGTTTGCATTACTGAAGACAGAAGACAAAATGTACCAGTTATGTACAATATAAACCACCATTACTTCTAGTTATTTCAGGTTTTTACTAGTTATTATGTTTAATAACATATTTCAGGTATTTACGTTAACATATCTGATGTTCCTGTCACCAATCATTTTGACATCAACATTCACTAATGGCCTCTCCTTCTGTAGAGATGCTTTAGAAGATCTGAGTTATTCTCATTGGTTCTCTCTTGTATTTTATTACTATCACTCTTTTTTCTGAAAAATTGTCAAGTTCCAGAGTACTTCAAGTAGATTGTGTCGAGTTCTCAATTTGCTGTTCATGATGAAATTTGGAATCTCTTAATTGTCAAAACCATCTTCAACCTACATAAAATACTTGACTTCCTAGAAACATATATTTGAATTCCCAAAGTCTATCTTACTTCTCTCTGAACTACTGGTATTAACCTTCCATCAGGCGCTTAGACTTTCGCAACACCACCAAGAGCTAACCATATTCTGGACAAAATAGAACTTTTACTTTATTTCACTTTCCAATTCACTTTTAATGATGATTTTATTTGCTAATACTATAAAATTGTTCATTGTAGTATTCTCATCAAATAATGATCGAGATTTTTGATAAAAATACCAATTGGTGCTACAATGTTGCCAACTTTCACTTCAATGTGTTCACTGTTCACTATTCATTGAAGGACTGATATATACTTTCACCCTTTTGTTGTAGAGGACGAGTAGGAGGTGGAATAACTCAAACACGAAAAGTCAACTGTGATTCCCATTTCCTAATAATAATGAAAACACCTGTCTGCTATCCAACAGACGCATAGTGCCCAGAGAAAGGTTAACTATGAGGTATAAGTTCACCAATTATTTATCACTATACAAATAGGAATAATTTATCACATGTATAAGTGGACCTGACAAAAAATAATCTCATGTTTTGAAAATTTCACCAAAAAATTGTGTATGTTTGCATTTACTTTGCAGTTCTAAGCTCGTATGACATTAATCATCTTAATTTAATTAACATATGAAAGGAAGTTAATGATATTTCCATGTATTCAACTTTATTAATTAATAGTTTAATTAATTATTTTAATTAAAGACAATTCATTCAAAATGATGAGATAACTCTGGATGGCAAAAACCCAAGTAAATAGTAAGAATATTACCATATACTTCTATTAAGCAAATGGTGAAATAGATTTATAACAAAAATTTAGTTATGTACTTATATAAATTTAAGGCCAGTGAACTATGTATATTTATGATATGAGTCACCTATTTATTCCTAATAATTGTAAATTAGTCACTCAAATTAAAATAACTACATATTTATATAAATTTGATTAACTAGAAAAAATATTTGCTGATTATTCTATTAAAGATTTATAGAATAAATAGATATCAAAAAATGACAGAAAAGTACATGTCATCAAAAAAGTACTTACCAATTGTTGGAATAGTTGTTACAATTTCTCCTAATTTAAGTTTATATAAAATAGTAGTTTTACCAGCTGCATCAAGCCCTACCATCAATATCCTCATTTCTTTTTTGCCAAAAAGGCCTTTGAATAAATTCGCAAACACATTACCCATAGTGATTGCTTACTTTATAAACCTAAAAATAATTATTAATGTTTAAATAATTTTATGTTATTCGTTTTTGGTAATCATCTAATTTTAGAACAAAGACAAAATTAAGAATCATAGTATATTACATTGTGTATGAATGACATATTGATCTAATATTTGTAAAAAATACTTCTTTGGGTAAATAAAAAGAAAACTAATAGTAATTTATTTAAACACGTCACATTTCTATTGAATTGACTATTTTTTTCTCACATTAAAATAACGATTTAACAGAGAAACCTTACAAGCCGTTTTTTGACTTGTTGTCACTATAAACCAAACCCTGCATTGGCAAAAGAAAAAGGCTTAATATCAGAAATCGTTCGAACTACTACCTATTTTCAATTTGTCAGATTAAAGCAATATTACTGTAAATTCGACTGGTACTTACGTTTTGAAAAAAAAACACCTTATACTTTAGAAAAACGCTGTAACATTCACCCGTCCTCCCAAAAAGTTGTCGAATGTCAATATGGCGGACTTGAAAGAGAATCGTAGTTTATGCCACGTCTTGAGGATCAGCGTGTCGCATTGGTTGACGCATGCCACGTGACTTTTTAGTCATCAAGATCTAACCTCCACAGTAGTGCATGTCTTGAATTTTGATGTTATGGTGATATAAATACTAACTAATTACTAGCATTTAATGAAAAATGCCGTATCCCACTTCTCCATTCAATGAAAACTTCAATTATAAACTGATAAATAGTTTGTTAGTTGAATTGGATTATGACAATAAAGTAAGTTCAATCTTTTTGCAGTTGGTGGTACTGAATTTCACATCTTATACCTAATTAATTCTACGCGGTCATTCCAGATTTCAAATGAAGAATTAATGTTTACTCTAAAATGGCTATGTTCTTCCCCAAAAATGACTACTATAAGGGTTAATACTCTAAAAAATAACGTCCAAAATGTGCTGCATATACTTAGACAGTTTCTAAAAGAAACCAAAATGTATATTCATCATTGTCTCAGTAATGTTATTGTTATCGAAAATACAACTTTATGTGAAGAACTTGAAAAACACGAGAAAGAAGTTATAGTAGACACAGAATGTGCATCGGCAATACTAAGAGGAGCTCACATATATGCACCTGGAGTGTTAGGAATGGTTGCAGGTAAAATCATTTTCTTTTTTTGTGAAAACTCATGAGCATTTTATTTTATTATCTATTTATATATTTCTAAGATTTGTCCTCATAGAAAGAGATAAGAAAAATAAATGAAATAAAATTGTTACCAATCTCAAGATTTGATTATTTTATAGCTTCAAAAAAAATTGTTCGATAAAATTCTGGATCATTGGAAAAAGCTTAGTGCAGAGTTTCTATGATTTAACAAGCTTCTAGTTTATCTTTACGTGAGTTAAGGAAGAATAGAATATTTATTAAAACATTTGATTTTTATAAGTCAATTTTTGTTCGTATTGAAAAGTGACAAGTTCAACTGAAATGAATTCTTAGTAGAAATTTGATGCAAAATTTCTGAGATATACCAATTTTCATTTTCTACAGGGGTATAATACTAATAGATTTATTTATTTTTTCCTAATTATTTAATTGGCTATGGAATATTTTTTGAATATACAGTTTCGGAAGCAATAGTCGAAATCTACTTACCAATTATTTTAGGATGTCAGCTTAACGAGGATGTTAGTATATATGCAGATATTGCCAAAAAATGTAAAAAAGGATTCCAAAAGGTTTATGATAGTACATCTAAAATACATATTGGAAATGGTAAAATAAAAATGCAACGTCACCATCTATTTTCAACAAAAAATATACAATATAAGTAGGTTTTACAAGTTTCAAGGAGAAGCAGTTAGTAGTAAATTTATTCAAAAATTGTAAAGTTTCTTAATTTATGTTATTATCAAAAGATATGAAGTAAATTTGTATGAAAATTTATTTTTCAAATACTAGTAATTGTTATTTTGTATAGGGTTGATCAAAATGATTTTTAATCTGACATTAAAAACACTAAACACAAATCTTATATATTCCACCCTTATTAGGCTAGGCACCAACGGTAAAAAACGTTAAAATTGTGGAATTTTGTTAATCAACCTCGATTTTAATGAAAATTGAGATTTAAGCTCTCCCTTATTCAAAATCTACCCTGTGCCAAAGGGTGCTTTTTATTTTTTAAGGTTAAAACTACGGCTTATTGTAAAAAATTCAAAAATCTTTGATTTTAGCATATATTTGAGTGAAATACAGTTTAAATGAATTAGTCATAGATCTGTTGATATTCCCAAACAAGTTTATGATTAATCGGACTTGTGCAACCTCTGTAAAGACCATCCTCTAAGTGCAGTAATATTGAAAGCTTTTTTTAAAGGCACTTATTGTGAAGTTAAAATGTATTATTCGTAAATCTGTAGATCAGATTTATGCAAACCATCCAAATATTCCTCTAATAGTATGAAAAGTTGAAAAATAATCTTGACGAATTTTTTATAATTAAAATAAATGATTCAAAAGTGTATTTATATTGAATTTAGAATATTTCTTCGGTTTTTTAAGAAATATTGCGTTTTAAATATTTCAACCCTTATGTAACCCACTTTCAATGACCAAAAATTTCAAAATTGCAGTCAACATTTTTTTACGGAAATATAATAAAAATATTTTTAAAATCGAAAAAAATTTCCATTTAAAAAATGATAGGAAAAGCAATTTTGAATAATTATATTTCATCATCACTAATATCTTCTTCCTGTTCTCGTTCATGCCAGTTGTTGCTCGATTGTATGCTCCACGTTTCTGTTTTTCCAATGGTCCAAAATTCGTTTTCCGAAATTTTGAAAAAAGAGCAGTTAGTTTTTCGACAATAATTCGCTCAATTTTCAAGCTGGAAACTTTTGTATGGGATTTCAAGTACTTTAGCATCATAGCAATCAACCCACGATTTCGAAAAGGGTGCAGCTCAAAGGGGTTGCATAAGTCACATTTGGTACGAGAATGCAAACTTTGAACTAATGCATCTTCTTCATTCTTTATGACAAAATATATTTAAACATTTTTGGGAAGAGAAACTACAATTAATAATTGAAACATTTTCTCATGACATGAATAGTTTTTGATTTGATTACGGAAATGCAGTGTTCAATTTAATCAATTATTTTTTCTAAAATAAGCATTCAAAACCGATAAAATCACATGAATCATATCAATAATACATAAATAAAGTTAATTGCGAATGGTTTACGAATAATTTCAATTAGGGTGGTAATAGCGAGGGGTATAACTATTACATTTTTTCAAAAAAGAAAAAATGAGTCAAATTTTATGCAAAAGACTTTTGACAGTGCTCATTTCTTTCAAAGGATTTTCTATGTGCTTTGAAAAAGCTCTCTTGTGTTTTTTCCAAAAATTTCATCAATTTCAAGTTATTTGGGGTTAAAAGTTTTCAATTTCGGGGTTCCCCCAAAAAAGCCACAGTTATTGAATTTACAAAGGTCCTTAAAAATAAAAAACGAATCTCTTTGTTTTTTTATCAGCTACATTTTTATTATGAATGATTTTGCTGATAAAATGATAACTTTTCAAGTTATTCATGAAAAACTATAATAAAATATGTGTACTTTAAATGAAGAAATGGAATAAATTCTCCATTCCAAGATGGGGTGGCTTTCACCTTCAGAGTAAAAGCACCCTTTGGCACAAGATAGATTTTGTGGAAGGTTATAAATACTACTGCAGTAAAAACACATATTTTCAGTAGTTAGTTTCGCCTAAGGTCCAGTAACAGCCTTTGTTCGACACCATTTCTTGGATGGAACGTACCATTGGTGTTTGTTGCGTATGAGGTCAGAGTGAAAAACAATTTGACGGAGGTTATGTATATATGCATTCGTTTTTCTTTTCCAAATTCTGTTTCAGTGGTGTTGCAGTAGAAGTATCAAAGACAATATCTGGATGTCCTACTATAAATGAAAACATACTACCAGCAGGTGATATTTTACTGCAAAACCTACCGTCCATTTTATGCGTCAAAACTCTCAATCCCAAACGAGGATCTGTTGTGATTGATTTATGTGCTTCACCGGGAAATAAAACCACATATATAGCCGAACTTATGGATAATAAGGTGAAGATTTTTTGTTGAGGTTTGAGAGGTTATGGTGTAAAGTAATGTAACATCTCACGTTCTTAACTTACACTACACTTAAGTAACTTATAATGGTCGCGTTCAGTGGAGGTAGCGCAATTGCTACCTACCGGTAACGGTAACGCTAAGGAACATGTTGAGCGTTCGCTGTCAAGACTTTCTTATTTTCTGTGCCTTGTTACTCTATAACAGCTATATTTTCAAAACAAAGACTTTTTTGGTTGCTTTTATTAAACTTAATAAGTGTTACATTAAGTGATACAGTTCTTCCAATATCAATTGCAGATTATAAAAACCCTTGCCAACAATTTTGTCTGATCTACCATAGGCGTAGATACCTCATTTTATAAATTTATTATTTATATATATATATATATATATATATATATATATATATATATATATATATATATATATATAGTCCTACTTGGAATTTAGAAAAAAATGATTATTATATCATGTTAACTACTACAACTGAATATTAAATTATAAAACGTAAATAGACGAGTAAAATATACCTGCCTGTAAGGAAGTTTGGTTTAAACAGGATACCAGACGTGAACTGAGTCCTTTTTGTACCCCATTCATCTATTAGAACTTCTTTTGAAGCAAATTATCTTGTAGTCATCGAACTATCCCTGACCATTCGGTAATTGCCATCCGTTTATTCATTTTTTTTGTGTTTAAAACCACGTGCTGACAAAACTTGACGCAATGCTTCTAAAGTAGTATAATTTTATTCTGGATAATATGCTACCTTTTGATGTGTTACTTCTAATGTCCCAACCCTATTCTCTTTATATAAACTACAAATTGTCCTACGTATGAAATCTTGAGTATTTTTGTCAACTAATTTCAGTTTTTCTTTACATATTTTTCGGTTCTGTGAATTATCAACTGCAACCTCTTTCGTAACTACTCGATAATTGGAAAATTTATCGTGTACATACTTCTTCCGACATATTCGGCCGATAGAAATGCATTTATGTTTACGATTCGATGTTTTCATTGGTAAACAGTGGAGATGATGAGTCCACGTAGACTGACGGTTTGTTAGATATTTACTGAATTTTATACGAGGAGTAAACATTATTTTTCATTTCTTAATTTGGTATGAGTCCCGTTCGTATTTATGAAATATTGATTGTTCCTCGCATAACTGTCTTCTGCAATTGATATTGGAAGAACTATAAAATAATGTGGAGGTACTTTGTCTAGTTTTTTTTTTTAAATTATTATGAGGTGTATTCATCAACCACCCACTTTTGTATGTATATAAAAAATGTCATTAAATTTGAAAACGAAATTTAGAAAATAATTCATGCAGTTCCAATTCATTTCTCTTATCTTCATATATTTGATCTAGATCATTATTTCGAATCAATTACTATTTAGGATCATTAATCAGAAGTTTTTCACAATGTTATTAAGACTCACTGAGAGAAAGAGTGTTCTTTATAAAACGTTGCAAGTATCGCTACTTCGTTAATAAATAATGAGGAAATATTTGGAATACAAGAAAAAACTAAATTTTGAGTAATACAGAGTTAATTAATACTTCCATTAAGTTTGTTTTTATTCTACTTTGTATCGTGTACGATAATTCGTCAAAGGCACTCAACGTTTTTTTCTTTCTTCGAGAAATTACAGACTGAAATGCAGAAAGACCAAAATATATGAAAATAGGGGGAAAACCAGAAGAGAGAGCAAACCAAACTGACAAATACAATTTTGAAACATTATCGACCTTTAACTATCTAGGAATAATGTCGGGACGAAGAACCAGAGAAAGGAAAAAGGAAATGATACAAAAAGGCTATCAAGCTATGGAAGAAATAAAAACCTATTAAAAAACAAAAACATAACCAAACAAAATGAAAATGTACAAAACCCTAATAAGAACCAGTAACCACATATGCGATGGAAACAACAGTAATCAACAAAAGAGAAAAAGAAGAACTTGAAAGAACCGAGAGAAGGATAATGAGAAATATAACAGGTCCAAACATAACATAGGTGGGACAATGGAGAGCAAAGAAAATCGAATAAATAGAAAAAGAGCTGGGGAATCAAAATATAGTGAGATACATAAAAGCACAAAGACTCAACTGCGCTGGGCATATAATGAGAAGAAACCAACTGAAATTATCAAAAGAAGAACGCAATGAATCCCATTGTGGCCAAGGAGAAGAGGCAGGCCAAGAAAGACTTGAAGAAACGAAATAGGGGAAGATATAAGAGCACTTAATATAGAGAACTGAAGAGTAAAATGATGGAACTCATAACAATGGAAAATAATAACAAAAGCAGCCAAGACAAAGATAAACTATAAAGAAAATCTAGGAGTAATCCACCTCAGATAAGGATTTTGAAGCACTAAAAGCGATAGCCATAATCCAAAAGGATTGAAGGGCTTGATGATGATCTTGATCGAGTACGATAATTGGTCAAAGGCGCTCAAGGTTTTTTTCTTTTTTCTTCTCAATTAATAAACGTCACTAGACAAGAAAAATATTACAATATATATTTCTCATATTACAGGGTGTTATTATTGCTATTGACAAAACTCCAAAAAAAGTATCACAACTTCAAGAACGCTGTGAAAATTTCGGGGCGAATGTTAAAGTTTATCAAGCTGATTCTACGACGATTATTATAGAGTCACAGACTTCATCTAGAACTATAGAAGATGGTCCACCATTTCTACCAGAATCTTTCGACAATGTACTTTTAGATGCACCTTGCAGTGGTCTGGGAAAAAGACCTCAATTAGCCAATAGAATGTCTGAAAATGAAATAAAATCTTATGTGCCGTTACAACGCAAGTTATTTGAAACTGTAAGTATATTTGGTACAATATGAATAATTTTTTTTTGGCACAATTGGACATATTCGAACCATCAAAACAATGAAAAAGGTATTCTGATTTATATCTTCATGATAATCGCTCAATTAAATATTGTAGTTATTAATAATTTATATTGTTTATTTATTATTGAAAGTGGATTGTGTATATTTTTATTTAATTTTGAGTCAAATTACTATTGCTGTTTGATTGGGGGGTCATAACATACACTTTTTGCTCCATGCGTTTCTATCTTTCGTTTTCTCTTCTATACTTTCCTTTTTCATTCTCTTTATCTTAGCAGCTTCTTTCACTAAAGAGAGATGTAGCAGAACATCAGAGCTATATTAAAGGATGGTCCAACCAAAATGCACGATGTTAATTGTAAATAAGGGGCCATCCATAAAGTACGTCACACGTTAATGGGGAGCGAGGGTATCACCGAAGTGTGACATCGTGTGACAAGGGGCATGGGGGGTCAATAGTTTTGTGACGTCACATGTTGAAATTTAAAATACTAAAACGAAAAGTTTGGATGTGAATTGAAAATTTAAAAAACTTTATGAAATGTTGAACTTTATGTTGATTTTATTAGATTATTATTCAATAAAAATAAGTAAAAAATGAAAATAGTTGTTTTCTCTCGATTATTTTTAAATACATACATAAATTTAAAAAATGTGTGACGTCACATCAGAAGGGGGGGGGGGTTATAAACATGTGACAACCTGAGACAAGGACGGGGGGAGGGGTTCAAAAGTCCTAAAATTCGTGTGACGTACTTTATGGATGGCCCCTAAAACAAAAAGTTTTCAGAGAATTATCTTAATATTTTTTTATAACGATAGAAGGATCTATGACAATTATGTGTGGAACAAAATATCGACCAAATGCTCGCCACGGCTTCGGTGGCATATCTCTCCGATGGTCCATATTTTCAATGACTCTGAGGTTCAATGACGTTAATGTGCCGAATTGTCTCATCATTTAGCTCTTGAACTGTTCTTGGCTTATTAACGTACACTTTTTCTTTCAAATATCCCTAAAGAAAAAAGTCTAACGGTGTCAAATCACATAATCGTGGTGGCCAATTAACATCGCCACGACGTGAGGTAACACGACCATTGAATTTATCCGCAAAAGAGCCATTGTTTCGTTGGCTGTGTGGCAAATGACACCATCCTGTTGGAACCACATATCGTCCATGTCCATATCAACAGTTTCTGTCCATAAGAAGTCTGTTATCATCTCGCGGACACCATTCACGGTAACTGCTTGGCCGACCTCATTTTCGTAGAAGTACGGCCCGATGACGCCACCAGCCCATAAACCACTCTTTGTGGATGCATCGACTTTTTAACAATCACTCGCGGATTCTCATTTGCCCAAAAGCAGCAATTCTGCTTGTTAACGAATACACTGAGATGAAAGTGTGCCTCGTCGCTGAAGATTATTTTCTTGGTAAAGTCACCATTCACTTATGTCTGTTCAACCAACCATTCGGCGTATTGACGACGCTTGAAATGGTCAGCAGGCTTCAGCTCTTGAGTCAGTTGAACCTTGTAAGCGTGTAAATTCAAATCTTTATTCAAAATTCGCATCAGTGATGTTCGTGAGACGACGACGACGCGAACAACAGCAATGTTTTCCGCAGAACGAACGGGGCGAGCATGCACAGGTGTTTTCACATTTCCTACAGACCCGATTTGCTGAAATTTGCGCACAATTCTCCCGATTGTGAACACATTTGGTCGATTATGCTGACCAAAAAAATCACGAAGTGCACGAAATGCATTTTGATTTGAGCGCTCATTTTCGTAAAAGGCTTCAACAATCTTAACGCGCTGTTCAATTGTGTACCTCTCCATGGTTGAATTAGTCAAACACTGAAACAAAAAAATGTCAAATTAACAATTAACATCGTGCATTATAGTTGGACCACCTGATATTAATGAAGAATGGAAATATTTAGAGAAAACCATAAAGAAAGCGGCAAGTAAAATAATACCACAGAAAATAAAAGAGACGAATGGTTCGATGCCAAATGCGAAAGATAAATTGAGAAGTGGGAACGAGCCGAACAGAAAATGCTACAGACCGGAACAGATGAAGATAAAAAACTGTATGAAGAGCAAAGAACAACGAAGAAGAGTGTAGAGCAAAGAAACGCAAAGGAATGAAGAGCAGAAGTAGACACAGAAATGAATAATTTCTATAAAGCTATAAAATACAATAAAGAGCAAGCTGAGCAAAACACTATTTATACTCGTATGAAAAATAAAAAAGGGGAAATAATAATAGTTGAGACCGAAATGATCCAAAGATGGGAAGAGCATTTCAAAGAAATATTAAACGCAGAAAGGTGTACAATGGCAGGAGCCATGGAATAATATCGAAAATATATTGCCACCTACAAAGGAGGAAATACTAGAAATAATTCAGGTACTAACAAATGGCAAGTCCCTGGGAGACGACGAAATAGAACCAAAATTAATCAAGTATGGTGGAACTGCACTGAAGCCGAGAATATATCATTTAATAATCAGTATATGGAAACAAAAGACAATACCAGAAACGTGGAAAATGACAATAATAGTACCAATACACAAGAAAGGAAAAAGAAATGAATGCAGAAACTACAGAAGTATAGCGCTACTAGATACAACGTACAAAATTTTCACTAAAGCCGTAGATGAAAGTTTGAAAGTATATGGGAAAAAGTTGTTCGGAGACTACTAATGCGGGTTTAGATCTGGAAGATCAGTCACAGACCACATTTTCACTCTGAGGCAAACGCAAAGAATGGGATATGAATAGGATCTGCCAATTTACTCAGTCTCCATAAATTTCCAAAAAGCTTACGATACTGTAAACAGAAACCATTTGTACAGCATTATGAACGATTTAAGTATTGCAAAAAAGTCAACAAGTCTTACGAAAATGACAATCAAACATACAAAAATAAAGAATATCAAAATATTTCGAGACCAACACAGAACTAAAACAGGGAGATCCTTTATCCACTACGCATATCAATATAGTATTAGAATGGATGGTACGGGAAATCGGTTTGTACAGAACAGGGACACTAAAAACAAGAACAACGCAACTACTGGCATACGCAGACGATGTAATAATTCTTCCAACATCAAAAAACGAGCCTTTATAGAAATAGCAGAGACAGTCAATCTACATCTATACCTAACAATAATGAGCTACGGAGACAAAACGTGAACTCTTAACAAAGCTGAGGAAGAGAGGCTAGATATTTGGGAAAGAAAAATACTTAGAAGGATACTAGGCGGTAAAAAGGAGGGATATTTAAAGCCGAGGAGAATAAATAATGAAATAAGGTATCTATTTGGAGAAGGAGAACTAAGTAAAATAATAAGATCCAAAAGAATAGAGTGGCTGGGTCACATACAGAGAATGCCCGGTTTTGGAGCAACAAAAAAAATGATGGGCATGGAACAAGGAGGAACAATAAAAAAAGATCGAGGAGGTGATGTAAGACCTAGGGGAAAGAGGAATTCACGACTGGTAGTCGAAAGCGAAAAATAGGAAAGAGTGGAAGGAAATCGCTTCAAATGATATGTTATGTTCCTCGCCTCAAATAATTCCATTGGTTATGGAACATTGGTCAAAACAACATCGAGCGTTTGCTGTGAACAATGAACTATGGCAACCATCAAAAAGTCGATTTGCAAATTCGGTAAATGTACTAGAGTCTAGCACAGGAAGACGCCAAAGTAGTTGAAAACAGACGACAAACTCTATCAACAGATGCCCAAAATGTGATTTTAACTGTTTTTAACCGACTTTGTAGTCGAGGAATATCCAGAAGAGATGCTATCCAAGAAATAATGTTTTGACACATACGCATATTACATTGCGGTGGGTAGCTCTTTAGATTACCGTCAGGATATTGAAGCAACAAATTTCTCTTTGTATTTAGTTTTACAGCAATTATCTTCTCAATTGTCAATTATGGGTTCTTTTTCTACATTTGTAAGCCGATTTTGGTTTTACAAAATAAGAACATTTTCGCTATTTGATGACTGGCGTTATACCAAATTAGATAAACCTGTGGTTAACATATTTAGGTTGTTCATGCTATCGGTAGCAGATGATCAAAATTCCGTTTATAAATTTTTCTCAAGCCCACATTTCAAAACTATTTTTTTCTTCCTATAATCGAAATACTCTTCAACATACTTTGAACCATGAAATTTTCAATTAAACGTTGAGAATTTATCATGAAATAATACATGTAATACTTTTTTCAGGCTACTAAATTATTGAAACCAGGTGGGACTATGGTATATAGTACTTGTACTATAACTTTGGCTGAAAATGAAGGTATTATAGCATGGGCCTTGAGGACTTTCAACTTTATAGAATTATTAAAACCTCCCCTTAATTTGGGAGAGCCTGGATGGATAGGAACTTCATTAACAGAAGAACAAAGAAACTTCGTACAAAGATTTGGGCCAAATTCGAAGATTGATTCTGTTGGCTTTTTCTTTGCTTATTTTAGAAAAAAATCGTGACTGAGATAAATAACTAATAAAATTAATTTTATCAATTCTCCCCTCAATAATTAATTAATACATATCTTAAATAATCATCCAGACCAATACTATTTAACGTTTTCAGTCATAGTTAAAATCGATTCCGATCCATTTCATAATCAATATTGTAATGGTGTGATACAAACGTTTGATTATGAACTATCACAGAAGTGCTAGAACCTATTCTGTCACTGTCACAAAAAAAGTCATACCTGAAAGAGTGAATATGATCACACGCCGAACTGATTAGGAAACGGATCCGCAATCAGTAGTAAAAATATAACAAACTGATAGATTTGTTTCAGAATAAATAATAGACTCAGTCGATGTGAGTCCAGCAAACACGAAACTATCACAAAAAATTCAAAACTGAAAGAGTGAATATGATCACATGCCAAACTGGTTGGGAATTTGATCCGCAATCAGTAGTAAATACATAAAAAATAGAACTGATTCAGCATAAATAAAAATTCATAGCTGAAAGAGCGAATATGATCACTTGCCGAATTGGTTAGGAAACGGTGGTAAAAAATAAAAACCATTTTGATGCAACGTTCTGAGGCATGTCTCAGGGTTGGTCATTATTTAGGGATGAGTTTTCTTTGATAATTCCGACTCTGAACATTCTAAGTGATGTTTTCCCTGCCACGTTTTCCAGAACTATGTGGGATATTTAGAATCACTTCTAGTGCAGATGTTATGCAAGATTCCATGGCCTCGGTTACACATAAAAGCAAGCCAGTCTTTGTACCTTTGAGAGATTGTTCCTCGTGGTATTCAGACTAGTTCTAGTACTCCAAACCACTCCCATTCTATTTGCCATAACACGATGTCTGTAAAAGTATTGACACGATTTTAACTTTCGTACTTTTAATATATGGAAGAACGGACGCAGACAGTTCAATAGTTCAATAAATTCGATATACTGAGATTCTTAATAAGAAAATCGTTACATCAAGGTGATTTTTTTACCAGGGTCGACAAAAATTCATTATACGAGTTTTTAACTAAAAAAATTGGTTTTGTTGAGTCGAAATTTACATTTTATCTTATGTAGAGCTCTAGAAGGTTTAAAAAAAAATCGTTATATTGAGATTTGGCTGTATAAATACGCACACTCTAGAATAAACTAGTACGGCCTAGTCTACCGATTATAGTATATCTAATACTTAAACTTTTTATTTTAAACTGCAGTAATTAACTAAGTAAATACTTTGCGCACGGCGCAAAATGCGTTTAAAATTACAAATCTAACTCCCGCCTGTACAAGACCTGACATGTACGCTCCATTTCTTTCGACTCTGCTCAATTGGTTTAGACTAGACCGCACTAGTTTATTCTATAGTGTGCGTATTTATCTCAGAATCAAGGCTATACTAGTTAATCCTATTGCTTAGCTTATAGGAAGAACTAGTTTACCCTAGGCAAAACTAGTTTCTCGAGAAATTGGCTTTTGTCTGTAACATATACAAAAACGACACACAATACAAAAGTACAATCGTCAAAAGGTTTGTTTTTGGTAGCTGCACTATTACAACTAGTTCAGGAAGTATACAATAAAGCGTTCTTTGTAGCATAACCAGAGCTAGTGTCGCTGTTCTTAGTAGTAGTACAAAAGAACTAGTTCACTGTACTACTTGCACTGGGTATAGAGTCAGTTTAGACAGTGCAATAAGTGTACTGAGAAAACCTAACCAATTCTATACACTCAAGCACTGGTCCAGTTCCAGTGCATCTAACAAGAGCAAACCTAAAACAAATATGAGAGCTCTCGTATAGCAGTACAGAAGTTAAATTGTCCGAAGATACTACAGTTGTTGTTTAGGAAGATCTTTTTTATATACGTGCAGAATTATTAATTCTTGATAGAAACGAGGTGCAGATTAACAATGTGTTTGTTCCATCCAGTTATTGAAACACGGTAAAACTCGACTATTGAGCATGCGCAGGGCAAACTTCAAAAACAAACAGATACACAGAACTCTGTTAGTATTTACTGGCCTTGTTTGGCTATAAATTATAATGGATGCTAGTAGAAAGCATACTAATTAATAACCATGAATAGAATGATACAGAATCGTCAAGATACGGAGCAAAAAAGTATATGACCAAACCGAGTAGTGAGATCGAAATAATATGGATTATCGAACAGTCGGAGTCCTCAGATGTACACAGCCGAACGCAGTATGAGCCGTGTTTAACATAACCTATATATTATTTATTTATTAAAAAATTTAACTAATTGTAGTTTTACCATGAGTACTTTAATTAACAAGTTTTTTGCTGAAAAATCAGATAAAATTGGAATAATTATGTATGATAAAGATCAAATTATATCAAAAACGTTTAAAGAAATGTATGAAATTGCTGAAACATTATTTGGAGAATTTGAGAAAATTCTCATAAACTGTTATCATAAATGCATAGGCTTAATGATGGAAAAAAATATTTATCTTCCTTCAATAATACTAAGGTATGTCATTTATATTTAACCTGATTGAGTAAAACATAAATATCTTTTATTATTTTTTTATTTATTATTGTTTTAAATTATTTAAATTGTAAAAATATATATCATTTCCTTTGAAAGCCTGGAAAAAACCATTGTTTAAAAGGTATTTATTTGATTTTGTTCTATATCTTATAAATTGTTTTACTTCAAAAGTAATGCAACAGTTTATGAAACCAAATTGTTTTTGATTTACTTATTACTTAATATTTTGAATAGAAACATAATAAAGCATCAATTTTAGCTTACACAAATTACATTGTGCATTTACTTATGTATCCTCAAAAGATTTGGTTAAAGGTACAGACAATCTTGAATTAGAATATGTATTATCATTTGAGGCTATTGGTAATGAAAACTTTAAAAAGATGTATGAAATTAATATAGACAATGATAAAATGATGTTCATTTGGAAAAATATTACTATACAAAGGAGTGAAGCTTTTCGAAATGATATATTTTGTATTATGAAATCATCGGGGACTACAGGAAACAATAAAATTATTGGGATACCTTACAGTTGCATTGAAAGGAACACTTCAAGTTTAATGTGAGTTTGGTTTTAATTAATTTTACGCTTAATTATACATGAGATTATTTCAAGTTTCTATCCAAACTAAATAACTATCAGAACAACTCTGATTCTCTTCAAAACAGTCCTTTATGATTCTTTCTATTTCTGTATAATTGAATAATAACCTAGAATTGATTATTCAATTTTAATTCTGCACATTACTTCGAAATGCACTGCCAGAGTAGCAAGAGGTCTTTTAAATGTCAGAGTTTGCAGGGGCTTATGCCCGATCTTTAATACTTGAGATTTAATCATTATGAGTGCATTGAAATAGTTTTATTTATCAGTAATGTTTGTAAAGAGACTCACACCTTGTATAGACAGCTGACACCTATGTATATAACCTGGAAAATTCAGGGATTTTTCTGTGGTCACCATGATGGTGTCAGCAGGCGAACACAAAACTAATAATTCCTATTAGTAATATACAGGGTACCTGCTATCACATTTTTTCCATATTTTTAAAGAATGTGCTATCTATGAATCAATTGCCCCATTTAGCAAAATTGTTACAAATTGCCAAGGTATTTAATACATTCTACATAGCGCATTAGAAAGGAATTTTGAAATGTTGTAAGGGTATTTTTCACGAGTAACAAATTAGGAGACCTCTCCCATTTGTTCCTTGCAAAGGAATAGAACTTTGGAATTTTCCAAATGGAATATACGCACCCTACCAAGAGCTGGAACTTATGCGAACCTTAAAAACGAACTCCTCAAGTACAAAGTTGATGTGGCTGCTATTCAGAAAGTGCGCTGGATAGTTTCAGACATTATCAAGGCCATACATTGTACCATACTGTAAAGCGGGCCTGCCCAGAATACCTTGAGAACAGGTTTCATAGTAAAAAACTTGCCACACAGAGTAACTGACTTCAAAGCCATCAATGGGTGAATGTGCCAAGTCAAGTACTACTATCACACTAGTCTGTTTGTATGCACCAACGGAGCACACCGGCGAGACTATCAAAGACAGTTTCTATGACACATTGAAACAAGTATATGACAGCGTACCTGGGTATGACCTAACTTACTATAGAACGAAAGAGCTAACACGAAGAATCCAACTACTAATTACGCCGTCGGTAAGAAAATGACTTTAGCAAGCACATACTACTCAAGGAAGAACATCCATAAAGCTACTTGAAAGTCACCTGACGGAGTCAACCAAAACCAGATTGATCACGTTATTGTTGATACTAGACACGGAATGGACGTCCTGAACGGGAGGACTTACAGAGGTGCTGATGCTGATTCGGATCACATCATGGAAAAAATGAAGTACAAGCAAAGACTGGAGAGACTATGAAAGACAGCCTACTCACAGAAGCTGATATCAGACCCGGAGGCGAGAGATAGCTAGCGAGGAAGAGAAAAGGACCGTAGAGGAGGAGTACGACAAGATACGGAACTCTGTGGCAACAGCAACATAGGAGATTAGATGGACGACGGAGAGGAAGGAATGGTTTGACGACGAGTGCAAAGCAGCTATAGAAAAGAGGAATAGTAAGAAACTGCGATATCTTCAGAGGGAAACACGTACTATCAAGCGATATTTCACCCGGGCTCGGACTAACGTAGCGTATGTCTTCGAAGGAAGAAAAAAAAGTTTGAGAACAAAGTGGAGCACATAGAAGAAACGACGGAAGCCAAATACATTGGAGAAATGTACACCGAGATCAAAGAGGAGAAGATGGGATTCCGAGTTTGAAGGTCCGAATCAACCTCAGAAGTGAGAGTAACGAGCCTACCAGGAAAGAAGTAGAGGACGCCATCAAAGCAATCAAGAACCATAAGTCCCCAAATAAACTTCTCATATCTGTAGAACTTCTTAAATACGGAAGCGAACAACTTATGGCAAGGATCAATGGACTCAGCAGGAACGTCTGAAAAGAAGAGTCCATCTGCCCTATCTACAAAAAAGGCTCAAAACAAAGGCATTCCCCTACTGAAAGTCACCTACAAAGTAATAACCAGGATACTGTCTACAAGGCTGGAGGTGTACACAGAACGAGTGATGGGTGACTACCAATGTTGCTTCAGAAGAGGTAGAGCAACGATAGGCCACATATTCACCATCCACTGTATCGTTGACAAGTGCTACGAATACAATATAAAAGTGCAATTACTCTTCATAGACTACCGGCAAGCTTACGACAGCGTAAAACCTTTATGAAAAGTTGAGTTAGGTTTGACAAGCTAATAAGACTGGTGGTCATAATCCATATAACACCAACTGCAAGGTGAAAGTAGCCGGCACAGAATCACGCCAATTCAATGTCAGAAGAGGGCTGAAGCAAGGAGATGCTCTCTCTTATATTCTGTTCAACGTGACCATGGAAAGAGTATTTATGAGACTGCAAACAAACCCGGGAGGAACCCTACTCAAGCGATTAAGACAGAAGGTGGCCTACGTAGACGGTGTTTACTTGTTAAGCAGAAAAGAAATAGAGCTTGGAGAGGATTTCCGGACATTTTACGAAGAATCCAATCGAGCTGGGCTCAGTGTCGCGCAACCAAGACCAGGCAGACACGGCAGCGTGTGCGGTAGATAACTACACCTTCGAGCATATTGACAACTTTAAATACCTTGGCTCTCCCATAACTGAAAACAACGAGACTGCACTGGAGATACATGAGAGAGTGAAAGCTCGAAACAAGGCGTATTACATTGACCATAAGATGCTGAAAACGAAAGGATCTACCATATAGTACTAAGGCCAATTATGATGTATGCTTCTGAAACAACCAGGAAATGACTGCTAGAGATGAACTGAGACTCAATTCGTGGGACAAGAAAGTAACCTAACCTAACTTCGGCGCCCAATCCAAGACCAAGAACAATGACGCATCCGTACTGACACTATATGGAGAGCTCAGCCTGGTAGGAGAAATCAAGAGTGCGAGACTAATATGACTTGGTCATGTCGTACGGATGCCGGAGGATCGAGTCGTCAAACTCTTATACTGGCAAAGGCCGGAAGGCCGCAAACTACCAGGACGACCACGCATAAGATGGCTTGACAACGTAGAACAGGACCTAAAACAACTGAGAGTCCGAAACTGGCGGAGAAAAGTACATAATCGAGAATAATGGAAGAGAGTTGTCCAGGAGGCCAAGGTTTTTCAAGGACCGTACCGCTAATTGGTTAAGTACATTCAAAGTATTTTCGAGGAAGACATCAGTTGACACGCTTGAGACCAGAATAAAATGTGTAGGAAGGTGTAAAAAAGTGTACAAAAATTTATTTGAATAGGATAATAGCTATAAAAAGTTATCTTTTAATCTTCTTTAGTGTCAAGTTTTAAGTAAAATTTCAACGAAAAGAATATTTTAGAAAAAATCAGATATTAAGCAATACCTTCGACAAGATTGACATTTTTATACTTGAAGATTCGAAACTTGTGGTATTCCCAACAAATACTAATTTTTATTTCAAAACTAGTCGGTACCCTGTAATATTATAGGAATAGGGGATAATGAAAATATTAATTTTGTTTATTTCAGCAATGTATTCAATATAACATCCAGTGACATAATATTTTGGGGCACACCACTTTCCTTCGACCCATCTTTGATCGAAATGTTAATGGGTTTATTAAATGGTGCTACAATCGCTATGGTCGCTCACCATATTTACATAAACCCAGAAGTATTATTTGACATTTTATTCAATACAACCCATATAACAGTTCTTCAAATGGTGCCTTCTGTTTTTCTAAGATGGAATGATATGGTTATAGAGAAAATATTTTCCAATACTAAATTAAGAATATTAGCACTGGGAGGTGAAGTATTTCCTAAAAGATTATTGGAATTCAAAAGACAAGATAGCTTAAGATTGTTTAATCTTTATGGTGTTACCGAACTTTCTTGTTGGGCCACTGTTCATGAAATAACAGACGAAACTGTTGGAGATGACGTACCTATTGGTACTTGCTTAGATGATACCATTATAAAGGTATATGATGAAAATAATCTAGAGATAAACAATGGACTAGGAGAAGCCATAATAGGTAAATTGATTTTAACATTAGAATCCAATAAACTTTTTGAAAAATTTATACCCTCTGGTCTATTATAATTCAATAATTTATTTTCTTGTTAGCTAAAATTATAATGCTCGAGATTCTTTAGACAACCTTCTGTACAACCTTGGAATATCATTATATCATGCTATAATCCATCAACATCAAATGTTTCAGTATACATCTTTTTCTGTTTTCAAGAAATTGTATATTGAATTTTGTATTCCTTATCTTCAAATAGATTTTTAGATGGACGTTGTTGACCAACGTTCATTTTATTAGTGGTATATCATTCTCTCAGAAAACTTATAAACACCCAAAAGAAAGCTCATTTCTGTACCAATAAGAATTATAGAAGACAAAATAATAATCATGACAGAGGTTAAAGCAATGAGTACTTCTGTTAGGGATTGGAAATGCTTAGATATACTTATTGAATCAGGCAAAAATAAAATCGTGACTCTGTTGTGAGTACCAGTCACTGGAAAAGACAAACACCATTTGTATGTACTAAAATAAATTTGTGAAATCAACTCAGATAAAATGTTAGAAGAGATAGAAAAAAAGCAACAAAGACAACATTGGAACAACTGGAACCATACAGAACCTACTAGTCTCAAATACAGATCGGTAAATCGTCACCCCATCAGCATATACACTTAGATACAATGTGTTTGGTATAAACATCATCAGAAATTGAAGGAATTCCAATTTTTGAATTGATCAATTTTTTTTCTTTGAAAGTTACAATTTTGAAAATACTTAATGAGGTTTTGTTTTAGGTAGTCAATCA
This sequence comes from Diorhabda elongata, assembly GCA_026230145.1. Lineage (NCBI taxonomy): Eukaryota > Metazoa > Arthropoda > Insecta > Coleoptera > Chrysomelidae > Diorhabda > Diorhabda elongata. Next base: position 7,893,176 of record CM047928.1, read on the forward strand.
AGGAAATGTTACATTAATAACGAATTAACAAAAACTGATGTACCAAACTTTAGAAAAACAGGCGATATAATTCTGATTAAAAATGGAAACTTGTTTTACAAAGGTAGAAAAGACAAAGTTGTGAAACGTTTTGGTCACAAAGTCAGTCTCACCGAAATTGAGGAAACTATTTTCACTCATTGCAGCCTCGTGAGCAAATGTATTTGGAGCAATAAATACAACAAAATATTAACTTTCGTATTATTAAAGGAAATGCAAAGCAAACATACTAGAGATCGAATACTGGAGAAACTTCGTAATAAATTGTTGCATATTTTGTCTGAAGCAAGTTTCCCCGATTATTTTGATTTATTACAAAACTTTCCTTTAACTCCTCATGGAAAAGTAGACGAAAAAAAGTTAGAAAATTTTTATGCTATGAGTTTAGATAACTTAGAATATGATGTACATAAGATTTTCAAAGATCTTTGGTGTAAGTACCTTGGACTTGATACTAAACATTTGAATTTTTTTAAAAATCACAGTTTTTTTGAATTGAGTGGAAATTCTATTACTGCAATACAGTTAATTCAAGAATTCAAAGATTTGACAAATGCTGAATATGTCGACGACTTGACTGAAGCTCTTTTACATGATACTTTTTTTAATTGTGAAGAAATCGTAAAACGGTTTGGTAGACGTAATATTTTGAAAAGGACAATGGATGATGATTCAGAGAGAGAAAAAATAAAACAATTAAAGAAAGAAATTAGTCAGGTTACAGTATTGTGGAAATATAATCTCAAAGCTTGTGTTGATGCCTCGCCCTTAATTTTTAAAGATAAGTAAGTTATAAAAATAATAAATAATCACTTTTGGTGTTGAAAACATTGATTCAATGTCTGTATAAATTCTTAGTTGAAATGATTTAACCTAAATTCTAATGAAACTGGCAATGTCTGGTTACCGGATGGCATTCTTAGATGATTTGGCTTCATAAAGTAGCTTAATATTCTAATAGTTCGAATTTTGTTAGGATTACAATGTTAATACGTTATTTTACAGTATTGGAACTTTCTGTATTCTTCTAATCGATTAATGCGATATCGAAAGTCAAATTACTTTATGAACATCCTGAATATATAAGCAGGAAAAACCCAGTTCTTTGTCCAAGTAAGTTCTAATTGAGTTTCATCATAAATTGTGATTTTTTTACCTTCGTGTTATGAACTCAAAATTTGGAAGTGCTTAAAAATTCAACTTAATTATTTGTGATCAGTACTTTTAAACTATTTTTCCTCCTAGCCGGAAAGCGCTGGCCTTTTATCATAGCTTGGAATAGACTCCCTTCCACTCTTTCGTATTTTTTTGTTATTGTTTACCAGTCCTGAAATCCTCTCTCTTATGACTTTTATTACCTTTGTGTACCCTCTTTTCATTGGTCTAAGCCATAATTCTCCCTTCTTTTTACCCCCTAGTATCCTCCTGAATATTTTTCTTTCCCATATATCTAACTTTGCTTCCTCTGCTTTGTTAAGAATCCACATTTAGCCTCGGTAGCTCACTGTTGTTCTTATTATTGCTTTGTATAGATATATGTAGGAGATTTTTTTGGAACTTATCTTATTCGTTGCACCCTATTGTTAACTTCTCCTCATTATCCTTGCTTCTAGATTTCCTCCCTCGTCACCAGCGTCCTTGATAACAAATCCAAGATCGTTCTCATTACTTTTTCTCCATTCAGTTGTAGTGAAAAACTTCTCATTGCTCCTTTCCTCTGTGGTGTTGTCATTATTATAAACTTCGATTCACTGTTTCTATGAAAGCTCTGTCAATTTTCTTAAGCTTGTTTTCTGATGTTGAAAGAATTATTACTTTTCTGCGTGTGCCAGAAGTAGTGTTGTTCTTGTTTTTAGTGTTCCTGTTTTGTTCAAATCGATTTCACGTACTATCCATTCTAATAGTATATTGAACAGCGTAGTGGATAATCGATCTCCCTGTTTTAATCCTGTACTGGTCTGGAAACATTTTGACATTCTTTGGTTTACCTTTATCTTCGTTTTTGTATAATCGAGTGTCATTTTGGTAAATCATGTTAAACGTTTATGGCTACGACGGTGGCAAATGACTAGTTGGCTCTTACAAAATGCCTTACCACTGTCACTTGCCCCATGTCATGTAAGTGGAACAGTATAATCAACCCCTTACCTCCAATTTAGAAGTATACTTTGATAATATAAATACTTGTGTTTATTTATTGATGACAAATTTGCAGTATTAACAGCTGTACTGAAGTGAATACAAGTAAAGCATGCGTAAGTAATTTAAGAATTTAATAAAATGAAGGTGGGAGATTTTGATTGAATGAGCTTTGGTCAGGGCCGCAACAGCGGGAGGTGTCCAGGGTTGTCTTGACACTACCTAAAAATAAGTGGACACCAATTTTTCCTTAAAATAAAATAACCCATTTTAAAATAAAATCAAGCAGGCAAACTTTTCATGTCAGTGATATGTTTTCAGAAGTTGAACGACTTAGTTATTAAACTTTTATCCTTTTGTCCTGTTTCATCTTATGAGCTGAAAGCAGTTTCAGTGCATTGCGTAGGCTCAAAACGTACTTACGAAGTACCATAAGTGAAAAAATATTAAGTAATTTAGCAATATGCCACGTTCATAAACTCATATTAGATCCCTTATAATTCCTAGCACTAGCTCAATAATTTATAAACGTAAATGATTACAGAAAGACAGTTTTTGTTAAATTTGAAAAAAAGATAAATTAAAATAAAGTCCAATCAAAACAAACTCATTTAATTTTCCTACAATAATCCATTACTTTTCATAAGATACAGCGACGTTCAACAAGTCAATGTGGCTACCTTTTTTTAGTCATTATAAAGAATTCGCTGGACACCTCCTTTGAGAGTTAAGTTGTTGCGCCCCTGGCTTTGGTAACACTCAACTTAAGCTTGGACTATGCAGCCAAAATTTAAAATTACCATTATATTAGCAAATTAAATTACTAGTTGAAAGACACTGAAATGCTATTTGTAGTTTATGCAAAAAATTCTTAGTTTAATTCCTTAATTTTGTGAGGTTATGAGCACAGAATACGTTAGGGCAGACTGTATTGGTGGTATTGTTCTGTTTACAACATCCTTTTTCTTTGGTTGTGAAAATATTATTCGCGTTATAGCGCGCAGATGAATTTTATGTCAGTTTTCAAAATAGAAAAAACCTACTAGGGCTTAGTACATCAGGCATGGTGGTTTTAAGGTCTCCAAACACTGTACAAATGATATTTCTCTACTGTCTTTTGATTACTTAGTGAGCGCTTAATTAGCACCTTATTTTCTAACAGTTTCAAAGATAAAAAATCATCTCCTAGATGTATTGCATAACTCATGGCTTTTATCACCAATAAAGTTGAATGCGTTGCAATGTTTTCTTTTTTCCGTTAAAGCACTTAAATATTCAGCATTTCAAAAATTCATTTTATATTTTTCCTTTTGTATAGAAGTATCAGTTACCCTGAATTTTTCTCCCGTTCGCATATGATTTTTTTTCATCTAAATTTCCCACAAGCACCTTATGTTCTGCTTAGTTGATATCTGATGAGTATCGATTTTAATTTTAGAGATACCTGATTTTTAGATTCGTAATCTCACGGAAATTAACTCATTTATAAATTATTATATTACCTCAATTATTTTCATTGCGTTGTTAGCATCAAGTATTCTTAGCACCGCAACTTTGAGTTGCTGTGCTGTGAAAATTACAGAGCACCTAATTTTTGAACTTGGCACCTGATTTTGGCATTTCCTGACTTTGCATTTCTGGCGAAACGGAGATCCGGCTTCCGCCGTATTTTTAATACTGCAATGTCCATTAGATGATGGAAAACTAATTGACAGTGTCAGAAGCTTTCCATATTTATATGACAAAAAGAACCTATACAGGGAATTTCTATTGGTTTACCAGTAATTTATAAGTATCCTTAATTTACCAATTTACTACACTCTTTTTGGTAGCTTTTAATATTAACCTTTTTTTTTTCTTATACTCTTGTTTATTCATTTGACAAAGTTTCAATATAATTTTTCAGCAATAATGACGTACGGATTGCTGTTGGTAGTTTTTGTAATTTATTCGCTGTCTTGGACGAAAGTGGCAAAGAATTATTCAAAGAAGTCCTCAGTGGTTCCATAGGAAGCACTCCTACACTCTCGCCTTGCAGGACCTACTTGTATATAGGATGTTTTGATGGGACATTGCATTGTATAAATTTTGAGGATAAACAAATAGTTTGGCAATTCAAAACTAAAGATAAGATTAAAAGTACTCCAGTTTTTTGCAGTGATGGTACTTCAATAATTGTTGGTTCTTACGATAAACATGTCTACAACTTATGTGTAGAGGTGAGTGTATTTAATATGAATTCTTCAAGTTATTCATATGGTTGCAATGAAATTTACGCAGTTTTTTATTTTCAAGTTTTGGCTAAATTCAAAGCTAATCCAAAATTTTAAATCAATGTGTTGTTGACATATAATGAAATAAAGTGACGTTAGAATATTTGTGGTATTTTTGTGAATTTTGATCGCGCTCAACTTGAACACACATCAATTTCCAAATGTCATAACTCTGATAACTTCAATCCACAATCAGTTGAAATATATATAAACAACCCAACAGGCCTTATAGGCACAAGACTTGGAGTCGCTCTACTGCTTCATCTCCATTTATTTTTGTTCATGGCTGCTTCACGCCAGTTCTCTATTCCTATTCCTTCTAAATCTTCTCTACATGCTTCTATCCATTTTTCCGTGGACTCCCTTTTTGCTCCTTATTTCCTTAACAAGGATCTTTTCACCCAACTGTCTACGTCCATTCTGGCTATTTGCCCCATCCAACGAAGTCTTTTTACTCTAACTACATATCCCATCTCAGCCTTACAGTATCTTCAACGTTTTTCTCTCGCACTCCTCCTTAGTACCTTTCTTTCCCATATGTTTATTTTTTTTCTTCTCCTTTGTTCATGATCCAACACTCACGGCTATACAGCACCGTTGGTTGTATAACTGTCTTGTAAATGCGTGCCTAACTTGGCGGTTCTTGAAATATCTTTTGATCTTAATAATCTAAGGGTGGGAGATGCAGTCGCCACTTGTTATTCATTACAAGAATTTTATACATATAAATTATTTTATCAACTTATTAAATAATGGTCAAATGTATGTTTGATTGTGATTTTCTAATTTTTAGAACGGGTCAATAATTTGGAAAACGGCGGTCGATGGATTCGTATGTTCAAATATACTGATAGACAATTACTGTGTATTTGCAACAACTACATTCGGAAGCTGTTATTGCTTGTCTGAATGCAAAGGATATGTAAAATGGAAGTTTACTTGTGATAGTCCAATTTTTGGAACACCTTGCTTATTATCGAAGTACCAACAAATATTAGTACCGTCTGTTTTAGGTGTAATATTCTGTCTGTCTTCAGGAAATGGGGATTTAATATGGAAGTTCGAAATTAATAGCAATCTGTTTTCATCATTAGTATGTTTTCAAAACACTGTAGTTTTTGGTTGTCACGATAAAAATATTTATATATTAGAAGTATGCGAAGATACATATAAATCAGTCAAGAGTTTTTCTACCGATTCTAAAATATCATCAACTCCGCTTATATATCACAATAATGATGTTACCGTTGTCGTCGGTATTTCTAATAGGGGTACAATTTATTTTATAGATTTCGAAACATTAGTTCTTTTAAAAAAGGGTAGTTTACCAGAAGAAGTTTTCTCATCTCCTGTACAGTATCAAAATAACATATACGTAGGATGTAGAGACAATAACTTATATTGCTTGACATTTTAATGCATTAAAATCACCTCTATGGAATTGGATTATTGATTTAATTATTTTACAATTTCGTTGATGCTAATCGTTAGAAATGATAAGAGAGAAAATAAAAATTGTTAGAGAGTAATTAACGAGTGATTTTTTTGCTGGTATCTTTTTGGCAACACTGTTTTTGACAGATCACGCGTGAATCGTATCTTGTGTCGTTTTCAAACTTGTTCAGTTTGGTCTATAATTTAATCATGAAACGACTTACGAAGGAACAAATTATTGAATTTTACTATCAAAATTCATACTCGGTCAAGAGCGTGGGTCGCGCACTTCTTCTATTTTATAGGCGGTTTGGTCGGCCTACTGAGGAAACTATTCGGAAGCTTGTGACTAAGTTTCGAACCCATTTTACACTATTGCGGCTGTATCCGCAAGTGTTACTGATGACCGTGAAATGTCGATTCGCAGCAATTGGGTCTCTGTTACTCCACTACGTGGGAAATTGTGCGAAAGTATTTGGGTGTAAAACCTTATAAGATACGGCTGGTGCAAGAATTGATGCCACATGATCTCTCACAACGCCTAACATTTGGTGAATGGGCGCTGGTAAAGTTGGAGGTAGATCCACTTTTTTATCGACAAATTGTGCTTAGCGACGATGCTCATTTCTGGTTGAATGGATATATCAACAAGCAAAATTGCCGCATCTGGAGTAAAGACCAGCCAGAAACACTGCAAGAGCTACCAATGAATTCCGAAAAAGTCACTGTTTGGTGTGGATTTTGGGCCGGTGGCATCATCGGGTCGTACTTCTTCAGAAGCGACGATGGCCGGAACGTTACTGTGAATGGCGAGCGCTACCGTGTGATGATTGACGATTTTTTTGCCCAAAATGAAAGAACTGGATTGCCCGCGTGTGGTTTCAACAAGACTGTGCCACACGGCACGCGAAACAATGGCCAAATTGAGAGCCGCCTTTGGTGAACAGTTCATCTCACGTTTGGAGCCCGTCAATTGGCCGCCTAGATCGTATGAACACCATTGGACTATTTCTTGTGGGGCCATGTTAAGGCTAATGTGTACAGGGATAAATCAGCAAAGATTGACTGGAAGCCAATATTGAAGCATTTATTCGTGAAATACCGGCCGATATGTTGGAGAGAGAGTGCCAAAATTGGACTTTGTACATGGACTATCTAAAGCGGAGCCGCGGCCAAATTTGCATGAAATCGTCTTCAAACATTAAATTATACTGATCGTTCTATTAATTTTAATAAAGATTTCATGAATTTTTTCAAGTTTTTTGAGTCTTTTCTTCAAAACTAAATCCTATACCTCTTAAAAAATCACTGGATTAGTTTTTATATAAAAACGATTTTACTTTATTGTTTGAAGTTAGCTCCCTGGAGCGGTATTCCTAACTCACTCCTCTCACAAGCGAGCGATCATCAAAGGGAGTGATTTGATTGGTAGCGATATTGAATTTTTAGATTCTTATGTACACCTCCGCTCTCAACACGAGCGACTAGTTACAGCAACACTGGTATATTAACGTATTTTGTTCAAATAATTTCTAGTTCTGAACTTGTGCTGTCAATTAAACGCAAAGAATTCAATTCTAAAGGCCTTGTCATACTAGCGGATTGCGAATAGCAGCGTGGACGCCATTTTGTACTGTCGCTTACAAACACCAACCCGTACGCCACGCCTCACTTCAGTCCGTAACGAATGTGAAAGGACGTAGACGATCACTCGTATCATCATGGCATCATTGAGAGATTCGGATATTGATACAAAGTTATTTATAAGTGAAATTCAAACTCGTTACATAATATGGGACCAAAAAAGCAGAGAATTTAGTGATTATAATTAAAAAAAGGGATGGGAAGAGATTTGCAATTTGTTTAATAATGGGCCTCCCAAATTCGTCGATGCTTTCGTTTTCGTCTCCGGCGTCTTCGAAGTAACAAAGCCAACAGTAGTGTTTCTTCCTCGGAATCTATTTTGTTAATGTGTGTATTGTGCGCTACAAACAATTATACCACGCGACCGCGACGCATTCATTACGCGCCCGCTCCGCCTCTTAGCCGCTCGCAAACCATCTAATATGATAAGACTGTAACCTGAAACCATTTTTTAATAGTAGCAGTTTATGAACTGTGAAATAGATACATGAGTGCAGTCAATGCATCCAATTATCCCAGGTACATTATATTTGAAAAATAACCTCAAACATTTCCAATTTATATTCAACTGACAATAAATCTTAAGTAGGTTTTTCTTTACTTTCTTCTAATATCATTTAACATATTCTTATTGTGTCATGAAATGTATCTGGAACTTTCTTTGGTTAGCCAAACTATTTTTTTAAATTAATCATCACTGAGTTAAATTAAAAGGAACGTCTCTTAAAACAACTCAGTGGGGCTCTGCAACAGTTTCTTCTGGTTATTCCAGCAGTCCAATATACAGAAGATCATGTATTACTACAATCCCTTATACGAGGAAAAATGTTTTTCCTTGCTCTGCAAATCAGACCTCCACAGCTTTTATTACCGCCTCGTTAGAAGAAAATTTACGACCATTTAAACTTTTTTTTTAGTTGAGGAAAGAGATGATAGTCGGACGGAACCAAATCTGGTGAATAAGGGGGGTGTTCTAGTAATTCAAACCCTAAACCACGAATTTTTTGCATGGCAACATGAGATTTGTGTGCAGGAGCGTTGTCCTGCAAAAACAATACACCTTTTCATAGTTTTCCGCGCCTTTTCTCTTCATTTTTTCTCCGTACAGTGGTCAGTAATGTCTAATAGTAATCTCCCTTATCCAAAAAATTAATCATGATTACTCCATGGCAATCCCAAAAAACTGAAGCAAGAACTTTTCCAGCATATTTTTGGACACGAAACTTCTTAGGTCGAGGAGAGGTCTGTCGCCATTTCATCAATTGTTGCTTTGTTTCTGGATCGTAGACATGTACCCAAGTCTCATCCATAGTAACAATTCCGTTTAAGAAGTCTACATCGTTTTCAAATCGAGCACAAATCGAACGCGATGCTTCTACCCTTGCACGCTTTTGGTCAACATTCAAACATTTGGGAATCCATTTTGCAGCAATTTTTCTCATGACCGAATTGACGTGAACTATATGATGAACGCGTTGTTTGAAAGATTCAGTGCTTCAGATATCCGTTTTAGCCCAATTCGACGATCTGATAAAATCATGTCAAAAACTGCATCGATATTTTCGGAGACTGACACAGAAACTGGCCTCCTCAATCGGTAATCATCTTCAATGGAAAATTTACCTCTTTTAAAGTTAGCAGTACAATTTCCACGGTCGCATACGAAGGAAATTGATCACCAAGGTTATTAAGCATATCTTCCGTAAACTTGCTTACATCTTAACCCTTTTAAATACAGGTAGTTGATGATGGCTCGATAGGGGAATGTGGGGCAATGTGGAATATACCTTTGATCACGTTTTGATGTCATCGGGCCCAGTGTGCATCGGGTATGAATAAATAAAAGACTACTTAATATTTTAAGGTTTATTTAGAATTACGGTAAAAGAACTTTCAAAGATCGCAATCCTTGTGCAGTATACAAAAACGATGGGAAAATGATTGCACGAGTTTTGAGTTTAGAACTCTTTTGTAACAGCGAGTTAATGCAAAAATTGGAATGTTGACGATTTCAACACTTCACCTAAATATAAATAATCCCCAAAGCTTTTTATCCGTGAAATTATTGTGTCTTTGGTAGTGGCCACATAAATATATCAACACTTATATGTTTAGAACTATTTTATTTAGGTCAAGGCATCAAACTAAAACATTTTCGTACATTTAAAATTCTGTTAATGTATAGTAATCAGATCACAAATATACACATTTTTTCAAGTGCCTTATCACCAATGATTTAGACATGCATCTAACTAAAACATAAAGCTATATATTATTCATATAAATACAACTTCACAATAACTTATGTCTAACTAGTAATAAATTCCTTTTGCAAACAAAAATTACGATTATTCTTGAAAATCAAGCTTGACCTGGTATTTTCGATTGTTCTTTTTATTAAAATTTTCTTGAAATACCAAGAGTGTATAAAATAGTAAATACAAAAAAATGTGATCGCAAATACCTTTTCTGGGAAGCAAATCTAAAACTTGCCTGATGTCTTGATATTTAGAAAGGATTATCAAATTATTCTTAAAAAAAAAAGAGTATCATGAACTTTTAAGACTACGTAGCCACTTTGAATAACCCAAATAGACAATTATCAAAAAAGTTTCACATATATTATTTCCTAAATAAACTGCACCGGAACATTATGGTACCATATCTAGTTTATTGTTCTTCGTCTCCCAACTCGTGTTTAATTTTAGAAAAATCAAATTCTTCACCTGTTCCACGTTTAAATATATCCAAAACGTCTAAACAGGTTGTTTCGAAGTGAGTAGTAGCATCATAAGACTCAGAAATAAAGATCTGAGACTGAAGACCATCATCTGTAGGCTCAAAATAATCTGATATAGAAACAAACTTTTGACGAATTGTTCCTAAGAGGTCTAAGCCAGGTTTAATTTCGATTTCTGGAGTATCAGTTTCTACAGTAGTGGAAACCATTGCTATAAACCAACCTGCAAAATGATTAAACAAGGTTAAAAAATATAGATAAAAAATGTTAATTCGAACTTGATAACACTGATAATTGGGAGAAAATGATTTATTGCTATCTACTTCACATATATATATATAGGTAGTAATTCTACAATATTAAAATCTTGAGTTACAGATGATATTAGATGAAAATGTGAAGAATGTAAAAATTATACAGCATTAAAAATGCCAGCAGAGCTTACCACAAGTGGCTCTTCGACTTGGTTTAGAATAATCTGATGTGTCCAGAACAATGACACAATTTTAGAAGACCATTAATAATCACAGATAACCTGAAAAACGCCGCCAAAATCGAATAAGTAAGATCGATTTTTTGGAAATGTGTGCATTAAAATGTGGCTTTGATACAACCACTGCACTGTAAGTATAATTAGCACTTGGCATAAGTTGAATTATAATTTTCTATCCAGATGCAGCTGATTCCCTTTTAACTCCAGACCATCGAATACAGCACCGAAACTAGAGAGAACGTCAATAGACTGAATTTATCGTCTAAATGACGACTATCGTTATGGCGAGCGATACATCCATGCAATATTAGCAGAACAGTTATAGTAGAAGAAGAGTTATGAAGTGGGCTCAATGGTTTTTTGTAAATCCAAACTTTCATGCATATTTATAACTAGAGGAATATATATACAGGTTGTATATAAAAAATTGGGAGCTAGTATTTTTGATTTATTTTTGGGATAAAATTTCGTTTACTTGCTTTTTAGATAAAATTCCATAAACATCACGGCAAATTATATGAAGATTCTAAAAAATCACGGTTACGGTTGCGCTCCTGGCAACATCTCTTCACAGCCAGTTACATTATTAATATTTATGTTATGATTATAACTGACAGCGTGACCGACAAAAGTCGATTTTAAATGAACTCTTAGTCTGCCCAATATACATTCCGTCACAATCACCACAGCTGACTTCATATATACTACTATTTTCCAAATTTGGTAGTTTATCCTTAGAATTTGTTGGATTTATAAATCAATTTAAAACTCACTTTGCTAAATATTCCTTGTTTATAGTTTAATCGTCATAGGTTTAAGAAATCTCTATGTGAAACCACTTTTTTCCCCACACAGAATAAAAAACAAGAAAAATTTGCTATGCTATCTTTCAATCGTGTTTACACAAGAGGATTAGAAGGAAAATCGAGTTTTGTCTATCACACTGTCAGTCACAATCATGACATAACATTTTCTTTGTTACAGATAATCTTACCTTTAGCAGCTACTTGATGAGTGTAACTCACTAAAGAAACGTAAATATCGGAATTACGGCCGACTTGTTTTTGAGGAATGATTATTTGGGTCGATAAAGCATCTCTAGTATTAGAAATTGGATGATCCAAAAGGCAAATGCATCTAATCACTTGGCCCTTCTTGCGAACTCTATCTGGAACATATGTGGGGTCGCAGTACACCTGAAACAAAAACAAAACGATATTTTTTACTAATCACTTACTACTCCACTCGCTTCACTTATTGGGAGCTGCTCTTATAGCCAATCCAAGAGCATAGAACAATCTCATTCCAACTCGACCACCTAACTAGATAATCTATTCAACTTTGTTACAATATGGTTGGTGAGAAGATTCAATTTACCACTGAACTTATGTTGCTATTCTTTTAGAATTTTGCATCTAATCATACAACTTAAGAATGTTTCTATATATTTAAATTGATTGAAACTATTACTAACCTGTTTGCATTTAGCTATTTCATTGCCGGAACGAACACCTATTACTTTCCCACCTTCGCCTAGTACAATTTCATCAATAGCTTTGTCTAACATATAGGTACCTCCATAAATTGCAGACAATCTGGCAAAACCTATAAGGAAAAGAAAATAAATTAGCAAAAGTTCTAATTGCAATGGTGCTGCAAGACATGTATTTGATATTTCGGAGTAAAAATCTTACAAATGAGTACGAAAAGTTGAAGAAGAAAAAGAACCAATTATTGGATAATTTTACTATAAATTGCAAGATTTGCAATTGAATCTTTATATGTATAGGACTATCAATGGATTATATTTAAGTTTCTTGATTTTTACATGAATCGAGAAGCTGTGTTGAACAATATTCATTGATTATTTACATAAATGTTTTACAATTATCACATATTAGGGTAACTGTGCCAGTGCCAGTTATGTAACACCACTCTACACATTACCATATTAGAAAAAAAAATTAAGTAAAACTCAAAGACCATTTTAATTGATTTAATTTCAATACATCTAAGTTTTTTACAACTTTCATTGTTTTTTGTATTTGGCATAAAAAATTTAAAGAAAAATTTTAAAGTTACAATTGAAGATATTTCTAATAGAGGAGCCTTTAAAAATCTATGTACAGCCACGAATGTTCCAGTGTTCAGCTAGAAACTAACAGGTAAATAGTTTTATCATAAATTATTGTTTGATTAAAATTTTATTCAAAATATCATATTTTAATAAAGAACACATTTATAAGAAATCACAAAATTAATTCTTATTAGAAACTTAAAACACTTAACAGAAATCACATCTAAATTCTTGCTTACATACTTCTTCATAGGACGAGCCATTGAATTTGGTACATTTGAGATGGAACCATCTTGGACATAAATCAAATCCAACATTTTTCAGCTCATCCTTGGCATCGCTAGTTGTTTACTACGTGTATCACATTTTTCTTTATTTTTAATCTTTATGGTACTGTTTGATTTGCCATTTTTCTTCTTCTTTGACTTCTTTTCAATTTTCTTTTGAGAAAACTGTTTTTCTCTTTCATTCTATTTTTCCATCTTATCTTCTATTGTTTAATTCTCCTGCTTCTCTCTCAAGTAAATTCTAAAAGATTCTGAAGAAATTTCTGCGGGAGCTCTATTTCCTGATGTTTTCCTTGATTTTTCCTTTGATTTCAAAGGATTTGGCCAAAATAGATGTGTTTCAAAATGAGTATATCCTGCATCCTTCAGCGTTACGTTTTGTATCTTGATATTCTTACAGTTATCAGTCTCTACTTTCTGGAAATTACCATCGACATTAAATTGTTTGAGTCGGTAGTTATAAGGTTTACTTTATTATCAAGTTCTGGCGTTTTGTTTGACTATCTTCAAGTTATCAGTTAATTCTATAAGATCATTGGTATCAAGTTCTGGAATAATAACATCACCTCTTGTCTCTACATTTGGTGTCTCCGTTATATTGTCATTACTATCACAGTTTCCATTTATCAATTCATGTTGAAATATAAGAGATTTTTCTCGACATGATTTTTATTATCAGTTTCCACATCACCTTCATTCATGGCTGACTACGAGACTCAAAAATTTTTACAAAATAGGTGTATGGTGTAGTTATTTTTTCAGTTAATGTGTTGGACACAGATGAACTTAGCACAGTTACCCTTTAGGTTGCTAAAACTACAATTTAATAAAAATATACATATCATCATATACATAAAGTCTACATTGTTATTAATATCAACAAATAATTGTACATACCTTGTGGTAATTCTCCCAAACCATACATAGGATACAAATATGGTGATTTCCCATATCTGGCGAGTGAATCAGAATACAACTTAATACGATTAATAGTGTCAATAGCAGCTCTATTCAAGTATTCATCATCCCTATGCAAAGCCAAAGCATGTCCAGTAAAATCTTGAGTATTTTTGTCTGAAATAATATAATAATAATATGGTCAAAAATTTGTAAAATTTCCATTACTTGAGAATATTTCCTGATTAAATCAGTTATTGAGAATGCTTCAAGTTTGAAACAGGCTAAATTTGTTGAGTTTATTTTATACAATTTTAATTTGATGGTGTATGATATAATTATAATTTCAAGCAACACAATACCCGTCTATGAAATCTTTTTGATTTTTATAAGGTTATTTTTTTATAATGATTCCAATTAAAAAAGGAGTAGTTGTAAAAGAGAAGCCTAGAAATGTATAGAAATAAAAATTAAATTTAACACATTCGTTCAGTTTTACTCATAACTAAAACAATCAATCATAATATCAATCAAAGCAAAAAACACATAAATACAGTCAACTAACCAAATCAACTCAAACAAAATTTATAAGAAATTTTGTAAATATGTACGACAGATATTGTTACAAAACATTCTTTGTATTATTTTATAGAAGTGTTATAATATATAATCTTACCTAGTCCAAACTTTTCATAAAGGGCCTGCATATTTTGTGTATTTGGATCAAAATCTTTCCATGTTTTTGGATCATCAGCCTGAAAGTCTTGAACATATATTAAAAAATTGCGGAATCGACGTTTTTCAAACATTCCCATAAGATCGGATGCAAGTGCTTCTTTTTGATCAACGGGAACCTACAAAATCACAAAAATAGTAGTCTTTTAGTATCTTGCTATAAAAGGACATCATTGAGATGTTATTGAACAAACTTAATGGGGTATTCTGGTCTAGAAATTTGAAAAAAATCGATTTCTTATGCATATTTTCAAAGCTTAGACCCTTAATAATATGTCCTTAAATGAATTTTTAAAAATTATTCAAAATAAGCCGACTGCGTGGAACGAGTTATTCTACTGGAATTTTTTCTCAAACTTTAAACACGTTTTTCTCGAAACTACTTTTTTTGAAATTGTTGTCAAGATATCTAAAGTCCTATCCGACCAATTCCTTTCAAATTTGATGGAAATATTTTTTATATATCTCTCTATCACGTCTGTGGGGATTTAAAACAAATCAATTTGGTGTATTTTCAATTTTTGTCGACGCCATATTGTATATTTTTTCTGCTAAAGTCAATGCGATAGCGACATCTTTACAGATTGAGAATTTTTAAAATTTTCTTGTTTTAGATCACTACAAGGGCTGGAATTATGTTAACCAGGATGCATCTTTTTTTTTATAAAATTTACTGGTCTGTAATTTATTGAAATTCTGATTTTTTTCACATTTTTTTAATATTCTTAAAAAGTCAATATATATCATATAAAAAACAGTATATTTTTTCTACAACTGATTCAAAAAAAATCTAGAAAATAAACATTTTAATAAACTATAATATAGCTTCAAATTGAAAATTTTTAACAATTTTATTAATGATTTTACAAATTTAATTTTATGTTTTCACTGATTTTTTGTGATAAATGTTTCCTTTTTAAATCTGCGTAGTTATTTTCTTCGATACTATTATAAGTAGAAAATTATTCTACATCAACGTTGATGTCATGGCTGTTTTTTGGTCAACTGTCCTTACAATAGTAATGTCTGTTTTTTCTTATTTAAGGAATGTTCTATATAAGTTTCCATTACCGCCGTTGATTTCCAACCACCAAAATTTTACACTGTTAAGGCATCACCTCCTGCATCTGTAAGGATAGCAGCCCCTGAATGTCCCATTTATAATTTCACATCTGGTTTTATTTTTGGCTGATTACCAATTCGATTTGACTTCCCCTTTGTTTATATTTCATATTGTAAAATTTAGTCGATATGTACAAGTTTTCCATAATTTTTTTTAAATTTATAGCGGATAATCTGGTATATTTTACTTCAGTAAGAAATGTATTGGACCACACGTATAGAAATAAATACAGTAATTAATACAAAATTAGTTAGTAATAAGTTTATGTTATTACTAACTTTGTTTATGAGGTTATGCTGTAATTAGCGTTGGCAGTATTCAAATAATAAATATTTCTATGAACTCCCAAATATTCATATCATTTATCACGACTAAAAATTACTCAAACCTTATAAATTTGCAATTATCTTTATTCTCATGAAATTATTAAATAATAATACATTCTAATAAATAAAATTACCTAGATATAAAATAAAATAAAAAATAAAATAAATATAAAACAAAAGTAACATTATTTACCGCCAATGATTTCTATAACTACAAAAAATCGTATTTACTAACTGCATAAAAATTTAGATGACTTAGAGAAGAAAATGTTTAAAACATTGGTTTAAATCTTGTTTAAAACAACTTAACTGTTTTGTTTTAAACATGTTTTAATCCATGTTCTTTTTGTTATGACTCTTACTCAAATGTTCAATTACAAATGGAATTAAATCTACCTATATGATTAAATCTTATAATATACAGTATCCTTTTTTCAGTATTCGATATTACTGAGCTTTGAATTTGAATTAAAATGTATAAATACTGTAACTAATTTTGAAGCTTTTTCTGTGCCCAACCTATTTCAAAGTTTAGAGTGAATTACCCCAAATGTAGAAAACAAACGCTGAAGTCCAGCAGATGAAGCAATACATGTATGAAGCTACTGAACAAGGTCTGTTGTAACTTGGTCTAAGTTATTTCTCAAAGAGTCTCAGCCCTTTTAAGTGCTCTGAAAACAAATAATGTTTTGCTTGATAACTTATAATAAAGAGCATTGCTTCTGGATAATATAGTGACATATATTCAAGACCTTGTTCTCTTTGTTTCTAGCTTATTTTTATACCTTCAAATCGGTGATCCAATATATTAGCAACTGGTAGACTGGAGATATTACCAATTGAAATATTTTTACTAAGTAATTTATATCAGAGTCGCAGTAATTTTCATTTTCCTCAAAGAAGGTAATCAAATCAAATATTTCAGAGCATTCGCTAATAGTACAGTCTTTCTGAACTTTATCTAGAGCAATTGATATTTGTTTTAATTTTACTAAGTAGCCTTGCACATTCAGTTTGAAGTTTATATTGTGAATTGGGCGTAAAACTTGTGATATTAATGGGCGACAATTTTTTAAAAATGATATCGCAATCTTATAGATGTCTTTTGAAGCGTCATTATTGGTTTTTCATCATTTCTTTGCACCAATCGACACGAGCTTTTTTTGAGCGATTGTCAAATTGCCGTATCCAATGCAAACAAATCCTTTTGACAGCCAAATGTTCATGTAAAACTGAATGTATATGAGTGGAATTAATGCCCAAATATGCCTCAATTTCACAGTATGTTACATGACGATCTTCACAAAATTCATCCTGTAGCGAAATACGAACAGGAATGAATTTAGACAACTAATGACACGCTGGTGATTGAGATGGTGCTTCATCACCAAAAGTCGAAGTGAGTTGATCAGCTGTTGGTTTAATCCACATCATAAGTTATAGAAAATCATCACATGAAAATTTTTGTGATTTAATTGCATTTTTGACCAAAAGTACCTGTAAGCAACTCAAATAGCAAATTGTTTGACAAAGCATTCTGAGTACATTCTACATTGAAAATGTCAAACTTTATGATGGCAACGTCAGATTTGACATTCACATCAGTGTTGCCATATCTCAAAGCTTAAGTAGCAGCCCTCGTATATATGCAAAGAATTTTTTTAGAGCTTCAAAAGTATTTGTAATGTTGAATATTACATATGTTTTGTGCAATTTTTCCATTTTTTCATTTATTGAATCCATAAAAAAGTAATTTTCAACTTTTCACGCAAGGATCACATTAAATTTTTTTATAATATACTCCAACTATTGTTCATTGAATATCCTATACATGTTCTTTGACGTAGATATCAAGAATGATTTGTTATATACAGATATTTTCCAAAACTCTAATATAATGAATAAAGAGTAAAGTTACAGAAGCATTGACAATCTACCGATTTCAGTTAACTAAAAAAGCTAACATTATCTCCATTAGAGCTTGAAAGATTGGTAATTACATGCTCCAGTGCACATTTTCTAAAATTAACCACACAAAAAGTATATTCTGTTGAAGAAGCAACATAATTATCATCTATTTCATAAATTCGAACATAATGAACACTTAATTGGAAGATATTAAAACAAAAATATGATTAAGCTGCAGTAACTTAAATTAGGAAATTCAAGTGTGACCAAATTCAAAAGGCTTAAGGTCAGCTAAATTGGACTGTAAATGAATAATTCTACTCATATTAGTTTCAATATGTTTTATATAAAGTAGAAAAATTTGTTCCAACAGTTATGTTCTGAACCTAAAATTTGCAATGTAAATGCGCAAAACCGGTAGTTTCCTACCTATCGGGTGCGATAAGATAACAATAAACATGTTTAAGAAAATACCTTTGATATTTTTCCACCCTTGTAGACATAACTTCCTTCGACAGATTTGAACTCCAAGTATCGCGTAACGCCCGTGTGAATAAGAAGCTTGACCAGAGATCCATTCGCCATGAGGAACTTCGGAATGAGATCAACATTCCAATCTCTTCCTCTTCCATAGGATTCATCTGGAGGAGGAATGCCAAATTTTGCAAAAAGTTCCTCCAATGGACAAATTGAAGCAGACTCTCCGCCGTAATACTTGTTTCGATCGACGTGTAATACCTTTTTTCCCGAAACCGATAACATTCCACTAAGGATACATTCTTTAAGACCGGTGCCTAAGACAATGCAATCGTATTCTTCATCCATTGTAATCCACTAATAATATAAATTAATAAAGAAACTCAATTGACGGCAAAACCAATACCGATACGGCCCACTTTTATTGAAGAAATTGATACGTCACTATACATTCCAGTAGTGCCAGTTGCAGAAGTGACATTTATTTCAATGCGTATTTTCGTACTAATGACATAGCCATTTTTTAAGAACATTAATTATATATCATTATATTGTAAACTCGTGAATCTACCTCACTTAAACTTAGAACTATTGTGTGCATCCTGGACTGTTCACCAGACAGTTTTCTCATCTTATAAACTATTTCTTCCTTTTAGCGGATTTAAACATTAGGATTGAGTATTAAAAACTTTGTATTGGATATTTTGAAATTATAAAAATTATATGAAAAACTATACGAACGCTGGTATATACCTAAGTAGGAATAAGTTGAAGACGAACAATATTTAATGTTGGTGTAACTGCAGATCAGTCAAATATCATTGTCATTAAACTGCCAATGACGTACCTTATTTGACGTTTGTTAATTTCGCGATTTGTTGGCAAAGCGTTTGCGCCAATGTAACCAGTTAAGTTATGAGTTGGAAATAGTTTAGAGGTGCTGGTTATTGAAATAAAATTCAGTTACTTAGTGTTTATTGAAAGCTTTACTACGCGTGGCATGTAATAGTTTTCTCATTTGTGTAACACAAACCATATTTTCTTTTTGAAAAATTGCAATTTATGGAGTTTTTTTCGAGATATGAAAAATAAAGGTAAGTATTTGTATGTTTTAAGATTTTCTCATTAACCTTTCTTCTTTACTTTTATATTTTCATATATTGACTACTTATGCTTATTATCTTTGTAAAATCTCGATTTGAAGGCCGTTGAACTAATATATAGTATCATTTTCATGGCAAAATGCTAGTCGATTATAGTATTAAATGTTAAAATGCCAAGGTAAACTTTCTGTGTTAATCTACAGCTGTTAAAATAATTTTCAATGCCAATAGTAGTTTTGCTAAATTAGTATTGTTGTTAG
The DNA here is from genome assembly GCA_026230145.1 of Diorhabda elongata. NCBI lineage: Eukaryota > Metazoa > Arthropoda > Insecta > Coleoptera > Chrysomelidae > Diorhabda > Diorhabda elongata. Next base: position 7,913,131 of record CM047928.1, read on the forward strand.
TGCTCTATCGTTTTCACATATATCCTATTTATCCTTGTTTGTATGAATTATTCAGGTCATACTTATAAGAATAAATAAATTTAATTCAAAAATTGAATTGAATTATTTCATTTGTTTTGATTACCTACTCAATTACCGTTTGTAATTATATTCACATTTTTATATATTACGAGATTTATGTAACTAGAAACTTTGTTAAATACAAGTTTCTCTATTTCATGTGGTATTAATAATTTTATTAATGTGTAAAAAGCGCCTGAATTCATCCTTGAACTTATAACTTCCCATATTTTTAAATTAAGCTTTAACTTGAAAGCAAAGCTGCTTGATTTCTATTATTAAACCTTAAATGGTTTTAAAACTGTTAGACATGAGTTAAAAACAAAGTGAGTTTAAAAATGTAGTTGCTTAGTATGCATAACATAATTTGTATAATAAGAATACATTAATTAGATACATTAGAAAGTAGCATGTAACGCATTTCATGAACTCTAATTGCTTTATGCAGACATATTTAAATTGAAATAGAATTAATAAGCAAGAAAATGTTATGATTGATTGAACTACTGATATAGCAGTTTCATGTGTATTCTTTGGTAAAAAATACTTAAATCAATAAAGGTGGGTAAGAATTAATCACAAATTTCCAAATATATATTTGAAAACAATTATAAGAATAAATAATTGATATATGTAAACATATAACCACAAATGAAGTAATCTTTGTAAATACTTCACCAATCATTGTAGATAACTGGTGGGTACCTTAGTACTTTATCAAATATTGAATCATTTGTTGTATTTTAGTTGAAAATTTATCTACATTCATAATCATTAAATCAATCAAAGTATAGGTTTGAGCTGTATATGAGTGACAATTAAATAATATCCATTTTCATGTATATTCAAAACTGTAATATGTTGAATTTTACTTAAAATAAGTAAAAATCTCTGATAATCAGAGTACCAAAACCTACCCACCAAATTCTTAAACACAAATATATAATTATTCTAATGCCACTGCATTTATTGTGTGAATAAATTGTTTGATTTGGAGTTCTGTTCGACCCTCCCTGAGGTTAACATTTAACAATGCAGTGCCCAAGGACACAGTAACAAAGCCTACACAAAATACGACCTACTATGTCTCCATACATAAAACATAATAGTTGTTCTCTAATTCAATGAAAGGTGATATATCTGAAAAAAAAATTATTAACTTTTCTTTTTCTCTTCAGCTTTTTTTTATTATTTATATCATTTGTTAGCTTTTTTCTACATTTTTTCATATTGGTTTTATTACATATTTGAAATAGTTATGTATATTTTGGGAGCGTTAAATACATTCTTTACTACCTCCCCAAAGGCAAAGACAAATGATTGAGCAAATAATTTTTGGAAAGTGTATAGAATGAATAACTGATGAGGGAAGAGTAAGTGAAAGAGACAAACCGAATGAGAATTATTAGTAATATGATAACAGAAAAATTGGAAATGAGTGTTAGTTATACTCTAGAGGATTTTTAGTTTCACGAATAATTTTTGGTTGCTTATTGTGTGAAATTGTATTTCCTATATTCATCTGATGCTAAAAGCTATTTAAAAAGTATTTTTAAATTTTCTTCTGAATATGTAAATAGTAAATGAAAAGTCTATGCAACGCTCACCCTCAGGAATTGCTTGACCTAGTTTGATAATGTACAATTTGTTGGATTAGTTCCAAGTATCCTTTTAAATTGGGTTCGTTTTATAAGGGTCTAAAATATGAAAGAAAACTTTTATAAATACTATATTAAATATAGCTAAAGTACAGAAATCATGAGTTAACTTAGCACCATCTTCGGACTTTATACAGTTGCACAAATAACAATTAATTTTCAATGCAATTTGAAACAATGAAATAGTGTATTATTCACACATTAACAATTTGTAGAATTATGTCATATTATTCTATAGAAATTGAACCTGTTTTGCCTTTATAATTGTCAAATTTTCTGTCAATTCTTTCGTATTGAAGCTATCTATTTAAAAATCATGTCTAACAAAGAAATTATAGTTGAATTACTTAGACTTCTCTGGTTCCTAGTTGACCTTAATATATTTATAAACAACCTTCTTACTTGCCATTTTTTAGAATTTGAAACAAAATTATCAACAAAAATATATTGTAACATAGTAAAAGAATCTTTTCTGAGAAATTCAATATCAAAGATAGATACTGTCAATGTCAGTTTTGTCCGTTGATTTTTCTTAAGTTTTACATTCAACTTTTTAAATTGTATCATTAAATCATAATTTTAGTAATGAAATAATTTATTGAATGAATGTTTTTATTTCTTTGAACCTGCCATTTCAAAAGATTGGGGTTTGATACAAGATTCTGGAAAAACTTCTGTACTTAATCTTAGGATGTATTACTTTATCACCGTCATACTTGATTTGGGTTGGTAGTTAGTAGTTTCTTGTAAAATTTTCTCCAAATACTTATTTGTGTGATGAACTCGATTAATTTTTCCAACCAATTTTGATACATCTGCTTGTTTATTGTGATCTGTGCATTATGTTTTTCGAACCATTGATTTAGTTTAACTTATCGGTCCAAATTATTAATAATTTTAAAAACTATCATTTTGAATGCCTTACAAGTGATTGGGTTCTGTGAAATGATTAATAATCTTATTTTGATATTGATATTTCTAAGAAATTATAAATATTTTTGTAGATCTTAAAAAATGCGTTATTATGTTACTCTGAGAAGGTTGCCATGCAAAAACAAATCTATGCTGGAAATGTTTCCCAGGAAATGTATTTTTTACTTTTATTTTTCTGAGCATTTAGTAAAAGAGTAGAATTTTGTGCTCTCGTGCCCTTCCCCTCCTGGTGGCTTTGCTAAAAGTTCCTTAAATTGTTTTCAGCGGGATGTATGGCAAATTTATTTTATACATATAACAAATACATTATATCAATATATCAATAATAAAAAACACTTGTGTGTATGGAACTTGTTTATCGTCTAAAAGATTACGTTTCAATTACCTATATGATTTATTTTGTGTGGCAAAATCTATGCTTTAACTGTAAATCGTTGAAAATAGGTTTAAGAAATAGTGGTACCTATAACGTTTTTTTTCTTTAATTGCAAATTCAGATATCTTAGTATTACTATAACTGGCGTGCAGTGTATTTGACCCAAAACATTATTAAACATTGTTCAATTATCTGACGTGAGGCTTTTATTAATCAGTTATAAACAGATTCTACTTAATATGCTCGCTTTAAACTCATTGACTGAATCTCCAGATCCGGATTTAGCTATAAGTTGGATAGTTTTTATTGTGTGGATTAAAATTAAACTAATTGAATTGAATGTATCATGTTTAAAAAATCTGGAATTTCATTTGAGGGACTAGAATATATTTTGACAATCTCATAAAAATACAAGGTTTTTCTAAATTCATGCGACAAAATTTATTGCTCCTACGAAATTAATATGAGTCTTTCCTATAACACAAATTTCTCAGCCCACCCCATTTCGAGGTATCACCCCTAAAAAGTGGTGACTAAAATTGAGTAATAAAATTATAATTTAAAATCCTTATTTTATATAAATGTATTTTTTATTCTCAATTTTTTCCCTAGCTGCCGAGAAAAAAAATAAACACCATAATATTTTCAATTAATTGAGTGGAAAACAGAAAATATGTGAAATGTAATGCGATTCATAATAAATGCTGAAAATCTAATAAGAATATTGGAAAAATGCCCAAGAGTTTCAAGTTTCTAATATTACTGAAATTTTAGAAAAAAAATTTTAGTCACCACCTTTTAAGGGTGACATTTTGGGAAGGAGTGGGCTGAAGAAATTTTGTTATAGAAGAAAGACACATCTTAATTTCATACGAGCAATCACCTTCTAAATTTTGTATTTAGAAACATCCTCTATGTAAAGATATTTAACAGAAACCCAGATATTTGCCAGTATAGATTGAAATTTATAACTCAGCTGTAAGGCTTAATAAAATATGATCATATTATATGTCTACAAAATGGTTGTATAATCGAAAAGATATAATTTTTTTTTCGTTGAAAAAAGTTTCTAAAAACTATATAATTTTGATCTCTACACTTTTTATTAGAAACTTTTTTCACATCTTTTAGTAGTTTTTAATCATTTTCAACCTGCACCCCAATGAAATTGAAAATTTTTAACTATAAAACCTTACAATTTGTGCTAAAATCAATATTGAAAAATGCACACTGCCTTTTGGATGGTAATTTGAATTCTTATTTCATTAGACTCAAAATCGTTCGTTCCAAATATCAAGTTTTTGCAAAAAAAAAATAGTGATAGAATTCTTCTTTAACCTTCAATTCATCCAACATTTTCAATTTTCCCATTTCTGATTTGTATTGTCAATTCCAATATATCCCTCCCGCAAGTGAGCCTCGTACTCTAGCCACTACACTACGGAGACCTTAATAATACGTTTTTTTACGCACTACTTCATATTCTCTATTAGTGCTTTAATTTTTACAAGTGATCAGTTTTTTTAGAAATCACCTTCTATCCACAATGTAACAAGAGATAGATGGGTCCATTCACTATCTTTTCGAAAATATTTTCTGATAAAAATTTAACAAAACCTTTAAAATAAACGTGGTATTTCTTTTATACGGCAATTTTTTCTCCTTCTAAGACTCTATTGACGATTTTGATTGACATTTTAAATCGATTTAAATGGTTCAAATGTTTTTATTTGTGATACAATAAATATGTATGAATTAAAAAATAGTTCAATATAGACACAAGTTAAAAAAAAACTTTTGAGAGACTATTTTTTTATTCTATACAAGTTTTTAGTGTTACAATTTTCATAATACGTACCTGATTGTTATTCAAGTATTGTTACTTAATGCTGATTGTATCAATTGGGAAGCATAACTGTTTTATAGTATATTTTTAGATTCCTCCCATATGTTTAATCGTTACAATTAAAACACATGTTAATAACCCAATTTATTATTAATTTAATGGAAATTAAATAATGTATATATATATATATATATATATATATATATATATATATATATATACATCTAGTGGAATAGTTACATAGTTACGAATATTTTTAAATCGCACTATCATCGGAACTAATAGAAAAAAATGAATCAATTTTATTTTGGTGTTGCCTTTTGGGAATTTATCATAAGCAGTCTGGAATTATTTTTATTCGAATAAAGATGAGCTTGTTTGTTTGTAACTCTCCTTATTACTGTTAGTATATCCCACCACTTTAATTGAGTTTTTTTTTTTTTTTTTCGGAAAACTTTTTTCAACAATTATCACTACAAATTTTATGTTTACGTCTCTTTCAATTATTGTATGTATTTGAATATTAATTTTAATATCCTGATAAAATTTACTACTAAATCTAAAGTATGTCGGTTATCTATGATTAAAAGGTGTGAGGTTTAAAGGTAGGGAGTAGTTTTGTTTAACAAATGACTGTAACAAATTGTTTTATGAATGTGATTGCTTCATTGCCGAAAAAAATGTGATTGGGATCAGCACAAGAGTTATCATCGCAGAACAGGCTGATGATTGTATAATATTCAGCTTGGCAAGATGAGCGGAATATCTCCCATGTCCAGTCTTCATTCTAACTAAACTTGATGAGTAAAATTTCAAAGTTTTGTAGTTCGGAGGTGAATAGAAGGTAGGATAAATTTGAAAATGAGGATTATTTGAGGATCGTGACGCGGTATCCCAGTGTTTCTGCGAGGACACGTACATTTTATCTTTTAATGAATTAATGGCATCTTTTCCTGTATACTCCATTTAGACTGAATCTTTTGATAATCGATCAGTTTTTTCATAACCAAATATTCCAATATGTCCTTTAACCCAAATGAATGCTATACTCAAATTTAATATTTATTAAATCGAACTAAAAAGTGGTAAATAAATCCAGTTTAAAAAAACTAAAAAAAAAACACTTTTAAAGCACGACAAACTAAAAAGTTAAAAATAATTTTTAAAATAAGCTAAAAACAATAATGAATAAAATATTATATAGTATTATTGTGAATAAAGCGTGGGGCGCTGGATGTATGAAAAATATGGGACTATATAATTATTCTTTCAACGTATCACTAAATAAGTCGTATGACTAATTAAGGAAAATACATTTTTTAGCCACAAATCGATTTTATTCATCAATGTAATCTCCTTCAAGAGTAATACAATCATTAAAACGCTTCTCCAACTTCTCGATTCCGTGCTTGTAAAAGGATTTATCTTTTGCCTCCAATTAGGCTTCAGTTTCAGCAATTGCTTCTTTTGATTTGAGCTGAATTTTTCTCCGCCGAGCATTTTATACTAGGGGCCAGATCTGGACTATTCGGTAGATGAGGAAGCAATTCGACGTGTATTTCGTTCAGTTTAATCATCGCTGCCATCGACTTGTAAATCGTTGCATTGTCTTGGTGAAACAGTGCTTTTTTCTTTGATATATGAGGCTGTTTTTTTTATATTTGCATTCAAACGAACTAACTACTCTATGTAGTATTTGGTATAGATTGTACTTTTTTAATTAATTGGCTATTGTGCCTTTGGAAGTTTCGGACGTGGTTCACCGATTGCAGTCCATTCAGATGATGATGGTTTTGATTCCGAAGTGAGGTGATGGACCCATGCTTCATCTATTGTCACATATCGACGCAAAAAATCTGATTCATTACGTGTAAGTCTGGTTAAACACTGTTCTGAATCAAGACGTTGTTGTTTTTGATTGACTGTGAGTAAACGCGGCACCCACTTGGAAAAAAGCTTTTTCATGGTCCAATGTTCGTACATAATTGTAAACTCACTGTCTTATGATATCTTTACGGCCTCCGCTATCTCACGCAATTTCAATTTACGATTAGATATAACCAATTTGTGTACTATTTTGATGTTTTCTTGAGTAACCATCTCAATTCGAAAACCAGAACGTTCACCAATAACAAATTGTTCTTTTCGGATAACATTTTTGAAGCTGAGCTTGTGCAGTATTTTTTTCATTAAGAGGCAATGATAAATGGTTTTGATTCCATAGTTTTGAAAAAAACAAAAGTAGCTTCAATTGAATGGCTGTCACTTTTTTCTGATTAATTGAAATGTCATGAAATTTTATACATAGTCTTTTGAAAGTTGGTAGTTCACAAACGTCATATGGATTTGACAATGGCAGCGCCATCTTTGTGTTAGTCACACGACTTATTTAGTGATGAACTTAATAAGCTTATTTTAAAAATTATTTTCAACTTTTCAGTTTGATACGCTTTAAAAGCGTGTTTTTCATTTTTTTAAACTATATTTATTCTCATATTTTTGCAAAATTAAGTGCTTACAAAATTGAAACTTTTATTTATGTATCATATTTTTCATTACATAAATCAATTATTATAAGAATTGTTAAGAAATAATGAGAACAAAATTATTAAATAAATGGAATTAATTTTATCTAGTAAGGACTGCAAGTAGTCGAAACGTAAAAATTTTTATCTATCTTTCATAAATTATTAGAAAAAACTAATTTCATAACAAAGTAGGCCTAAAATCAAGACGATCTGAAAACAAATGGAATTATTGATATTTTTCTGATTTTACTTTTCATGGAAACTTCGTTTTATAAATTGAGATTTTTGTTAATATTTGCTGATTGCTAATGGTAACACATGCCCTATAGTCTCTTGCTACGAGAGTGTAACGACTTTTTTATAAACCAATACGGGATCTTTCCCTTTGTGTCGCTATTCAAAAATTTACTAAGAAAATAACTTTTGTCCAGGTTAAATGACCTATAAAATCGCTCTACAATATGAACCACTCATACGAATTGTGGGATTTCAACTATAGGAACATCTCATATATAGTTTTATTTTCATTTTTTAAATCATTGCAGGTTTTTTGTCAGCTTACTTAAATGAAAAAAAATCTTTCACACGAAAAATTGTCGAGTTTTTTTTGTTCTTTTCATTCCGTACTACACTTTCCTCCTAAATCCACCATAATTCAAAGTTTGCAGAGGAAAATTTTTCCTATATCTGGACCGAATATAAGATATTAATCATCCCACAAGACTAATGTCACCAACCCATTCAAAAACAATTCAACGAACCTCTTTCTATTTTTCATCGATTTATTTTTGTTGTCCATACACATCTCCGATTTATTATTATTTGCTAACGAGGTTTGTTTTAAAACATATGTTCAACGTACAATGTTTTCTGTTTGTATTTACAGTACATAACCTCAATATGTCTAGACTACTTTACTGACAATAATAAATTTAATTTATAAATTAAGTAAATAATCGAATCACACTGTCTTGAAAAATACATTTTCTAGCGATTAAAAAAATTCCCGTTAAGTGCATACCTTCCACAATATCATATTAAAATAAAAATTAAAGGTCATGAATTGTCGAACCGCAGAACACGTTTTGTATCGTTTTAATTTCGAGAGCATACATTTTATTGTCACAATTATTTACGACTGTGCAAGCACGAAATTATTGAATATCCTTCTTTACATTGTAAATGTGAAAGTTTGGATGTTTCTTACTCAATTACGTGAACGGATTTGGATGAAAGGTACACAGATAGTTTATTACCTGGAACAACACAACATATAATTTTGATTTCGGCATTTCGGTGATTTTGAAAATAAGAAAAAAATTTAATATTTTCGTTAAATCACCACATAAACGCGATGACAATTTTGTTCGATCTACCTTAGGTGTAGATACCTCATTTTATAAATACTTTCAAAAATATGTATGTATATCTTATGGAAGAAAGGGGGAGAGTACGATTTCCATGGCGCCGCAATTTAACAGTGGATTTGGCTTAATTAGGCTAAAATAAATCGAAAATGTAGAATGAATTTTTTTAAATCTCGCTTCGTTTTCGAGATTTCGATACTTGAAGTTATAATCAAACGTTAGTTCAAAATTCGCTTTATTGAACAGATGGCGTTCAATACTTCGATTCAAATGAATATTTTATCACTTCAAATTCAATATGAATCTTGTAATTCAATAAACAAAACATTTTTTATTTAATTTTTATATTATTTAGCCTGTTACTCCAAAATTATATTGAAAAAAATAAAACAGATTTTTATAGCAAAATGAGCCATTTTTTATAACTTTCATCACTCTCTGATGATTATGAATGTTTTTCATAAAGAATTGCAGCCTGTTTTTCATTATTTATAAAATAAAAAAGAAATATTTAATGATAGTTTGAAGATTTAATTAGTAATTTAATGTAAAAGTATCCTATTTCGAGCAAAAAGTACGTTCTGAATGATTTTAAAAGTTATTTATTTTCGGGGCGATGGGGCGAAATAATAAAGTAAAACTAAAATAATCCTCACGCGAAGAAAATTTGCTTAGACAATTTTGGCTGTAAAAAATTAACGATTTTTGAACTTTTTACACTCAAAGTGTAAAATTTTTCCAACTTCAAGTATCGATATCTCGAAAACGAAGCGAGATATGGAAAAATTTAATTCTTCATTTTTGACTTATTTTGGGTAAATTTACAAAATGGCATCAAATCCAGGCGCCACGGAAATCGTACTCGTGCCCAAGAAAGTATTCGTTAAAATGTGTTCGGTTTAAACAGGGCACTAGACGTTAAATGAGCCCTTTTGTACCCCATTCGTCTATTAGAATTTCGGTAGTCTTTTATCTGACGCGATCGAACGATCCTTGCCACCCGTTTATTCAGTTTTTTGTGTTTAAAACCACATCCTGACAAAACTTGACTCAATGTTTCTAAACTGGTATACCTTTTGCTGTGTTCCTTCTAATGTTACAACTCCGTTCTCTTTATATAAATTATAAATTGTCCTACGTATAAAATCTTCAGTAGCTTTGTCAACTTATTCGTGACTCTACTCAAGTTAATTCAGCAATTCTTATTATGATTGCATTATCAGACCGCTGAATGTTTACCTTTTTTAAACATTCGAATATATTTAAAATAATTTGCTGTGTTTGTATTATCTAAATCTTTATTAGTAAATTCATACCTGACTTGTGTGTACATACGTCTTCCGACAGCTTCAGCCAATAGAAATGCATTTATGTTTACGATTGCGATGTTTTCATTGGTAAACAGTGGAGATGATGAGTCCACGTGGACTGACGATTTATTAGATGTTTACCGAAGTTTATACGGAGAGTAAACATTATTTTTCATTTCTTAATTCGGTATGAGTACCGTTCGTATTTATGAAATTTGATTATTCCTCGCATAACTGTCTTCTGCAATTGATATTGGAAGAAATATGATATATTGCAAATACCAATAATCTGCTTTATAAAATTGAAAACAAATTTTTTCTATAATGAAACTTTCGCGGTTATTGAGACCGCAACTCAGTGATACTTATGTGATATTGGTTCAACGGTGGTTTATTAGGGTTAAATAGGAAATTTTTTCTACAAACCTCGTAAAATGTGAGCATAAGAAATTTCGAATTAAAAAATAATCTTTATTGCCATAATTTAGCAATTCGTGTTATTGATATACTTATTATTATGAAAGTAATCTATATAGACAAATTGGAATTGATAAAATAATCTTCAGTGATAATATTGTTAATAAATCAATAATTTTTGGAGCTCTCCAGTATCGTACAGCTGCTTACATTCCGCTCTACCTCCCAGACATTTCTGATTGACAAATATTCTTGGTACAGTTTTCACTCCTGTTAGTATCCCTAAAATTCTCTGTATCTCTTCGCCGTCTTCTCTGTTATCCAGAACGTATTCCGTATATTTTGTATTGCATTTATCGAAAAGTTCTTTAGCCAATTTACAGTACGTACAATATGATTTGGAAAATATCACTACTTTGTCGCTGTTTATCATTTGATTGACTAAGGCAATTTTAGATGAATCGTTCGATGTTGCAACATTACGACTAGGTTTAAATAACAAAAAATTTATGAATTGAAACATGGTGAATACGAAATTCATGAACGTCAAATTTCTGACATTTTCATTGTTGATAGAAAGTGCGTTCCAACAAGAACAGTCAGAAATCTAACGATTAATAGATTGAATCCCCGATTGTTCCAAACATAATTTGAACAGGTTTCGGATTATTTCGTAGTACAGGGTTGCGTAGAACGAACTCTTATAATGCAGTGGGCGTTAATAAACATTACAGTTAACATTAGGCCTGTCAATTTAGCCGGCTAACTTATAAAAACATTAATTATTCTGACAAGCTCAAAAACTACCGTTTTTATGTCGAGAAATTCTCAGACTTTGCCGTTAAGTATTTTTAAAAATAATGGAGCGGTCCGCTAACCTGAGAATTAAAATCGCAGACCACCCCCTAGAATAAGGCTGTCTTTTTTACAATAACTAAAACTAGATAATTGCCGATTAGTGCAAGAAAACATCATTGCCGTTATCGGGGCACTTCGGCATCCGCGACAAAACGGGGAAAACCATTTCTACGTATAAAGTCCGGAGTGACCGGACCTAACCAAACTCCCTTAAGTGCATCTGTCTAAATAACGGCGAATAATGATGTCTGTCCACTTTATAATGATTCGATTGCCTTTTAACGAATACGTATTTTTAAACGTATTTATAAAAATAATAAATTTATAAAATCTATATATCTACGCTTATGGTAAATCAAATAAAATTGTCGGCGAGGAATTTTATATAAGTTTTAATAATATTGGAAGTGTTATAAATGTGTGGGACTGTAGAAGAGCTAATTCCAACTCAATTTGTTGCTCGATGGATACCAGGAATAGATGCACACACGCAAAACTGGACAGGCTTCTAAAGCAGTATAGACAAAACAAAGAAAATTTTCTTGCAAGAGGTTCGCCTCCATCGAACAAATTCAATCTTCCGCAAGAAGCTAACCGTATATTGTTGTGACTCCAATTTCCAACCAAAACTACGTGAGATGGAAATAGAAAAGTGTGTTTATCTCAAATGAAAATGTATTGAAAATTATAAACTGTACTACGAGGATGTATTGATATCTAGTTAGCCTAGACCAATTCCATGCATAAACAAAATATTGCGTTACCATAGCAACGAACAATAACTTATTAGAAGTGTCAGTGTAAAGATTGACGTCAAAAAAGTAAACCAGAGTTACGCAATAAATTAAAAGAAAAAAGATGTCCACCGTAATTATGAAAATCGAACGATTGGAGTATCGTGCCATCATCAAGTACCTGTATTTAAAAGAGTTAAGAGGTAAGCAGATTTACGAAGATATGCTTAATACCCTTGGTGATCAATGTCCTTCGTATGCGACCGTAAAAAATTGGACTGTAAGCTTCAAAAGAGGTAAATTTTCCATTGAAGATGATGACCGATCGGGAAGGCCAGTTTCTGTGTCAGTCCCTGAAAATATCGACACAACTCAAGACATGATTTTATCAGACCGTCGAACTGGGCATAACGAATATATGAAGCACTGAATATTTCATACGAACGCCTTCATCATATAGTTCACGTCAATTTGGACATGCGAAAAATTGCTGTAAAATGGATCCCCAAATGTTTGAATGTTGACCAAAAGCGTGCAAGGGTAGAAGCATCGCGTTCGATCTGTGCTCGATTTGAAAACGATGTAGACTTCTTAAACCGAATTGTTACTATGGATGAGACTTGGGTACATTTCTACGATCCAGAAACAAAGCAACAATCGATGGAATGGCGACACTCTGGTTTTCGTGTCCAAAAATCTGCTGGAAAAGTTCTTGCTTCAGTTTTTTGGGATTGCCATGGAGTAATCATGATTGATTTTTTAGATAAAGGTAGAACAACAATTGGAGATTACTATTCGACATTATTGACCACTCTACGGGAAAAAAATTAAAGAGAAAAGACGCGGAAAACTAACCAAAGGTGTTTTGTTTTTGCAGGATAATGAGTTGCACAAACATCTCATGTTGCCGTGTAAACCTTATTTACCAGATTTGGCTCCGTCAGACTGTCATCTCTTCCCTCAACTGAAAAAAAGTTTATAAGGTCGTGAATTTTTTTCCAACGAGGAGATAATGAAAGCTGTGGAGGTCTGGTTTGCAGAGAAAGAAGAAACATTTTTTCTGAAAGGTCTAGAAGCGTTGCAGGTTCGCTGTAATAAATGTATTATTAACAATTAAGAGGAGAATATGTTGAGTAATAAAATATTGTGACATTGAAATTTTGTTTGGTTCCATAGTATGCTAAGAATTTTTCAATATGTCCTCGTACTGAGGAAACGTGAACTAGAACATCGTTTATAACTTTATTCACTTTTCCATTTCAGATTTAAAATGTCGAACATCATTAACACCGGAGAAAATTTTACCATCATCCCTCCAACGGAAACTCTAGCTCCATCTACAAACGCACAATGTTCTACTTATACATTTCCGGAACCGACCCGATCACCTGAAACTAGAGGTCATCTTCGCAGCGTAAGTCATGGGGGTAGCAGTTCCGCCGTTGTAGTAGGTCGGTCGGCTATGAAAGGTGCGCGCGGTCATCAAAGAGCTCTATCTCAAGGGCAAATGTTTGATTCTGGCGGACCACCTCATAAACCAGGTCATAGCAGAGTTGGGTCGAAAACAGATTTTATATTACCTCCTGGACATAAAGAGTCCGATGCAACTCCAGCGCCTAGAGGATCCGTGAAATCGGGACACTCGAGACAAGCTTCTAGGTAAGTGAATATTCAATTTTTTTTCATTTACCAGCTGTCGCTTTTAACTGTTATTAGAAGCATTTTTGATAGTTGAAAGTTTAAAAAATTTGTCGCGGTGTTGAATTGTGTCAAGTGAGTAAATGCATCAACGTGAAAAAAATGAAATGTGTCACTAGTTCACTTCAAAGCTGGATTTATAACGTTTCTATCCCCTAGTATCTACGGGCTTGATGACTACGGTTCGCTGTCAGTTGATAGAAAGTCTATTCTTCTTTAAATTTTACACTTAAATTGACTATTACTTGGGCCTAGAAAGTGGGAAATTATCTAAAAACGATCTTTCACAATTATGAACTTCATCGTCGCTCTTGAAGCGTTGGCCACCTAAGTGTGCCTTGTGCAAGAGGCGATAATCGTTAGTTGTACGGAATAAGAGGCATAACAGTTCAAATTTCCTCAAAAGCTTATGTGACGTGCGGTCGAGCTCTTTTGTCCACTACTCCTTCTAGTAGTCTTCTAGCCCAGCAACTTCTACTTGTTGACTATCCCCTCACATTGTTGAAGAAATTTGCGAGCAAAGTAAAGGCGTTGCACTTTGTGTCCGTATATTACTCTGATTTACCGAAGCAGTTGTACCAAAAAATTATCGAAAAAATGCGTAGCAAAATCAGCCGATATAGGCGCTTGCTCCATGGCAATTCTCCAGTCGACACCATATAGCTTTGATCTGGCACCGTGTTACTATTTCTTGCTCGCAAAGCTGAAGATCGAGTTAAGGGGTAAAAGATTTAAGAGCGACGATGAAATTAAACATCTTGAATCTAAAGATGTATCATATTTTTATACTGGCATAGAAGTTTTAGTCATACGTTCTGAAAAGTGAAAGATATAAAAGGAAAAGATATTTTTAAAATATCAATTTTTGTTAGGCTAATGGATCGCACTACGTATTTCGGCCATTATTTAGTCTATTATAGCAGCCACTCAACTGCAATCAGAGCTCACTACTTAGAATGGTGCTATTTAAATAAGCAGTGTGGCCAGTCCTGAATTTAATAGCATATCAAAATATGCAATCGCCCTATTAGCTAATTACTTACCTTACCTTAATTATTTTTCCATTTTCACAAGCGCGTAATGATCTATCTGATCTTTGGGTACAACTAATTGAAAAACTGTATCGACTGCATCGTTAATTATTTCTATTTTATTCAAATTAAAGTGTTTAAAAATTTATTTAAAAAGATATAAATTATTACTCGACCCGATAATTAGAATCAAGGCTGCTTAAGTAATTCCTATTGTAAGGTTTTTCTTATTTATTTAAACTATTTCTAACTGTGGGATGGTTTTATACACACTGTCTCTTACTTAATTTATTCATACACTTACACTAAATACTAATAACTACTCATTGTTTATAATAATTAATTTTGTACTATTTGTATAATTTATATGTATTCACCGTTTACTATTTTTTATTTCGTTCACTATGATATTCATTATATACTGACTTCTCGCTGCTAAACAAGCACGTATTTAAACCAGACAGGAATTTCTCGGATAATTCTAGTACGTGAACATAAAAAAACAAATAAAAATGCTTTCCTAGAAATTGGTTCTTAAAAACAATATAAACAAATGTGATAAACACATTTAAAAAAACAATATGAAAGACGCCGCATTCGCCAAACTTTATATTCTTTCATCATAACCGAATAGATCCATGTCGTCAAGTTCGTAATACTATTATAAAAATTATTAACCGTATTTTTTGCTGCTACATCGTAATTTTTTCAGTTATTTTTAGTCTTATCTCATTAATGGGTATTTTCGAACTCGAAGTGAACATTTATAACATTTTTATCTGGAAATGCATATGTATATGAGTACTGTTGAAATCTTTTAAACTTAATAACCACTCCAAATACCACTTATGAAATAAAATTGTTTATGTACTAATTTTGTAGAATTATAAAAAAGGTTGGGACTCGTTTAAGTTTCAAAAGAAGTAATATTTATATACGTATTGTGCCATGATGTAAGAGAACCACTTAGTTTGGTAATCGTTCTTCAATGGAGACAACAATTACTTTCCTGGCTAATATCTCGACGAATATTGAATTACATCTCCTCGGAAGAGCATGATGTCAGTCGATCTTTTTGTCGATATTAACATCCGCAATAGTTCGCAATTGCAAGGAGAGGTTTGTAACCACTGACTAGTTTCGACGTTATTACGTATCATCAGAGTTGTATAACAAACTCTCGTTCGGGTTGGAGATCCGAACTAAAGACAACGACAAAGAGCGTCGCTATTTGGGTCATGTAGTTGAACGTTTCCCAGCGAACACTATTTGGCGCCGAAGAACGGCAGAATAAATTTTCGAAATTATTTCAGAGGTTAATAGTAGAAAACATTTATTTTGATATATTTGACATACCTCATTTACCATCGAAATCTATATTATCGGCGACTACGTTAGATTTCTACCTGACCAGTGGTTCGCAGTTGGAAGTGAGGATGGCGACGCGAAAGTTTTAAAGCACATCCAGGTACACGCAGCCGACACCACACATTAACCTTTGGGCTGTCTCATTGAAGCTCGATTACTGCATGTGGGGTTTCAGAACTCCAAATTCGTTCGTTGTGGCGGTTTATTGTACCAGACACATGGAACGTGGCTTCATCACTGAAATACACCTTTTTCAAGAAATCTTCATAATGCTCAATACGATGTAACAGGCCTACGGCAAATTCCATACGTTTTGGTCGATCTGTTGGCAACAGTGCCTGCAGCAACTGTACCTTATAGGCATACAGACGCAACTGTTTACGAAGAACCCTGTGGATTGCGGTTGTAGGCATTAGGAGTTGCCTTGAAGCCTGACGAATTGAAATTTTCGGATTGTGGTGGAATGTTTGCCATATTCGCTCCACATTTTCTGGACTTGTTCTGGGTCATCCGGCTCCACTTTTATGCAATACTGATCAGGTGCTCACGAAGCTTGTGTGCCATGCACGGATGGAGGGTCTAGATGGTGGGTCTCTTTAGAATTTTGTCCTGAAGTTCCCTTGAACCAGTTTATCTGATTTCGTCTCTATGAACCATGACACGCATCGAGATTTCTGTTGTGGTGTCCACATCTTCACTTATAACTGTTCAGCCTATTGAAAAAAAAAAAAACTTTATTATTTGCAGTAATACATGCAAAAGACAGAATATAAATATCTTGTTTATGTCCGAAGCTATGAATTTTTGAAGTTGTAAAGATAATTTTGGAACACTCTGTATATTTTGGTAGAGATCGAAATATATCGAAATGTTAATACATTTACAATTAAACACATAGTGTACTAATATATTTTTCGAGCTTTCGAATACTTATATATTCATCATCGGTGAATTAATTAATTTAGAATTGCGGTGTATTAAATTTTGTGGTTTATTGAATTCATACAGTTTAAAAAGCAATATTCAAATTGACGCTTGATACAAATGTTAAGCTTATTGATTCTGGTTGCTAACAAAAACTTTAATTTTCATTGATTAGATTATGAATGACATTAAATTTTTCTAGGTTAGATTAGATTAGATCGTTATGAATGATGTTGAAAATCTATTGATTAGATTATGAATTACATTAAATTTGTATAGGTAACCTCGTTATGAGTAAAGTTGAATTTTATAGGTTAGGTAATATTAGCTGATGGCGTTGAATTTCTTTTTCAAAATGCATAGATTTCATTAAGGTTGTTTAAATAAGTTTTTTACTTAATGCATCGATCTTTTTGGGCAATGAATGTTGTTTCTAAAAATAGACATTTTTTGTAGTTGTTCTCAATTGTCAAAACTGGCAGATTCGTAATTCATAGAACGGCCTACATAAAAAACATGTGGTAGCTAAAGAACACCTATCGGGAAATAATTTGCTATCCGATTAGTGAGTGATCTTTTTGACTGACCGATGTACTTGTCCCAAATGAATAACTAATTTCACCAAAATTGAATTTACATTCCTCTCTTCTTATATCGTTATTAAACTTAAATTCAGCTTCTAGTTAATTCGGAAGCGGAGCATTCTAGATTTTTTTCCCAAAAGATTAATGAATTGCGTTTAAACGTAAAATAGACTATCCAAGTTATACGAGTAGAGATAAATATTAGTATTAATTAGTGAGAATTAAAGAAAACATTATGTATTGATTTAACTGACGTATTGAAAAATAATTTTTTTATAGTATTATTTGTTGTTGTTGTATATTGCAGATCCGATTCCATTTACACGTTAAGAAGATCTGCTCCGCCACCGTTATGGAGAAGAGTGCTTTGCGCCATAATCCGCCGTTCTCCAAAAAACGAAGATATCGAAGAACGTTACCGTATAGTTGTTCCTAATCACATAGTGCCCCCAAAAACACCCCGTAAAGAACATCCGAACGGTCGTAGACCTAATAATAGTATCAGGACTACAAAATATACGCTTCTTTCGTTCCTTCCGCGTAATTTACTCGAACAGTTCCACAGAGTGGCGAATTTGTATTTTATTTTTATCGTTTTGCTCAATTGGTTTCCGGCAATAAATGCGTTCGGTAAAGAAATCGCAATGGTTCCGGTGATGTTCGTGCTCGGAGTTACAGCCGTTAAAGACTTGTTCGAAGATCGTAGGAGACATTCTAGTGATAAGAGGATTAATAATTCCACATGTAGAATATATAATAGGTAAGTACGACTGTTATTTTTAATCACTTATTCAATTGAGAAATTTGAGAAAATAAAAAAAAACTAGATTTTACACGCGGCTTCGCTCGCATCGAATCCATTAAATAAGTATCAGAAATCATTATACAGGTAATAGAAAAGAACGAACTCTGTAGCTATATTAGAACCTGAGATATAGATCTTTGAATGTAGAAAAATTGCCAAAAACCTACAAAAATCCATAACTCCACATTGAATGTCCGCGCCTAGCTCCTCTCCAACTCAACCGATTTAAATGGTCAAAAACTCAAAAGAAAGAAGGTGTTTCAGCGAGTGTTCTTAAACCAAAACGAACTCTGTAGCTATATTAGAACCTGAGATATAGATCTTTGAATGTAGAAAAATTGCCAAAAACCTACAAAAATCCATAACTCCACATTTAATGTCCTCGCCTAGCTCCTCTCCAACTCAACCGATTTAAATGGTCAAAAACTTAAGAGAAAGAAGGTGTTTCAGCGAGTGTTCTTAAACCAAAACGAACTCTGTAGCTATATTAGAACCTGAGATATAGATCTTTGAATGTAGAAAAATTGCCAAAAACCTAAAAAAATCCATAACTCCACATTGAATGCCCGTGCTAGCTCCTCTCCAACTCAACCGATTTAAATGGTCAAAAACTCAAAAGAAAGAAGGTGTTTCAGCGAGTGTTTTTAAACCAAAACGAACTATGTAGCTATATTAGAACCTGAGATATAGATCTTTGAATGTAGAAAAATTGCCAAAAACCTACAAAAATCCATAACTCCACATTGAATGTCCGCGTCTAGCTCCTCTCCAACTCAACCGATTTAAGTGTTCAAAAACTTAAGAGAAAGAAGGTGTTTCAGCGAGTGTTCTTAAACCAAAACGAACTCTGTAGCTATATTAGAACCTGAGATATAGATCTTTGAATGTAGAAAAATTGCCAAAAACCTACAAAAATCCATAACTCCACATTGAATGTCCGCGCCTAGCTCCTCTCCAACTCAACCGATTTAAATGGTCAAAAACTCAAAAGAAAGAAGGTGTTTCAGCGAGTGTTTTTAAACCAAAACGAACTCTGTAGCTATATTAGAACCTGAGATATAGATCTTTGAATGTAGAAAAATTGCCAAAAACCTACAAAAATCCATAACTCCACATTGAATGTCCGCGCCTAGCTCCTCTCCAACTCAACCGATTTAAATGGTCAAAAACTCAAAAGAAAGAAGGTGTTTCAGCGAGTGTTCTTAAACCAAAACGAACTCTGTAGCTATATTAGAACCTGAGATATAGATCTTTGAATGTAGAAAAATTGCCAAAAACCTAAAAAAATCCATAACTCCACATTGAATGTCCGCGCCTAGCTCCTCTCCAACTCAACCGATTTAAATGGTCAAAAACTCAAAAGAAAGAAGGTGTTTCAGCGAGTGTTTTTAAACCAAAACGAACTATGTAGCTATATTAGAACCTGAGATATAGATCTTTGAATGTAGAAAAATTGCCAAAAACCTACAAAAATCCATAACTCCACATTGAATGTCCGCGCCTAGCTCCTCTCCAACTCAACCGATTTAAGTGTTCAAAAACTCAAAAGAAAGAAGGTGTTTCAGCGAGTGTTCTTAAACAAAAACTAAGTCTCTATCTTGAATAGAACCTGAGATATTGATGATAGAACGTGTGTATGTGAAAAACTCCCATAAGTAATGTACAGGGGGAAATCGCATTTGAGTATAACTTGGAGAATGGTGAAAATTAGATGAAATCCGATGGTTGATGGCTGATCTGTGCATCAATACCTTTCATTAAAAAAAATTAAGCAAATCGGTTGGGTAGAACGCCTGAATGGACTCGGAATGGAAATCATCAATTTTTTTAATATATAAGATGAATTGAATTATTGAAATATTTTATTTATTAAATTATATAAGTATATAATATACGGTTGTTAAAATTCATATCAAAGTTATAAAAGATGTTAGGAATTGATTGGAGATGTTCATTAGTAAGTCTTGTGCGATGTTTGTTCTTATTTATTTTCATGATGGAAAACATCTGCTCACATAAATAGGTGCTACCAAACATACAGATACGATTGCAGCGATACCATAGCAACGAACAATAACTTATTAAAAGTGTCAGTGTAAAGTTTGTCGTCAAAAAAGTAAACCAAAGTTACACAATAAATTAAAAGAAAAAAGGTGTCCACCGAAATTGTGAAAATCGAGCCATCATCAAGTACCTGTTTTTAAAAGAGTTAAGGCTCATTTTAATCGAGTTAACCCCTTTACAATCAATTTTCGTCAAAATTAAATCCGGTAGAGCCAATTTTTTACCAATTATTTTGAGAAAAACTATAGTTCGACCCAATTTTTTTGAGGAAATCAATTTTTTCCACTCCCAAAAATTTCGCCACGAAAAAATTCAATTTTTGAATCAAATTTATCAAGAAAATGTCAATTTTGACCAGAAGGGCTCATTTTAATCAAGTTAACTTATTTCTTATTTTCAAAAAAAATTTAACCCGAAAAATCAATTTTTGTCAAAATCCAATTCAGAAAAGCCTATATCTGACCAATTACTCTCAGTAAAACTAATCAGGCCCAATTTTTTTTCAGAAAATTGATTTTTCCAATTTCAATAATAATTTCACCCAAAATGATCAAGAAAACGCCGTCTTAGACCAAATTAACATGAAAAGTTCTCATTTTAAACAAGCTATCCTTGAAAACCTCTTTTTTTCGGAAAATTTCAACTACGAACCCCAAAAACCAATTTTTGACCAATTATTTCAAGAAAAATTATAATTCCAACAATTCAATTGCAGTGAATCAAAATTTTCCAAAAAAAAACCTACTTATAACCAAAATATCTAGAAAGGGGTGAAAGGGGTAAAATAATACGAATATACATGTGGTTCAATACTTTCAACTTTATTAAATAGTCAGTACATCAAAAAGTCATATTTTGATTCAGTCAGCAAATAGAATAATAATACGAGGGTCACACTACAACTAACAGTTCTTGTTGATATGATTTTAGCTACAGGGTGTCAAGGTATTTCAATAAAGAAATATACCAAAATTAATAATTCAATAATCGCATATTTTAAATTTACCGCGCATAATTCGACTAAGAAACAAACCCTTAACAAACTTTACTAACTAAACAAAATCTAAATATCTGAAATGTAATCGAAAATTACATCTTAAACATTGGCACTCGTGTGATCTAGTACTATGGATGAGACTTGGGTATATTTCTACGATTCAGACACAAAGCAACAATCGATGGAATGGCGACACTCTGGTTCTCCAAGACCTAAAAAGTTTCGTGTCCAAAAATCTGCTGGAAAAGTTCTTGCTTCGGTTTTTTTGGGATTGCCTTGGAGTAATCATGATTGATTTTTTGGATAAGGGTAGAACAATAACAGGAGATTACTATTCGACATTATTGACCACTCTACGGGAAAAATTAGGGACGTGAGACGCGGAAAGCTATCCAAAGTTGTTTTGTTTTTGTAGGACAACACCCCAGCACACAAATCTCATGTTGCCATGCAATAAATTCGTGATTTAGGGTTTGGATTCCTAGAACACCCCCCTTTTTCACCAGATTTGGCTTCGTCCGACTATCACCTCTTTCCTCAACTGAAAAAAAGTACCCGGATAAAGCAGGATCAGAATAATAACATTCCAATAAGCGGACCAATGATTAAAGAGAAGGCTTTAGAATTTGCAGGTAAGCTGCATATTGAAAATTTTTCGGGCAGTAATGTGTGGTTGGAGGGATTTAAGATCCTCGTAAGTGCGAATATGTCTGGAACTGAAAAACTGCCACTTCTTTTAATTAGAACATCTAAGATGCCAAGATACTTCAAAGGTATTAAAACGTTGCCTGTTAATTATCAAAACAATAAAAAGGCCTGGATTACTTCTGAATTATTTGCAGATTGGGTAAAAAAGTGAGGGCCCAAAAACGTAACATCATTATGTTTGTCGACAACTGCACAGCTCACAAAAATATTAACAAATTAGACTATGTTACATTATTGTACTTGCCCGCCAATACCACGAGTAAATTGCAGCCCGTGGATCAGGGTATTATCAACAATTTTAAGGTTTACAACAGGACGGAAGTTGTTCAGTATGTTCGTAAATCTATAAAAGAGGATAATAAATAAGATGATAATGTACTCATTTCAGGGGAGTTCAATGATGATGACATAGTTGCTATGTATTCTTCTTTGGACACAGAAGAAGAAGAAGAAGACTGTGAAGAGACTCCAGTAAAAATTTCAGAGCGAGAGGCAATGGAAGCTTTAGAAACTTTACACAACTATTTCGAACCGTCAAATATTGATAATTCTAATATTTTTGATTAAATTTATTCTATCGAGAAACAGGTTTCAGCAACTAGCAATCAAGTACAAACAAACATAACCGATTGCTTTAAGTCATAAACTTTAAAAGTGCTTTACGGTTATGCTTTTCCCAGGCAAAATCCATATTTCTCAAAGTGCTCCATAAAAGCTTTTTACCTCCATTAAAATCTTATCTAGTATTTCTTTTTTAAAATCAAAAAAAGAGTGAACTTTTCTTCGAACTACACTTTTGGTGTCTTCATCAAGGACTTTTACTGGTCTGCCTGGACTTTTCTTGGGAGTTGCCACTTGGCCTGCTATTTTTCTCCCCCGCAATAATTTAATGAATGACTCCAGTCATTCGGGAACATCGGTCGACAGTTTCTTGTACAGTAAATTTCGGGTAATCGTATTTTATGGAATCGTGTACATTTAAAATAAGTTTTTCATTCACTGATAGTGGAGAATTATTGGAACATCTTTTCGTTGGTGTAAATGACGCCATTTTATTACTAATCTTATAATACTCTCAACACTATTTACGGCTTAACAGCAAATACTGATGCGTTAAACTAAACCGAATCTGAAATAGGGTTGGAAATAGACAGAGGCACTAATAGAAGATTAAACGCTACCTGTTAAACGCAAAACGTAACTGTAACTAACTAAGTAATCCCTACACAATATTTCAAGACCTACACCTATGGTCGACACTGAAATTAAGTCGAACTGGACGGAATTCCCCATTTTATTGCTCTATACCTTTCTGAAATAGACTATAGTATCGAAAATAACTTTTAAACGACCACTAAGTGTAAAATTTTTAAATCAAATAACAAAATTAAATAGACAGACATTTGATTACTTTGAAAGTTTCCTCAGCAACGCTGTAAGTACAACATAGTCTAAAAAATTCAATGCTCAAATTTCACATGGATTATTTCCTCTCTTGAATATTCTAATAATATAATTTTTCGATACTAAATCATCGATTTTCACGTCACATAAAAAAACTGCTTATTAAACACAGGAAAAATACTAGATTTTAGCTTTCAGTTTTTTGTCGCTGTACTTAGGGAGACAATACAACCTCGAGCTAAAATCTTGTACTTTTTCCCTGGTATAATAAATAATTATGTTTACCTTTGACCTGGAGTAAAGTTTTGCCAAATACCGAAACGATGAGGATTTTTAAAATGTTATTTTTAATTTAAAATATGTAATAGGAAAACAAGTATATTAGCGACTGTTTATTCCCTACCAGTTGTTTACGTTCATCACCGTAGTACTGCTTATACGAATCAACAATCGAAATAAAATTATTTCTGTTTATTAGTGAGTGTAGGCGGCCAAAAAATATGAGAATTCTAGTAATTTCACCCGGAAAATGTGGTTTTATGTATAAAAATCAATCTACTCCGAGATGTTTCAAATGCGCATTACGTAGCAAATGAATGGACCTCACTGTATATGATTCTTTCACGTGTATAACCCAAATTCTAAATTCCTAAATTTTAGGATGCATCAAATGCACGGATGACTTAAATCACGTCGCATTATCCACAATTACTTAACAAGGTCCAAATATGTCTTGTTGATATAGCCTCCTACCTCGTTTATATTATTAAAAATTTCATGTTCACAAACATCGTTAGTTACCGTCTAAAAATAGAATAATTTCAAAAAAATATACTACTAAAACCGTTATAAGATATTAACATATTTTAAAAATAAACTTCTTTTAATAGATTGCATATTGAATTTTCCCTGTTAAACGGTCCATCAAATCGTTGCATGTGCTCTAATACTCGACATAACGCACAATGATTTGTCGTTTCGGCGAAAAAAATTTGGCGACCACGTCGTGGGCCGTCGCATTTAAAAATTCATAATACAACTACACATTTCCCCGAATATCTTCCTCAATAAAACAATAATTCTTTTACCCCGGTAATTCCAAGACACCTTTTTTTCATAACCTCTTCAATGTCCTAATAGACAATTAAATTAATCCTCACCGATATCCCTGATACACGTTTTATGAATAACCAAGACGGACAAGGACCAAGACGAGACGTTTTGAATGGAAGAGAACATCCTCGGGGATCCTCAGGGATCTTCCTCGGAAACACCCCGGGGCAGTGAAGCGAACAGCTCTCCAACGCCTACATCTCAATGAAGCTACGCTGCTCCTAGAGATTCGGTACACGCGAGGAAATTTTAAGTTTTGTATATATTTCTGTGTAGATTGTTTAGTTGATGTATATAAAGTAAGTTTAAGTAGTTATCGAACTTTGTTTATGTGTTACCTCATCACAATCGAAGATCCTAAAACTTGAGCCCATAAATATATCCTGTATTACTTTGAATTTACCTCATTTTTTGGAAGAAACGCTATTTATTATGAATACTTCAAACACGACAAGGTTATTATCAAAATTTATAGAACTGTTGGTAATTTTCATAAGATTTAAATTATATTGTTTGGGGAGTCGCTTTGGCTTTCCAGTCGCTCTGTACCTATATCTTAAAAGATATTTTGTGCATATCGTTCTGCCTCCAAAATACATGGACTCCTTACTAAGGTATCTATTTTTCTGGGTTTGGTTTGTCCCACTTCCCAAGATATTAAAACTACTCCTTCAATCTACTTAAGCCTTTTAATGAAATGAATTCAATCGTGGTGGCTATAGGATGAATTTCGTCCAAAATCGGCTGTTGTGCCAGAAAACATTGATTTTGTGCGTAATCTGATATTGCAAGATCATCATGTGACATGCCCAGAGATTGAGGCAAACTTGGGCATTAGCTCCACTCGCAGACATTCAATATTGCATGAACATTTGGCTGTCAAAAATATTTCTTCGGGTTGGATACCTCATAGTTTGACAATCGCCCAAAAAACTCGTCGTTTGATACAGAGAAATACTGAAAAAAATGAATAGCGATGCTTCAAAAGACGTCTATAAAATCATGACAGATGACGAATCATGGATCTATGCATATGAAGTCGAAACTAAACAACAAGCACTTCGAAGCAAAGAACTGGACATGTCGCCACCGTTCCATTAGATCAACTTAAATGGTCAACTCCAAATGGTACACCAGCATTTGTTTACCAGACGACAAAGCGAGCTCACACACATAATTTCGTACAAAAACGTTTTTGAACAGTCAAAACATCGAATTGATGGTTCATCTGCTATACAGCCCTAGTTTGGCTCCCAATGATTTCTTCTTATCCCCGCGGATCAAAAATAAATTGCGAGGTCAACGTTTTTCTAAACCTGAAGAGGTAAGGTACCTCAATCGGAATGGAAAAAAAGTTTCATCAATTGGTTTAAACATGTAAAAATGTATTGATGTTAATAAAGAATCGGTTTATATGTTTTTATATGTCTATCTCTCAAAACTTTAATATCAACCTTCGTAGTTTGTAGTAGGATAGTGAACGGCTAAGGAACTTTAAGCACATAGGTCTTCTGATAGAAGCCCGAACATGGACCTTTTAATGATAATATCTATTGACGAATTATTATTATTAAAAAAATAAGTGGTTGTTCAAATCAAACGCAGCTCAAGGTAAATGCTATAATCAGATACTTCACCCATCATTACATACCTCAATAAGATAATAACAGATAACGATAAACAATTAAAATATATTTTATTTGAAGATTAATTTGAAACTGGTGCAATAAAGATAAATGATATAATTTCATAACATCCGAAATTTAACAACTTCGCAAAACAACGTCATATCGCAATTATGAAATGTATTTGCATTTCAAATAATGTAAAAAAATTTAACAGCATACCTATTCAAATAACAATAGACGGTAAAGGGATATTCATTATAAATTACTCACCATTAATCATCAATATTTTAACCTATAGAATAGTATATCAAAATGCAAGTAACAGAAGGCTTTTCATTTTAGCAAGAATTCCAAATTCGGACACGACCGCGTAGCGCGAACGGCCGAAGGAACAAATGCTAGAATGGCATTCTGTTACGAGTGTTTTATACTATTGTTACGGATAAGCTCGCGAAATGGGTCCTTAGTCCGGCCCTGTCTACTTACAATGGAATTTTAAAATTAGGCAACTTCGCGCGGCGTCTCTAACATTTTTTATAAATAGCGGAAGCGCCTTTGATGTGTCCCTTTAGAAATTTTTATTATAGCGGGCGGGTTATTTACAGTATTTCTTCTGAATAACTTTTATAACAGTTTATTATGCCCTTATTAAGTCGCATCTCGGATATGCCCTTCCCTTCTAGGAGACGTGTGGTGCGACTCATTTTGAGCGAAACTTCAAATTACAAAAGAGAGCTGTCAGATATTTACTCGGACTAAACTGCAGGGACTTATTCAAGAGATTAAAAATTAGTACCCTTCCTTCCTTAATAATCTTTGAATCCGTTTGCCTAATTCGTAAACACGCTTCTCCAATTTCAGAAAGATCGTTGCACAGCTATCCACTTCGAAACGCGAAGCACGACCTTTACCTACCTACTCCACGTTTAGAATTAGTTAAGGGCTCAATATTTTACAATGCAAAAAAAATGCACAATCACTTGCCAATTGAAATTAAATCGAAATCATCTTTTCCCGCATTTCGCAATAATTTGAGAGCGTATTTACTTAAAGGTGCTCTCTACTCTGTAAACGACTTCTATTATACTAATAATATTCAATTCCGGGCATGCTGTATATTGATGTAATATTGCTATGGACTTACATACTAATTATTATCTATAATTTTGTTATTCATTGTGGTTTTCTTCTGTATATTGAAATTTTATTTCATTTGTATCTTTGTTTAGTTATTTTTATGTTTGTTTTTAACAATTTTTTGACAATAAAGCATTTCTCTCTTTCTCTCTCTTCTGAATACGATCCGTTGGCCGTGAATTCCACCCAATGACTAATCTGGGTTAGCAAAGCGGAACAATGAGGTTTTGCAAAGAAATTTTGAGTCATTAAAAATGTTTAGGTAGGTGATATGATATTCAAAAGCAGATTAAATCAATTTCAATTTTATGACGTTTACGATTGTGCAATTACGTTGAAAATAATGTTTTTATGGATTATTATAATTATCAAAAAAGCTTGTTACATTACTTGGCAATTTAAAAATAATTCTGTATATTTATCATGTGATTTATCTTTCTTATATTCTGCTTAATGTTAAATACTATAGTCTAATAAACTAAAAATTAAATTGAATTATGGGTACAAATAAAACATTCCATTTCAAGTGCCAGTGTCGGAGAGACCTGCATTATTTATAATTTGAAATTGAAATCTTGAAATGACGAATTGTAATAATTGAAATAACGTCATTTAGTTCGCTTATTTGACCACAAGAGAAATGATGACGTGGTCAGAACGTCAGATGACAGATTGGCAAAGATTGCAAAGAAAGAAAAACCGAATACATTCCGACCACCAGGACGACCACCTACAAGATGGTATGAAAGCTGGTCTTAATCATCCCAGCTGCAGCTAGGCAACCATTGATGAAAACACAGTCCTAACGTATGATGAAGGAGAAGAAATTCGCTATTTTTATTATGAAGCTGTCAATATCTGTGATCCCAATATGAATAAATTTGTTCAGTAATCGTATCGTATGAGATTTATGCTCAGCTGAAACTTTATTTCATTAATTTTAGCCATTGCAATAACGTATGTGTGGGCTCTTTGTAAAACAACACTTTCTTAGCCAAATGCGACAATTTTTTCTTGATTTCTTCGCTCAAACGGTCACTTAATACTCGCTGTTGATAGTTTTTTTCTTTTTTAAGATGGTCAGTGAAAAGTATCCCACGCGCATCCCGAAAATCCGACACTACGACCTTGCTTGCAGATGGAACGGTCTTTGCCTTATTTGGGACCGGCTCTCCCTTTTCAATTGTTTTGATTGTTCTTTTATTTCAGGTGTGATGCGATGGCCTTACGTTTCATCCATTGTTGTAAAATGGCGCATAAATTCGGCTTTATTTCTGTGAATCCGACGCTTATTTTGTTTGTAGTAACACCCATTTTGCGCACAGCTTTCTCTTCTAGTCGACGATCATCTAGTACTGCTTTCCAGATTTTCTTCAACATTTCTGGAGTCGTCATTTGATCGACCACAAAGATTCTAGTCTTCGCAGGTCGTTAAACTCTTCTACCCAATATTTTACTGTTGATGACGAAGGAGCAGTCTCATCCAGAGTACAATCTAGTTCAGCTTTTATATTAGTTGGGCTAATGCCTTTTAAATAAAAGTATTGTATCACATAACGACGTCCAATTTTTTCCATGTTTACAAATTCACTGAAAACGTTCACTATTGATGGCTGCCAAACAAATACTAAACAGCGTCTTCCAATTGGAAACATCTACTGTATAGATTGTGTACTTCCTAAAACTGTGATATTTCCCAAGCAACTACCGCCATCTCTAGGTTAGGCCAGGTACTTCAAGGACCATCTTCGTATAACATAAAAAACAATTTGTTTGAATTACGCATTGATACGAATACTTGATAGTAAATTTGGCCGTTGCTGTTCTAGTAATATTTTATTGGTTTAAAAAGGTTCTCCGTTTAGTGCGATTATTATTATAGGTGTAATAAGATTTGTTTTATTTTATGAATCTAGTTACTATTATCCAAAATATTTGGAGATTTGGTTTTCTAATAAATCGTGTTATTAAACTATAATTTATTCGAACACACCCCGCATCTTATCACTTTTTCTTTATTTCAATTATAACCGTACCATATTGTTTTGTAATAAGGAAATGATTTCATGACCTAGTAATTGAAATATTAGAATCGCTTTCCAAAAATACCCGTTGCTGACTACGGAATTATTAAACTCAATTTTCTAACCGTTTCAAGCATATTTTCCAAAGAATCAATATTATAACGTGATTGGAAACAGGAAAAATGTAATCTAATTGTTTGAAAAATTAATAGTAGGCAGCTGTTATTCAGACGGATGTTGATGCTCAGTTCAATAACTGATTTCTAAATATTGAATAGAATGATTCACGACCGAATATTTTAATTTACGATACTTGTAGTTGAAAGTTCATTCCTTATACATTCCACAGATATATAGTATATATTCCGTTAATATACCAAACTTTCGGAAATTAAAATATTCATATTCGCAAATGCGTGCAAAACCATTATAAAACGAATAATCCAAGTAATACGAGGGTTGCTACTTAAGTTTTGAGATATAGCCACTCTCAAGTGAATATGTAAAATTTGAAACTGACATCATAAAGTTTGATATTTTTAATGTTAAGTGCTATTTGAGTTGTTTTCTATACTTAGAACATTAATCTTGGTAAGCAAGCACCATATTTAAGTCACCATGATTCACTGGTATTCCGATTTCAATCGTGGTCGTATTTCGCTACAGGATTAATTTTGTTAAGGTCGTCCAAAATCGGCTGTTGTACCAGAAAATACCAATGCTGTGCATAAACTGATATTGCAAGATCGTCTGTGAAGTAATGTGAGGTTGAGGCATACTTGGGCATTAGTTCCACTCGCATACATTCAATATTGCACATTTGGCTGTCAAAAATATTTGTTCGCGTTAGATACCACACTCTCTAACACATCAGCTAAAACAAAAAGGTTCGTAAACTGTCAAAACACCGACTTGATGAGTCATCCGCCCAATTATTTCTTCTTATTTCCTCAGATCAAAAATAAATTTCGAGGTGAACGTTTTTCTACGCCTGAAGAAACGATTGATGCATTCAAATCACATGTTTTGGAGATACCTCAATCGGAATGAGAAAAATGCTTCGAAAATTGGTTCAAACGCAAGCAAAAGTGTATTGATATTAATGTAGAATACTTTGTGAAACAATTATGGTGCTCGATGACGTGAGCTAAGACTTAAACTTTTTATTCATGAAAGTAATTGATTGTTTCTCTTTTTGGATATGTATGTTCAAAGTGTCATGTATACTGCGAACTAAAGAATATATTGAGTCCCCTTTTCTTGCTGTGGCACTGGGAAGTGGGGATCCTCAGTGTCTACGGCTGATATATTAATCCCACTCCTTCTAAAACGTCCAGAATGTGGGATGGCTCTAGCTGCCAGAGGTATTCGTCTTCTATTTCACAAGCTCCCGGATGTAGTGCTCTGGAGTTTTGTAGTTTCTCACACTTCAAGGGAATGTGGATAGAGGTTTCGTCCATTGAGGCTGCAATTACACAGAGATCTAACATCCATTCTTCTTTCAACCTCTTTCTCCAAAAATCTAAAACTTCGACTCATCACTTCATAAATTTCTTTCATGCGTCCATTTCAATGTTCTTTAGCTCACTGCAACCTTTTGATTTTATTTTGACGTCTTGAAAGAGGTTTCTTCACTACTACCTTTCCGAAAAGGCAAGGTTTTCTCAATTTCCTTTCCACTGTAGAGGTATTCAAAGGCAGATCAGTAGATTCATTGATCCAAGCTGCAATCTCTGGGCCCGTGAGTCGTCGATCACGTTTACCGTTTATCTTCAGCGATTATGGTTTTTCAAGGCCGCTCTGAACGTTTCCTATCACCAAAGCTCTTGGTGGATGCATATTTTTCACGTTGTAGTCAACGGAACGTTAAGGAATTTTTTAATTCGGCGGTAATGGTTCGGTTACTGTTTCCTAGGCTATGAAGACTTGCTATTAATGTACGAGTATCAACTGATGTTCATTGGGTTTACCCATTTTACAACTTACCAGTCTGAATTTGCAAGGACGAAAACAATTCGTATACGAACTTAATAAAAAGATGTCATAAAGGTTAACGCAACACAGTTGAAGAATTATGAACAAACCAGCCGCTACTTGCAAGTTAAAACTTGTCGCACTCACCTACAAAGTATAAACATGCACACGTATAAAGTAAGCAAAGATTTTGTGTTTACAAGACACCGTTTCGACAATATGAAAGAAATTTGTATTATTTTGGAATTTAATTAATGCATTATGTATATATACCCCATAATGGTGAGCAAAAGCTTTTAACTGATAGTGTACATTCACTCTATTTTCTGATATTCGGAGAAAAGTGAATACAAAGCTAAGGCATGAGCGAAATCAACTGACGCCCCTGAGGAGCTGGCCGGAGACTATAGTTGCCACCAAACAACCGAAAAATAATATATTCTCTTCCCTTTCTATTTTTTTGACAGATATTTATGAAAGAAACAGGAGATAATTGCGAGTTTCACTATGTTAAATGATATTGCTAATATTTCCAATCTATCCATCGAATCCTTGTGAATTTCCTTGGTTTTCAACTCTTATTTAACGCGAGTATTTAATCACTACACGTTTCTCGACACGATCTATTTTGATACTACGATAAGACCGTCGACTTCGGGCCTCTACTTGAGTACTAGTTTACTATTAGAGTTTATACTTAGTAGGTTACAATGCGACGTGATAATAAATAATTATTGAATTAAATAATATAGAAAATCAAAAACGGAGCTAAGGGATCAGACATCGTACATATTTAGCTATTAGTAAAGTCACTGATCTGAAAGTATCAACTAGAAAATTCCATTATTTTAATCAACATTATGAATAAATAATGACCCCTACAATGCACAATGTTGTTTGTATAAATAAATACCATGCAAGAAAAAGAGATAATCTTTCAATTACAAGGTTTTTTATTATCATGTTTTGGGAAATGTGAAAAATCATTTATTCCATGTAACCTTCGTTAGTTCTAATCAGAAATCCTTCTCATTTTTTATTGAAAATTATTTACATGTAGTAGACATGTTCGTGCGTGATGGTTATAATTTATCAAATATAACATGTACGATTTTTTCTTTATAGTCAAACAAGATTAGTTATTTTTTTTTTTCATTCATTCAGTGACCCCAAATAAAGTTCGTTATACAGTAGACCAAAAAAATTGGAAGATACATACCATCAAACGAAGAATCAGTGGAATTGTGGGGGTGAATTTATATATTCTAAAACATTTTAGAACATTTCTCAATGAAAAAACATCAAGTTTCCGGTCTGATTGATAGAGATCACCAAAAATAACAATTTTTCCTTTTAAGTACAATCTTTCAGATGTAAGGTATGGAATTTTGAGATTGTTCCGTTCAACAGTTTGTCAGAATTAATTTTTTTAAACGAAGTTTCTAGTCAACCACCAAACGGATGAATAACATAAAATAGTCGTCCGCATAAAGGGTGGAAAAAAATGACAATGTGTAACAAAAAAATATGTAATACTCCTATATGGACAGTTGGTATGGGAAAAAAAGTTACCGTGCCGAAAATATTAATTTTCTCTCTCGTTCGAGACGCTTTATTTACACAGCGCATGCTTCATGCGCGCAAAAGATGCGCAGACCTAACTGAAGTGCTCAGAGGAGAGAGAGAGAACGGGACACTATTTTGGCACACTCTCTCCAATATATCGGCCAGTATTTCTCGAATAAATGCTTCAATATTGGCTTCCAGTGCGTGAATCGTTGCTGGTTTATTCCTGTAGACATTAGCCTTAACATGGCCCCACAAGAAATAGTCCAAAAGCGTTAAATCACACGATCTAGGCGGCCAATTGAAGGGCCCCAAATGTGAGATGAACTGTTTACCAAAGGCGGTTCTCAATTTAGCCATTGTTTCGCATGCCTTGTGGCTTGTGGCACCGTTTTCTTGAAACTACATGTCGGGCATGTCCAATTCTTCCATTTTGGGCAAAAAAAAATCGTCAATTGTTACACGGTAGCGCTCGCCATTCACGGTAACGATCTGATCATCGTCGCTTTTGAAGAAGTACGGCCCGATGATGCCACCGGCCCATAGTCCACACCAATCAGTGACTTTTTTCTGATGCATTAGTAACTCTAGCAATGCTTCTGGCCGGTCTTAACTTAACTAACGTATCCATTCAATCATAAATGTGCTTCGACGCTGAACACAATTTGTCGATAAAAAAGTGAATCTCTCTCCAACAATGGAGCTGTAAATATTGCAAATTAGATTTTAATAAAACTGTTGATAATGACACCGATGTAGTTAAAGATTAAAAAATTCAATAGCAGTATCGGATGTGATTATTGTGTGGAAACTAAAGGAAAGTTATGGATGTGCAAGAAAAATGTCGCAATGTTTCTAAACTGGTATAATTGTATTTTAGATAATCTGCTACCTTTTGCAGAATTCGCCTCATATAAACTTCAAATTATCCTACGTATAAAATTTTGAGTACCTTTGTCAACTAATTTCAATTGTTCTCACATGTTTTTCGGTTCTGTGAATGATCCACAGCAACCCCTTTCGAGAATACTCGATAAATGGAAAATTTATTTACTCTAGTTAATTCTACAATCTGAATATTTTCTTTTTTTGAATATTCGAATTTATTTAAAATAACTTGATGTCTTTGTACACTCGTGGTCAAAAATAACGAACCACCCCGATTTCTGAAAATATTTATTTGTTTCACAAATTTAAATTAATATTGCTATTGTTTAACTTATTTTGCAGCGTTTTAAAATATCCCAAACATGCTAGATAGGATTCATATCTGGACGTCTTGGTGCCCATCCAGGGTATGAATTCCTATCTCGTTTAGGTAATTCAGAACATCTGCCGCAACGTATGGTCTAGCATTATCATGCATTAAAGGATAATCATTACCAATAAATGACTCAAACGGAACGACGTGATTTTCAAGAATGTATCTTGCTTCGTTAAGGGCGGGTCTAGGAAGAGACACTCATTCTGTGCGGCCATCAAAACAAATTCCTCCCCAAAACATGATAGACCCTCCTTGGAACAGCTCCGTGGGTATGATACAAGACTGAGGAAATCTTTCTCCTCGTAGACCAGCAATCTGAAGATGTCGTCTTGTTGATCTATCAGAGATATTTACATTTCTTCTCATAAAAGGTTGTTGAGCTCGACACTTGTCATGGACCAAGGAGTTAAAACTGAAGGACGTCCTTGTCCAGGCCTCTTAGAGTGTGAACCGGTCTCTCGAAATCTTTGCATCAATGTGCCAATGGTTGTGTGGTGTACGCCAAACAGATTGACCACTTCACTTCACAACTTTGTCCATGTCCAACTAACTCGGCTTGGTTGGTACATCAATAGAATGAAAGAAACATTAAAATATGCAAAAAATTAAAATTTTAAAAAACCACAAAAACATTTATTTGCTGATAAGAAAACTTACTACATTTTATCTCTAACATTTAGTATACTTTAACTTTTTGTGGTTGAAAAGAAAAGAAACCCAAAAGATTAACATTTTAGGTTTCGATATTGAAATAAATTCATGCCTGTCTTTATTCTCACTACACTGTGCAATTTCATTGTCTTCATTCGCCAATGGTTTAAAGAACGCTATATTTCTATTTATTTAAAGATTTTTATTAATTAAACGAATCTCACCTAGCGACGCTACTGCTTATCGCAGGCTGTAGGCAGGAATATTTCGAAGAAATTGTGTACATACGGCTTCCGACATCTTCAGCTGATAGAAATGCATTTATGTTTACGATGATGTTTTCATTGGTGATGATGAGTCCACGTGGACTGACGGTTTGTTAGATATTTAACGAATTTTATAAGAGGAGTAAACATTATTTTTTATTTCTTAATTTGCATTGAGTGCCTTGCGTAATTATGAAATATTGATTGTTCCTCGCATAACTGTCTTCTGTAATTGATATTGGAAGAACTATACATAAACCCCGTGCAATTTGACTTATTTCAAAGACGTTTTCAAATTTGTAGTTGTTTCTGTGCATATCTATAGTTTTAAGACCTCAATATGTATAGTTTTTTTGTGAATTTAAATATAAAACTTTTTCGTCTTTTCTCTCTCTATTTATTTCAGTGTATTTTAATTTTTAATTAAAAACGAACTCGCCTTTGTAAACATACCTGTCGTATGTAAAATAGAAATAAAGATTTAGATAAAACGAGAGCAAATCTTACAAAATCATTAATTCAAGTTACTGGCAATGATCCCTTATAAAGGGTTATCTACCTGGCACACCAGCAAATGTCAACCGATACACATGTCCGTTAACAGCAAACAAGAATTCTGAAAATGGGCACAACAAGTGATAAACCTTCTCAAACGGTCACCCTATTGCGACTAGTCCAGAGTCAGCGAGGCGAGTGCGCTGAACCTGAGTCAGTTTACTCTTTCCATTGTTTAGCGTCGTTACCAACTGGTTAGGTTAGGTTAGGTTAGGTCGTCATCGAAGACGTCGTTCGGCAAGGAAAAGGTAGCCATCCGAGCATCCGAGAGAGATGATTATTGATTAACTTAGGGCAGCTATCCTTTATCCAAAAATGCAGTGACTGGCTCTGAATTAACCCAGTTCACCGAGCAGCTCGTCTACAAGAACACGTTAATTGGTCTAACGAATAATGGGGCTCCGTTCTCTTCTCAGACGAAAGCAGAGTGTGCTTGCATGATAGCGATAGAAGAGGGCGAGTCTACACAAGACTTGGTGAAAGATTCACGCATTAAAGAAAACGTGGCTTTTGAAGGAGGTTCCTGGATGGTTTAGACGGGCATTTCAATGGAAATAAAAACCGAGTTTTTATTGAAACCAGCGGTAAAGCGGGGAGATTAATGGCGAGACGATACATAGAAGAAATTTTAGGGGACCTCACCGTTCCCTACGCCAGCTTCATCGGCGAAAACTTCATCCTAATGCAGAAAAACGCAGGTTCCGTACGGAAGTATTTACAAGATATCGAAATCACCGCTATGGATTGGCCAGCTTGTACGCCGGAATTAAATCCTATCGAGCATTATGGGATAAACTTAAGAGAAAAGTTTAGGCTAGAAATCCTTCCCCAGCCAAAAAGTCGGATTTCAAACCGCGCTCACTTAAGAATGGGATATCATCGAACTAGATCGACTAAAGAAATTTAATCGATTCATGACAAAGCGATTGAAACCTGTTATTAGATCCCTAAATATTGATAGGTTAATTTGTGCTTGTATTTTCTTTAATGTTAATTATAACCTTTTTTAATTGTTGAAGATTCCGTATCATGTGTTATTTTTTCTTTACCATAAAAAAATTACTCAATAACAACATAGACCATTCATTATAAAGCTAAGGCTAATGGCTTCGAGGTTTTAAAATCGGAAAAAAGAATGGAAGCTGCAGATTTTTTTACTAAAGACTTTTAACCGCTAGCGTGCGACTTGAGTCAATTTTTTTGCTAACAGTTAGAATAGTAGCATTCCAACTGTTAATTAACAGCAATAAATTTAATCCACCACATTTGTGATTGTTTTGTTAGTTATTCTGATGTTACCGAAAAATAATCTCATGGTTTAATTCCCTTTCGTAGTGAATTAATTCAGAGCTACAGATAATCATACATTAACTAAAAAACTGACCAGATGATCTGATTTTTCGTATTATTTGATAGCCGGAAGATTAGCTAAATATCTTGTGTTTTGTTACAGTGAAGCCTGTCGGTACAAAAAAGTATTATGGAAAGAAGTCAGAGTTGGTGATTTGATACATTTATCGAACAATGAAGTTGTCCCAGCCGACATTTTATTATTGCGATCTAGCGATGCTAGTGGCCTGTGTTACATCGACACCGGTCACTTGGATGGTGAAACTAACCTCAAACAAAGACAAGTTGTTAGAGGATTTGTTGAAAAGGTGAGTTTTTTAATTTAATAATATTTTTTTACGTCCGTTATAATATTCACGTCTTTTTTGTTCGTTCATTTGTATTCATAAAAAATGTAATCTGAATCGGTCAAAAAGCGTGAAAAAAGTACAGTAGCGGTTCAGTTTTTTAACGCAATTATAAAACTATTTTATGAAAATAATAGGCTGTGAACGCTTTCTTTTTCATGTCAATTCTTTTTTTCCGATAAACTGTCACACTTTTATTTCATTATATTCGTTCAAAAGAATACGTTTTGTGTCTAATTAAAAGGAGTGTATTATTATTATTAGCGATGGAGAGTAATAGTGAAGAAAGTTTAAACTGCACACCAGAAGATGTTGTTGAATCGGCAACTGCAGCCACTATGAATCTTCTCCCTGAGAAATTCAGGGAACAGTATAAAGGAATATAATTCTTTTATGGAGTGGCGTACTAAAAAAGCCATAAACAGCTTCACAGAAAGAGTGTTACTAGCTTCCTCTGAAACTAAATCCAAAATGTGGAAGTCTTCAATAATTTGGTCGACTTATTCAATACTAAAATACACCCAAATGGTAAATAGCGACGTGGACATCAGTAAATACTCGAAAGTCATTGCATATTTGAAAAATAAATCAGTTGGCTATAAAATTAAGAATAATTAAAATTAAGAAATTAATAAGTTTCTGTTGCAAGTTCCAGACAATCATTATCTCATGCACGAGTTATTACAGCAAAAAATTTTAATGTAAGCTTAGATATTATTTGTAACATCTTTCAGGTGGGTTTAATATAACGATATTAATAATACCGGAAATATTTTAATTATGACAGTACCTGATACAAAAACTCATGTTCAACGTCCATTTACTGTTATTGGTGAAATATCTGACAATAGATTACACATTTATAAAAAAATATAAAAACCAACGACCCACAAAAGCCAAAAAGATCATTTCTTTTTACAGCATAGAAATGAAAAATGCACAACGCAAGTTGTAGGTATCAATACCTTTTCAAAAATTATCTCGTTAATCGCAACATATTTAAATTTACCTAATCCAAAAAACTACGCTGGGCATACATTTCGACGCTCTTCGGAGTCTCTATTAGTGAATTCCGTTGGTGATATAATTCAACTAAAGAAGCACGGAGGGTGGAAATCCAACACAGTTGCGGAGGGTTACGACTCCATAAAAAATAAAATGGATTCCGCAGTGAAAACGGGAACAACAAGTTTGACTTCAAGCAACATTTTAAATGTTCACGATCCTACCAACAATCCAATAAGTACCTAATACAACTATAGACGATGTTATTTCTTTGAACACGTTAAATGTTGTCAATTCAAGTACCAATAGTAGTAACGTAACTATTACTATCACAAATTAAAATTGATCAAAGTCTTGTCGAGTTTTTTAAAGTCTACTCACGTAGAAAAATTTTTATATGAAACTCGTGAGTAAAGTGAATTTCCGTCAAACCGTCCTACTTATGAAAGAAGGTATTACTTTACTCAGTTGTTGCATAAATAACTATTGTCAGTTTTCTCCAAATTCCTCTACGATTAAGGGCCCATCCATCACACGAATTTTAGGACGTTAGAACCCCTTCCCCCGTCCTTGTCACATGTTGTCACATGTTTATAATCCCCCTCTCCTGATGTGACGTTACACATTTTTTAAATTTATACGTATATTTTAAAATAATTGAGATAAAACAGATATTCCCATTTTTTACTTACGCCTTTAATGAAAAATCTAATCAAATCAACATCCAATATTTCAGGTAACCAATAAAAAACAGACGACTAGTTAAAAACAATAAACGACTCTTTTTAATTAGTACTAGACATGTGACGTCACAAAACTTCCCCCTGGTCCCTAGTCACACATTGTCACATTTCTATTTTTACGGCAGTGGAGCAAATTCTTCTCTTAATTTTGTTTTAAATTGCCTGATTATATTTAGTTAAAAAAACTAATAACTTTTATGGAGCTAAAATGAACGATGTAGAAATTTTCCTCTAAACAAAACTCTGCGAGTAATTTCTAAATAATAATCTAGTAGCACGTGTCATATTTTTGATAGTTTGGGACAATTTGTGTATTTGACACGATCTTGGCAGATTAAATTATAGAATTTTAAATTAGTTTTCACATTTTACAATTTTGCTGTTATAAAATGAATTTTTCATTTGAAGTGTTGACCGATTTATTAATGAGCTAGAAAAAAAAAATGATAGAATGGCAGTTCGTTTAAGCCAACAAAGCTTTCACAAACGTCGAATTCGACATCATTCTACATTTGCAAGTATTGAAAGAAGGCTTCAAGAAACCGAAAAATTGTTTATTAAAAGAAATAATGCTGGAAGGCAACGTTTTAGAGAAAAATGGATTGGTCGGGGTGGATCCAATTGCTGGTACGAAAAATTCTTAGCCTACTATGGAGCCAAACAAAATTTCAATGTCAAAATATTTTATTACTCAACATGTTCTCCTCCTAATTGGATACATTTATTACAGCGAACCTGCAACATCTCTACACCTTTATAAAAAATGTTTCTTCATGCTCGGCAAATCAGACCTCCACAACTTTTATTACCTCCTCGTTGGAAAAAAATTTACAACCTTTTCAACTTTTTTTCAGTTGAGGAAAGAGATTATAGTCGGACGGAGCCAAATCTGGTGAATAAGGGGAGTGTTCTAGTAATTCAAACCCTAAATCACGAATTTTTTGCATGGCAACATGAGATTTTTGTGCAGGGGCGTTGTCGTGCATTGGATAGCTTCACGCGTCTTTTTTCTTTAATTTTTTTCCCGTAGAGTGGTCAGTAATGTCGAATAGTAATCTCCAGTTATTGTTCCACCCTTATCCAAAAAATCAATCATGATTACTCCATGACAATCCAAAAAAACTGGAGCAAGAACTTTTCCAGCAGATTTTTGGAACGAAAAATCTTAGGTCTTGGAGAACCAGAGTGATGCTTTGCTTCTGGATCGTAGAAATGTACCCAAGTCTCATCCATAGTAACAATTCGGTTTAAGGAGTATACATCGTTTTCAAATCGAGCACAGATCGAACGCTTTTGGTCAACAATCAAACATTTGGAGATCCATTTTGCAGCAATTTTTCTCATGTCCAAATTGATGTGAACTATATGATGAACGCGTTCGTATGAAATATTCAGTGCTTCAGATATCCGTTTTAGCCCAATTCGACGGTCTGATAAAATCATGTCATGAACTTCATCGATATTTTCGGGGACCGACACAGACACTGGCCTTCCCGATCGGTCATCATCTTCAATGGAAAATTTACCTCTTTTGAAGCTTGCAGTCCAATTTTTTTACGGTCGCATACGAAGGATATTGATCACCAAGGGTATTAAACATATCTTTGTAAATCTGCTTACCTATCAACATTTCAAATACAGGTACTTGATGATGGCTTGATACTCCAATTTTTGGATTTTTATAATTTCTTTTAATTTATTGCGTAATTCTGGTTTACTTTTTTGACGTCAAACTTTACACTTACACTTCTAATAATTTATTGTTCGTTGCTATGGTAACGCAATATTTTGTTTATGCATGGAGCTGGTCTAGGCTAACTAGATAGCAATACATCCTCGTACTTTCAATCTTTATCAAAATATATATAGCCACAAATGTGGATCTACTTCTAACATGACACAAACATTTAAAGATTTATATTCAGTTGTTGTAGATTTTCTGCGCCATGATTTGGATAAATATTTTACTGCACTAGTTTCGTTAAGCTTTTTACTAACTTATTGACACTAGACCTTATTACGAGATTTGTATTAGCACATAAATTATTAAAGAAAATTCAAATTAAACGAGTTTATTCAATCGTAGCCATCTAAATGTACAATATATATTGTAACTTTGGTGGAGATAGTGTAAATATAAATATACTTTGAAATTATGGCATTTAGGTATAGGATACATTAGATGAAAAATATTAAGTATTTCTTAAGGAATTCGTAAAACACAAAATATATAAGGTGATCCACTTGAAATAACAAAGTTCATTATTTTCCGGAAAAAGGAATGATCTGACAACAATGTAAATACCGCCGAATTACAAGACACAAAAATTTATAAAAATCGTACAAGCCCTTTCCGAGATAATTGAGGCGTTCCATATATAAAACTCACTCTGTATGATTTATTTTATTTCAGCAAAATTTCTTCGAGCCTAGTAAATTTAGAAGTACGGTGGAAGTAGAAGCTCCTACGACAAAAATCTATAGATTTCATGGTGCAATCGTTCATCCAGATGGAAGCAGAGTACCTGTTGGAACTGACAATTTATTATTAAGAGAGTGCCTTTTGAAAAATACAGATTTTATTGAGGGAATCGTTGTTTATGCAGGTAATATTTGGATAGATTGGAAACTATAGATTTCGGAACTTTCAATATATATTTTTAGGTCATGAAACTAAAGCAATGTTAAATAATGGGGGTCCCAGATATAAGCGATCTTCAGTAGAGAAGCTAATGAATCAAGATGTGATTTGGTGTGTGCTTATATTAATTTTATTATGCGTATTAGGAGCAGTCGGATGTAAAATTTGGATCAGTTCCTATAACGATTTACAAGCGCCTTACAAAGAAAGTGATAGTGCTTCGGGAGAAGCTTTCTTAACTTTTTGGACTTTTATTATTATTTTACAGGTACGGTTAATACAGTAATTTCATATTAATGATAAAAATAATAGATGCGATCATGGTATCGATAAAATATAAGTACGAGTTAGGCAATTCATCCATGGAAATTGAAACATTTCCAAAGTTGCGACATTGTTATCAATTATAAGTTATTTATCTAGATAACGTTTAATAAGTAAATATGGGAAGTGTAGAGTATTTACAATAATAACTTATTCATGGAATAGTAGGAGGATCGTTCCAGAAATACCTGGCACAACAAAGAAAACACAAAAATTTTAGAGTCTCCTTTTAGCTTCATACACTTTTCCCTGTGATGTTCAATAAGTTCGATACCCATTTTATAATAAGAATTGTCAAGCTACTCAAAATAGCCATTAACCGCCAACATCACCTCTTCACTGTTGGAAAATCTTTGACCACCGAGCCATTTTTTCAAGTCCGGGAACTGAAATTAATCCGAGGGGGTTAAATCTGGTTAATAGGATGCATGAGGTAGCAATTAAAACTATAATTCAACACTTTCTTCAGCCAAATGCGGCTGTTTATGCTTGATTTCTTCGCTCAAACGTTGCAATAAGTTCGCATAATACTAGCCGTTGATATTTTCTTCTTTTTCCAAGATACTCAGTGAAAATTATCCCACGCTCTTCCCAAAATAACCGGCGGCATGACCTTGCCAGTAGAAGGAACGGTCTTTGCCTTCTTTGGAGCTGGTTCTTCCTTTTCAATACATTGTTTTAATTGTTGTTTTATTTCAGGTGTGAAGTGATGGACCACGTTTCATCCATTGTTATAAAACGGCGCAAAAATTCGGCTTTATTTCCGTGAAACACTGCCAAACACTCGATGAAAACATCTTCACAACGCTGTTTTTGTTCCATTTTGGCGTCCATCTTACGCACAGCTTTCTCTTATACAAATTTTGTCTGCTAGTTCGCGTACTTTCAGTCCCGATCATCCAGTAACGCATTGTGGACTTTCTTCAACATTTCTGAAGTCGTCATCTCATTTGGTCGACCACTGCGATGCTGGTCCTCGCAAGTCGTACGGCTCGTTTAAACTCTGCTACTCAATATTTTACTGTTGATAACGAAGGAACAGTCTCACCCAAAGTAGAATCTATTTCAGCTTTTATATTGAATCATATGCTGTATAGATTGTGTACTTTCTAATACAGTGATATTTCCCAAGCAACTACCGCCATCTCTAGGTCAGTCCAGGTACTTCTGGGACCATCCCCGTACTGCCAATCCAGTACAAATTGTTCAGAAAAATTATTCCTTTAAAAGAAATAAATCATCAAACACATGAATTGACAATTGGTTTTTCAACAGAAGCACTTTACAATAAATTAACATATAATAAAAAGTTTTCTCCCCACCGTTTTTCATTAGTTAAGACAAGAAGGAATGATTTATAACTTGAATAAATTGTTATTCAAGTAATATAAACTGTCAATATTTTACATGCAACCTTTAAACTACCACACAGTGCACCCCCGATGCACTGAACCCTGCCCAAAAGTCCAAATTTTCAAGTGTTCAGGAATGTCGCAAAATTTGCTAATCATGCAAAAGGGATGTTGGGTCTGTAGTGGGGTACAATGAAATATACGTGATATATCCGCTGTACTCAATTTTGGGCACTTGAATATAGGCACTAGTACCATCAGATGTTTTTTAATGCAGTGTATTAGTGTGTAAATCTATTTTTTGTGTTTTGGATATAATCTAGTTTGACCTCTACCTGTGAATAAGATTCACAAAATGCTACATATGTTCCGTGCTATTATATAGTATGGGAGGTTAACACCATTAACAGTTTGGAGGTATTTAAGATGTGGATCTACCTAAGTA
Organism: Diorhabda elongata; assembly: GCA_026230145.1. NCBI lineage: Eukaryota > Metazoa > Arthropoda > Insecta > Coleoptera > Chrysomelidae > Diorhabda > Diorhabda elongata. The sequence continues at coordinate 7,957,186 of CM047928.1, forward strand.
TTTTGAGAGTACCATGGACGGTAAGAAAAACCAACGAAGAAATTCTGAGGAGAATAGGAAGAGAACGTGAATTGCTGGACATGATAAAACGTAGACAAACAGCATACCTGGGACATGTGATACAGAATGATAGGTACCATTAGCTTCAATTCTTGATAGAAGGAAAGATACTGGGAGAATTAGTTCATACCACCAGAGACAAGAAAAAATGGTCAGAAGTGATCGCAAACATCCATTAATGGATAGCAGAAGAAAAAGATAGTACATTACTACCATATTTCCAAATCTCATTAAAAAATCCTGTGATGTAAATTTGCTTAGATCCCTTGGGGTTCATCTGAACCTTTATGGGAATCACTCAATTTTGGGCACTTGAATATAGGCACTAGTACCATCAGATGTTTTTTAATGCAGTGTATTAGTGTGTAAATCTATTTTTTGTGTTTTGGATATAATCTAGTTGTTATGGATGAAAGGAATCTGTATGTAGCTCAAGATTAATATATAAATTACTCTTATGTCAAAGAAAAAACAATAAATAGTAAGAAATTCATCTCAAATGAAGAAGCAATTGCTGAAACTGAAGCCTAATTGGAGGCAAAAGACAAATCCTTCTACAAGCACGGTATCGAGAAGTTAGAGAATCGTTGCAATGATTGTATTGTATTGTATTTTGAAAAAAATTTTTTTTAGTTAGTTACACGACTTATTGAGTGATGTGTTAAGTATTTCACTTTCTAAAATAAAACTAATCTGGTGGATATTAGATCAAAATTCTACCAAACATTGGCTGCTACTTGTTAAGATCTAGGTTTATATTCCTTCCTATTAATAATTTATTATTAATAGGAATCATACAATCATGCTCATTCCTAGCCAATAATATCAGATTAACTGAACAGAAAGTTGAGTAATGAGCAATTTTATTTTTCCCTATTTCAGATTATGATTCCTTTATCATTATATGTAACCTTAGAAATGTGTAAGATTATACAAGTATATCATATCCATAATAATACTGATCTCTATGATCCCGTCACGGACAAGAGAACTGAATGTCGTGCCTTAAATATAACCGAAGAACTCGGTCAAATCCAATATATTTTTTCTGACAAAACTGGTACACTAACAGAAAGCCGAATGATATTCCGAAGATGTGCCATAGCAGGATTGGATTATGAGCATGCTCTTGAAAATGAAGGAAATGGGTAAGATTTGACTTTTTTCTGCAACAAAGTACTCAACTTCCGAATAGAATTCAAACTATATAAGATGAACTATAGTTTAAAGCATTTTCTCTTCAAATAAAGCATTATACTTTGTACTTCTTTCTATTTACCAAAAATTAATGATGTTGATTTTATTTTAGGAGCGGTGAAACATCAAATCTATGTTGTTCTGTTGCTGTGAATAGTAGACTTATGTCAGAATTAGGTGGTATTTTCACAGATCAAGTTTCTATCTCTAATAACAATCATTCTTCTCGGATTGAAGAATTCCTATTATTGTTAGCAATTTGTAATACAGTTGTTTGCGCAAAACATCCACATCATGATTTAATGAATGCAAGCGGTAAGTATTATTTCATTACTTATATTCCCAATCAAAACTATTCTTAGAGTATCTGTAAACACCCCAAATAGCACTCGTATGACAAGACATTCTGAGTACGTTCACCATTAAAAATATCAAATTTCATAATGGCAATCAGATTTGACATATTAACATCAGTGTTAAGTAGCAACCTATCGGTAGCGGTAATGATCTGGGAGCGTGTTGAACGTTCGTTGGCAAGCCGTTTTCGATATCTGTCAATTGTTGTCTTTTTACAGGTTAATTCCTTATATAGAAGCTATATATGTTGATTTTTGCCTAACTTGAAGAGTGTTACATTATGTGGTGGTACTTTGACTAGTTTCCTTTTAAAGGATTACGATGTGTATACAGTATTCACCTACTTTTATATATATGAAATAATTTTTAATGAAATGGAGCTCCAATTCATTCTCTTCATACTCATGACCGAATCCAATCATTTTTCTTTGCAACTTAACGTCTGATCATAAAACACAGTTGATTTTACAAATTTCTAGTCTGGCTCTAGCGCTTTCTTAGACAATAAATAATTTTCAAAATTATTTCAATACATCACCATAGACAGAACGTTACTTTTTGATGAATTCTACATAAATTAGCATTTTAAAAATAAATTAAAATTTGCAAATTATTATCTTTATTTTAAAAAATTATCACTTGATATTTTTCTTTTTAATTTATTAATATTTATATTCCCCAATTTTTTTCTATAAATATTCAATTGTTAATAGTTGAGTTTATTTTAGGTGTCATCGAGGATACTTCATTCGATAAATTAGAACAGAACTCCAGCGAGAATAGTTCCACTAGTACTGCATCACAATCTGTAACATCAAATGACAAGTACAGTCGCTTGGAAGAATCGCGTTCAGTAACTCCGTCACCACCATTAAATTCCTATTTATTTGATTCTAAGAGGCATCAACATGTTCCTACCCTTTCTCCTATAGACTCTATAGAATCATCACCTTCGTTTGAAACACCACAGACTGATGTTACTGTTTCTAAGGCTAATCGACCTAAATTGCTCAATATACCATCCATAAGTAAGTAAACTTATAATACCAAAATAAACTATACAATGGCTCATATTAACAACAAGTAAATAAGAGAAATATAAACTACTCCTTATGACAAAGATTGAAGCAAGGACATGTAGGACCTGAATTATAATCCTAATTAAAAAATCAAACTAACTTCCTACCAATTCCAAAGTCATTAAAACTAAAAACCGTCAAAATCTGGTTTTATGACCTAATTTTTTGTTGTAGACCAGTTTCATAATAATGCTAGTTTTGGTGGTACAAAACACACTCGGCTTATGGGAATCAATATCAACATAAAAAAAATTTCTAGTAATCACCCGCAAATTAGATGAGTTCCAGAATGTAAAACTATCATGCAATAGTAAAAAGATTGAACGTGTAACAAAATTTTACTACGTGGGAACTTGGTTATGTGAAGACTGGTCATAAGATCAAGTACAGGCTACAAAAAGTAAAGAGCTCGTTCATGTAATTCAAAACCGTGTTTATGAACTCTGAGTTTGACCTCTACCTGTGAATAAGATTCACAAAATGCTACATACGTTCCGTGCTATTATATAGTATGGGAGGTTAACACCATTAACAGTTTGGAGGTATTTAAGATGTGGATCTACCTAAGTATTTTGAGAGTACCATGGACGGTAAGAAAAACCAACGAAGAAATTCTGAGGAGAATAGGAAGAGAACGTGAATTGCTGGACATGATAAAACGTAGACAAACAGCATACCTGGGACATGTGATACAGAATGATAGGTACCATTAGCTTCAATTCTTGATAGAAGGAAAGATACTGGGAGAATTAGTTCATACCACCAGAGACAAGAAAAAATGGTCAGAAGTGATCGCAAACATCCATTAATGGATAGCAGAAGAAAAAGATAGTACATTACTACCATATTTCCAAATCTCATTAAAAAATCCTGTGATGTAAATTTGCTTAGATCCCTTGGGGTTCATCTGAACCTTTATGGGAATCACCAAGACATTATTCATAAATAGACAAACATTTCAATAATAAAGATGGATATAAGATTCATCCATAAGTCATAGATAAAATAGATTTTAACGACTAGGCTAAACACATTCGCGGTCAAAATTATCAATCCCTTCAAAAAATCGGAGAAGTTTAGTATTTTAAAATTTATTATTTTAATTTCGATTTGATTGTTTATTACTCTTTGAAACGTAGGAAAATTTATTCGTTTTACACACAGTGACACAAAGTGTTGTTTACTTCAACTTTAAAACCACATTTGGAGTGTCAGAGCTGTTCCCCCTTTGTTAAAAACACGTTACATTTAAACCTATGTTAATAACAATGAGTTTACATATTTAATTCAATATGAGACATAATGAAAACTGAAAATAAAGTGAACAATACAAAAGACTTTATCCGAAGTATGCACAAATATTAAGGATAATTCATCTCGGTATGCTCTAAATTTTGAATATAAGCTGGGTTGATTTCTTACCATTCTCCAATTAAAACAGCGGAGCTGATGTGAATTTGCAGGAGTTCGTACAGATCGCATTTTCCTCCAAAAAACATCCAAAGCATGTTCAGTTGGGTATAGATCTAGGTTTATAGTTGACCAATTTGCTAGTGGGATTTCAAACTCTGCTAAATTCTCATGTACATTTATTGCAACATGTAAGACTGAGCATTATTATACCTTAGTGTGAAATCGTTCCTGATGAATGTAGCATTAAGATTTGTGGCTCAAAAACTCTGATCTACCTACCAGCTGTCATGCATTCATAACCAAAACCTTTCTTAACTGCCTCCATAATTTTATGGAAGAGATACTTTTAGAACAAACGTTTATGAGTTCTGTAAATTATTTCACGTCCATACGATGTCTTCTTATTCTCTTTATGCCCTTTAGAGCGTCAGACATTTCATTGCATTATCATTACAAAATAGTGGCTTATTTTTTTCAATTGTTTCCATCTCATGTTATCTTTATTAAATTTATAACACACTTCTTAGCAGTATTCATAATATGTATTTAGTTTAAAAGACAAAAATGTATTATTTCTTAACTTGGTCTATAAACAAGGAACATTATCTCAAATAATTTTGGCTGTTAGTAAAAATTCAATTGTTTATTTTCAGATTTCCTTAAAAAAGGTACGAATTTGACTGATGAACAAAAAGCAAAATTAAATGTATCTGTGACACCATCACCTTATGATCGTAAACCAATTTTTGAAGCAGAAAGTCCAGATGAATTGGCATTAGTAGATACTGCCTACAATTATGGAATAAAACTTATCAAAAGAACTCCGACTTTTGTTAATATTGAAACTCCCGATAAGGGAAAATTGCATTTTGAAATCCTGAATGTACTATCTTTTGATTCTGTACGAAAGAGAATGAGTATCATTGTGAAGCATCCGTTAACAAAACAGATCATCATGTATACAAAAGGTATTTATTAAAATACTGGTTTAAATTATTATAGAGTTTTAAAATATCGTTGTACAATGTCTAATTAACAAAAATCTAATCCACCAGTGCATATTTCAATATTTTTTTTCATACATTTCATCTAGTCAAAACCTGAAGTACAAATAATTAACAGTAATTCTGTATCACATCCAATTTTTAACTATTTATTCCTCAATTGAGTTGTTATACACATATTTACTCACAATTCCAATTTCCAAATTCCGAGCGCTTCCATAATCTTTTACGCCTCTTATAGTGCGCTGTTTTCCTAGCCAATCCAAGACCCTAAATATTCTCCTAGTAGAATTCCAAAACATTCTAGAACACTTAAAAACTTAAACAATGGAATATTCTCATAAATTCTTTAAAACAGATTAAGTATAGACACTACATAATATTCGATAACTAAGTAACCATATAGTTAAAGGCCAAGTGTTTATGAAAATTGTTCTTTGATTATATTGAGTCTTTTTCAATTACGATTCATTTTTAGGAGCCGATTCAGCAATCTTGCCACAATTAACCCCTGTAGAAGATGATTCTGAACAGAAATTGATAATAAATAGAACACAACAACATTTAAACAATTACTCTAGGGAAGGTCTTCGGATTTTAGTAATGGCAAAACGTGTTTTGGCTCAACATCAATATGACGAATGGCATCGAAAACATCAAGAATTAGAACTTAGTTCAGACAATTTAGAAAGAAAAATAAGAGACAGTTACTGCAGTATTGAAACTAATCTGACTTTATTGGGAGCTACAGGTAATAACATTATCTTAACAATATTCTCTTCAATATATTTCTAGACGCTCACATAATCTTTTTGTTGTCACCGCTATCTTTCCTTAATACGTATTGGTGAAAAATGTATATTGATGAAAAATGCTTTCCCTGCTTTTTTCCTCAGTTGCTTTTTCCGTTTTGAAAATGACTTCCCAATATTCTTTCTCTTGTCCTATTTTTTTATTTATCACCATCCTTTTGCATTTCTTGATATTTACTTTCATTCTTAGATCTTCTATTGTCTTTATCTATATGTCTATTATTTTTCCATTTTATTAATTGTATCTGTTATGATTACTGTATCATCTGCATAAACTAATCCATCTATTTTTACCGTTTCTAGGTTTGTATAGCCAATTATTGTTTCCAGTTTATTGTTACTGTTTTCATCATCCTATCCAGGACAAATATAATTAGAAGAGGACAAAGACCCATCCGATATCCTGAAATAAAAACTTCATAAATATTCTCTTTAATATATTTTAAGACCTTTACATAATTTTTTCTTTTTATTTTGTAGATTATATATAGAGTGTAACCTTAAACTGCGACCTAGTTTCGTCGTTAGATCTTCAACAGCTTGCCCTCCTACTCCACCATCCTTAGAATCAATGCTCCAAATTGTTTCAGTATTGGCTTTAGATGCAAATTCAGTAACTAGGGTGTCTTCTTCTTCCTAACAATCTGCAAGTGTTAGTTTTTATTAGTTGTAGTCTCATTGGATGGTTTCTATTCAAATTCAAATATTTTTTAGATCTCTCAGTATTAAAGTTTGAAGCTTGAAGAAATGACTATAGTAATACTCTTTCAGATTCTTTCTTCTTTGAAATCTCTTTCTTTTAAGTGCATTTGATTAGACCCCAGAAACGTTCTTACGTAATTATATTGAGTTCTTTATTTCTATGATTCGATTCATAGAATGGATCGTTTTGCATCATTTATGATTATTTCTTTCCAAATTCCTATCCATACATTTCTCAATGAATTTCTGCCTGAATGTCGCTCGTACAGGATCCTAATGGTAGTGAGTATTTGATGCCAATTCCAAAATACTCTAGAGCCAGCTCCCGATATAAGTTTTGAACTCTTTGGGTACAATTTGAGAATTGTTCTTCCTACTTACTACTGTAATCAAAGTCTCATGTCTTATTTTCGTGATCACTTTGCCACTTGGAATATTAGCTGATGAAATCTACTTGCTTAGTGAGAATCGCACTCTGCTTTTTTATTATTTCATTTCATGTATCATTATTATTCACAATTCGAATTTTCTTCATAATTTTTCATAATCTGAACCTTTGTTTATGCCATCTTAACGGTGTATACATATATATTTTTATGAATTTTGCTTCAGGAGACTATTAAGTTCGTTTTGATGTATATGATAAAAAAATGAATGTTATATAAAGATATCCATTTTCTTTATTAAATTATAAGAGAAATTTTTTCATTTATAATTTGTCATTGTATTTATTCGAATGTCTTCGTCGGTTTATAATTCCTGAAAAATATTTATTGAATTTTAGGTATTGAAGATAGGCTACAAGAGGGAGTTCCAGAGACTCTTGCAAATATAATTTCAGCAGGAATAGTAGTGTGGGTGTTAACAGGAGATAAACCGGAAACGGCAATCAATATAGCTTATTCAGCAAAATTATTTTCTCCTCAAATGGAACTATTAAAAATTATGGCACGATCCAAAGAAGCCGCAGAAAGAACTATTCATTTTTACTTGGCAGATATAGATCGCCAGGAAAAAGAAAGGCAAGATGACAGTAGGATACAGCCCTTAAATAGTATTGGGTCTCCACAAATCTCAAATAAATCTAAAACTAGAGCTTTGGCTGTTGATGGAAAAACTTTAACTTTTATTTTAGACAGGCGAGCAAATCTTACAAAACCATTTTTAAAACTGACAACATATTGTAATTCAGTATTGTGTTGTAGAGCCACACCACTACAGAAAGCTTATATTGTTAGGTGAGACATTAATTTCGATTTTATATACATTAAGTCGTCAAACATTCCTCAAGATATCTCAAAAAGTGTCAATTGATGAAGTTATATCAATTATTGGTATGTACTGTACTCTTAAAACTCTTGTATATTGGTAGAAGATAGACGAACACATATCAGAAGATCACAGCATATGTTTGTCAAACATCCATAAAATATTCCACACATTTTGATAATCACTTGAAAAAGGATGATCCCTCTTGGCATAAGAACAGTGAAAAAATGGCACTTCAAATGCTATTTATTTAAATTGATTTCATATTTTGAAGAATATAGGAAATACTAAGACACCCTTTGGGCCAATATTCAATAATTTGCTCATATCAAAGAGAAAATATCCTTACTTTGAGATGAGAATAAATCACATTTCATTTATTAAACTTTGAGAACTTCACTCACTACACTTGTTTATATTAGTGGAAATTTAAAATCATAAATCAAAGTTAGATATAATTTTAGTGGTGTCTGTTTTCAAAAGTGTCTAATGCTATCGCCGTAACAATTATCAGGATTTATTTAGTATTATATTCCAAAATTTCCAAATTATGAAACGAACTAATAAGAAAACTTGAAATTTTATTAGTCAAGTGTAATTATTTATGTTTCAACTGATACTTTATAATACTATTTTTTGTTTCTGTAACTTTTCTCTAAAATGACATTTTTTGTTCAGATTAATATTTAGAATATTAATAATGATTCCACTTTTTCAGGGTAGTTAAAGAAGAATTTAAAAAAAGGACATTGGCTATTGGCGATGGGGCAAATGATGTGTCGATGATTCAGACTGCCGATGTTGGCATTGGCATATCAGGTCAAGAAGGTATGCAAGCTGTAATGGCTGCAGATTTTGCATTACCCAGGTTCAAGTATTTGGAAAAGTTCTTATTAGTTCACGGTCATTGGAGCTATGATAGACTTTCGAGAATGGTTTTATATTTTTTTTATAAAAATGCTGTAAGTATAAAGTTTGTATATAATTGAATACATTTAACTAAAAGTTTTAAGAATAAGATTTCTCGTCATTGCTGTCAGTATCAGTTGTTGTTGTCCTTAAAACTAACATCAAATGAAAGTAATATTGAAATATCAATAAATCATGTTCTATAAAACACAGTAATTGTTATCTATCCACTGCTGGCGTTTAAATTAGAAGATTTTCATGTGCTGATAATATATCTGACCAACTCCATTTTGTCATTAAACATAACATAAACATTAAAATTTCTTCTAAGATGTCCAAGGTTTTTAAAGTATATTATTCAGTACAAAATACAACTATACTTTTTTAAATTATTTCAGGCATTTGTGTTCCTCTGTTTTTGGTACCAGATGTATTGTGGATTCTCTGGAACAGTGATGATTGATCAAATGTATCTTATGTTATATAATCTATTATTTACTTCATTGCCTCCTTTAGCTATTGGTAAGTGTAATGACAATAATATTAGTATCTTAAGTCTATTTTGCCAAAACTACTTGATCAAACTCATAGTGCAGGAAAGATGGAGTTTTTTACTGTTCTTTTCATTTCATGAAATTTTAAGGGCCCTAATATCTGGGACTCACTTTAGGTCAACATGTCACGCTTTAAACTTCAAATCATCGGCTAATAACATTTGAAGCACATTAAGAATTTTTAAATGAGTTATTTGAAGTCCATTAGGGATTTTTGAATGAGTTTTTCTAACAGTTCCAAATTGATAATAGAATGCCATATACACTCATTGAAACGCATAGGTGATCCATATCTTGCCGCTTTCCATTCCAAGTAAACCTCAACTTTGCTAGATAAAGTCTGTGAAGACTGCTATCGTGCTAGCTTAGTGCCCACTCTAAATGGTTAATGAGCAATTGTTCAAAGACTTCAATTTTCTTACATCATATGGTCTCCTATTGTCTTTTTGAAAAATACTAGTTTTGCACGATGTACATTAATTTAGAATGACCATATGGCTCCGCTATTTCCTGAACAAACTATCAGTTTGTCATGTAGCTGTTTAGCTTTAATATCCAGACTGAACACACAGTTTACACTACCACTACATGAACACTTGCAATTACACTGCCTGACGCGCGTTTCGATAACCAAATTATCGTCATAAGAGACTGAAGGTAAACTAAAACCTAATAACTACTAAACTATAGTAGTGGTTGTAAGGAACAAGCCTTTTGTCTTTGTCCTTTATCCCTCCCTAGTAGTGGTGGTGTAAACTGTGTTGTCAGTATGAATATCACTAACGGTTTCAAAAATTGGTTATAATATCCAGAGTGTTTACACTGTTTATATTTGGCTCCACGCTTCCTTTTCACATTTTCCCGACTACCGTGTATCCCCCGACAAAAAAGAGTTCATTACTGAAGATGGCCCGATTCCATTGCTGCTCTCGCTGAATTCTCTCTTTGCTCCAGAGCAGAGGGCTATGACCATATTAAGCGTTGAAGAGCAGCACCCATTGAGAACGGTAAAACAAGCCCAAAACTTCATATTTTACGTCATACTGTTATTGCAAATTCTTCGATGCTCTTCAAACCACTGGTTTAAATGTTACTTAGATGATGCTAAATTGGTCTCTAAAAGCCAAAAGCCTCGATCGACAAGCTTGTCGTTATGTAGTCTCTCTACGACATCCAAAGCCTGTAGTACTATGAACTCGGCCTTCTTGAGCACACGCTCATTGAAATCGTAGTATAGTGCGTAGAGCACATACATTGACATCGTAGTTTAGTGTGTAGATATCTGTTGGTCCTCTCTAAATGAGCTCTTCACGACATCCAACAATCCAACCTAGGGCTTTTGCTTCATTGACAACTTACCATATAAACGTAAAAATTTAAACAAATCATATTTGTGGCTTTATAAGTTAAGCTGTAACAAATTTTTGAATTTTTACAAAAACGTTTTTTTTTTGTCGTTCAGTATATTTGTTTCGCAAATACTTGGTCTTTCCATCATGCAACTGTCGCGGGTAATAATATATCTTTCATATACTAATGTGGATCCAGTACATTATCTTAAACTACGACAGCTCGTCAGTACTGTGCAATGCTATAAAATACTATTTGTTTTTTGTTTTGAAGCTAAAACAAATCTCAATAAGGCAGAAATTATTAAAATCTCAGCTAAAGCATGTAACATTATTTTTTAGGTGTGTATGATCAAGATGCTCCTCAACAAATCCTCTTGAAGAATCCATATTTGTATAGTCGGGGACGTTTAGGAAAAGTGTATAGGTCATTTTCATTTTGGTTAACAATGTTAGATGCACTTTTTCAGAGTACGGTTATATTTTTTATATGTGAATACGCTTATGACGATACTGATGTGGATGTATTTGAATTTGGGACTGCTGCAACTACTTGCTGTATGTTTGTCATGCTTTTCCATGCTTCCATCGAAATGCGTTCCTGGGTAAGTAACTATTATTTATTTATTATTTTTTCTTAGTATTAGGTGTAAATGATGTTATATATGCCAAATTAATGTACTTCAAATATATAATATCATTTAAACTAGTTTTAATGGATCATTAGAAGGTATGATTTAAAAAAAGGGTGAATCATTTCATTGCATGCAAAGTAGAGAGTTAACATAAATTCATCTTCAAAATACCGCCTTACGGTTAGCAATGCACTTATCCCAATGTTGATTACATGACTGGAGGAATTTTTTTCAAAGGCTTCCTGAGGAATAAGTTTAATTTATTTTGCCGTAGCCTTCTAAATGTCAGGAATTGTGTAAAAACGTTTCCTTTTTATTCCTTTCATTTTTCATTTTCGAAATAAGATAGAAATCGCACGGTGCTAAAATTGGCGGGCAGGTGAATATGGACATATAAGAAAACTTTTAGCATCCTAATACTATCGAATCAAAAGCTATTTGTGGCACAGCGCTTTGCCATAATGGAGAATGGAACTATAGCATGATTTTTTAGGTATTCTATTTGCAAATCGCTTTGTGACCTTTTCAGCATCTCCTTGAAAAATTCGGAGTTTAGAGGTATTTCACTTGGAACGAACTCCAATCATACTATGCCTTCACAAAAAATCAATGACCATGATTTGAGAATTCTTAACTTTTCACCCAGGATCATAGCCATAGACATATTTCAACATTTTGAAAGAAACGATAAAATGTAATGCAGTATCTAAGATCTAAGCAGAAATTGTAAACATAATCTCGCCTGAAGCGGCTGTAGTAGCTGATTAACAAGCCGGAATGGGCTGAAACTTGTTACTTCTTGTGCACATGAGTGTAGGAGACATACTAATTGAAATCGATGCTGGGTAACTTGTTGCTGCTACTTCTTTATCGGAAGAGCCTATTTTAGATGCTTCAAAAAATCGATATTTTGGAGAATTTTTTTGGAAAGGAAAGACATATCCGATTGAAACAAACTATCAGAGTTTATTGTTATAGATTCTAACAATTTTCTCAAATTTTTTCATTAAGATAAATGTCATATTATGCCTGGTTAAACGGTACCAGTAACTCATCAATATAGGGCATATTTATCCTAGAATCTACATTTTCATTTCAATTGATTCACTAAAACTATGTATATCTGAATACCTGATTTACTCATATAGATTTGTAGTATCAAATAAATTATGCAATTCGATTGGTCGGATATGAAACATTTTTTTGAAAAATTTGATTCACTACATTGATCAACTTCCTATAGATATATTGTCATACAATTTCGTACGCTGCCTTAATTCGGATGACAATATCTGAACCAAATTAGAAATTCTTAACACAATTGGTTATTGAGTCACAATTAATTGAACTGCTGTATTGAACCAGTGTCTCCACTTATAGGTGGCATAATGAGATTTTATATAAACGTTCTCTCACACGGTTATAAAAAATCGTCACGACCTAGTGGTTAGATGGCCTACTTGGAACTTTGAAGTTGCTCAATTTTCGACGAAAATATTTTTATTAACTTGTTTTCTAATTTAATTTCAATTCATTGAACTAATCAAAAGTTTGAAAGAATTTTGTAAATTGCATCATTTTTCATATAAACATTATATTGAAATTCAATGGGTCTAACTTTTTATTTGGATTACGCCACATAAATGTTAAATGTTGAAAATTGAGAAATTATGACTTTATACAGTATTGTTATATTTTTCAAGAATGCTTTTTATCAACTTTTCACACAACAGCTCAAGTAGGAATCGAGTACTGGCATTTTTATATTACATTTCATTTTTTTTTTCAGACTATTATTCATGCAGCATCTATAGTTTTATCTATAGGAGCTTTTTACCTCTATTCCTTAATATACAACACCTACTGTGTCAATTGTTTTGGATTGCCTAGCACCTATTGGACGATTCAAATAGCTATGTCAAGACCTACATATTGGTTGGTAACTCTATTATCCTGTGTAGTGGCTTTATTACCAAGGTAAAGTATATCAAATTTACAATGTATAGGGTTAGTGGACAAAATTAAAAATGTGCTTTATACAGCGCTTTTAAGGAATATAAAGTTTTTCTAATAAAATACATTAATTTCCTACTATTCACATGTTAATCAGTTTCCTTATCCGTGCTAACATTGATACCACAAAAAGTGCATTGCTTCTTCGTTGTTTTGTGATAATACACATTTGTCTATGACCTCGTCCACAGCCTTATTCGCATGTTTTTTAGATGTCGTCCTTTCATTGGAAATTAATAAAATATTTAATAATCCAGATTGTTTCCAAACAAAGTAGTTATTAGATGATCACCTAGAAGCACCTGTATGATGCAGATTTTTATTCCTATTTTAAATTCTAAATAAGATACAAACATAAACCCAGAGATGTTTTTTGATGTATTTGAAAATAATTTCTCTAAACATACGAGAATTTTACTTTTACAACAATTCAAAATTAAAAAAAAAAACATTTACCATATTTATAATGAATCTTTAGTAATATATGGTTAGGGAAATAGTAAACTATCATTACTAATTTCTTTTTCCAAGAAGAACACTGAACAATAAATAGATGTAACGAAATGGTTGAATATCTATTTACACAGTTGGAATTAGAGCAATACTCAAGATACAAACCATCTATTTATCAGAATAATACTTATCTTCTCTTAACATTCAACTCTACCATAATGCTAGATTGACTTCTGAAAAGCCGATTTTTTTAATGTTTGTCCATTGCTCTGTCTTTTTTTTTTAATTTTTGTCCATTGCTTGTGACACTGTGCGCTGCTTCGCTAGTAATTATGCCTATTAGTGTTGTAGCTGTAGACAGTATGTCATCTTTAAATAATACAAACATTGGACCTTGAGGATGTAATCAGTTTTTTATGTTTTATGTTCTGCTTTTAATTATCCTTTTAATGAATCAGAAAATTAAATATATACACGTTAACAGTGACAGATCTACGAGGGGGGCTTTCGTGCTATAAATGTAATAAGTTTGAAATTCGTAAATTATATTCATTAGCAAAATTCCACTACTACGTCTTCAATTATATGCTATCCGTTGATGCTTCAATACTTTGTATAATGTAGTTACATCTACTTTACCTTCAGCCCCCTAATAAAATTGTAGATCCGCCGCTGCACGTTAATTATACACTCATAGAAATAACTACTATTCTTTTACATATGATAATTTCATATAATTTTTACAGAGTTTTGTACAGGGTGAGCCAAACACTTTTTTCACCAGATGATATCATTCAAGCATTAATTTTCGAGCAAAGAGCAACTAGAAGAGGTGAGACGTTTTTGGTATCTTGGTCAAGGTCAACATCCTCATCCTCTATATACAGGTATCGAGCAGTGTGCATTTTTGTGTTACTAGTACACTGCTTCATATTTTATTGAAATTCTTGAAATGTGTATAGAAAATCTGATAATACTATTGTGGCTTGCTCGAAAAGGTTTTACACCAGTGTTTCCCAACGGGGCAGTTTGATTTTTAAGGGGGGAGATTCTAAAATGAACCGACACGAGCTTAAGCCTTTCGCTCCCGGCCAATTATGTCATACTAGTTTTCGGTGCCAAATTTGAATGTTATATAATTTGGCTTCTTAAAATTGATGAAATATGTGTTTCCATATATGTATGATACTTGTGTATTACATTATTCATTAGGAAAACTTTGTAGCTAAAAACATCTCGTCTGCTCTGATTGACGTACTACTTTCAGCAATAAATGTTTTAATGCTATTAAAGCTGATGCTGAGGCAATGAACAATTGAAACTCTTGTGAAAGCAAAAGTGAAAATATTTGGTTTCATTATGTCAGAAACATTTTAACAACAAAAACTCATAGAATTGAAAAATTATGAGTCAGTTAAAACTTTATTTGATAAAAAAGGAGCGATGGTATGGCTTTGTAAAGAAATAGAAATCACATACCCAAATCCAGCCAAATGCGTAAGAAAATTGTTGTGACTTTTTCCACATATCATACAATTTTCTCAAGCAAACAATGCAATTTTTTAATATTAAATATTGTGTATGTTGGATAAGGGAGGCATAAGAATTTTAGAAGGGCTAAGGTGAGGCATAGTACAAAAAAGTATAGAAAAGGACTAATCATAACACTGTTTGTTGTTTTTGTTAAATTATTAATAGACATTGAATCAAATTTCCCTGGCTTTACAAAATAATTCTCACTAACAGCGCAGTTGAACATGTTTATTTTAGATAAGAAGGAGGCAAACCCTCCTCCAGATTAAACCTCCATAAATCGTTCGAGAAGACTGTTGTCGATATTGTCTGTAGTAATGTACAGAGTAAGACAAGGCAAAAATTAGGACACTATACGTGTGAGGTAGCGTGACACGACTCGTACATGCTACACGTGCTGCTTGGTGATCTGCATACTGAGGCACGTGTTTTCAAATAGAAAACGGTGGGGTTTGGATTTGATTGGCAATTCGCTACTAGCTGGCATAAAAAAATATTTGACATTTTTTGCAATTGAAGAAATCAATTATTTTCATTGCACTTAAGTTTTGATTCAAAATCGGATGATGCTGAGGAGGAAATGTTCAATTCCTTGATGAGGAAGAAATTTAAATCACCTAATAAAGTTATTTTATTAAAGAGAAAAAACAGTGGACAATTTAAAATTACAACTAAAATGAGTGATACCGATTTTGCTAATTATTTCCGATTGAATCGAAACCACTTTGCTGAATTACACGAGATGATTTGATCTAAAGTTCTCTGTGTTCGTTACACCCCCTATATAAACTTTTCGGGACACGTCTATGAGCTCACGCGTGTCGTTTTAGGTCCCGCTGCATCATCAATTTGCGTCAATGTATTCATTCTTGTAGATTACAAAACTACGTGCTATGCTGCATCACCTCACACGGCTATAAGTGTCCCACGTAAATTGGAAATAGTAATCAAACACAGGAAATAAATTATTATCGCAATATATTAACTTTTAATTGTAATACCAACAGTGTTGTAGTTAGGAAATATAATCAATTTTTGCAATCTATAAGTACACTATAGATTTTTAGATAATTAGAGTGTTTTCAGTCAGCTCAGTGGTTACTTTAAAAATAAACTAGTATATAGTAATATCTCGTTTATGTTCACGTATTAGGATTATTCGAAAATATCTGCATGATTTCTAATAAAACATCCATTTTATCTTTATTTGGATGAAGAAAGTATTAGTTTCTTTACACATTTGAAGATTTCAAATTGGGCTTCACAAATAAGAACGGCTAGATGTAAAGAATTGCATGACGCTTTCATAGATTTTGAACCTTGCTAAAATACACTAGTTGATTTTAGTGCTATAATCAGTATTGGTAACTATTTTGTGAAACAGAAATTTCAACATAAAATTTTCAACTTATTTCCAATCTACTAGTATATATTTCAATAGAACGTAGTGATATAATTCAACTGTTTTACTAGAATCTCATTTTACTCTTTGGGATCCTCAAAAAATTCAAAGAAGGTACATTGAGGTCCTAAAAATGGAAATTTTCAAGTGATGAATTCATGAGAATTATTATTATTGAAAATATTATTTGTAACACAACACGCAACAAATAATTTACCTTAAAAATGTTTTGATTCTTTTTGCCAGTATGGCTTATGCACATTCTAAAAAATAGATATAATAGACATTCCAAAAATTTTATTGTAGTAAAGACCCAAATAACTTCATTATACACTAGATAGTCTTAAATATTTCAGCTGTATTTCAATCACAAAGTTTAGTTTTTTACTTAATTTGTTGCTTCAGTAAACATTTTGTTTTAAATGATCTCAATGAATTTTTTCTGGTACCATATATTCATATATGAACAGTAGATTAACTATATTTAGTACTTCTCGACAATAATTTCACTAAACTCCATCTGTTAGATATTGTATTTAGGTAATAAGTTGTTTATACACGGCTATGGAAACTGTTTTTTCATTTTTTTGTATCAACTAATGCAAACGCAAGCAAAAGGCACATTTTCGTTATCAAGTGGAGTGGGAATCTAATGGAACAGTAAAGTTCATCATTATGTTCTATTGACATGTACATTGGCTCATTGGAATTGAGCTAGTTAACGATATTATTGAAATTAGAAATTAACGCAATGGATTTACTGTATATACACCAGTGCTTTCTTTTCTTGTAGTTATTATTAGAGGATGGGTTTGGAAATATAGATTGAATTTGTGTGATTGCTTAGTACAACATATCAATTTTTATAGACGTTTTCAACTCATTGAAATGTAATGAAAAAATATCTGAACTAAGATATTTTGAAAATACTACTTCAGTTCCCTTAATGAACACACGCTACTGTTTACGCTACTGCTACAACAACGCTCACAATTTCAATGACAGCGTTTCTCTAACGTTCTCAGAGACTGGAGATAAAATTGTAGTGGTAGCGTAAACAGTATGAAAATCATTAACAGTTTCAGAATTTCCAACTCAGCTCCAGTAATCTTACACGAGACAAATACTTTTTGTGTGAAAATTTTGACTTTGCATTCCATTTCTTTGGGATGGTTTCAATATCATTTTTCTAAAAAAAAAAAAAATATCTTTTCTAAATGTGGCAACCTAAAATATTGAACATTTTTATTAGAATTACTCCGTAATTTACAAAAAAGCTTCCATTTAGAAGCTCTGCATTCGGATAACCCTTAATTTTTTGTCTTGGGAGATTAGGAGACTCGCAAACCTGAAATCTGTCAGTAATGTCTTGCTAATAATTGTCGCTAAATTTTGAGCTCTCATTTTCATTATTGGACAACCGGAAAACGAAATTACACATTAAACACTAAGTCCTCTGTAATTAAATTAAAAACAAGTTTTTAGATCAAATTTTCTTTTATTTATCAATATAGTTTCCTTTGAGTAGCACAATCAACCCGACGCTTTTCTACGTCATTATTATAGAATAATTTTTCTTTGGCCTCAAACTAGGCTCCAGTTCTTGCTATGACTCTCTTGTTTGATTCATATTTCTTTCCTTTGACCATTTTAAAGGTCTTTTTTAAGCTAGGATCTGGAGAATATAATTGATTAAATTCAACCATAGTTTTTTATCTACCGTAACACAGTGTATTGTCTATTTTCATATTTCCGAAACAGAACGATGAATTATCATGCAATTCTTTGTTAGTTTTGTTCTGTTTTTTATGTTCAAAATTTCAGATAAAATTGTGTAAACTGTAAACACTTCCATGTATCTCTATAAAGTCTACTATTACTTTCAATGTAACTTTGTAGTTTTTTATTAAGAATTTTTTTTGTTACTTGCAAAAAAATTCTAGCAATCTGCTAGAAGGGAATGAGCTCAAAATTTGACAGGTTTATTTGAAAGATTGTACTTGGGAAAAATATAAAAATGTGTTTTGTGGTGACTTCTATTCACCAGTTAGAGAAAATATTAGTAGTTAGAATTTCTGGAACTTAACACACTGTTTACTTCCGCCTTAGCATCTGCAGATGGTAACTTTGATCTAAACTAATTTATCTTCAAAACTTCAGTCTTGATATTATGTTAGGTTAGGGAAGTTAAAATTTGATATGGGGAGATGAAATTTATGGAGAATATTTAAAACACATAATGTGTGATTGAAGGTGTATATTACATTTAGTGCCAGAGGAGTAAAAAAATTCATAATATGAACCCAACTTTTATCAACTTCTGAATATGGAATCAAAATGCTTTGATGCCATATGTAAAATAGATATTATTGGTATGTTTTTCCCTGTTGAAAACTGCTATAAATACAAGATTTAATTGCATAATTACAAAACTAAAATCCTTAAATATTGTTAAAATCATAATTGAAAATGTGTTTCTATCTTCTAGAGCCAGCAATCCAAGGACTCAGAATAACCCTTTGACGATCGTGGGATGAGGGATGTGTTCATAGCAAAGTGATCCTTATACAATTATTTATAAGACAACAACTGAATGCTTACATTTGAAAGGCTGTGATTTATACTTTTTAAGGGACCAACTAAGTTATTTATTTTTTTATTACCTACCTGTTACTGATTAGTGCAACAAGTATATTTGTGCCATTTTTGTTTTCTATTAATTTTATCTATCGAGTTACATTTCATAGAGTATTTATTAAAATAGTATTTTACCAATAGTTTTGAGTATTATTTTCAAAGGTTACAGTTTTGGATAAGTGTAAATCCTGCTAGTAGATGAAATAAATATAGATAGTACTAGAAAAGTTTGGCGTAAACGGCTCTACTAACTTCTCTTATATCAACAAACCATGAAGTCGGACTCTTTAAAAATAGAAAGGAAAAGATCTAGCTGTTTAAGTTGTAGAAAAATATTATCAACGTTTTCTATAATTGACTAGCATCTACCTCAAAGGAAAAAGGCAGTATTTGACTTAAATAAGCAAAATAATTATTTGCAAATAGTCCAAGCTTTTATTAGATTTATGATACTTTTTAAATCAAATTTTCACACTATTGGCCGGGTTTCGAATACATATGAAAATATTTCCATTATAATGGGTCTCCCACTATCATGTTTTGTCAAAAGCTACATTTAATGGAAATAAGTAGCTAATAAATAAAACATTTATTTGCAATTTTCATTTTTTATTTAACTAAAATTGTCGAAATAAATAAAGATTGGTTTATAATAATTTTAAAACTTAAAACTGTATCACAAACAAACCCAATGATATATAAAAGCAGATATGTTCACCCAATAATATATTATCATATTATTCCATGAATGTTGATATTTTTCACATAAAATTTTAAAAATTTAAAAATAGAAATAAAGCAAAAACTAAACATACTTCCAACATTACACGAAAAAATAAATATGGTTTTATTTTTTATTTTTTTTATTTTTTTGGGTAGCAGCCAGTGGCGTACCAGACACTTTAGCCAAATCATTTTTCAAAGATAACAATTTATTAACTTCAGGTTGCCAAACAGATTTCTCCACGCCACTTTCCTTTAATTTCCTCACAACATCTCCCTAAAAGTATATTGGCGAATGATTAAAATGAATTAAAAAAAAAACATAAAAACAGAAGTAAACATAGAATCATGCAGGAACAACCTTACCTGTTTAGCTACCTCTTCTTCAAGTCTTTTCACCTCGTTTGGATCCACTTTATTATTTTGAGGAGCTGCAGTGACACCCTTTTGTGCCTCTTCTAACAGTTTCTTTAAATTCAATAAGATTTTAACTTCTGGTTCCCATACACTTTTTTCTGCACCGCTAGATTTCAAAAGTCTTACTTTGTCACCCTGGAAAGTTTCAATTCAAAAATTAATTATATTTGTAACAACTATATCCATTTAGAATAAATTAATACAATATTTAACACTTCTTTCTGCTTTGTACCTTTAAAAGTAATGTTTAATATATTAATTACTATAAAATTAAATATTGTAACTAATCTAAACAATTTTAGGAGCTTTATTCATTAAGAAGATATCTTGTATTGTATCTTCTAGCTAACCAATGAGGGTTGACCATATTTATATAAAATAAAAGTATGTAATTTGATATGTTAATGGACCTACAAGTGTCTAAGGGACACTTGGAATCGCTTAACTACGACCTTGGTTCCCATTAGGAATGGTCAGAGTACAATAAATCTCAACCAATACAATAATAAACTGAAGTTATGTAGTTAAATTTATGATTAACAGTCACAGACAAAAATTAAGTAATCCGAGACTATACGTTAATGGAGGGTAAAATAAGGGACACTTTGCATCATTTAACTAGATTATTAACAGATCTCAATGGTTCCCAACACAAGAGGGTTGGATTATTCCAATTAAGGAGTCTTGGCGTAACATGATTGGATATATTCCACTAATGATCTTAGAGTTTTTTCTCAAATTTCAGATCTGATTATGGTTTTCCTCTTGGATTATCTTTTGGAATGCAGTTTTGAGATCTTGACATGGTATGCTTGGATACTTTCCATGGTGTTCTCAGAACTTATATTAAGTCCACTGCAATGTGAATTTTCTTGACTTTTGATCTCTAATTTCAGGCCTGTTGGTCATCTTTCTCATTGTCTGGGATCAATTTCTTTCATTGGAGGCATTTGAAATCTTTCCATCAACTGCAGCATTTTGCTTTCTTTCTGTATTGTCTTTTAGACTATAACAAATGGAGGTTCTGATGTATGGTTGGTACATACCATTGAGCAACTATAATTGCATTTGGACTTATTTTGACTCACTACGTTTTGTATATGATTGACTGTTGTTCTCTAATTTCAGGCCGACTGGTCATCTTTCTTCTAGATTTTCTTGTAATGTCCCTTTTTTATATACTTTAGTTGAATACACACCATGAAACAACTGTAAATGCCCATAGGTTTGTGTTTTTCTGATTGGAATATTGTTCCATCAACTAATATACTTCTATTTATTTTCTCTTCTAATTATGTGTATACTTTTGTTAAATTTGATATTTTGACATTTTTCCATGAAGTAATCACAGACAAGTTTTGTGAGACAAATGTATTTTTACGTACAATGCATTATTCCACTGAATAGGGAAAAAATTTGTGTATCTTGCAAAATGTAAGAAATGAGGAATTCTAAAATATAGTCAATAAAATATTTGAAACTAATCTTTAATTACCATTAATCATGTATCACTGGAAAAGTTTGCAATAACATGAGAAGGAATTTCCCAAAAACTTAAACTACAATATAATAAAAAGTTCGCGATCAAAATAAAAAGATTCAAATTCAAGTCAAAATAAATTCACTCTCACAACTTGATATTGAAAAATAAGATTATTCAACCATTTTTCTCATTAATTGTAAATCATAGGTAACAAATACTCAACAGCTCATACCTGTTTTGTAATTTCTTTTTGAAGGACTTCTACACCAACTAATTTCCCTGCTGAAGTTTCAGAAGGCTGTTGTTTCCCAGCAAATTTCTTCTTTAGTTCCTCCGCTCTTGCATGTTCAATTTTAGCGAATAGCACTGTCGGTTCTCCAAGCTGGTGACCGGGTGAAAGCATTGTAACAATTTCGGGTGCACTATAAATAAAAGTACGAATATTAAATTGATAATCAAAAGTAGCGATTTAAAATTGTGGGGATCGCATACTTAAATTAAATATGTGGATAGAAAAATACATATTTTCTCGATCATTTGTATAAATTGATCTCGTAGCCGCCCTTGCCTAATAAAAAAAATTTTCATATTTTGGGAAGTGCGTTAGTTTTTCTCAGAATTTGAATCTTGAATAAAGACCTTAACATATAAAACAGAGGTCCGGAGACCGAAGAACAGTATTGTAGGTATTAATATTTTAAATCTTCGCGAAAACGTCAATTTGTGTATGGTGCATTATTAGACAGTTTCAAATAGTGAATAGTATAAATAAATAAGGATTCTGGATAAACCGTAAGTTAATAATACACATTAGATTATTAAATTGTCTCATTTAAAAATTAATATTACACACTTTTCAATATTAACAATACAAACATTTTATTTCAATTCATGTGAATTCAATATGGGTTGCAGTACTTTTGGGACTTAAGTTACGAAAATATTTTGTTTCTAGAAAAATTTAACTAATGGATTTATTAAATATTGAAAAATACTTACTCAGGATTCAATACGACAGTTTCGGTATTTAACTGTTTTTTCAAATTGTCGCTGGTATCGGGCATGTAGGGATGAAGCAACGTAGCTATTAGACAAGATAAATTACAACAAACTCCTATAACCGTACCAGCTCGCAATCTAAAAAAAAATAGAATCATTGAACTTAGTTTTATTGAGTTATCAACAATTCATTTACTTTTCGTCTTCTGTTCCCTTTAGTAACACCCAAGGTTGATTTGTTTGCATGTATTGATTTCCAAGACGTGATATCGACAAAATATGTCTTATCCCATCCCTAAATTTCGATTTTTCGAGTGACTCAATATACCCTTTATATTCTCTAGTACATAACGCAAGTAGGTTGTAATCGTCATCAGTTAGTTTCATCTCGGGTATCTTACTGTTGAAATTGTTTTTTGCAAACACCAATGCCCTAAAAAAATTTAACAATAAATTTACATACATAATTCAAACTACAAATGAGCGTAGAGAAAATGCTAGCGCAGCAAAAATTGAGATTTTCAAATTTTGTATAGCCTTAAGATTAAAGTTATGATGAATTAATTTATTTGCAATATACCGATGTATATTTCAATATAACTTCGCCGAACTTAACTGTTCGGCTGGATTGTCTGTCCACTTTACTCCAGTGTGGTGAAAGGGTTCATAGTTAATTGTAGGTGGCCGAGGGGCTGTTGAGCACATAGGCCTTCAGATAGATCCATTATGCCCTACTTCACATTAACAAAGACCGATGTACTTTGAGAAGCCTATCAGGCGCTTTGGCTTGAGCCCTTTGATGCCATTAGGCAAGTTGTGAGGCTGCCCAAATATTTAAACCATGCTCGTATGAGTGCAGGACACTCACAGATGACGTGGTCTGTGGTTTCGTCCTCTTCCTTACACAAACGGCACTCTGGATCATCCTTAATGCCCATAGTGTGGAGATGGCTTCTTAGATGGCAGTGTCCAGTTACTAGTCGGATTTCGCGCCTGTTTAGTTGGAGCAGTTATTTGGTGTGTGATGCACAAGGTCCATCTATATGTGGCTTAGCTTGTCTTATGCCAGGTGTCTCTCTCCATCTCTGCCGAGCCCGCCTTGCGAGTAGACCGAGAGAGGAGAACCAAGGATGGGTTCTGGGCCCATCGGTGAATTTGCCGATCTCAATCTGGTGAGTGAGTCCGCCTCGTCGTGGGGCTAGTGAAAGGGTGTGAGTGAGGATTTGTCTTTAGCTTGCTTTTGTTGTTGGTTTATTTTCATTTGTGCCAATTAGTTATCAATTAATACTGAAAGAATGGTGTATTAAAAATGATTGGAAATGCAGAAATAGTGACCTATCAAGATTTCAAGCAAAACCATAATAGCTAAGCAAGTTGATATAAGTGATACAATGTAATGGTTATCAAAGTACCAACAATTCAGGAAATACTTCCCAAAAACAATATGAAATGGAGGGAATCCAGCAAATTTAAATGGAAGAAATATTTTCATATGAATCTATAATTTTTATATATTATTAATACAATACACTATAAGATATTGGTATCTGAGTATTCTAGGAACGTACTCAAATGGTTCAATAAAGTGGACTCCCAGATTCATTTCTAAATGATTTTTTTATTTGGAATCATCTAAAACAAAATATTTATATACGTGGCTTTGAATAAGCTAAAAATCTCATCGAATTAAAAGCCAAAATAATTGAACTGTGTAGTAGAAAATAGTGAGAGATGAGACTATCTTTGTGTAGAGATTTCTATATTGTTTAGCTGAAAGAAGTGGATTATTTCAGCATCATACGTAAGATTCAGTTTATTATTGTTTTTCATCTAAATTTTCAGTTTATTTTGTTTTGATAATGATAATAATTCTATTGAGTAGGGTACTCAAGTGGGGTGGGAATCCAGTGGAACAATTGGTTGGAGATTTTATATTGAAATTCCTATGTACCACAAAAGCCCAATAGTGTGCCCTATAGCCCTATGTGCTTAGATAATAAATAAATGTTTAAGCTAGAATTTACTGTATATTACCTGTTAACAAAATTTCCCAAATTATTCAACAGTTCTGAATTGTTTTTGGTTACAAGATCATTCCAACTGAAGCTGGAATCTTGTGATTCTGGTCTAACATAAAGCAAATAAAATCTCCATACATCACTTGGAATTCCAGTATCTCGGGCATCAGTTCCAAATACACCCACTCCTCTAGATTTTGAAAATTTGCCATCTTCATAATTTAAGTACTCTAAAAAAATATTTATATTTCTAATGACCTAATAATGAAAACAAAAAATAGAAAAATTATAATAAAATGATAAAAATTTACCAATTTCTGATTAATTCCTTTGTATTGACCTGATTACCAATCTGTATGCCAAATTTGAACTTTCTAGGTCAGTCAGTGATAAAAATGACGATTTTTGAACATTAATATCTAAATAACCGTTTGAGATGTGTTTATGAAATTTGGAGGACATACATATCTAGCAAGAGTAGCAAGTCTCAATATTTGACACGTTTATTTGAAATAGTTTTTGAATTATGAAGGGGTCAAAAGTGGTGTCATATGGTTCATTTAATATTACACACGGTGCTGTTACTTGAACTTGGCTTGGCACGGTACCACATGTCTAGATAGCTTCTTTTAACAAAATGGTTGGTTCTGGCTTAATAATAGTATATACAATCACTTATATGTAAAAAATCAGATAATACCCAGAAATTACCTGTAGCCATAAGATGATTCACAGTGATATATCTCTGATTAGCACCTAACAGCATAGCAGGAAACAGTATAGCATGGAACGGTACATTATCTTTAGCCATATATTGATATAGTTTGATAGTTGTGTCTTTAGCTGGTTTCCACCATTTTTCATAATCTTCAGTGTATGATTTGCTGATAGATATGTATCCTAGAACTGCATCAAACCATACATAAAACACCTTGTCTTTAAATTCTTCTAAAGGAACAGGTACGCCCCATTTCAGATCACGAGTTATACATCTCGGTTTAAGTCCTTCTTTTAACCAAGATTTTGCTATTACTTCAGCATTGTTTGACCAACCTGAGCTTCTCAATTTTAACCAGTGATAAATAAGTGGTTCCAACTGGAAATATTAAAAATATATATATATACAACATTTCATTGTCAGCAAATGATAGTTTGTTTAAAGCACAATGTTAAAATATCAGTTACCTTTGGTAAATCAATGAAGAATTGATTTGATGATTTAATTATTGGTGTATTTCCACATATTTTACACCGAGGGTTCTTCAATTCGACTGAATTGACCAATTTTGAACAACCATCACATTGATCACCTCTTGCATCTGGATAATCACATCCAATATTCGGACATCCTCCTTCCACAAATCTATCGGCCAAAAATTTTTTACATTTCTCGCAATGTAATTGTTCAATAGATTCCATAAACATGAATCCGTTGCTATTGAGAGTGAGAAACATGTCCTGACAAACTCTAAAACAAACGATTTTCGAAAATATCAACATTGACAAAAATTTTAATCCTATTTAAAACTACTATCATTTGAGAAAAGCAAACAAAATTAGAAGAAATAACAGTTTGAATCGAAATCCCTCAACTTTGATAGTTGGCGCATATGATGGGAATGCCCAACTACAGACCCTTTCAAACTTGCAAATCCAGCCTGGTAAAGACCTGGACATCATTGAGGAATTGAGTGAGAAAGGAAACTCTTGAAGACTAGTGTTGCTAACAGAAACAAATAGTAAGGTCATTGCTAATACCTACATCCATGGGAAAGTAAAGTAATTTCTTTATCAAAATTTAATAACACAGAATACATTTACTTACTGAGTTTGTTGAGGATGTGAACTTCTACCGAATTTGTCAAATTTTATATTAAACCAATCATATATTTCCTTGTGAATTTTATAATATTTATCACAAATTTCCTGACAAGAGAGTCCTTCTTCCAAAGCTTTTGTTTCTGTTGCCGTTCCATATTCATCAGTACCGGAAATGTATATTGTATTATTGTTACAAATTCTTGAATAACGAGCAAAAACATCTGCAGATAAAACACAACCAATAATATTGCCCAAATGAGGCACATTATTAACGTAAGGTAAAGCTGAAGTAACGAATACGTTTTTCTCTCCTGGCACTGGAAGGCTAAAAATGACAATATATTACTGGTTGTATTGTAATGAGTTGTTAACACTTGTGTCAATTACTTACACTGGACCTTCAGTAGTTTTCAATTTAGGAAACTCTGAAATGTGTTTCTGCCAAGATTTACGTACAGCTTCTAATTCTTTCTGTGATACTTTTTCAGATTGAGGCTCATTTTCTTGTTTAGAAGCTCCTTTATTTGCTTTATCATCAACTGTTATTGAGAGATACTTAGCACCAAGAAGCAAAGCATTGTAAGATGAAGAAATATCTAATTTAAAACTAGATATGGCGTCCTACAACCATATAAATACATAAATATAAAATGTGGTCCATATGTATGGAATAAATTCAATTTTACCGATATTATGTACTATGTGAAAAAAACCTGAAACAGGTCGATTTTTTATGTTTATATTTACAGTATGAAAATATTATCCCTCTCCAGCACCGCCTAGAAAATTTTAAATAAGAAAGGGGGTTGTGTGGCACCTTGTTGGAAAGGGATTTTAGACCTCTGTTCAACAATATAAAGTTTTTTAATTTGGTGCAATTATAACTGAGAAAATTAATTTTTAAGATGTAAAATTTTGATAATGTCTTAATATTTTAGTTTTGTTTATGGAATTGTCAATTCCTTCATTTACAGGTCTTTCAGAGTGGCTTTTAAAATGTATTTTGTAGCTAAGTATATTATAATTATTTCTATTATTGAAATGAATTTGGCTGATTAATATTATATTCCCATTTTAGTTTCCGTGGAGTATGATTTTAGCCATTGTTCATTAAATTATTTTTTGTAGCATGCTGAGGAACATGTTTCATACTAGTTAATCATCAAATAAATTTTCTAATTATTCCATAAAATGTATTAGCATTGTCATTCAAAATACATGTACATAGCTTTTTGTTTAATAGGCTAAAGGTGTTGGACATTATTTTGATACATATTTGTATCTGGTGTTTATTGAATTATAGACTCTGGTTATTCCCTTTCCATATTAGTGTTAAAAACCACTGCAAATATGAATCTCTGCTTTAGCAAACATTTCTATCGTGAGATCCTCGGCATTTTATTAAGATGTGTCCCGACTACTGGCATCGAAAAAACCATATGTTGTTATTTTTCACCATTTTAAGTAGTCAAATATTATCACGTTATTCAATGAGTTCCAAATATTTCTATACTCAATTCAATGGTGTTCTGTAGTGGTTTGTATACTTTTTTACTTTTCTTGCTGTTATTTCTTTCATTTCAATTAGACTTGTGGATGACATTCTGTTTATTTATTTCTGGATTGCCTTCTGATGCGAAAAAGCTAATAGCTAAATATCCTCATATATTAGTACCAAAAGGAAATGTAAAAGTAGTTGACACGACAAAATACATTTTAAAAATTTACACCTAGTTTGAATGTTGCAATCATTCAGAATACTACATAATCAGTAGAAAAATGAATAACCCTCAATAGTCTATTAATAATGTAAAACGTTTTTATTTGCAGTTGGAATTTCCAAGAGATAACAAGCAAATTTCACGAGACCATAAAATTTTTTGTATCAGCAGCTGCATAATGATAAATAAAAAGATATAAAATTATGGGAAAACCTAATACATTGCAACAGATGTGTGCATTAGTTACATAGCCAATCACACATAAACAGATTATAAAGAAAAGATTATATGAATTACAGGAATTAATCTGAACAAATTTGACATATTTCTAGAAATAACTGATTATCATCAAATATGGAATTGCTACATTTTTCACTGTTACATCAGCATTTGTTTGCTAACAACCTAGATTTATGACACCAATTAGTCACTGATTTTAAATTAGTAACTTAGTAAATTGTTTTACCAATTTTCTTGATCCAATAAATAAGGGTGTTAATTCTGATAAGTTTCAGTTAACTTCCATCCCTGGAGATAACTTTCAGAATGTTTATCTTAGTCGAAACATAATGTAAAATAAACCAAAATCTGCAGGGTATTTAAAAAAAAAGGTTTCTAGGATAGATAGAAAACTGAAAAAAATTTGGGGTTTGCTCTCTAAAAAATTTTCGTAACGACATTCGTATTCAAGATAAAAGGCGTTGAAGAAAAAAAATACACATTTTTTACAATTTTGTCGCAACTACTGGCAACATTGTATTGAAATTTTATTGAATATGTTTTGGAAACTGATAATTCCAATAAATTTGTTTTTATTTTTGACTCTCATAGAGGGCGTTAGTTACACGGTTCGTACCTAGTAGTATTGAACATAACTTTTCCAATATTAGATTTGTTAAACAAAATTTCAAGTGACTTAAACATTTAATTTTACACCAAAAAGGTATTCTTGATAAAAAACGATACTGTGTACCGATTTCGGAATATTTTGATTTTGAAATTATGAAGTAATAACCAATACTGGTATGAAGTAATGATAATGTAATGTAAACAAAAAATCACAATATGAAAATTTAAAAATAAGGCTGATAACATAAAATAGAATTCAATTAGAGTAGGTGTACAAAATGTCGTCCGTTTTCACGAATACACAAGTTGGGAGTCAGCTATGAGGTCATTAAAGTAACATTGAATTCTGACTTTCAATTCTTGAGGTGAATTTACCTCTCTTGCATAAACTTTTTCTTCAAGATACGACCAAACTGTGTAATACAAAAGATTAAAATCGCATGGCCAAGGAGGTCAATGAATTGGAGCTTCTGCGCCTCTACCAATCCATCGATTCGGAAAATGGTTACTCAACCAATTAAGACACCTTCTATCAAAGTGCGGTGGAGCTCACCGTGCATAAAATATAGAGATCTTAGCTCGTTTAGCGTTAAATCTTCTAATATATCGAATAAGTGAATGCTAAAGAAATCCAGGTACATATCACCATTTCATTTCAATTTTGAGGTAGAATGCGATAACCTATAAATTTGTTATCTAAAGTCTTGTAACATATGACAAAAGTCCACTCTAACCGGTAGATCATCTTGCAAGAGCTCTTGGACTTGTCTGTAATGATAAGGATGTAACTGTTGCTCTTTATGTATCCAGCAAGTACTTGAAGAAGATATATTTGTTTGTCTTGTCGCATTCCTTACGCTAACTGTTAGATTTTGATCAATTAAATTTAAAATCATATTCGCTTCATTAACGATTCTTGTTGCATAATGCGTAATAGCTGCACTTGAGTTTCCTAAACACTCATCTAATAACATGTCAGTGTATAACTATCAACAAATGACAGTTTTCTATAGCAAAATCAGAGAAAATGCTATTGCTGTGTAAAATTCACAGTAAAATAATTATGGGTATTCAGCTATTGGGGGCCTTAGTATGAAACAAACAGTTCGAGTCCCAGAATCGCAATAGATGATCATCAAATTGTTGTTTGTTTCATACTAAATTATGATACATTTATTATTTGCTTGCCAATTCAATCAACAATTATGAAAAGATCAAACTCAGCACTCTTCCCTACCTCTTGTAGTACTAGGGTTGCTACTTAAGTTTTGAGATATAGTAACATTGATGTGAATAAGACAAATTTATCATCAAAAAGTTCAACATTTTTAATAGTGAGCATACGTGTTGTCATACAAGTACTATTTGAGCTATACTTGAAACATTCATCTTGGCTAAAAAATGAAAATAAATCACAATGATTTTCTATGACTTTCGAATTGGTTTTACCAACAGCAAGGTGCCGATCTTCGACTTTTGCTGATGAAGCACCATCTCGAGCCACCATATTTTGGTGGTTTTCTGAATTCGATCGTGGTGCACTTTGCTACAGAACGAATTTCATGAAGGTCGTTAATAATCAGCTGTTGTAACAGAAAACATCAACACTGTACATAAACTGATATGCAAGATCGCCATGTGACATAACATGAAATTGAGCCATACTTGGACATTAGTTCCACTCACATACATTCAATATTGCATGAATATTTGGCTGCCAAAAAGATTTGTTTCAATGTTGGATACCTCTACATACATACAAAATTCAATCGCGGTGCTTCAAAAGACGTTTATAACATCGTGACAGGCGACGAATCATAGATATATGCATATAAACCCCAAAACAAAAATGGACTGTATGGGTCTTTCAAGATAGGCCAAATCCATCATAAGTTGTCTGTGTATGAAGCAATTTCAAGCAAATGGTTGCCAGTTTTTTCGGAATAACTGGATATGTAGATGAATCAACAACATCAGCATGCAAAAAAATCAGAGAAACCAATTGAGACGAATCATTCTCCACCATGTTTTTGAACAGTCATAAAATGGAATTGATGGGTGATAGTACAGTACAGTACAGTTTGGTACCCAATGATTTCTTCTTATTTCCACAGATAGAAAATAAATTGCAAAGTTGACATTTTTCTTCATCTGAAGAGGTGATACAATAAAATCACATATTTTGGAGGTTCCTCTATCATAGTGGAAAAAATACTTCAACAATTAGTTCAACGCAAGCAAAAGTGTATTAATTTTAATGGAGAAAATACTGTTTCCTATATTTCCTGTTGTATCATATATCCACAGAGCCTTTTATCCTACTGTACTCTATATCAAAACTAAATGGGAAAAGACCCAAAAATGATATGCTATAGTTAAAATATGAAAAATCTCAGCATATCTTTGAAATATTGAATAAACTATAGATGTAGTTAAGTTAAATTTGTTTTTCCATTTAATTACTAAATAAAATATATTAGCTACCCTCGTAGTCATTCAATATCTATGGTAATATTGAAAATTTATATTCAAAGCCTGTTCACACAATTTAAATTAAAAGAAAAGCTTGAACCCTTTCAACTTGCTATATTATCAATATTTTGTTTAATAATTTTTGCATTATATGAAAAGAGTTTATCATCAAATATTGCTGCAAATATTCTTATTCTTGTTCTATTTAAAAACTTTGATAGCATGATGCAATAATTTTGTTATCAATGTCATATTTTAACTGCACCTATGTAATATTGATTCGGCACTATTTACAAACTCTTCCACGCTATTCTTATTTGAAAAATGTTAGCTATGGATGTAGTTACCTTAAATTCGGGAAGATTTGATAATGATGCAATCCATTTTGAGACATTTGGTAATGGTGATAGATACTCTTTAGAGCTTTTAACACAGGCATTAAGAGGATATAAACTGCACCAAATAGCAATATCTGCAGCTGTAACTGAGGTCTAGAATTGAAAAAAATTAATTATATTTAATTTTTTCTATTGGCTAACTTACCCCTACTAAGAAATTTTTGTTCTGCAGATATTCGTTTAAGAAATTTAAATCTGATACCAATGACAATTTTAATTTTTCATTTTTGGAAGTACCACCCAGCAAATTGGCCAAATGAGGAGATAGTGAGCTAGCCTCCCATTCTAATAAATTTGAAACTTCCTCAAAACTGCTGTCATTAGTTTGAAGGAAATAACATATTGCACTATTAGGAGAAAAAAGAACATTTTGATGATCTATTTCCACACAAGGTAGATGTTTCGGTTCCGGAATAGCATTGTCTAAAATGTATACAATTTATGAATATTAAAAAATAAAATTTTTCCTCAAAATTAAAACAATTTCCACGTGGGTTTTCCCATACTCACCATTAACGTTTACCAATTTTATATCAACTATTTGTTTCGTTAAATTTTTAGCTATAATTAACTTTAAGGTTGCTGGATTATTTTCATTTGTATAAATAGTAACCATTTTGATGTAATAACATAAAAATAAGTACACAACACCTCAACGATATATCGTTAAATGAAAAACAAAATAAGGGACACCGGCATACCGCAAAAAGTGACAAATAACCCATTCCACCAATGATGCCAAGTGGTTTAGGTGACGTGAGATTTGCAAGTAAATTGAGAAATTCTGTTATCAGGTAATTATTGATATTGTTTGAACAAATAAAATAACATGGGTTAATAATGCAACTTAAATAATGACTTTCGGCAAAAGTACGTACAATTGACGGTTATAAATATTCCAAAAAAATTACGAATGTTACTACTTTTACCACTTTCACTACTACAGTAGTATAGGTCATTTTGGAATGACGTCACAACCAGCCGCCATATTATTTAGGGGAACAAACATTGCACTGTTTACACTAAAATTATGGTTATATTGATGTTTTATGTTCGGTTTTTTTTTTGGCCAAAGATATTGATTTCAATCAAAAAAAGCGTTCGAAACAGTCAATTTTCCATACACAAATGAAATAAAGACTTTGCCCACCACGACAATATGGCAGACGTCTCAAATCACAATACTCGAAATGATCTATTGTCACTAATAGAATATCACTGCAACTACCATTTCTCGCTACTACTCCTCCTTACTCTGTAACTTCCTTCGTTCTTATTTATTTATTTTTTTTTTTTTCGATAATTCTCGAATTAAAACCAATATTGTGCAGTCTTTCTAGAATTCATATTGTTCAATACATTCCTTGTTGGCAGCTGCATGTGACAGAAGAAAACTTAACCTAATATTCACTTATCAATAGTGTCTTAAACCAAGAGCATACCAAGTTTTCTGTTGCCATGGCTGCAAAAATACTTTTAGTATTGCAATTATTTGTCTAGCAACATTGAATAGATATTTATACCTATTATACGAAAGACTTGTTTTATTGTTGACTGCCCAGTAGAGCCAATAATACTGGATATTTTATAGGTAAGTCGTTATTTTAGTCATGTCTGTAGCTTCATTTCAAAGTTAGTGTTATCATAGTTACTGTTAACACAGTAAGAAAGAAAAAAAATTTATTGTTAGTCTTTAGATTTTTTAAGTAGTATATTTGTATTACAGTATTTTCGTAACTATATGATATAATAGCTTGTCATGGTACCATAATTAATGAAAATTAAATATTTCATTAAGTATATATATATATATATATATATATATATATATATATATATATATATATAGTGAATATACCAGCAAATTCAGTATATATGTAGAACAGTTTATAAAGACAATTGTTTTTGCGAAATATTGATAAGAAGCGGCAACCCCGATCAAGAAAAATTTCTAGACTAAATTACCACACTAACAGGTATTCAAAAAATGGCGCGATTTGTTATACTGAATACTTTTTTATATATTGAGTTTGCTTTTGGTCTGAATAAATGATTTCAGATAAATGCGGCATATATAAAATTGTACGTGATGTTATGTTAATTCAGATTTAATCAACAATATGTGTATATCATATATCATAGTAATATATAAAAAATGATCTCAAAAATTATTTCTGATCCGTCTTTTATTTCGTAGCGTGAAGATAATAATTTTGACAAAAATTTAAAATTCTACGAATTTACAATCTTTTTCTAAATGAAAAATGTTTAAGTCATTGAGTTTTTTATTAATTTAATTCAGCCTTAGGTTTTCTACCAACATACTCATTATTGCGCATGTGTATAATCAAAATATCAATCAGACAATCGAATGGGCCGCCATTTTGATAAAGTGCTTTGTGTTTAATGTTACCGTAAAGTTATTGGAATGATAATAAACGCTTGGGACAACACTTAATTGATTGGAATCAAGTCTTCGGTTTTTACGGTATGCTACAATTTGTTTATAATTTATAGAATTTGTCTTTTAGCTTGTTTTACTAACTGTTTTTAAAACATTCTAAAGCCGCTTCTATCACAGTGTTTGTAAACACTCAGAGTAAAAAAGTAGAAGTGCGTCCGATATTTATGATAAACCGCATTGTGTTTTTTCAAATGTTTGTACAATTTTCCGTTTATATCGTTCACATATTTATTTTCTTTTAAGGCGGGAGAAAACTTATACTAAATATTAATATTGGAATTTTTACTTCATTTCAAAAATCAATAAGGTCTATTTTAGCAAAATCTCATGTTTTATACTTGTATATATTTCGGTATTTTAGATACCGACCACAAGGTAAAAATGGCACTGTTATTTTCCAAATCACAAGAGAAAAGTTTCGTTTTGCAAAAAGAATTACATCATTACTGCGATATAAAAATCAATATTGCATTCTACTCAGGTGTTACTCATTATTGAAAGATGCATTTGTTGGTTGTTTTCAATTTATTTTTATATGATTTGTTCAGCAAATCCATGTTTCTAATTAAGTAAATTTAATTCTGAGATTAAAAACTATAGAATTTTCAGTTATTCAAGATTAATTTTTTTAATTTAGCTATATTAAAAATTAAAGTCGGGAATTTATAATTAATGCCAAAAGTGTCAATCATAAAAAGGTATTTTATAAATAAAATTTCGTACAAATAAATAAAGCTAACTTTATTATTTAAGGATTTCAATTTTCTTTCTTTTAAATTCCTTTAACTTGCACAATATCTGCTAGATTATCTAAAAATCAGCTGCAACAGGGTGATGGAATTTTAATAACAAATATCAAATTTTGATTCATCATGCGAGCATATCTCTTCGCAACCTGGTATTGAACATTTCTTGTACATATAAATTGTTCCTTGAGTTACTAATTTCTGTCGAAATCCCGATAATTTTTTAGATTTATTCAGGTCAATAATTAAGCCTCTAGTCTCTTGAGAAATTTATTTAGTTTAGTAGTTTATTTTGAGAAATATTGGAAACTAAAATTTAATTCAGAAGGGTTCTTTGGTATCTGTTAGCTTAAGAAGTATTTGAACTTTAAGTTGTAACAACTTTGTTATTATTAAATATGATGCTTGTGAAATTTTGTTGATAATTATTTGGAAACATTCTAAATCCACAGTCCTACATATTTATTCACCATCCTAATGCTAATATTAATTCTCTATTTTCAACTATGACAAAGTATGGCCTGAAAATTGGAATGAACGATTAAAATTTTGTTCCAAAGTAGATGTTTTAACATTTGATGTTCAAAATAATTAGATTTTAAATTTATTTTACCAATTTAAATGATTCGCTTTATATATTCAAGAAAAAATCCAAAGTAAATTACAAAATAAAGTAGTACTTTACTTTCAAGTAGTAGCCCTTATATTTTTTAACAGTATCTGCAAGTCAAAATTAACAAATTTGCAGTTGCTTGAAACTTGCAACCTTGAATTCACTGTATTCAAATTGTACTGAATTATAGAAGAATAGAATTTTAATTGTTTTCCATATTCAGTTATCAAGGTCTAAGTTTGTTTAAAAAGAAGTTTAAGTCTTAGAACCATAAATTAAAAAGAAATACTAAAATTATAATTTATCACAAATCCCTGGAATTTTGAATTTAATACTGCAATTATTTGCTTTTATTACCAACTCAAGAACATTACAGAACAATTTGTTTAACTACTTAACTTATGATAATACTCATAATAATCAATTATTCGTGGACACATACAAGTAGTTTATTATAGAAGTAATATATTTTCTCAAATTACTTAGGTATTTCATCAATAATAACTATTTCATTTTTATTATAATAATAAAAATAAACCGTTTCTAAACATTCTCATTTTTGTATCAGTTCCTGTTTCAAGAAATTTTAAAACTGAATGCATATTTTTTTTATTTTATGGTTAGTTAATGCCACTTAATTTTTCCATTATATTGGTGACTTTCCAAATATAGTGATTATATACCAAAATTTTTATATTTATGTATAAAGGTTTCACATTTTTATCTTGGTATATTCACTCAAGCTGCAGTTAGCGGTATCTTGTGGAAACTATTTTCACATCCAGATGTAATTACTGCAGCAAAAAATTTTATCTCTAAATCTAATTTTGCTGACATTTTTCTGTTCTATATTATTCCATTTAGTTTGCTTTTGATCAAACTGAAAAATTGAGTATGTTTAACATTTCACTATTAACTAAGTTAATATGTTAATATGAGTAGCGTCTATCATAGACCCGCTTCTTCAAAATCTCTGTTGATTGTTACAGATTTTGGAATACTGTAAAGATAGGTGCTTATTAATTTTTTATAATATTTTTCAACATTTTTTATTTATATTTTTTTAAGGTTTTTTTTTTATTGATGCTGTTTTTTGCTTTTTATTATATGTATCGAAATTTTGATACAAACTTTTTGAAGTGTCCATCCTAATACTGAAA
Organism: Diorhabda elongata; assembly: GCA_026230145.1. NCBI lineage: Eukaryota > Metazoa > Arthropoda > Insecta > Coleoptera > Chrysomelidae > Diorhabda > Diorhabda elongata. The sequence continues at coordinate 7,994,448 of CM047928.1, forward strand.
GGTTACTAGAAATCAATCATTGAAACATGAAATCAAATTTTATTTCATGACTTTCAATGTTCGCCGTAATAAACAGCATTTTATCATATATTATTGTTTCAGGTTGCATGGCTAAGCATAATGTGGTTGCGAAGTGAGAAACGAAACAGAGGATTCTCCAAATTTTCTTTAACAGTGAATAAATCTAAAAAATCGGTGAGAAAAACAGGCTGGGTTCCTAAATCTAGAACACTATCATTATATAAAAATTGTATAAAAAGTGTTAACAAAAAGTTCATAAAAGAAAAAGAACCTAAGAAACCAAAAATTTCTGAAGAATGTAAAGAAAATTATCAATCACAAGTAGTCCCTCAATTATACGAAGAAGGGACTCAAACTATTGAAACTTTAAATAATGTCCCTCCTGCTAGTGAAATGTCAGCAACCAATAGATGTTATGAATACTATGAAAGTACACCATCTGGTCCCAGTTCTTATGAATCCCAAACTGATATGATTAATACTGACCTTCCGAAAGAGATAGAATATTCCACCATTGAATTAAATACTATAGAAAATATTAGTTATAGTGAAAAATTACAATATCACATCGCGGAGAAAAAAACTTGTGATTATCAGAAAGACAAGTACCCATATAACATGTTTGCAGAAAAGATTTGCGAAACTATGTATTATGAGTATCCTTCTATGAAAAATGATTACCCCGAATTGCAAATAGATATTAATGATCTTAATAATGTCAATACCCAAGACTTTACTAATATGTTGGACGAAGAAATGACTAAGGATGTTAATATGCAAAATGTGTATGATTATACTACATTGTATTCCTCAAATTTGCCTGATAACCATATGATAACAAGTGTTTCTTCTCAAGAAGTTGAAAGATTAGATAGACAACCCGAACACATTGAAGTTGAAGATACTTGGGATGCCTTCGATCCATATTTATTTATTAAACATCTGCCTCCTTTGACTTGTGAAATGAGATCAAAATGTCCAGCTTTGCCTTTAAAAACCAGATCCAGTCCCGAATTTAGTTTGGTAAGAAATTTTTATTGAATATTCCTTTTTTGTATATGGCTTTAGAAATTTTGCTGGAGTAAGGGATAGTATATTATTAAAGGTGTTCATGTCAAATATTTAACTTGCAGTGATTAATTGTTCACTATAAATAATAATAAATAAGAGGGATTTATAATAAACAATCTATTACTACAGGCTTATATAGGGTGAGTAATGATGAACTTTACACTTCTACTGTATATAGACTTTCTCTTTTTAATTTTTTTCATGATGCAGTACACTCCAATCAAATATTCAACTGGTATTAGGTAAACTTAGAAATACTAGGACCGACTTTGGGAAAATCAATTTAGGGATTCGTATTTAATGTTTTAAAATATATTAATAATGACAATGGGTATAAAACATTAAGAAATGCCAATCTCTATTTTTATTTGGTACAATTGATAAAATGTATTATTAGCTGACATAAAATTTCTATCATTTATAATCAACACACATTAACATATACATGAGGTTTGACTTTTCACTCAATTTATTATTTATTGAAAATAATGTCCCAATGCGATTTTTGTCTATAAATTCGAAATTGAAAAACAAAAATTGATTCTGCCCTTAGAAATAGTAAAGATGTGTTAGAATTTATACATACAGATGGTGCAGATTCTCATTTCAGTTGAAATATTCGAAATTTATAAAATTTGTTTGAATTATGTGATACATGATTATGGTTGTTCTATTTTTGGTAAGATTCTGACTAAAAATTGAATAAGAATGCGACAACTTTGTCGAATATATCGTTTTCATATCACTTATTGCATTTAAAAAAAATTATATATGGGACAATATCGAAAACGAATCCCTAAATTGATTTTTCTAAAGCCGGTCATAGAATTTCTAAGTTTAGCTAAAGCAATTGAATGCTTGATAGAAATGTACTGCATTGTGAAAAAATTTAAAAACAAATCAGCTGCTTAAACACTATGGCTAATTACCAATTTATATTCAATTTTACAAATCACTCTTTAAATTAATAAAGATGAGGAGTTGACACTTCTTAATAGCCACGACATTATCCCTGGGGGACTCTATATATAGTAGAAGTATGTAAAGTTCCTCTTGACTTACCCTGTATAATGAACCAGGTATAAAATTTGTAGGTGGTGGTTTTTGTGAGATGTGTTTAATTTAATAAACTGACTTTACAGTGTTATCTTCAAAGGGTGATAGCTTCCTTTGGAGTAACTTTTGGGAATGGTAAAATGTGTTAGATGGACATAAAATCACATTTAGTATCTGTAGTTTTCATTTAGCAAGAGAATTTCTGGACCCTATTTACTCGATTTTACTGATAGTTGAGTAATAAACAATCAAATCATAAAGTATAAATTATATATTATTCAGCTTAAATATGTATAAACAAACTAACTGGCTATGTACATTCAAAATTTACAATGAATTAGTAAAAATATTTGCAAAGTATGAAAAATTTGTTTACATTCTATTAGAACTTATGGTACTTAAAATTTTAATTGCGGTATATAGCCTACTAGGAGACTGGAGAAAATAAATGAGTTCATTAGTCCAGTATATTAACTGTTTTTTGATATACAATTATATTTTGAACCAAAATTAAATCGATATAATTTCCGAAATTTTTCAGGTATTAGATTTAGATGAAACGTTGGTGCATTGCAGTCTCCAAGAACTCAAAGATGCCAGCTTCCATTTTCCAGTACTATTTCAAGATTGTTCATATACAGTTTACGTAAGAACAAGGCCATTTTTTAAGGAATTTATGGAGAAGGTGTCCCAAATGTTTGAAGTTATACTTTTCACCGCATCTAAAAGAGTATATGCAGATAAACTACTCAATTTGCTAGATCCGGAGAGAAAATGGATAAAATATAGACTTTTTAGAGAACATTGTGTTTGCGTGAATGGTAATTACATTAAGGACCTCTCTATACTTGGTAGGGATCTGTCGAAGACCATTATTATTGATAACTCTCCACAAGCATTTGGTTACCACGTAAGTTTTGTTTATAAACTCAAATATTAGTTCTGATAAGTAAATGACCTTAACCCAATAATGCCCAGAATTATTAAATCTTCCTGTGATGATTAAAATAAGTGTTTTTTGTTAAAGGTGAACTAAACTATGCCATAAAAAATAAGCATAAAATGTTTTTAATTATAGTTTTTTATTTTGAGAGTGGGTCACTAGTTACCCTTTGGGCACTTAAGAAAATTAATAGAAAAAGTCTAATATATTTTTTTCTCAACAAAATAAAAGAAATGTACTATTAAAAGTTTCACATGTTTCGGAATTCATCAAAACACTTTTCATGTAGAGAAACTTGACAACTCTTGCATGCTTTAGTGTTGTTACATGAAGACAATACACATTACACATCACACATCTGTTATTGCAATGGCTAAAATTAATGAATTGACGTTTGAATTGCTACTTCATGCACCATAGACTTGAAAAATGGCTCGGTAGTCTAATATTTTGCAACAATGATGATGTGATTACTATTTTGAGGAGCTTGATAATTCTTGTTATAAAAAGGGCATCTAATTTATTGAACATTGCTGGAAAAATTGTATGGAGCTATAAGGAGGTTACGTTAAAAAATAAATATATTTTTTTCCAACATTTTTGTGTTTTCTTCCGGGACTATCGTCATATGTTTGTAACCATCAATAATGAAAGATATCCCAAGATTTTAGTTTCACACTATTTATATAGTATTGTTAGCAAAAAAAAATTAATAATTGTAGTCACTGGAAGTTTCCACACATCTATTTATAGCAAGTTCATAAAACTGGTTATTTTGAATGTTTTTCAAAAAAGTTTTCTTTTTTCAGTTGAATAATGGGATTCCTATTGAAAGCTGGTTCGAAGACAGAAGTGATTCTGAACTCATGAAATTGGTACCGTTCCTAGAAAGTTTGGTAACAGTGGTAAGTACTTATTAATGTATTAAAATCATACGTTTATTGATGCGGAATATGAATGGTTTTTATCTGTCAATTTTTGCGTTGAAATTGATATTTTTGTTGATAATATGTTTTATATTTTACTGCAATAATTGTTAACACCTTGATCATCAGATTTAATTTCACAGACATTACATTGCTTCAATTCCATTTAAGCTCCTTCACTTTTTCACTTAACTTTCGCAAAACTTCTGCTTGAATCAAAACATGGTCTAGTGGAAACCAAAATAAATATTGTTGAAAATGTCAACAATACAATACAATTTTAAATAACTTTCAATTGCTTACAACTGGCACGTGCACTTCGTTTGTATTTTTCTTTACAACTAGTAATGTCCCTGTTTTAGAGTGAGGTAAGCGAAGGTTGATCGTGCCATCTAGCATCGAGTAGCAGAGATATTTTTGAACCTGTTTTACTGGTAGATAGGTTTTGTTTAACTCGATTTGGTCGATTTTTGAGTTAACTCTCTTTAGATCTAGATGTGCGATATGTAGGTGTGGATAAAGTATAATCAACACATGCACTTTGCCTAATACCTACTCAGGTAGTACAACACTCGCTTATTACAAATTATTATTCATGAATAATAGCTATAATTATAATCTTAATGTTGAATAATTCTATTTTATACTTGATAAAAATTATCTTTAAATGTATTTGTTGAATTTTCTTCATCTTTTTTTAAATTTACCTCACAAGGTGAATAATTTATGACATATTTTGTCACAAATAATCTTTTTAATTCGATTTCTTTCTTATTTTGATACTGATAGATTTTGATGCTAATAAAATTACATTGCTCAAAGAGTGGATTGAGAATCCAGCGATACAAAAATGTATCGCAATGTTCAATGGAAATTAATGTTGGTTTATAGGAAGTAATTTGGTTAAAGGTTTTAAATTGAAATTTCTCTATTTTTCAATACTGTAAACTTACACATTATACTAATAATTTTTTTACAGAAAGAAGACGTCAGACCGCACATTCGAAACAAATTCAAGCTTTTTAGCTACCTACCCCCCGATTAAAATATATAAGCATAGACAATCCTGTTTTCGAAAATTTAAGATGTAATACTCTGTACTTTTCGTTTATGTTTCAAAGTACTGGCTAACTATTATGTCATGTGCCTTTTTGGATCAATGCAAATATATTTAGGGGATTTTAAAAAGTCATCAATATCATCATAAAACTAAATAAAAAAATATAAATATTATGGTGGATAATGGAAAGGAAAAACAAGTTCATATGTAATATGAATTTTTAGAAATAAATATATATCCAATATCTAAAATTATGAACTAAAATAGGAGATTAAAAAAGAGCTGCTACAAAGAAATATAGATTCGATGAAAATATTAAATAATTCCAGTAGTCCAGTATCATCAAAATAAAAAATAATAAAAAACGGACAATTTAATAATTTACTAACAAATGCAGTGAAAATGGCCTAACTCCATTTATCTTCAAATCGAGATATTCCTGGGTTTGCGTTTCAATTTAGGATACGATATAATATCAATTTAATGTAATTGTTATTCAAATAACGCAATTGTCCAAAGTCTGAGGTTAACTTGTAAATACTAATTAATTAAAATCACTGCTATCACTAGTAAATATAAAAATTTAAGTAGAAATGAAGTTAGGCCTCTTTCAAACTAAACGGTTCGATGATTGAACTAACTCTGAAAACTTATGTTTCAAGAATTTGCTTGCATTGAAGAAAACTAAAATGCTTTACTGATTAAAACATGAAGTTGTACATTAAGGTGTTCATTATTTCCCAAATTGGATTTTGTTCTGCAAACACTCCTCAAATTTTTAGGTTATGACCTAAAAAAAATATCAGACACAAACCAGCCCTTAATATTCACATTAACCAGTGTTTATATCAATACATTTCACATTTAAATAACATGGGATTTTTGCAGTTTATTTTTTTCCACCGAAACAATTGTAGCTAAAAGAACTATTTTCAATTGAACCGAAAAAAGATTACAATAGTCAGTATAGTAGGTTATTACAAAACTAGCGTTTGGATAGATATTTTAAATTATATAGATTGAAATTTAATTAAATACTTTGTACTTAAATTGGTGACTTTTTAAAAATCCTCTAATTGAAATGATAATACTGTACAAGGTGAGATTTTCTTTCAAGGTTGTTGATTGTGAACAGTTGTGCAATAATTGGTAAAATGTGATGAATAAATTGGTTTTTAGAGAGTTATGAACAATGTATCACTTGTACAGCGTTGGTCAGTATTTTATTTAAAAGATCTTTTATAAAACCTATAAAAATAGTTTAGAACTGTACTGTAAAGCTCTTATAAAAAATGTATATAGAAGAAAAAAATTAGTTATCTAGGTTTCTTGTTAAGACAAGAAAAAATGTCGGATCCATAGATGATTAGTTGCAATAATATGCACAAAACTTTATTTGTTGTTTGTTATTTTAGGATTAGTTATAAGTATTATATTTCTATGTTGTAATATTTTATATTTTATTACATTAATCTCATTTTCCAAAAACAAGTATTCGAATAATCTGTTAATTTTTGAACTTGTTTATTTGCACTGTTTATTAGTTATAGTTGTATTTTTACAAATTAATCCAATTCACAAATTGAAAATCCCGAAAATAGAGAAAATACTTGTAAAAATACGAGGATGGTCCCAGAACTACCTAGCCCAATAAAGAAAACACAAAAATGTTTTTTTATGTAATCTCCTTTTTTACTCCATACACTTTCCCCGCCGTTGTTCAATAAATTCAGAACCCTTTTTATAACAAGAATCGTCAGGCTCCCCAAAATAACCTTTAACCGCCAACATCACCTCTTCACTGTTGGAAAATCTTTGACTACCGAGCCATTTTTTCAAGACTGGGAACAGAAACTGATCCGAGAGGGCTAAATCTTGCGAATAATGTGCATGAATTAGCATTTAAAAAATTAATTTTGGCCATTACAATAACGGATGTGTGAGTTGGTGCATTGTCTTGATGAAACAACACTTTCTTCTTAGCCAATGCGGGCGTTTTTGCTTGATTTCGTCACTCAAACATTTTATCCATGGTTATGAAACGGCGAAAAAATTCGGCTTTATTTCTGTGAAACGTTACCAAATACTCGATGAAAATATCTTCACGACGCTGTTTTTGTTCTATTATGAGCGGCATTTATCTTGCGCACAGATTTCGCTTGTCCAAATTTTCATTCAATATGTGATGTACCGCACATTTTAAAATGCCTTAGCACTTTTAGTCGACAATCATCAAGTATCGCTTTGTAAATTTTCTGGAGTCGTCACGTCTTTTGGTCGACTACTGCTATGCTGGTTTTCGTCATACGGCCTCGTTTAAACTCTGCTGCCCAATATTTTACTGTTGATAACGAAGATGCAGTCTCACCCAAAGTAAATCTAGTTCAGCTTTTATATTGGTTGGGCTAAGGCCTTTAAAATAAAAGTATTGTATCACATAATGATGACCAATGCTTTCGATGTTTACAAATTCGATGGAAACGTTCAATATTAATGGCTGCCAAAAAATACTAAACAATGTGACGTCGTCAAACTTTAAGCATAGTATAGAATGTATAACAACTATTGCCATTCTCTAGGTCAGGTACTTCTAGAGACCATCCTCGTACGTGCAATATCTAATTTTATCTCGAACAATGTCTTGAAAAAATTAGGAAAACTGTTTTTCATTACATATTTATTTTTTTAGAAAATTTTAAAAACAATTTGTAACGCTACATGATGGTTTGACGCCAAACCTCAGGTATCGGATTCTCTCGGGCGCTAGTTTTTTGTCGTGGTATTTGCTCCGGGTGATGCTTCTATGACGGTGGATGAATTTCTGTATGTCGGCGAGGTACGTGGCGGTACTTTCCTGTAGTTGGTGAACTCTCCTGCTAATGGCTACTTCCATGTCGAAGTGGTAGTTAACAGGAAAGAAGAAATCCCGGAAGGCGGCTCAGAAAGCTTGCCAGCTGGCTGAATATTTGCGGTGGTTCCGGAACTGAAGCGCAGGCAATCCATGTAGAAGTTCCGGCATAGCTTGCAAAAGCCGGTCCGGTGAGTTGGCTTGACATTCTCGGATGACATATTTCGATGTCATGAGGCCTCCTGAAGTGTTTGCGAAGGTTTTCAGCTCTCTCAAAGGTTGGAATCATTTTTAACGGCATCAACTTTTCTTATTCAACAGAGTCTATACACCATAAAAATGACTGGTTTATCTTGAACAAGACATTCGAGTACCACATGTTAAATAAAAACTAATGCACTTTGTACTGCACGGCCAATATAATTACCAAGGGCGTGTTCGCCACCCTTTCTGTATACCGTATTAACCATTCAAATCTTCTATTTTCTGCTAAAATAGTATTAAATATTGGCCATTATAGTAGCCGTGGTATATTTTTATGTCTTTTTGTGGCCACTATAATCAACGGTCGAACTCAACGTGCTAAAGAAGACGAAATTTCTTTCAAAATTATTGTTTTTTAACAGTTTTTTTTATCATGTAATTTTTTCTGTACTGAAAAACGGTTTTGATGTATTTTTCTAGACATTATTCCTGACTAATGAGCTGTGGCACGCATTTTCAAGAGCTTTATTACTATTTTTTACTGTGTTCAATTATGAATTAGATTAGACAAAAAAACTCTCAAGTAGGGTCTCGACATACCCAAGACGAATATTACTATGTATGATTTGATGCTGTTAATGTCCAACACAAGATATATGTGTACTTTTAACCTAAATATTACTGAAACTTTTTATTAACCCAAGATAACGGGACATATTTCGGAACACACCATTACGGGATTATGGTAAATTATACGATAATCCCGTATTTTACGACGGTAGTACATACTAGGGCTGGGCAATTATCGAATAATATAATCGATTATATAAAGTAATCGAAAATAATCAATTTTCGATTATTCGAAAATCGGAAATAAAGCTTCAAAAGAACGATTGTGGGTTGATTCCTACAAGAAACAAGTTAAAGAGCGAGTATACCACCAAGAACATACAGAAGACACCATGGTTTGATTCCCAATAAAAACAAACCGAATAATGAACCTACAGAAGATATTTGAAAGTAAGATCCGGATATTGAATTATGTTGAAATAATTATTCAGAAAATAAATTTTTTAATCGTTAAATTGATTATATTATTTGATAATTTTAACGATTGTACGAAAAATAGTGTGTATGCTATAGCTGCGAAACTTTTTAAATACCTCAAGATTATCGTATCGATATTTTTATATTTTCCGATTAATCGATATCTTTCGACTATTTGATTTTCGATCAATCGATTACCGATTATTTTGCCCACCCCTAGTATATACCCGCATTTTACGAAAATCTAGAAAATGAGAAAACAAAATATAAATAAAAAGTTCAAATTTCTATTCTATTTATACAAATGTCTCCGCGATGCTTCCAGCAAATCGGATGTTCACATTTTCCACGTTGGTGTCGTCCGTCTTTTTTGACTTGGGCAGTAGAAACACGTTTTGCGGTTTTCATAATCCATAATTTTTCGTATTTCTTCTTCTAATTCAGCTTGAGATAATGGCCGTTTTGAAGCCATTCTGCAGAAACGACATATCTTCAGAACACCATAAGTAAAAATAATAAATAATTACTTACACGTCTCCTAAATGCAGCAAAACCGCTGTTCACAATATGAAACCAAAAAAGCTCCCGTTAAAACTAATCAACGTTTATACGGGGCTATCGTAAAATTGAAGAATAGAGTACAAAAATCTGCGATTCAATTGACAATAATGCGATGTTTCGACCACTGGAGTCTAGCTACCAACTAAATATTAAGGTACCGAAAGTCTCGCCCCAGTGCGATATCCGGAAACAAACGAAATATTAGAACTATTCACCATCGTAAATTTTACGAATTTCGCATTATCTAGGGTTAATGTTATTAAATATTTGTTTTCTTCGATCCCTATAGCAAAATAGTTTGATATCCATTACTGCCGTGACATCTTCTAATTGACAGCTTAAATAATGTAAAATAGTACAGAATACTGCATGCCTTTTAAAAAGACAGTAATATCTGGGATTATAATTGATCACCGAATTCACAATATTTGCAAAAATCTGATTGGGTATAACTCTATTTGAAAGTCGCTTCATTCGATTTAGTTTTATTTTAATTCGTTATTTTATTCAAAGTGAAATAAGGTGGCGCTTCATTTTGCATTATTTAAAATCCGTCTCTAATACATGTAACCATTGTTTATAGAGGATGTTCAAAATATTTATTCCATTGTCGGTATCAATATATAAGCAATTTTTAAGTAATTAAATGTCTTGAACATCGTATTGATAGATTTTTAATATTACCGATAAAGAAGTAGATGAAATATTGTATATCAACATAAAGCACTTTTGATGAATATTTATTTTTGTTTATATTAAGATATTACCTAGCATCTAGGTAAAAAGGAATATTTAGGTTCAAGTTAGAATATTGAAGAATCGTATGTCATGATAATCAAAATGTTTTTGTTGGTCTCATATTTATTAGTTGGCTTTTTTTTATGTTTCTGTGATGTCTTTTTCTTGTTCCCTATTTTTTACTAAGGTCACAGACTAATCTGATAAATTAACACATTGTCGACAGATTTAGCCAAACTTTTCCAATGTCATCATTGCCAGTCCAAATTTTTGTCACATCTCTTAAGATTTTCTAGAAAGTATTAATCAGTCTGTTGAAATTATACAATTACTTCATATCTCACAAACTGAGATTTCCAGAGAAGTTTCATATTTGAAAAATGATAAAACTTGCTAATACTTACAATAGCTTCCAGTGCCCACCGCTACAAAGGTATTTTTACATTTTCTGTTTCGAAACCACGTTTTCTATCAGTTAATTTCTGCGTTTGAAAGGAATACTCAGCATCGACAGATTTTTTATATACATGTTATTTGATGTATTCGCTGTTCAAAAATTCATTTCTCTTATTGGGTTTTAGTATTTATTAATTGTCCTTTCAATGGTAGAGTTCAAGTTGGTTTCACTCAATTTTCAGTTTCATGTTTCAGCTTCGAATTTAACTTTTACATTTGATCTATAAGGAATCGGCTAAATTTAGTGACTAATGATACGAACAGTATAAATGTTTTCAATATCTTCGATGAATGACTGCAATAATACTAAAATTCTTCCAATATTAATTGCAGATTATAAAAACTGGTTCGAAACCCTTTCCGACAATTCTGTTTGATCTACTATAGGCGTAGATACCTCGTTTTATTAATTTATTATTTTTATAAATACTTTTTAAAATATGTATATCTTAAGTGAGAAAGTATTCGTTAAAAGGCAATCGAATCATTATAAATTGGACGGTATTCTACACCGTCATTTACACAGATGCACTTAATTGTAGTCCTACTTGGAACTTATAATACCTCGTTGCTACAACCGAATTATAAAACGTAAATAGACGAGTAAAATGTACCTGCCTGTAAGGGAGTTTGGTTTAAACAGGGTACCAGGCGTGAACTGAGCCTTTTTTGTACTCCATTCGTCTATTAGAACTTCGGTAGTCTTTTATCTGACACAAATAAATTGCTGAATTAAATAAATCTCACCAATCCACGCCACTACTTAGCGCAGATTGTCTAGCAGGAATATTTCAAAGAAATTGTGTGCATACGCCTTCCGACAGTTTTGGCCAATAGAAATGCATTTATGTTTACGATTCGATGTTTTGATTGGTAAACAGTGGAGATGATGAGTCCACGTAGACTGTCGGTTTGTTAGATGTTTAACGAATTTTATTCGAGGAGTAAACATTATTTTTTATTTCTTAATTTGGTACGAGTGCCGTGCGTATTTATAAAATATGGATTGTTCGTCGCATAACTATCTTCTGTAATTTATATTGGAAGAACTATTAACTGCTGCCATAAACTACTATTAGAGTATGCATTTGAAACAGTCTTTTATTTTATCAACAGCCGCAGTACTTGAATAGTTTGAGTTTCTTGTTTATTTAATCTCACAAGGTAGCACAGTACCTGCTAATACCTTCCGAAGCATTGTGTAAAAATGTATTCAGAATATTTTTACAAAACCATTTGAGTGTCTTTTATTCTTTCTCAGATCTAGAGCTGAATGTTTTATTATATGCACATACAAAAGTTTATGACAGACAGTTAGCACTCATAGAATCATTTGTCGAAGTCGTTGAAAATTTTAAATGTTATTGTAATGCAATTTGAAACAATCAATTTTATTATGTAAAGTTACATATAATAGATATACAGTAGACTCTCGATTATCCGAGATAATTGGAACCGGGACCTCATCGGATACGGGAAAACTCGGATAATACGAAAGTTAAGTTCAGTTATGGTAAAAAAGACGTAAAACTGGTTTATTGGAAGCAAAAACATAATACAGACCTGTAAGCGAGTGGACATAATAATTATTTCTTAAAAAAGTCTTTGGTCGTCTTCTTAGACTTAAACCTCTTACCTCGATTGGACGATGCAAAGTTGCACCAACCCTGTAGAGACAGGATGTCGTGGGGCGTACACTCGTGATAAATGTTTCCTCGTCGCCTTTAAAGTTCTTATGAAATTCAAGCGCCTTAGTGTGCGTTCACATCACATCGCGCCGCTCGAGCTTCGATCTTGTTCATTTTTTTGAGCGGCAGCTTTTGCAATGTCATCGCGCGCGTTGTCCTGTTCAAATTGGTTAAGCGTCGTTTTAGTTAGTTTCTAACTTACGAACCAAAAGGACGTAATGAATTTGGTATCCAAACGATCATTACTTATAGAAAGTACACGATTGCAAAGGCTAATTTTAAAGAACAGCAAAAAAATACAAGGCGTTCATGAACTTAATAGAAATAGACTTGCTTATGGCGAATTCCATCACCTTTATCATGAACTTCGCACTGATCCAATAAGATTTTTTTAGCTTTCAAGAATATAATGGGTATGCAATACAACAAAACGTTTAGGTAATATAAATATATATTTATTTACCTGGAACTCCTACAATTTGTGATAATTCATCCCATAATTTTGCTACCATTTTCCTGTCTTTGTAGGAAAGGTGTCAATCGTTCCAAAGGGCTGGCCTGGTTTAAATTTCCGATATTAATAACTCACGATCAATAATCTCATTTTGCGACGTCATTTTATTAAAACTAGAACGTATAGATTGGTCGCACTTCGACTCCATACTGAATAAAAATATAGACATGAGCGCACCACAAAAGCGATGCCGCTCAAAAAACGAACAAGATCGAAGCTCGAGCTGCGCGATGCGTTGCATCGCAGATGTTGAGTGGTGGTTTTTTTGCAATGTGAACACGTCCATTTAAAGTCTATAACCAGAAAGATTTTTTATCACCGCTAGAGCGGCATCGTTCGACGCTCACAGCTTGAGCATTGCCAATGTGAACGCACACTTAGACTGTAGCTCGGCCTACTCACAGGACTGCCTACCCTCGAAGCTGGGAAAACCACAAAAAAAGGGCTTCGCACGTATGCTTCTAGGCACCTTTCTTCAAAGTCTTTGGACTACGGCTCGACGGCGGTTGTTATTGTAATATAAATAAATAACCATCGCGGTTCTCCGTAGATGTCTCGATATTAAGACAGGCTCAGTTAATCGAGACTCGCATAACCGGGAGTTTACTATATGTATGCACTAAAAACAACTATTAATAATTATGTATGCCTTGATAGACATTTGAATGTTTTGGTTAGGTTAGGATGATACATTGATAAAATGTAAAAGCTGAGGTGTATTTTGTATCCACAGTCAATGATTTATGTTTTCTTAAAAAGGATTTGAGTATATTTTTTTACATCGGAAATGTTTTATTTTAATCTAAAAGTAGGACTAATTTTTATTGTTATTCATATATACCTTGTTTTGCTGTTATTTCTAATGGATTTGTAGAATTTACCATAATAAAGTTTACAAAATCAATTTATTTTGTTTTTTTTTATGTTTTAAAGGATTTGAAATTTAAATGCAATATAAATGTTGGAGTTTCCGGCACATTTCAGTTCTTTCATGCACCCTACACCTCAACCACAAAAATAATCTGACTGCCCCGTTTTTTAACGAAGTTTCTATGGCCAGCATACAGAAGTTTCAATACACACGAGAGTTTTGAAAATAAAAACTAATATATACTAGGATATATTGAAAAATTCTTAGCCTACTAAAGAACCGAAACAAAATTCCAATGTCAAAATATTTTATTACTCAACATATTCTCCTCTTAATTGGATACATTTATTACAGCGAACCTGCAACGTCTGTAGACCTTTAAAAAAAATGTTTCTTCTTGCTCTGCAAACCAGACCTCCACAGCTTTTATTACTCCATGGCAATCCCAAAAAACTGAAGCAAGAACTTTTCCAGCAGATTTTTGTACACAAAACTTCTTAGGTCTTGGAGAACCAGAGTGTCGCCATTCTATCGATTGTTGCTTTGTTTTTGGATAGTAGAATTGTACCCAAGTCTCATCCATAGTAACAATTAGTAACATAGTAACAAGGATATTAAGCATATCTTCGTACCTCTTAACCCTTTTAAATACAGGTACTTGATGATGGCACGATACTCCAATTTTTCGATATTCACAATTTTGGTTTTGGTTTGCTTTGTTTTTGGATAGTAGAATTGTACCCAAGTCTCATCCATAGTAACAATTCGGTTTAAGAAGTCTTCATCGTTTTACAATCGAGCACAGATCGAACGCGATGCTTCTACTCTTGCACGCTTTTGGTCAACACTCAAACATTTGGGGATCCATTTTGCAGCAATTTTTCTCATCTCCAAATTGACGTGAACTATATGATGAACGCGTTCGTATGAAATATAATATCTGAAGCACTAATATTTCAAATATTTAGTGCTTCAGATATCCGTTTTAGCCCAATTCGACTGTCTGATAAAATCATGTCATAAACTGCATCGATATTTTCGGGGACTGACCCAGAAACTGGCCTTCTCGATCGGTCATCATCTTCAATGGAAAATTAACCTCTTTTGAAGCTTGCAGTCCAATTTTTCAAGGTCACATTCGAATGACATTGATCACCAAGGATATTAAGCATATCTTCATAAATCTGCTTACCTCTTAACCCTTTTAAATACAGGTACTTGATGATGGCACGATATTCACAATTTTGGTGGACATTTTTCTTCTTTTAATTTATTGTGTAGCTCTGGTTTACTTTTTGATGTCACTGACACTTCTAATAAGTTATTGTTCGTTGCTATGGTAACGCAATATTTTTTTAAGGCATGGAACTGGTCTAGGCTAACTAGATACCAATACATCGTCGTATTATTGGATATGGCTTGATTGTTTTTCAAAATGTTCTCCGTGGAAATTAATACACTTTTGCATGCGTTTGAACCAATTGTCGCAGCATTTTTTCGATTTCTATTCGAGTACAAAACATGTGAGAAAAACGTTGAACTCGAAATTTATTTTTGATTTGCGGAAATAAAAAGAAATCTTTGGTTGCCAAACAAGGACTTAACGGCGTATAACCCATAAATTCGATGTTTTGACAATTCAAAAACGTTTGTGTGATGTGGAAGCATTTTATCTGATATGTTCTTCACGAAGAGATATGAAATTAGATTCATAATAATAATAAACGTTTTTTGAATGCTTCTAGATATAATAGCTATTCATTAATATCAAATTGTTTACCGGATCCATCATAGTAAGTTCAAAACTTGAGGAAAAACCTTGCAAAATCGATTATTCTCACCACTAATTTTTAGACTTAGTAACTGATAAAATTCACTTCTCTCCATTATTTTTGTTATTAAAAACACTTTTTTTTACTATAAACAGGCACACGATCGATAACTCAACAATCCGATATATATCCACCAAGCAAAATGTACGACTCTCAAGATCAACTGTTCGAACCTTGAACAAATTCGTTTTCATGCAAATGACAGCTGAAAATGACATAATAAGGTTATGATAAGACATCCAAAAGAACGTATATCATAAATTTTGTTGCCAAAGTTTTTGATTACTGTTAATGACGTCAGAATGAAGATTAACTTTATCGACTGTACATACAACAACGGTAATTTAATAGTCCTAAAGAATAAAAACAAGATTTGGAATAACGAAATTTTGATTTTGTCAACAAAAAAAAAACATTTAGCTCAGCTGTTAAGTGAATTCATAATTTTGACACAAATTTGACATTTCGAAAGTATTAAATATGTTCTCGATACAAGTGTATAAATCTCTATTTAAAAGAAAGTATCTTTCAAAGCTATTGAATCGTTATGCTTCTAAAAATGTGCGGTGGGAAGGAAATTATAATGATTATCATCAGCCCGAAGGAAATTGGCAGATAAAATATGCAGAATTACAAAAGAAGCACAATAAAAATCTCGTTTTTGGAATCGTTTTTTTCATTGGATCCTTCTATTTTGGCAAAGTAACAGGAATGTGGGAAAATTACGATTTCTTTCCTGATAGACCTGCAGACTCAAATTCTTACAAACCTGAAGAAAACAGTAATAAAAATAGTAAACAATAATTTATATGCACACTGTTACATTTTTGTATTGTAAATCGTATAAAGTTGACTGTAATTAGTTTCCTAATTAAAATACATTTATGTGTTTATAAAACTTATTATTTCTTTAGGATAAATACAGTCACAAAATAACGAACAAATCAACATAGCAAAACACTATGATACTTTTAATGCAACTGGTACTTGAAATTGTGACCTCTACTAATTCTCCAGAGACATAAAAGGCAACGTCTACATGTAGCTTATGACTAAGGGGTGTGGCAATGGAGCAATATTGTGTAGGATAAAAAATATGAACGCCTGGTACAGTCGATACCATAAAGCGTTACACTTTGGAAGTCTTTGCTTCGATGACGATTGTAATAAGAACGGTTTTAACATCAATATCAATGTATGAAACTGCACCAGCCCTCCATAGGGCTGGTTTAATTAAAACCTGCGGGGATTTTTAGCAAAACCTTCAACCACTTTATAAAATATCATTAAAATTATTCAAGTTTCTATTTATTATAGCTCTGTGTACACTCATCATGGCCAGACCATTAAGGCGTTCTTCTGCCATGGTGCTTCTTAGTCATGTTTTTAGTCTTCTGAGGCTGCTAAAGGATCGCTTTACTGTACAGGTCGTGCATGATAAAGCTTTCAAAATTTTTAATCCTTTTTCCGTTTCGGAAAAGAAAGAATTTGTTTCTTTTAGGACATCAACAACTGTTAGATTTGTTAGATTAAGCCTATCGTGCCACAATTTCTGTCAAAGTTCGATTTCATTCTTTATGTTCGGTAAATCATATCACTGGGCAATAAATTCACAAGTTTAAGATTTTCAGTTGTCATCTTTTGCATCTGCGCCGGGTATAACTTAGATAATCCGAATGATGGCGTATTTTCTTCAAAAAAACGTACTTCAAGGGAGGTGGTAATTGAATCCAAGTATGGTATTACTAAAGACCTCTTCCAGTATTCTGAAGGGATTTCAGCTGGATGATTGCTTCTATGACGTTGTTTCCTCGAAATACGCGCCATTGATGTAATGTCCTCCTCCAGTCCGACTTTCTGTGCAACAACAGCAGCTTCCTTTATAATTTCGTCTATTACTTTTCACGGTGGTTTTTAATTAAAAGTAAAATCCTTTTAACGTGTTTCGAGGTTTTGACTACGTCTAAAGCTACAAATTGGACACAAACTATACAAAACTAACGTTAATGTTGGTGAACGGCTGTCGTAGAAATAAATGCAATACACACACACAGTCATACACACCATACCTACCTACATATTTTTACACAACATTTTTTTGCAAATCTGATATAGTTGTGATGAAAATGACGGTGATTTTAAAAACGGATGTCAAAATCTTAATGTTATTCTGAATATTTCAATACTTTCTACAATATACATTGAACCTTAATTTGTCATGCGATTCGGAATTTATTATTCGGTAATCAAGTCAATTGTTCGCAAGGCCTAAGGACTTTGATCGCTTTGGGGCTAGCTACATTTGATCTCTAGGAGGGACAACTGCCCCCCCCCTGGCGACGTATTTTTTTGTGTTTAGATTAATGAGGTGCAGGGGGGAACCTTCAAAAGGTACTCGCTTGGATGAACCTTCTCCCTGCCAGGCGAGTTATGTGGGATTCTTACCGCACTAAACCTTCCCTAACACCTCTGACCCTGCTCCTGGAACGGTGGTTCCCCGGCGGCACACTTTGTAAATACTACTTCGCCGGGGCGTTCTTATTTGATGTTACTCTTCGTGTAGGTATGCCCGGAAGCACCCATGTCCAGTCAAGAGCAGGGTGATGTAGTATCCGACTTCCCCGTGTTGGCGATTGACCCATTTGATTATATTTGGGATAAGTCGATGTGTCCACCGACCTTTAGTTGAGCAGTCCCATCTCTCTTGCCAGAGACGAAGACTCTCAGGCCTCTCCTCGTCGCAGAGGACCTTCCGCTGCTCTTCCTTCTTCCTCCTATGTTGCCGTTGTCGTTCTTCTGCCAAGATGTCAATAGGCGGGCATGATGCAACGACATTGACCACGTCGTGTGATACCGTTCGGTATGCTGACGCCACTCTGATCGCTGAGAGCCGCTGGACTGATGACATTGTCTTGCGGTATGATGTTATCTTCAGCGATTTTGCCCACACTGATGCTCCATACAGCAGGACGGAGCTGACTATAGTTGCCCGTAGTCGTCTCCGGGTTTGCCTGGGGCCTCCGATGTTGGACATAAACCGTGAAAGCGCGCCCTGCTGATGCCTTCCTTCTGACGCTACCTATATGCTCCTTGTATTTTAGTCGGGCATCCAAGACTACTCCAAGGTACCTAATATTGGCTACCGACTGGATGTCGTGGTCGCCTACTCTAATGGTGATGGTCTCTATTTTCTTCCGGCTGCTCACGAGAAGTGCCTCCGTCTTGTGCTCCGCCAAAGACAGATCAGCTGAACGCATCCACTGTCTTATCCTCTTGATGGTTGTGGAGAATGTAGCTCCTCCAGATGTTTCGCCACGTTCCACAAGAGTGGCCCCAGGACAGAACCCTGAAGTACCCATGACCCGATGCACCGCTGGTCCCTGTTCCGTCTCGTAGTGTAGTAGTCGATCGCTGAAGTACGATCTGACCATCCTTGGCGGCGTATTTGAATGGGGCTAATGTATGTATGTAAGGATTTGGGGTCCCGTATCAGCCACCCAAAGGATCTATTGTGTCCCCCTTTCTGGCTGCGATACTAGAGAATCCAGTATTTACAGTTGAATGTAATTCTAGAATATGGGATAGCTTTTATTATCAGAGATCTTCGTCTTCTATTCCAACCGCTACCAGGTATAGTGCTCTGGAGTTCCTAAGTGTTTCATACTTCGAGAGAATGCGGATAGAGGTTTTGTCCTCTGTGCAAAAAAAATCTGCACTCCCCATTATCTGCTAGGTCTAGTGTCCTCAGGTGTTTGTTGAGGCGACAACGTCTCGACAGAACTCCTGTAAGTATTCGTAGATTGCTCTTACTTAGATTGATACATTTAGCAGATCTACTCTGGTTATAGTTTTTCAGAAGAGTGGGGGCAATGCGGCAAGTCTGCTGTAGCTTACTATTAAATTAAAGAAATTTTCTTTAAAAAGACAATTTGGTTGTACTTTGTATATTTTTTTAAAAAATTACGATGTGTATCCAGCATTCACTCACTTTTATATGTACACTGGCGAGCAAAAAATTTAGTTCACTTCAGAAATTGCTAATAATTTTAGCGTCAATATTGATAAGGATTAGTAGACGTTAAAACAAATTTTTTCCGAGACTTGACAGCTGTCATTCGATGTTTTAGAGTACTACTTTGATGAAAAATGTGCCGTTGCGCTAATTGAACATTCACATTTCCTTTGCTTGTTTTCCAATTTACTGTTGATTCTTTGTGTAAAACCTAACGATTGCAAAGTGTAGTTATTTAACAGGTCCATAATGCCTTTAGATCCGATTGTTGTCGCAAGAATTGTTACGCTGTTACAAGCTGGTCGGGGGTAACATGAACTGTTGGTGCTAGTTTTTGTGGTGTGCAAAGGGTGTACCAGCGCTTTCTGGAGACTAGCCTGATCACTAGAAGACCAGGGTCTGGGCGAAAAAGAGTCACCACTCAACGAGATGACCGTTTTTTGGTGTTGACAAGTTTGCGGAATAGGACAGCTACTGCGGTTTCACTGTGAAATCAGTTGCAAGATGTGAGAAATGTCAACGTTAGTGAATGGACCGTTAAAAGAAGACTTCATGCTGCTGGACTGTCATGCAGAAGAATGGATACAGATCCCCCGTTGCAACGCCAGCATCGGACAGCAGAATTGACATTTGTCCGAGATCCCGTTCGCTGGAATGATGATGACTGGAGCTGGATATTGTTCTCAGATGAGTCGCGTTTTGCCCCACTGGATCAGACGGACGTCGACGTGTGTGGAGAAGACCTGGAGAAAGATATGTTGAAGTTTTTATTGACGAGCGTCTTCCATTTGGCGGTGGGTCAGTTATGGTTTGGGCGGGAATTACTGCACAATCTCGTACAGAGTTTGTCTTCATAGAAAATGGCTCCCTAACCTCTCACAGGTACATTACGGAGGTGATAGAAGACCATCTTATGCCTTTCATGGTGACTATGGGGGAACGTGGTATTTTTATGCAAGATAATGCGAGACCACATACAGCCAGAATTGTCAAGGAGTATCTGGATGAGGTAGAAATCAGACGGTTTGACTGGCCAGACGGCAGCCCAGACATGAATCCCATAGAACATGTCTGGGACAAGTTGGGACGACTGATCCGCAGACACACACCAGCACAAAGAACTGCCCAGGAGCTAAGAAGATTGCTGTTGCAGGAATGGGATAACATCGACCAGAATGTGATCCGCAAATTAATTCAAAGTATGCCGCGCCAACTTCAAGCGGTCATCAACGTAAGAGGAGGGAATATACGTTATTAGTGTCAAGTTTTTTTATTTTGCTCGTTCCATATCTTCCCTAACAACAAAAATGTTGAATCGCCCAAAGTTTTAATTTGTTGCTTTTCAGAATAAATCATCAAATCCAAGAAAAAAAATGCATTTTTCTTTAGTATAGAGTATCACATTCAGCTTACAAATGCACATGCAATGATGCACAGTTTGCGAATACTATCTGAAAACGTAAAATTTCAAAGGACATGAAAATTATAAGGTGACCGCAATTTTTTGCGCGCCAGTGTATATACAAATGAACATTATAATTCAAAACTAAATAATGCGAATACATCATGGAGCTTTATTTCATTTTTCTGACCCTCCTGACCGAATTCAATCATTTTTATTCTAAGAAGGCTACTTAACGTTTGATCACAGAACACAGTTGATGTAACAAACTTCTGATCTTGTTCTGTTACAGTTTTTGTTAACTTTTCTCGCATTTCAACTCCGCGAACGATTCTTCTAGGGGTTTACAACAGTTGCACAACGGTTTCCTCCGATGAATGCGATCAATATTTCTTAGTAAGAGTTTTTATACTCATTTTTTATGTTTGATTGATTGTAGAAGCAATCGTGCATATACTACAGATGTGGCAGAATATATCAAATGTTTAACGCTAGTTCTGATAACACAAGAGTAAAATATCTAACGATGCAAATATTTGGCGCGTCTGATGACCTTGAAATATTTAGCCGATCTAAATAATACTTCTATCAGGCAGGTGTTTTACCAAAACTTCTAACACAATCTTCATTGCAACCATATAATCTCATTATTTAATGTGGTAAAGGATATTATAAGTATCTACTTGCATTCTTGTGACGCATCACCAAATATCTTACTATTAATTTTACTTTAATGTAAATAACTTAAGCACGTTACTAAAATATTCCATGATATACAAATTATAACATAATCTCTTAGAACTTTTACTGTATTTTGTCTGTTTTGACATTTGTTATTATTTTCCCGAATGCTCAAACCGCTTCATAATCCATCTATTCCATTTGAATTCACGATTATAATTATCTGTACTAAGTAGAACAGGAGCGACCGTGGTTGTGAACATGATTGTCGTCAGTGCTTAGTACAATGCACCAAAAATTAGCTGATGACCCTTAAAAATGGCTAACGCGGGCTAAGCGAATGCTTTTGCCGTAAGCTTCTGTGTGAAGATGTATTTGCTTTGTGAAGTTATTTGTTGGTTTTTAGACCCCATTATTCTCACTTTTAAAGTGAAATGCCTTTTTAAAAAGTTGATATTTAAAGAAGTGTAGAATTTTCTCCCGGAAACATGACTTTGTCACTATGTAATGTTATGCTTAGTGTAGGTAAGAGGTAAATAGAGTTTTAGCATACGATTATAAATTTTTTGGATTATCTGACGCAAAGCGGTCACAGCTGCTTCCAGTATTCATTGAAATTAATTGAAAATAATTAATAACTCGTATTTCATTTGAATCAAAAACATGTGGTATAAAACATATGTAATTTTAAAAATCCACATTTCATCTACACGTTTCCAGTGACAAATAAAAATTAGTCTTGCTGTTGGTTTCTTGGGAGGTGTGGAAATACTTTCTACGTACAATATGTGGGACTCGCGACTCGCTAAAGAGGGTGTCCTACCCATTAAAACCACACCTCTTTTTGCTTCCAACTTTATAAACCTTTGGGACCGCGTAAGCGTATTACTGATTAGTTCTCTTTGATGAAAGTCCATTTTCCTTTTCAATTCAGGTGAAGCCCAGTGCCACATCCTGTACTGTGAGTTAATAGAATGCTAGCGCGATGTCTTTTCTGTTAGCAATCAGCATATTTGAGTTTGTCGCTACCGATTTATTGGGTTCTTGTATTCAAATTTCATCTACTTCTACATCTTTAGTAGTAGCCGTGAGTAGATCATGCGCTGTCTCCCCCTGTCCACATTTATTTGAAGTATTCTGAATTTTCTCGAGTGCTCAGCGAACTCCGTTCGCATCTTGCTCCACTAGTCTGGTGACCTTCTATTTGGCAATTAAAACAGAAATGTTTGTAGTCTTGCTGTTGGTTAACTGCAACCTTGTGATGCCAAACGCGAATTTATACTGACAAAAAAATCAGCAATGAAATATTCATATCATTCAAAGAATAGGTGATTACTATTAATAATATAACGTAAACTGGAAGAAGTTAATTTTAAAAGGAATATTTCCTATTCTATGCAACTACAATATCTTTAAAGTTTGGTAACTTTAGTCATATTATACACTAACTAACTTCACATCTAACTTAGCGGTAACAACAATATTGCTGTTAAATTTCAGAACACAACAACTGCTTTCAAGTTTTTCTTTATACCTTTAGCTACCACCGGATTATCACTTTTCAAAGTACACACTCGTGTTTGATAAACTTCTTATCTAAACTTGAATGTAACAGTTGAAACTAATGTCAAGAAAAAGTTAAGCACAAAACAAACAGAAGCGTTTAAAATTTCGATAGGTATTGCTTGAAAGCTTACTTGCAGACACTGATTTAAAAATATATTTGCCAATTTTCTTTAGCCATTGATTATTTCTCATTTAATTGATGGTTTTTATTTGTATTTAGTTGTCATAATTCTTGTACTGCAGAAACAAGGTAAGTAGCAATTGAAGTTTTAAATAAGAACACCATTCGAATGTTAGTTAGTTTATAGCTAAAGATGGTAATAAAAAATTAACCTTTTCAACTATTTTACACAGACGTCAAAAATAACTAGACCAGCTGCTTTAATGAAGCTGTTGTTTATTTCAAATAAAGTGAGTTTCTTACGACTGACTATGAAGTTTATAGAATAAACTATAAAATTTTCGTTGCAGTAGAAATAATTTTTTTATAAAATCGGTATTAAAAATCATAACTTATGTCCCAATAGTTTTGGCACAAAATATTTAACCATATATTTTTAAAATAAATATTTTCAATGAAACTTTTCTCATTTGCGATAGTTAAACCTTTAAATGCGAACAAAAAGGTATATTATGACTTTAAAGTAAATAGTCTACTCCTCCTGTAAAAATTTTAAATGTAGGGTCATTTTCGAGAGTGGGACATATATGTCTCACCGGTGCTGAAATGACGATATAAAACACAGTGAAAACTTCTGTTTACTGGTTCAAAAAAATATTTATTAGATGACACCCTTTTACAATATTTATGATACAACTTTCTACGTATTATATAACGCAAAACAATTCTTGCAGACTGCAATTTTGCACATTGCGCACACAGTTTTTGTTCGTGTTTCCTTATTTTGTTTGGTACAGCGAGCAAATCTTCTTGTTGGTTCTTCCAACGGCAAATGGTCCCCAATATTCATCATAAGTTTTGTTGCAATTGCAAGTCGACCTGATTTTTTTCTTTTAACAATTGCATTGCAAAAGTTTATAAAATAACTTTTTGCACCATTTTGTAGATCTTCTGTCATATAAGCATATTTTTTGGTCAGACAAATCTATTCCTCCCATGAATCTGTTGTAATCACTTATGTGATGTCTGGGAAGTGGCAGTTGGAAGGAATTAAATCCTCTTTAGAATCTTGCCATATTGCTGCTATAGTACCTTTTCTATTTTGAAGAAACATTCTGCATCCCCTTTTTGCAGTTTTTCATCGGTGAATTTTGGCATATCTCTTGCATATTTGGGTTTCTTTACTTCCAAATAAACTTTGAAATTATTACTTCTTAGGTCTTTTTACATTGTTTTGTTGCTAAATCATCTTGATTATATAAAATTAGCTTTTTAAAAACAGTTAATAATTTTGACTTTTCGGTCCATTTCAGTATTTATCAAAATAAAACTAGCGAAAATCAGAAAATTGAAATTATTTGCTTCACCTCAATTTATAAACTAAGACTTTCTTATCTATAAAAAATATAAGTTATTTTTTATTCATAACAGAATTCATATAGTCTAAGTATGTTGATAACAATAAAAAATTGACACAAATAGTTGAAAAGATTTATTAGAAACTGTAAAAATGAATTTCTTATATACTTGTATATTGGAACCCTATACACTTCAAGTCTATTAAATTTTTACAAGGAAATAAAATCACCCACATGTTAGTAGTTAAAAATATTTTTGAATAGTCTTATACATTATCCAAGTAATGAAAATTAATCTTATTATCATACAATTAGATACACTATTTCAAAAATGTCAAAACTACATTAATTACAAAACTTATATACTGGGATTTCTTACACTAAAACACTTTTGAATATTGATACTTTATTTGATTATTTCACTTATAAAGAGAACTGAAAATTATATAGGTTTAATTTTGAAATGTAAACCAATCAAAGAAAACACCAAACACTTTAAATCTTGAACCAAATAGTAAAAGCATCGTAATCCTTCTGGATCCTTAGATTGACTTACATCCACTAGAGAACCGGTTTTTGATGTAGTAAATGAAATGTGTTCATCTTTTATGACGATTTCAAGCTCTTGTCTTCCAATACGATCTGGAGGGGGCCACAAGGAATCATCTTCTTGCATTATTTCCGAATCTATTATAATCCTTTTGAGTTCTTCCATCACACACTGATGTACGTAAACTTCTTTTCTGATCATAGTATCATTTTTATAATTTGAATTGTTGGCATATCGGAGCTTACCATCAGGCCGAAATTCAAATTCAAGAAACTCATGCCCAAATTTACCCTTATGGCCTACATAATATCGAATATAAAAATCGGCCATTGTAAATAATAAAAATCAAGTTGTTACACTAATAAAACCAATTTTACTTAACTGTTCAATTAAAAAGTTTAAGTTAACTGTAAACACTTTCTAAAGCGTAGAGTCAAAGCGACAGATAATAGGTTAGGTTTTGTTGTAGCGTTTTTGTTCGATACCTAACCTTTGGTGCGTTCGAATATAAATTGATTGTTGCACCACGTTGTGACGGTTATTGTGCTAGTGGTAGTACGTTATCAAAAGTACATTGCATTAGAGAAGCGTTATGCAAAAATATATATTTAACCAATTTCTATGAAATATATTTTTTATATTTCAAATTTTATTTTTGTATTTATCAATAGTAACATGTTTCGTTGATATTATTATAATTGATAGAGGGAGTTAAAATTTTTTAAATCAAAATGTACCTTTATTATATTTAGTTTTTAAAATTTCCATTATTGTGATAAACATCAACAGTAGGTATGTAACTTAATTACGATAGTTAGAGAGAAGTAGAACAATCTGTATATCACATATATAAATTAAATTGGAATGTACTCAAATTGTTTTTTAAATGATACACCGTTTCTAAATAATTCCACCATGTAATGAAAAAATGACATGTGATATTTGGTAATATCGAAACAAGTGTCATTTTTAATTATATTGTGGAATTATTTGAAAACGTTTAATTAATAAAGTATTCTGTTATCGGTACAACCACCGCCTAACCGTAACCGGACCGCTGATACACTCTGATTAACAAGACTAGAAATGGAATGAAATAAAAAATACTGTTTTCATAACGTGTCACGATCGAGTTTGCGGTCCACCAGCTACTGACAAGCGAAAACGTTCTACGATACTAAATTTAAACACATGTATTGCCGGCCAGTGACCATAAGGCCTGCCGCAAATTGAACCCAGCCCACGCGAGGGCCAGAACCAGCCCATGTCCACGTTTTTTAATAGTAACAACGCATATTGAACACAGCCCACGCCCCAAATCCCCATTAGTATACAAGATGATAGCGAGCCAGCAGCTTCTTTTTGATCTGGAGTCTGAATCTGAGGATGACAAAAGATTTATTATGTTGCAACTACCAACAAAAATTTGCGAAAAAGAGTGAGAAATTTCATTCATTTGCTTTGTTCTCTCACAAATCATCCTTCAGTTTTGCTCTCATAATATAATCTCACAAGAAAGGATCTCACAATTTCGATTAATTTTTGCATTTTTCAGTCAATAGAAAAACTATTTGGTAATGGATGGTTTATTTAAAAGTAGCTACCGACGACCCACGAAACTGTGTTGTAAGTACAACTCGGTACCACGCGAACCAGGTTAAGTCGGAGTTGGCCGTGGAATGGAATCCTGGGTTAAAATCAAAGAGCACCAAACCGAAACATCGTTAAGTTTCTAAATTGGAATTTCTGAGACCGTTAATGATATTTATACTGAAACAATCTGTTTACACTACTGCACTCCAACATTATTTGAAAAAATTGAAACTTTCCACTGGTTCCATAAAATTAAACACAAAAGAAGATTCTTAAAATTGTATAATTTCATACTTTGAGTACAAATGGCAGGTTTAAAATAACTGTAAACTTTAATATAAATGGAATTATCTAATATGTCATGTAATAGTTCATTATTTTATTAAAATTGCCATTGCTTTTTCTTTTTGTTCCGTTAAAGCCCTAGATTCATGGATGAATACTACAAAATTTATACCCTAAAAAAATTAAATAGCAGCAAAATGTTACAAACAAATCCAGGAATTATTGAGAAAGCTGAGATCAATATTTAGTGAAGAAATTCTCAAATTATAAAGATACTTATAGGTTCTAATCGGAAGAAATATTAAACAAAATTAAAGTTTTTTTTTAACAAAAAAGGTGCAAATGAACTGAAAGAAGTTGTTTAACTGTTGAAGCATTATTATAACAAATAGGTAGACAACCATTTGGAAGGAATTAACTTCACATAGGGTTGATAAACTGATTTGTAATATGCACATAAATGTATATATGTAAATATAAATTTGAGGTCTCGTATACGCAGGGACCCTAAAGATTTATTGTGTCCCCTTTTATTGCTGACATACTGGAAAGCCCAGTGTTTACAGCTCATCCATTTATCCCACTCCTTTTAAAAAGTCTAGTATGTGGGATGGCTTTCATTATCAGAAATATTCGTCTTCTGTCTCAGTCCCCCCAGGAGGTTTTCCCAATAATTGGTTTTGATCCTATCTACTATCTTTTCCAGTGCTTTTTCCATTGTTCTGTAACTGATATCACAAAAGGGTTCGGGTCTCATGAAGAGCTTGTCTGCCCACGCTTTAACGAGCTTATCAGCTATTTCTTTTCTCTAATTTTATTTTTATTGCTTAGCTCGCAATCCCAAACGAGTTTGAATTTTATGATATTGGAGCTTAGAGCTCTAATGTTTACTTGACTATCGGACAAAATAATGATCTCCTGATTGCGATAGTTCCTCTCTAGATTGAGCTGAACACATCCTTCAATTGCGTAGATTTCTGTTTGAAAAATGCTTGATGCGCTGAACAGGCTCTCAGAGTGCTTGGTTCTGGGCCCGTACACTCCTATTCCAGTTCCGTCTGCTGTTTTTGATACATCCGTATACCATTTAAAGGCATTTATGTTCATTTCTTGTATGGTGTTTTGATCCCACTTTCTTTTTACAGTTTATTATTTTTGAGGTGAAGTTTTTCTCAAAGCGAAACCTCTTCTATGCAACTTCCTGAGGCATGTCCCAGGGCTTCTATCACTTCTAGTGTAGCTATTGGGCAAAATTTGATGGCCCCAGTTGCACATAAGCAAGCCAGTCTTTGTACCTTTGAGAGAGTTCTAATACCCCAAACCACTGCCCCATATGTGGTGATTTGTCTCACAATTGCCATGTACATCCACTTTAGCGTTTTTGGGTTACGACCCCAATTCCTCCCTACAAAGTTTCTGCACACCATCAGAGCTTTTGTGGCTTTGGTGATTATTTCTTTTTCATGTTTGTTCCAGAGAAGTGTACTATCTAGTGCGAGTCCCAGATATTTCCCCTCGATTACTTGCCCGTCTAGCTTAATGGGCTTGAGGTTAAGTTTTTTCTTCCTAGTGAAGGAAATTAGGTAGGTCTTGTCCGAATTGAGCCTTTTTGAGTTGAGTGCTTTTTAAACTGTCACAGAGTGTTTTCTCAAAGCATCCATTCTCGTAGATGACTATGTATTATAATAACAAACAGGTAGATAACCATTTGAGAGGATTAACCTCACACAGGGTTAATAAATTGATTTGTAATATGCGAACAATTATTATATAGTTATTGGAGATACCTATACTCCAGGAAATGAAGCATTTTGGCTAAAATCGTTTCGTCCTGCCTGAATTTACTTGAAATTTTCACAGAAGGTAAGGATCATTTTCTAAATAATGCCACCATACACTAAAACCTTGAGGGTGGTTGTCAATTTTTTGTTTCTTCAGCTGTTTGTGAGAAGTATGTTAGTAACATATCATCTGCATACAAGCTTATCCTACCATGTTGGTCCTATTATCAGCCCCGAGGTTTCCACACATGCACATCTTTGTTAGGCTATTTTGATTATTGTAGCTTACATACTGGTACCTGTATTCAAGGTAACTCATCAAAACCAAATATCCAAATGAATGTTTATCTTTAGAGTTATGGATATAAATGAAAATTTTACTTGTAATATAAATGGAGAACAAAATGTATAAATAATTACCTGTTGCTTTGCAGATCTAACGAATCCATCATTTGCTGTAACTGTAACAGCTTTAATTCTATCACCGAATGTAAAGACAATTAGAGATCTTTTTTTAATTTTCCCCCCAACTTTCAATATCTTTTCATCAGAATACTGTACTTTATCAAATATGTCTTCAAAGTCTTCATTGTAATTTGTTTTAGTATAATCTGCATCATCTGGTAAAACTATCAATCTACTTAGCAGTTCTTGGGCCCTTATTTTTTCAGAAGGACCACCGACTGTTTCAACAATATTAACAAAGTTGTCTTTTGCTGTCTGACAACAATAGAGTTTTTTATCTTTGAAAAAACTATCAAGTATAGGTTTTTGTGGTTTTAGCCTTTCCCATTCAGCATGTTGTTTTAAAACTGGTACATTGAAATCATATAACTGAGCACTTCCATTTGTAAGTGAGCTACAGTAAGCTAACATAGCTGAAACATCAAGATTCAATTTATTTATATTGGCTACATCTTTTGTAGAAAGTTCTGAAACATTTGGTATCCTCATATATGAATTTTCCTCATCTGAATCACTATCTGAATCTAGGGGGTTATCACTAACTCTCTCACCATGGACAATAACACCTCGTGATTCTAATTTAGCTGCAATGTGACAACCAATTCCATTTGTAAAAACAAATACTATCTACAAACGTAAAAAGTAGTTTAGCTTATAAAACAAAAACAGCAAATTTGATTCCAATTCTGTATTTCATACTACCAACTAGCATGGTAGTACAACATACAGTACATTTATATTTTATCTGTAGCTTCAGCGTGATGTTTAAATACATAGATTGGATTTTAATGTAATATAATGTTGCATTAAGGGGCCCGTTTATCAATTGCAATGTTTATCTTGTAGTTCAACACATTGACTGCCAACTACAAAAAACTCTTAATACACCCCCTCGAGATTTTTTTGTATAATTAAACTAAGAAATAATTTAAGAAAAGAACTCCATTTTCTATATCTTCTAGTGATAACTTTGTATTTAAATTCGTATGTTGATTAAATGCGATTAAGTAAAATTGTGAAAATTGCCTTCGCAGTCTTCGTTAAGTATGTTGAATACTGCAGAAAATGTTTCAGTTGGGTTTTTCTCATATTTTTTATTCACTAGATTATCAACTGACAGATACGGAATGTTGACAATAATATAAATAAATATAACAGACTCGATTGGCAAGGTATTTATTCTGTAAATCAATAAACATATTGTAAGTGATTTTTCATTCAATTTTTTTTATATCATGCATTTTGCTGATTACATATTGGATAGTGATGAAGATATTGATCTTGAGGAATAGGGTGAGCATGATTTTTATGTAAGAAACTGTACTGTTAATTTAGGACTAATTGCTTATTTTCAACATAATATCCAGTATGAGTGTATTAGAAGTTTTCTGAAATTCCTTTATGTGATGTCTTTGTTCCAATTAATTTATATATAAAGTGAAACTTTTCCCCGCGTTTCAGAGTACCCTCAAACACTTCAGGGGTAGTTTTGAGGGGGATGGGGAGGTTTTGGAGTTTTGACCCCTTGAAGATTTCGAATCAGTTTGCTTCAAACTATCATTGTGCCAAGTTTTAAAAAATCTAGCCTAAACCCCTCCTTGTTCCATTGTATATATGGGCTATCATCCAAGAAACTAACTTATTTACCATTGGGAACTAAGAACTAATTATGTCACAATTTAACTTATAAAAGTTATCCTTTTGTGGATAAATCCAATTTTCAATTATTACTCTTAGTTAAGACTTATATCACAGATAAATTGTAATTGATAAACAGGTCCTAAGTGAAGTATTTCATCATAGAATATATTAGACATAAAAGTGGTATTTGTTTAGCACAATTATTCAACCCATTATTTCAAAAAGCAAAAAATTTCAAGGTATTCAATATATATTTAGATGAAATGTTTATTTTGACTTTCTGAAGACTTTGGAGCAGTGCAATACATTTCTCTATTTTTTTATACTTACTAATATTGATATGATTTACCTTTGGTGATTGAAACAAACAAGGATGGAGTTTGGCACATTTAATATATTCATCAGCTTGATCGATAATACTTCTAACTCCATAGCTTGCATTTCCCATACATATTTGACTAACAGATTTAGGATTCCTTGCAATTACTTTTGTCCAGGTGAGTCCACCATCACTAATAATATCAACTGTGATTTTTCTACCATCGAGCACAAAGACTTTATTTACACTTTGACATTTTTCTACAGTTCTCAAAGTATTTATGAGAGCAGAAAAGTGGGTAAGGTTTGAACACTGCAGATGCTCTTTTTTTAAAGAATTATTTTTATGAGCCTAAGAAAGGATAATGGTTAGTAAAGGTAATGTAATTAATATGGGAAATTCCTAAAAGGATCAACTTTCATTTAAGATATATCAAAAGTATCCAATTGATATAAGCAAAACTGTTACCTTCCTTAAAAATTTCAATTCCTGATTAATTTTACGAGACAACTTCTGTGAACCTTCTATTTGTTTGAATATTTCAATAGATTTAATGAGTTCTTCCCCAAATATAATTTTTTTCGTGGCGAGATCTTTTAAATCAAAATTATCTTGTGCTGCTTCCATGATTCATATATATAAGTAATTCATTGGAATCTAAAGAAGATGCTAAAGTGGAACATTTCAGCAGAAATATTTTCAGGTATCACCAGATATTTAAGAATATTAACTTTCTATCATAGAAGTTTTAAATCTTGATAGATACAACTTCATACCTTTGTCAGTGTCAAAGATGTTACTGATTTTTCTTATGAATTTCATGGTAAGGTTTCTACTAGACTCTTTTACTTAGACTAAGACTGCAACGCTACAGACTTATATTATCTATACTCAAACTCTGTATTTTGACAATTGTATAAATTATTATTTAATAAATGAAACTTCCATACACTTTTTTTCGAAATAATATAGTCGTCAATATTGGTTGCTAGAAACTATTATAGAAGCACTTTTAATTGAAAGATAAAAAGAAGATTTACTACAATCTGTCAATTTTCTGATTAATGTATCTCAACCTCAACTGTCATTATCATATGATTTGTTTGGGTGTGTGGTGGTTAAAGTTAGTAGAAAAATGATCTTTTTCATGTCATTAGCATTTTTACTCATTTCTACGGGTAAGTATTATATTATCATACATAACATCTAGTAAATATTATTTTTTTATTATCTTTAATAATAACTCATTGCTTTATAATTTGTAGTTCACGGGGCTGGAGAATTCTCAGTGATTCATCATGCACCTAGTCTTCTTTTCAAAGGTCATGAAGCATTAAGAGAGAGTACTCTTAAAGAAGTCTATGCAGCTTCATTGGGTTTCTCTACTGAACATTTTTCTACATGGAGAGGTATGTACTTATTGGATCCATTCGATGTGGCTCAAGCAATAGTTACCGTTTATGTTGATGGAGTGTCTAATATCGATCATCAGAAAGGACACAGGTTCCCTCTTAAGACTGATATAGGCGAATCTAACATCTTTGAAAATTTGGAGAGACGAATAGATGAACATTATCCTGAAGAGAAAACTAATTTAGTCAAGATTGAACTCTCCAATGGATTAGAAGATGTAAGTTGAATTAAAACAAAATTTCTCTTTAAATGTGTCATGTGACTATTCTATTTGTATAATTATTTTAAAGTTCAATACACCTATATTATTTCATTGCAAAAATTTTGTAGTACAATATTTAACTTAATTGATTTAAATGTTTCAAGTCACACTCTATTGCTTGTTCAAGCATTGTTAATCAATCCATATTTGTAAAAAATAAAACAAATGTCCTAGCTAGTCTCAAAATGTTAATTAGGTCAGCAAATGATCTTACCAAATCAATAAAACTAACTCCATATGTTTTAAAAGAGAAAAGTTATGTCATGTAATTTTTCACTGTTATAACAAATCCGAAGAGAAACCTTAAGCTCTTAACCTTTCTATATATTGAATCTCTCATTATAGAAGTTCACCGTAAAATAGAAACATGGTAATTTTAGTCATATGATTCAACACTAAATATCTTTAAAATTAAAATACTTCATCAAGTAGGTTTAATCTATCATGATTTTAGTTACAATAATGCTGCTCATGAAGCTCTTCAAGTAGGTCGCATAAGACTCCCAAAATTATATATTTTATATCTTTTTAATATACTTGATAACTCTCTTGTACAATACACTAACACTAGGCAACACCCAAAGTTATTTCAACCAAATCTGTTATGCATTTTATTGGTAGCACCTCAAAACTTATTAGAGAACTAATTGTTTTTTGTCTCACTGTAGGCCTATCTCTTCTGCCGCTGATATTAGTTGTTTTGCGGTCTCTTCAAGCTTTCTTCTGTTTCTTGTTATCAACATAGTTTTATAACAGTAATCATTCCAAAATAGAAAATTTGAGTAATTGGTATTAAAAACATGTATGAATGGATGTGTATTAATCTATCCTCTTAGTTAAAAATAAATGAGAGTGGACATTACATAGGTCATGTTCGTTTTGAAATTTATATTAATATAAATACTACTAATAATAGAGTTAATTTCTTTTAAGGTTCGCAAATATTCATTTTTTGAAGACATTGGGTCAAGCAAAATTGAACAAATTAAGCACAGAGTTTTGAGATTAGATTCGGAGGAAGATAGAAGATTTATTAAAGAAATGACTTTGTTGAATGCTATTGCTAAAGAAGTAAGTATATAGATTAATTTGTTGAAAACTTCAGTATTTGTTATGAGGATTTGCATAGTCCATAATTTATTTTTATCATTCGAGTGACATATTTAGTTTTTAACATGTTGAAAATTTCAAAATATATATGCAAACATATATGCGATACTGTTTCTCACATTTTATATTCAACTCCCATAACTATTAGTTGCTCTTTGTTAATAAAATAAGTTAAAAGACTATACTACACTAATACTTGTGAAGCACAAAAATAACAGCGAATATTAAGAAAATAGTTGGTAAATATTCGTAGGAAAAAATATCTATATGAAACAAAATTGATACTGTCTGTAAATATAAATGAAACTCTATAGAATATAATTGCAAAACTGCTGTGCTGGTATATTTACCAGAAACTTGAAAACCACATACACCCTGGTAAAATTCTAGATTTTCTAATTTGAAAAGAAGATATCCCAAGATGTTGAAGATAGTACAAGGTCTATTTGTAGCTATCAAAAAGTATAATGAAAAACGCAAACATATTGCAAATTTTGTTTTCCTACGCTTATTAAACGAGTTAAAAGTAAAAGTAACATTTTGGATGAGGAAACATATTTTAGAGTATCTATTCCACCTCATGAGAGATTAACTGCAATTTTAAGAATATTAGCAAACAAGAGGAATGAATTATACAATAATTTTACCCCTAGCTCTTGGAAGTATAATAATTGTAATGTGTGCTTCCCACATTCTGATACACTAGATGACAATACTCTGACACAGGTCGACGCTAATCGTTTTTTGATACTTCTGCTCTAGGTTTTGGACCTGTGCAGGTTTGGTAACACACATGTTGAGGTGTATCTGCATAGTCATGACTGTATACCCTTACTTTGTGAGATTTCCTAGAATGCGAATTGCCGCCTTAATAAATAAAACTTCAAAAGATGAGAATATTAAGTTATTATTTTTTATAGAAAGATATTTATGAATACCGCAAATGAAGGATTTGTACTAATAGTTACCCATTTAATAGGAAAAATATGCAGTCAATCATAAACTCTATTAACAATAATTAAATAGTAGAAAGTAAAATAGCAAGATAAATATTTTTAATTTACTACAAGATTCAATCATTATATGAACATATTTTATCAACTGAAAAAGACCAATTTTATCAATTTGGGACATTGGTACATAAAGAGAAAAACTATAAGTATGATAATCATAACGCAAATAAAACAAAAAAAAATGGAATTTTTATTTAATGTATTGTTTAAATTGTCTTCATAATTTATGAAAATGATACATACAAATTTTTATCGGTTTAGATGATTTAATGGATCACTTTTTTTCAGTTATTGTCAGTTTTGGTTTAACACAGACAGGTAAAGTTTACTTGAAACCTTCAGAATCAAATAGTTTAGTCTAGTTTAGGATACCATCAAGACGTTTCTACAAAGTTACTGAGAGTTTTGTTAAAAACAAATTCACAATATGCCTCCAAAAAGCAACATTTGTATTATTGACTAACATAGGATGAAAACTTACTGCACTGTCACACAAAACAAAGAAATTTCAACTTTCAGGGATTGTTATGTTATGATTAAACAAATTATTCAGATATCTTTCATGTTTAATTGTATACATATTCTGCATTTATTGTAATCAGCTATTCATTGTAATTATATTTGCCCCTAAGATATCCATTGAAGTCGATTGATGTAAAGTTCTTTATTTTGATATGGATTAATACCGAATTATAAAAAAACCTTTCCAATTATACATTATTACATAGCTTTAAACATTCAATTTTTATTGTTTTTGCAACATTTTTAATTGATGCTTTGCTCGTATTGGTGGAAGTTATATAGCCAATAACCTTCTTCAATGAATGAGCTAAAATGATTTTTCCATTTGAGTGGTTTCTTAGTTTTCCGTGTTCAACCAAATGAACTAACAAACTCTTCAGCTTTATAATACTAGTATAGATAATGTCATTGTTGATATTATTGTCCTTCCTAGTATGTAATTTCGAATGGTGTTCCAGGTTGAGGACTCAAAATAAAACTGTCCAAGAGTTTTTTAAAATGCCAACGTTTCAGTCTTTATCAAGGCTAAAAATATATGGTACATTATAACTCAAACGTTGATGAAGATAAACAAGTAAACAAAAAATTGTAGAATTAGAAGTAAAACAATAATTAGATATTGTAACAATATAAATAAATAATATATATAAATGAATAGGAAACACTACATCTAAGACAAACTATGTAACATGTAAGAACAATGAAAATTTTATTTAAAGAAACCAATACATACACATATAAGAACCTATACAAACAATATTGTGTGTGTGTTACTAAACCTGCACAGGCTCAAATCCTAGAGCAGAAGTATCAAAAAAAGATTAGTTTTATTTTGACTCCTCAATTCCCAACACCATTCGAAATTAGTAAATTAATTAGATACTTTTTAAAAGAAAGATAAATTTTGATAAGGGCTTAAAGAAAAGTAGAAACGTTAAAATTTATATTTCTTTTAATAATTGTATAAAAAAAATAATTTTAAAATAGAAGAGACCTAAAATCAAGAACATTTAGATATATATATATATATATATATATATATATATATATATATATATTATAATGTGTAGTTTGATAAATATATTGGCGATTAGTAATAAATTTATTCATATTCTGATCTAGCTAGGAAGAAACTTGATATATCTAGATTTCTACAGTGAAATCGTACATAGTTTGGTCTATCTTTTGTAATATTTTTTGGTTTGATTTTGATTTACTTGATTTGAAATTGTAACGCGCAATATTATCTTCTTATCAATACTATTTATATCATTTTGTAGGTTAAAACAGGCTCTATTACAAAAGATAATGTTCCTGATGTATTTTGGTTTGAAGTTTCTGGTCTTCACGCACTTATCGATCTATATGGAGACAATTCCACTCAAGTAATAGAAGCTAAACAAATTTTGAATGAAGTTATCTTGAGACTTAACACTGCATTTGTTAAATTATATGATGGATTTGTACTCACTACTGTTATAACCAGCGATGCCAGCCATACTAGGAGAGGCAGGAGTGTTCTTGCAAGTGATAGTGACTCGAGTGACGTAAGTTTAGTGGGAAAATATCTACCAATCAATTTTTTCTATAAAACTAGCTAGTAGTTGTTACATTATTTATATTTTGATTCATATTTCAGAAAACTGAATATAACTTGGCGTCTTACTACAACCCGGATTTCCCTGTTATGTTCAACATTATTCTTTGGTTTGGGGTAGTTATGCTATTTTCTATCATTGCTATATGTATGGCTATTGGTAACATGGATCCTGGTCGTGATTCAATCATTTACCGTATGACAAGTACCAGAATGAAGAAGGACAATTAAATATGTTTCATTCTGTTTTTTCAAGGTTCAGTTAGAAATACAGAAGTTTTCCGTTATTTAAGTTGAAATGTTATAAAAATAGTTTCCACCTTGGATTAGAAATTTTTCATTCTATTTTCAACTGAACACTGAGAAATAAATTCCCTGCGTGGAATATTTCATTGTTTGTAGTGTATTGTGTAAAACAAATTCAAGTGATTTAAAAAATATTTATAAATGTTCAAACTATACTGATATTTCTCAAATAGAAATTATCCCCAAATCCTTCAAAAATGATGAGTATATATATTATATCATTGGTTTATGCATCTTTGCTAGCATTATAATAAAGACAGTATTTTATTGTTTTGTTTTAGTGAAATTATACTTTGTTATGTACATAAAGAAAAAAACTATTGTACATTTTGAGTTTGAGGCACATTCCCTTGTAAATAGAAATATAATAAAAATAATTTTGTTCATTTCTTTTTTCCTTTGGCATAATAGAAAGTGAAAACGAATAGAAGTTTCAATATATTTTTTATTACTTGTTATCAGGGAATTAAATCACCTTATTTTTATACAATAAAAATCACATTAAAATAAAACCATAACGGACCCCGTTAAATCTTTTTGCAAATTGGGTTTCAGTCATTCTTTCTAGAAGGCAAAATGATAGTTTGAAGCAAGCTTATGGTAAATATATAGAAGTGGGGCTCCACTTCAAAACAAAAAATAAATTATGTTAAGGTGGGGGAAACATTTTTTTAAGAGGTGATCGGAAAAAACATTATTTTTCATTTTTAACATAATTTTAGTTTACTGTTTCATGATTTCTCTATATATCAATAAAAAGTTATTTTATTTCTTATTATAAATTTTCAACAATTACAAAATAACTAACAATTTTGGTACATTGTCACCTGGATCATGCTACACTAGCTCCATGTTTTGGCTGTATGCACTGGAATCAGGATCCATGAAATTAAAAGTATGATTAAATGTCAAGTGCTCGAAACATATAATATTAAATAAAAGAAATACACACATTTTTCCCGATAAGCTTCCAACGATTGATATAATAAACGAATGAATGTTTAGAATAGATTTCGTAGGAGGAGATAATTATTATCTACACTGGGGGGCTGTGCCCTCAGACCCCACCTGAGGTAATGCTTTTTGGAATCCAGTTACCTCCCTTTTTCGATAGTGGAAAATCGCCCAAAAATTCCCAGCAGAGCTATCAGTTCAAAATTTGATAAAATAGAAGAGGTGTAGGGAGAATGAGGTGGGTTAGGTTCTAATCTGGTTGCTGTTAAACCTTATTTGCCATTTTTGTAGATGTCCGCCTATTCCAATATGATTGGATTCAATGTGCATAAGGTAATGAATTTTATGACAGAAAACATGTGTCTCCATCACCTTATATAATGGATAAACAAAACTTGCTTTATACCTGGGCACAATAGAAATATATTGAGATTGAGTTTTTAATATTTCATTGAAGAAAAATATCTATGCTTCTGATAATACAAGAGTATGTACGACAATTCAAGGGTAGTTTTGTTGGGGGGTTTCGTGCTTATTAAGGCTTTCAATCAGCTTGCTTCAAACTATAATTGTGTCAAGTTTCAGATAAACTGGCCGAAGCCCCTCCGCTTATGGCTTGGACCCAAAACCTATTATTTTCCTCCCAAGGTATCTTCAGACTAAAATAGGGGGAACATTTACCCTAGAAGACGCCCTGCAAATATTTCTTAGATCAGTTCGAATCAAATAAGTTTGATAGGTTTAGTTGAAAATCGATGATTTTGTTTGCATTTTCATATAAATATTTTAGCTCTTAGAACCCTTGCAAACCTCTTACCAAAAAAGTCCTGAAATAAATCAATAAAACGTTCGATTCAAAAAGATCAGAAAACATCTTAGCAGGACGTCCCCTAAGGTGTAAATGTTTCTGGACCTTTGAAAGTTTTGCGGAAAATTTTCACCCTCAGTCTGTGAATTTCTGGACATAAAAAACCAGGAATCTGAAAATCACGGACTCGGGTTGAACATTTTCCGAGTCTAAGGAACAGTTACATCCTAGGAGACGTCCTGCCATTGTTGTTTTTGACCATTTTGAACCAAATATGTCTGATTCGTTCAGTTGACAGAAATCACGAAAAATCGATGATTTGCCCTGCATTTTCATGTAAATTTAACCATTATAACCCTTGCAACCCTCTTGCCAAAAATGTCTGTCATTAAACCAATAAATATGTTAGCAGGACGTCTCCTAAGGTTTAAATACTACCTGTCCCC
Organism: Diorhabda elongata; assembly: GCA_026230145.1. Taxonomy (NCBI): domain Eukaryota; kingdom Metazoa; phylum Arthropoda; class Insecta; order Coleoptera; family Chrysomelidae; genus Diorhabda; species Diorhabda elongata. The sequence continues at coordinate 8,034,489 of CM047928.1, forward strand.
AATCAGTGATTTTCTGAAACATAGAAAAGCAGGAATTAGAAAATCACTTACTCAGATTGGAAATTTACATTTACACCCTAAGAGACGTCCGTCAACATTTTTGTTTGGTTTAGCTGACAGGAATAAGAAAATCTATAATTTTCCTTGCATTTTCATATATGTATTTTAGCCCTTATTCATTGTAACTTCCCTGCCAAAAAAATTTTGATAATAAAATCGATGACAAACGATCGTTCTATGAACATGGCATAAATCATTGGTCCAATGCCTCCTCTCCTGTCTTAATTCTCAATGAAAACTAAAATTTCTATTATTTTATACTCAAATGGAGAAGATCCTAGGTGAGTGATCTCTATTCGTAACCGGTATTTTTTTATATTCATAGTTGTTTCGGCAGTTTGTGAATTAAAACCAATTTTAAGAATATGGGGGGAATTTTAGTGATAAAGCTTAACTCTCCTTATAAGAGCTTAGAGATCCATAACACGGTATCGTACACTTATAGGGAGGCATTTTCTTACCAGTGAATGTCAACATTACAGTTTTCTCCTTTTCACACAACTTAAACCGCCAGTTGGCCATTGTATCGAAGATCTCATTTCTCTGCTCATGGGCTGGCGGATGAGGCGACACACCAATGATGAAGGAAACTTTGTTTAACTTTGATGTATCTTCCTGAATTAGTGCTCAATAACAAGATACCATACAGTTGGTGTCATTTGAATAATAAAAATACAGAAAATTAACAATAGATTTTTGTCTCTTTATCTCCAGTAACATGCCAGCCATTTAATACCTTGCGGTTAAAATCGAAAAATAAAAATAAGTACAGCAATATTAATTGTTTATTAATCAAAATTCTATAAAAATAAGTTAAATTGGTTTTATATTATTATTATTATATATTAAATCCAGATTAAACAAGGACATTCAAAAATAAAAACAAATATTAGCAGAATAACTTTTATAAAAATCTGCTTTGAAAATCATATAGGCATATTCATAGGCACTTTTTAGACTAACGATTTGATACGGGTAATAAATGGTTATTTGTATTAACTCACAATTTGGATGTAAACATTTAGTAACGTTATCAATAATTTGCATTATCTTCAAATTTAATAGCATTATAAATTATCAAACATATTCCTAAAAATGCCGCTGTAATTACCTGAGACTAGTAAAAAGTAGAATGGTAAGACACGTTGACAGAAATTAGCAATAACACTTGTCTGATATAGCAGCCTCAAATGATCTACTATATAAGGTCACACGGGCCAACATTGACACGAGAATAAGATTGACATACATTTAACAAACAACAAAATATGGAGGTTTAATGCAACGAGTGTATCGAAAAATGTCTGTTAAAAAGAAGCAAATTAAGGTGGCGCTATAGTAGGAAGTAGAAGAATTTTAAAAAGAGCGCTATAAACTATTACAGAATAGTAAATTAAATTCTTTTTTGAAAGTCATAACTATTTCAAAGAAACTACTAATATACAAATTCATTTGAAAATTGTACATAAAATATATAACTGCTAAATTCATATCATTTCCACTTAGTACACTAGCGCTATTTTAACTAGTCTTCGTATTTAATTTGCTGTTTACAGCTAGACACTTTTTCAACTAATCCCCCATACAAGACGGTTCTCCTTACCTCTACCCTCCATACAACAAAATATAAAAATTTGGTTTGAAACTGGAACTGCATTTACCATCTCCTACAACAAACTGCCTATTGACATAACCTATTATGCATGATTGGCTTTCATGACTCCAATCACAGGTATGAGACTTCAGAAATATTTATTCCTCCATTTATTCCTATGCAAAATATGAAGCTTGACTTTTGGATGGCACATCGCCAGGAACCATTGCAAGATGTCACAAGTCTGGATGAATTCAAACCCATATTTTTACTAACTGGCTGCAGCATTTCATAGACTACTTCAAACCGAGAATCCGTTGTTTTAGTTTTAGATGGTCATGAAACCCATTTAAGAAATATTGATATAATTTTGAAGGCCAGAGAAAATGGAGTTATCATTGTCCGACTCTCTCCCAACACATCGCACAAACTCCAGCCAATTGATGTGGCATTTATGTGCCCGTTTACAGCAAACTACTCGCAGGCAGTTGAAACATGGCCTACCAAATCGGAAAACTAATGGGTAAAGCTTATGCCAAAGCTGTAACATTGCAAATTGCTACAAGTGGGTTTAAAAAGTGTGGTATCATACCATTTGATAGGAAAAGATTTCAATACTCCGACTTCATTTTAATTGAGGTTCCCGAAGATGAAACGGAGCCCACATCCATGGATAGGCCTACTGATCTAGAAAGTCAAACATTTACCACAGCAGCTTATAGTCTCGTAACATCTTTAACTCCGCAGGCCTCAACTTCTTCAGCCCCACATCCTTCAACCACGTTTCCTAAAGCACACGGAGAAGGCAACTCTTCAAAGATAGTTGTTTCACCTTTCATTCTCAAGCCTCTGACAAAGCTTCCCAGGAAAATCGTCCAATCCCAAGCGTGGACGTCCTGCTGGAAAACCCGCAGTTATCACTAGCTCGCCATATAAAAAAATTTGGAAAACCAAATCAAGAAGTCGATGGAAAAAGATGAAAAATGAAATGAAAATATGGTTAAGAGGTTAGATATTCCAAAGAAAGAGTCTATGAAAAATTCTGATGTATCTAAAAAGAAGACAACTTGTATGAAGCAACTGTTATTCAAGCAAGGAAAAAGGGCCAAAGCTAAACCTCCTCTAAAATGTGATTCATCTGACTAGAACGACATGGATGTCCCTTATATATTTACAGATGATGAAGACAACGCGGATGAAGAATGTGTCACTGCTGTCAACCTTACAAAAATGATACAGGTGGAGAGCATTGTATGAGATGCAAAGAAAAGACAGTTTTGTATGATCTAATACGCCAATAAAAGATTCGTGTTGATATATTACTGTTTATTATTTTTTTTGTATTGTTTTGTACTTTTATACTGTTCTTTTTAATATAACGTTTCATCATTAAATTTATAATGGAATATTTAATGTTGTTTCTAGCCCATATTTGCACCTTATTTTCCTATTCATTATTGGGAGTACATATCAAGAAAGTATATCTTTAGAGACTGAGTGTAAGGTGTAAACATAAAACCACTGAGTGGCAAAAAAAACTATCCGATATTCGGGTACTTTTCCCTACTCTGACAGACATAATCTGATCTTATTACCAGTTTTACAATATGTGACTCTTTGGCCTTATGCAGTAAAGCTCAATAAACGTGCTTCTCTGCCCTGAGAGATAGCTATGGGGATGGCTCAGAGTGCGACACGAAGGGAAAATTTTTGAAAACTCCCCCCTACATTACATAATAAAAAAATGCATATATAATAATTTTTTAATCAATTGTATACAGTTAATTAAAAATGTGCCAATGTTTGCCTGTATTACCTTACTTTGAAGAATGAAGCGAATTAATTTTTATAAAACTTTTTGAATCAATTCAGTTTCTTCTTCAAACAAATATAAACTATCAACTTTCTACAAAAAGTGATATTTAATATATAGAAATGGAAATCTACTTGACTAATTAAAATGGAATACCAATAACCAAAACTAGCCAAGTCTTCATATTTGCGTAGTGCTAATGGTACAAACTAAGTCATAATATACAAAATATACAGGACCAGAAAAGAATTATATAAAATTTTCAATATATACCATGATAAACAACATGATTATAAAAAAAATATAATATAGAATACTATTCAATAATTATTTATCGATATTATACTCAATTAGTTACTAATTATATAAAAAAATCTACAGAGCATTTTTAATAAGTTTTAAAAGGCACATGATCTCACTACAATAATCTACACATATATCTACATGGTTGTGGTATGACCTGACAATCTGCTCCACAAAAGTTTATAAAATTGAATTTATTTGTTCCATTCATGATTCGTTTGTACTGTATATTGAATATTTACTTGCTTAAATGACTACTTTTTGTGTTTCAAAGTTGGTAAGTTTTTAAATTCACGAGAAGTAGATTTATTTTGCATTTTACAAAATTTTATATTAGTTATTGGTTCTACTTTATCCAAACAACTGCGATTTGAATATTCTCAAAAATAAATTTATTGCCCTTGAAGCTCATAGTGCTACATCTGTATTTTTCTATGGGCTATGTGGTATGTAAGAGGTTAATTGTTTACATAATCTGCATTATTATTATTATGCTTTATTAATTGCAATTCCAAAATTACATTGGTGTTAGTTTGAAAATATTAAAAAAATGTATTTATCCCACAAAACGTACATGTTGTTATCAAGGTCACAACACTCTGACTCTCAAAAGGCATAAAGAGTTCTAGAGAAGAAGAAGGTAGTAAAGTGGATTTTCAACAGCATTAAATTTGAAGAAATACTTTATAGTTATTACATATTTACATATTGCTCTTTAAATTATTACTTAAAAAATAAATATATTCAAATTGTTAAATGTTACCTAAATTCCAATAAAGTTTTCTATTAAACACTTTTCTTTCAATATTAGAACAAAACCTAAACTTAATGATTGTACTTTACACAATTCTTTCGGTCTCAAATTCATGAGACAGATTATAATTAAATTAAAAAAAGCAGAGCAGTAGGTTTTAGATCGCAACTATACTACAATTAAGTACTAATATCAATTAATAAACAAGTTGATACATTAACAAGAAAAAAATTGTAATCATTGGATTAAGATTGAAAAATATTTACAAAAAACAAGAATAATACGAGGCAGTATGAAATACATAAAGAACTAGTGCAGACATAGCAAACATACTTTTTGCACAAAAAAATACCACATTTAAGCTACTTTCTGTTATAACTTCTGTGATTGTATACTCAATACACTGTTTACACCAACACTCACAATTACACTGTCTGACGCGCGTTTCGATAACCAAGTTATCGTCTTCAGAGACTCTTTATACAAAAGGATTGGAAGGAATATTTAGCAGAGTGGGTTTTAAATTGGTTTATAAATCCAACAATATATTAAAAAAATAATAGTGCAATCCTAAGGATAAAATACCAAATTTGGAGGGGAGTGGTATATATGAAATTAGCTGTGGTGATGGTGATGGAAAGTATATAGGCAGCCTAAGAGATCCGTTATTATCCGGTTTAAAGAGCACATAGCTCATTTGAAATATGGACCGGAAAATCAGGTATTGCCCACTACCGATGCTGCAAGTCACGATTATGATATAAATATTAATAATGTAAAATCCAATAATAAATTGTTGGATGCATTTAAAAGCATTGAAATTGCTAGATTTAAGAGTAGCTTAGGGACAAATGGCCAATTCCTTACAACCCACTCTATAGTTTAGTAGTCAAGGAATGAATGTGAAGATTCTCGCCAAGGAGTTTTTCCCGCTGGAATTAATTTTCGCGGGAGAAGGTTTACTGGTGGGAAAATATAATATAAAACAGGATAGTCAAGTCATTAAAGTTTAGTTTACCTTCAGTCTCTAAAGATGATAGCTTGGTTATATTATAATAGTGTATTCAGTATGAATATCGCCAATTCCAGAAATTCCAATTTAGTTGTTATTGTATAGGCATTCTTCATATGTTTTTATATATGTTCTGCGTAGAAAGCCACTGCACTGAAGATCGCCATCATTGTAATAATTCTGGGTATATTTTTTTTATTATTATAGTTAAGCATTGTTTAAAATTAAGAAATATCATTCTAAAATAAATGAAATGGTAGAAAGTAAGTAATTATGAATGTTTTCCTCTTATGAGAGGTTTCAATAATTACTTTAGTTTTTTCCCTAAATACCATGTTTTTACAATTGTTTAAAAAATTCACATTCCATATATTTGAAGAGTTTGATTATTATAATACAAAAAGGAACATTTGAAACCTTCTGTTCTTCAAAATATTTTCAATAACTATAACTTGTTGATGTTAAATGAGTTGGATCATTTAGAGTTTCAATTTGGATTAGGGGGGAAATACGTGTAGAGGTTTTTTTACACCAATCGCTTGTAAAACTATTCAAAAATATAGATTTGAAATTTCAAGTGAAAATTCTTATTCGTTCAAAAGTAATAAGCGATTTAGTAAGTGATCTTTGGTATAGCGCCCGATAGCCTGACTTGCAGATCGGAGCGACCGAGTAGATAGTCATTCATAAACTATCAGGTATGTATTTTTAAGAAGAAAAAGCAACATGTTCTTATATTTTATTCGTATAGAAATTATTAGAAGCATTGGTGTCCTTGTTACAATTATATAGTATTACTTCACAACCAACCTTCATAGCATGCGTTTGCAATATCAATTTAAAGTTAAAATGATGTCCTTGTATCCAAAAAAGGTTTGGAATATAGTGTTGGAATTATAGCTAATTAATTGGTAAGTTCCTTCAATTAGTTTACATTCACATTTTAAACGCGTTTTTCTCGAAACAAGTTTTTTCGAAATAGTATACAATCCAACTTAAAACCTCAATCATACTGAACACACTGTTTACACTACCACTACACCAAAACTCACAATTACTCTGTCTGACGCCGCTCGTTTCGATAACCAAGTTAAGGTCTTAGGAGACTAAAGATTAACAGTATAACTTCAGTCTCTGAAGACGATAACTTTGTTATCAAAACCCGCGTCAAACAGTGTAATTGTGAGTATTGGTGTAAGCAGTGTTTTCAGTATGAATATCACCAACGGTTCCAGAAATTCCAACCTCAATCATAAGCGATATTTTTATTTTAACTACTTTTTTTCTAGCAAACAATATATGAAAAAATTGTGAAAAAATATTTATTTGAACAGCCCTCTAAAAAATGCATTTTATTTTAACTTGAGGTTTATATAGAAGATACACATATGAAAAAAGTAATTTCTTTGTGTGATTGATTTTAGATGGAAATTTTGGCTTCCATAGTGTACACCAACTGCTAAGTCGGATGACAATATTCGATGTGTATGCTGATATCCCTGCTACTTTCTAAATTATATTTTGGTAGATTATGAAAAAATACTCATCAATATATCTATAAATTAATCTAATAGTTTCAATAAATAATATTAATTTTTTATATCAGCATTAAAACGCCCTTTTACATGTATTTTCCCCCTTAAACATATTACACCTATTACAAAAAAATTTCGATTATGATTATTTATTAAATTTAAATTCAAGTAAAAGCATTTTTATTTTATTTTAGTGTTAGATTTTAAAAATTCGATTATAAAAAAGCAAATATTCATTGAAAATATAAATAAAAAAAATTAGTAGTGAATTAATTAAAATCATAATTTTTGTATATTCTATAGGAATAACAAAATCCAATCAATTTCCACATTATCGATATTTTCAAGGCGGTACCGGAGTACCTGGTTTTTTTGGAGTAGCCTCATGCTGTCGTCTCAAACGTTTGCGCAATTCATTGGGGAATTTTTCATAGCATCTCTTACAAACTGGCTTCAAATCGTATTCGTAGAATTTAGTTTTCTGATTCATTTTTTGATCGCATACTGAACATGCGAAATGATGAACACACCATGCTTTGTTCATGGCGGTAAAAACTAAAATAAAAAATATGAATTACACACACATTTTTACATAAAAACTATTAATAAGTTCCGTTGAAACTTAGTTATCATATACTACCCCTAAAATCAAAGACTAAATCTTTTTAAATATTAAACGCTTCTAATGACTCATGAAGATCAGCTATACTGCAGCTTTAGTAAAATTTAAGTTTACAACTAAACAAATATTTTTGAAATTTAACGACTAAACAATATTCAAGACAGGGGGGGAGTACTGAGTTCGGCGCTAATCATAATAATAATAGATGATGTATTGAAAGAATTGAAAACAAACGTGAAACAGATACAAGAAACATAGAAATAGTTGGAATCTCTGAATGTTTTTCCGCCATGTCCTTATACATGATAGTGAAAGCAGGGTACTTGCAAACTAACCGAAAAGCAAAATTCAAGCAGCTGGAATGAAGTACTTAGGCCGAATCAAAGGTGTCACCAGAAAAGATCGAATAAGAAACGATACGATAAGGAAAGACTTAAATGTAGAACATATGATTGAAATAATTGAAAAACAAAAGCTTAGATGATGACACCTTTGTAGAAAAGAGTACAATAAACCGACACAAAGGATTTGGCAAGATAGAGAAATGTTAAAGAGAACAAGAGGACGCCCAAAGAAATCTTGTGAAAACACAATTGCTGCAATTTTAGGAGAAAAAAAATGATATTTGGATACATATTGAAAGTAGTCGAAATGAAATTTTACATGATAAAGACTTAAAATCAAAATAGATTATCAATAAAATCATATCAAAGACGTCTAAGAAGTGAAAAATCAAAGAGTATATCTCAGTAATTTCAATAAATAAATACAGTTTATGATAACTTTCTTCAGAATGTCTCTTTATGGCAAACTGTTTCCTTGGCATGTACAACGATCTAAAAATCTAAATATCTCCTAAACCATAAATTTTATCATGTTAAATACACCTCTCGGGTTTGATGATATTCTAACATGACATTCGCTTGTTAATTTTTGGTTCAAACATTTTGAATATTGTTTTGAAACGTATTGTGGCTCAGAAGTCACTTCTATTTCAATTCTAACATTCGAGTTTTTAAAGAAATTGATTTGTTATCGACCTCGCACTCCATTCGAAGAATTCAAGTTCTGTTGCTATCTACACTGTAAAGTGTATTAATTATATTCGCTAGTAAGTTTTTCTTATATCTTTTTAACGGTTTTTATATAGTGCTCATAAAATTTCAGTTATCTTCATTAATTTTGTTTTAAGCAAATTTTGTAAGATAATTTCAATGTAAATTTATTTTCTATTTATTTCAGAAACAAAACAAATAGAATACAACAGATTCCTGTTTGTTATATTTTTAAAAAATATAAATTCAGTTTTTTTATATGTTAGAGCATAAGCCTTTCTTTAGTAATTTCCATCTGTGTTCCCGTTTCCTGCCTCATTTTATTTTGTTTCCGCATTTCTGTAGCTACCAGGTTGGAGTTCAACTACACAAAGGATTCAACCGGTACACCACCACCTCATTATCTTTTTTATTGTCTTTTTATTAATTTGAAGAATCGTGTCTGAGAAGAGTTCGTTTAGTTTTTAATAATTCATAAGGCGTATCCAGTTTTTCCACCTTTTATAAATCACTTAATATAATGAACACCTTTAATGTCCACTTCTCACTTTTTCTTTCATAGTTCTTCTTCAGATGTTATGCTTATGTACTTTTCGGCCATAAATCGTTTCTACATTTCTACATATTTCCCAATCATTTTTCCTTTAGTCTCTCTCTTCTCTTCCTTCCCCTTTATCAATAGCCTTTTTACAAGTCTTCTGGCGTCTTTTTTATATGCCTTATACACGTTACTTTTCCTGTATATGGCTGTACTATGGGATTAACGACGATCCCAAACTGATTTTTGAGAAAAAAATTTTATGATTATTTGATCAGATGCTGTAAGATGCATGGAAAATTTTCAAAAATTAATTTGGTTGTAAGTACAATGATATCAATACCAACTTTATACTATCAAAAACTAATATTCATAGATTACTTACCATCTCCAGCAATTACTTGATTACAAACGAAACAGAGATTCCCAAATAATTGATGATAATGTGTTTCACAATACGCTAATCCTTTTTTCTCATAATGGCGATGACCAAAGAATGGTTTTTCACATTTGGCACAAGCAAAATGCTACAAAATTTACATATTTATGTATAAGAACCTGTTCCGTGTATTCTTAAGCAAATGAAAAATGGATTTTGTATTTTTTATAATACCAAAAAGAGCATAGGACAGCGCTTGCAACTAAATATGTGCTCAGTATTGACGAGTAACAAAAATAATTGGAAGGATGACTTGGTATGCTGAGACCTTCAAAACCACAATAGTTTTATATGGCCCAAGAACCAAATACTCTGGAAAAATAAATAGGAACCCATCTTAGCTCCTGTCAGGCGTGAATTCTACCCATTGGGAGGTATGCGGAATTCGATATGGATAAGAATTAACAAAAAAGAGATATAGCAATCCTACCCGACAGTCGTGTAGCCATGAAATAGTTATCTCATAAATAACGATGTCGGATTTGGTAAAAGTACTAAATGAATTAAACAAAGAATACAATGTTCTCCTAATCTGGGTATAATGCTGGTCGTCAAATATCGAAATGTTATTACAGCTGTTCTCACTTTGTAAAATCATAATTGGCTTATAAACGTAGATAAGGAACCCATAATTAAAAATTGTACAGAGTTGTATTTAATATAAGAAGCGAAGATAATTTCAGTAATATTAAATACAAAAATGAATTACTTGCTTTCAAGTTTTATTTCTATCTTAAAAATTAGAGTAAAAGTTACATAGCACTTTTCGATTAAAGTTACTTAAAGAACTAAAAAATCTTTGGCATAATAGATACAATACGGTGTATTATTATTTGATGAAATTTCTCTGCCTACAGGCCTTCATTATGAAAAGCATAAAAGTTTTCTTTCAGGAAATTAAAATAGAAGAAAAGGTGTGTACAGGGCGAACTGTACTCCAGGAGCAGTTTTAGGAAAACGAAGAGATGTTATTTGATGGAATGATTTTAAAATTTTTTTTAAATGATCCCTATCTTCTATCATCATTTTATTGCTTGCTAAAAGCAGATTGGAAATTAGCTTTGGATATAGAAATACAAAAAAATGAACCCAAGGAAAAAAATCCATTGTATATAATTCTGTTGTTTACGGAGGCCACTTTATTGAACCACATAAAAAGTATTTTCCGATTAATTTTGAAACTAAGGTTTATTGTGAGTAGGGCAAGTGTCTCGCTGGAACAAAATTTTCTTAAAGTTAACATGAGTTTATAAAGCTGTAGGAATAAATTGCTTTGAAATTATAGACAAATGGGATACTCACAAAGTTGAGTAGGAATCTACTGGAAGTTAAGTGTATTATAATTTATCGTGATACTATAATTTACCTTGGTAAATCGCAAATAAGTTAGTTGAAGATTTTATATTGAAATTCCTACGTTCCACAAAATATTTTCCAATACTGTGTTCTGCTTTTTAACTATGGTATAGTTTTCCCCTCTATTTCTTTCAAATTTTTAGTTTTAATTCCATGAAAAACGCATGAAACTAAAAACCATTTTGAAGACAAATTCTTTACAAATATGTTGGCAACATTACAATGTAGGTTTACTAATTTTTATAACAGAACAATATATAGGGTGGAGGAAAAAAATGCGTAGATTGAGTATTAGTGTACTATCAGTGGAGAGGAGCTATTAGTGACCTCCGACCGACGTCATCGGAGGGAGCAGACAGTTTTAGTTTCATAGCGCCATAGAAATTTGTGTTATTCTTAACAAAATTTCAAGAGGGCTCACCTCAACGTGCCAATGTTTTCCTAGCGCAGTAACTACACGCTCCTCAATAGGTCGTCTACATGCACCACAAATAGGAATACCCATTTTATCATGACATCTCAAACAATAAAGTTCGTTCATTTCGTTTTTAGCAAAACCTGAACGATTTCTAACCTAAAATTTATCAGTCGAATATTTTCATAAAATATGGAATATAAAAACAAACCTCTCTAGCACTACTATCGAGTTCCACACCGCATGCGGCACAATTAAAGTGGTAAGCATGATAAACTTCTCCTCTGAATTTCAAGGGCTGATCATCAATCATTGCACTGAAAGAAATAGAAAGAAATAATGAAATTTTAAATATATTTCCGAATAAAAAATGAATTGGAGCTAGTACTGGGGTGAATATAACACTCTAGTAATTGATAACTGTATGATGTGAAGCTTTTTTTTGTAAATAAATAAATATGGTTATAATTTTCATTGCATAGTTGCTCCACCATAAATTAAGCATGATAATAAAGTAAAGAAATGGAGTTTCAAAAGAGACTTAATATTTATTGAAAAAGTGTATGGGAATCCATTTAATAGAAGAGCTACAAAACTGACGGTATTGTATACTAAAGTGGGATCTGAAAGTTTAGCTGTTTGATCAACTTTACTACCTTAGCATACTTCTAAAGTGGATTGAAGAATTAATAAAAAAGTAGGGGGAGCTTATTAAGCACAATATAAGATGGCTAGGATATGTAAGCAGAATTTCAGTAGAGAGACATGTCTTACATATAGATCAGAAACCTGGGCACCTAGTAGAACTGATGAAAACCTGTTATTCACTTTCAATAAATCCATTTTGCAATGACTATCAGTTACAGTGAATTATGTCATCGTTGATGTAACTTTCAAATCCACCAAAAAATACCAGCAAGGAATTGAATTGCTTCTACACCTACCATATTCGATATGGCATCCATCAACCACTGGTTGTTTTTAGAACTAAATTGAAATCGTTCAAGGTAAAAAAAAATCGCACCTGCAGGCTATGGAAAAATGCTTGATAATAAATTGAATCAGAGTGATTGGAAACATTAGCAATATTAATATAATAAACGAGCTTTCAACCAGAAATAGGAATCGATGTCAGTGACGAAATTAGCTTGATAGAGTCAAGGCTCACAACAGGCTGTCGGCACAATATGCATAAGGAAAAAATATCTCACACTAAAACCATGCTCGTTATTAGAAAACGATAATAGAATTCAATAAATGTAATTTTGAATTCCTTTTCCAACTACAATGTTCTAATGATTTGGCCTCCAGCAATCACTGGCTGTTTTTAGAACTAAATTGAAATCGACCAAGGAAAAAAATCAATGAAATAAGAAAGCCCTTTCTAAAACACAAGCTTATTTTGAGTAAAAAACTATCTTTATTTAAAAGCATAGATCAAGAACATATTGACCGACGTTTCACTTCTTAATTATTTTTCAGAAAGGGTAGAGTTTTTAAAGTAACATTCAAAAGTAAAACCATAAAACACCTGCAGACTATGGAAAAATGCTTGATAATAAATTGATTCCTAATGATTGGAAACAACTATAAACATGAAACATTGGTAATATTAATATAACATAGGAGCTTGTAACTAGAAATGGGAATCGATGTCAGTGACGAAATTAGCTTTATAGAGTTAAGGCTCACAACAGGTTGTCGAAATTGTGATGGTGAAGCAGAAAAAATATCTCACACTAAAACCATGCTCGTTAATAGAAAACAATAATAAAATTCAATGAATGCAATTTTGAATTGCTTCTACACCTACTATATTCTAACAATATGGCATCTAGCAACCACTGGTTGTTTTTAAAGCTAAATTGAAATCAACTAAGGGAAATCAATAAAATGAGGAAGCCCTTGCTAAAACACATGCTTATTTTAGGGAAAACTATATTTCTCTAAAAGCACAGATCAAGAACATTAAAGAACCTGCAGACTATGGAAAAATGCATAAAATAATTGAATCCGAGTGACTAGAATCAACTATAAATATGAAATATTAGTAATATTAATATTTACTTACTGGCACTTATGACAAATGTATTTGCCCAATCCTATAGCCTTAACTTTTGTGTTACAATCATGGCACAAAGCCCTACCTCCATTTTTAATGAAACCGGTATCGGCTAGTTCTTTGGAACACATTTCACATCTGAAGCAAGTTGGATGCCAACTTGAATTCATTGCCTTAATCACCTGAAAATTATATATAAATGAAAATGAACGAAATTGAAATACAACAACAGTAGTATCAATATTTGTTAACCAACAAATTGGAACACGAGCAACAAACATAATAGGTAAAGGCAAAATATTGAACCATTGATTTCAGCAGATATTGGTGAGAGTACCCTCTCAACAGTGAACTTACCCTTCCGATGATAAATTCTCCACATTTGTTACAACAAGGAGCAAACAGTACTTGAAAATCATGTTCGCAGTATTTTCTTCCGTCAAATTCGTAGAAAACCCCATCCCTAAATTCTCGGAAACACTGGGCACATCTGAAACATATTAATGATTACATTGATTTCTAATCTAATAATTTCCTTATAAGATGATAATTACACAAAACAATGCTGGTGCCATAATTGTCCAGTAGAGTTAACAATTTTCTCTTCCGGCTCAAATCCGTCTCCACATTTAGAGCATACCATGTTTTCCCTTGACATATTAGTGAGTCTGTAAAAATAAAAAACATATTTTCTTACTGACTATACTTAGTTTATGGTAGATTATTGGTTACACTCCATTAAAGAGTTGTTGAAAAATATAAGGAACTTATACAATAAAATTTTGATTTTTATAATTGTACAGGTGCCTTCAATTCTCCTACTTTATGAAAAGCGAAATTTATACACGTACGGAAACTATAGATGCTAACAGTTTTTTAATAAATATGAATTTTTTTGCGAAAATTTCTATCTATAGTACCGTCAATTGGGGTGATTTTGCCCCTCGGAGTATCTTGGATCAACCTTCCCAGATGTACTGTTGGCACCATTGAGTTTTTAGCGGCCTAGGAATTTCTTATCATTCCAAGTATATAAAAAGGATTGACTATAAGTTGTTGTTTTGTTTAAATCGTTTAATTAAAATTAAAAAACCATGTGGGCAAAGTAACCTTGCACTTCACCAGAAAAGTGGCAATTTTTCCCCCGACTGTACATTATCAACATAATAAGCTCATCAGGACGTTATTTTCATACTTTGCCTAAATAGCATTTGTCATTCTATAAATGACTAGATATTATACAGGGTGTTTCTATATTCGACTGACAACGCTCTACCACAGAGAGATCTCAATAAATAATTTATTTTGATATAGGAATACGAACCCTTGGGCTTCATATAGCCCCATATAAAAAATCGATAGGATTTAAGTCAGGTGATCTTGGAAGCCAAGCTCGACCAATCCATTTTTAAATAATTTTTTGCCGTTGCAGCTAAATGAAAAGATATATTCTTCAACATTTCTTCCAGAAAGCGCGTATAAATTGATCTATTTGATTTATTTGGTAAAAAGCAAGGTTCGATTAAGCAATCTCCAGCCATACTCACCCACACATCAACCGAATATTTATGCTGAAATCCCCTTTCACGAACAAAGTGCGGATTTTCTTCATCCCAAACGTGACTATTCCTAGAGTTGAAAATTCCTTCCCTAGTAAATCTAGCCTCGTAGGTATACAACACATATTTTGGAAAATTTTGATTTTCACGACAATTTTGTAAATACCAGTTTGAAAATTCCATACACAGGTATTGCAGTGGTCCCAAGTACTGTGTCACTCCGAGACTAAAGTTTTCCTTTCAGTTTCACCTATTACGGTACAGTAAAGTCTATTTGTAGAATAAGTGTTCATTAACTCAAGACAAGTCCCATATTGTTTAGCTTTTCCAACATTAGCTCTATGTCTACTGAATCAAAAGTTTTCTACAGATCTATATACACTGCAGCCACATACTTTATTTTTATTAATTTCATTGCTAATGTATTCATGTAAGTCTACGGTGGTACTGAGTGTACAATTTTTTGATTTAAAATCAAAATCAAAATGATTCATTTATTGAGATATCTCTGCGGCAGATCGTTGACGGTCGACTATAGAAGCACCCTGGGAAAGTATGTAATACTTCTCATATTTCATACTTTGCCTAAAAACGTCCGGCATATATATTCGAAAAAAGTTTGCTCTTATATTTTCGAATGAGTTTATTCTAAAGGTTGAATTGTCTTGGGAATTAGAAAAAATTGTTTACAGGACTTTTATAGCTGTAAAGTTGGCAGTCTAAAATGAGTCTTCAGCTGCAGCATTGTACCCAGTAGGAATCGATCTGAAAATAAATACTAACTTTCCAAATTGCTCCAATCCAGTTGTTACTGTTAGACATATACCAGTACAACCTCAATATTCAGCTAAAATTCCAAATGCTTTAAACTGTGGTATTGGTGATGGGGATTATCACGATGAAGTTTTTTGCTGCTCCAGAACATACGGGTAAGTCGTTAAATACATTCGATTCAAATTATTGCGTAAAAAACAGTTTTTTTTTTTCCTTCAATTTAAAACATATAATATACGGACGAAGTTTACTAATAGTAAAACCGGTAAATACTTTAAATGATTCAGTCATTGTAACATTTTCTGTGACGTGGTGATAAATAATTTATTTATGATTTCTAAATGGGTCACGGGCACTGTAAAGTGATCAGCTCTCGTATATAACATAAATGACAGCAAAATGTTCAAATATTGTTCCTCCCTGTAATAGAACACTCACAATCGGACATGTTTGGATGAAATGTTATTTCTTTCCGGAATATGTTGAAGATGAAAGGTAATAAATCATTAATTGCCATAGGGTATCGAATAAAATTATTTTATGACTCACGCGTAACCTTGTTTATTACTGATTATTATGACTTTCATCTCATCTGTTTACAATTACGTTTCCTTTTTTATTTATTTATTTTTTTAAATTTAAGGCCGCTTAAGTTTTATGGAGTTAGGTTCGTGATGATAAAAATGAAGGAAATGTAGGTAGTAGAGACAATAGAAAACGAGACAATAATTGTCATTGTGGTGTCATTGGGGTTAATGTTAAAGAGATAATCAATGTCAATATAGGAAAAGGACTCGCCACAGATCACCTATATTTAGATGCATCACGTCGACTGGGGGTCTAGACTTGAACTACTAATATGACATGCAGTGTTCTCAACTCGCAAAAATTTATCTCCCTAAAGCCCCAATCAAAAACTCCTAAAATATCCACAATTACTGGGGATTTATTATTCATAAAAGGAATATTAAAATATATCTAAATACATAACATTAAAAATATAATAATTTGAATAATAAATTTCAAACAATCAATAAATAATTTCATTCGACAATATCATTTTTCTTAATTCTTCATTCATAAATTATCGAAAACTTCAAATAACAAATCGTTTCCTTCATATTCTGAGTTTTTGAAATAATACATATTGGCATTAAATAATTCTATCATTTTTGCGAATGGTGGAGCATCACCCACCATTCCATTGCAGAGTGAATCGCACCATAATCATATTTTGTAACATTTCAATGCATATTATGTTACGCAATTCATTCTTTACAATGATGTATATCAATATTTAAAGTTATAACAATCTCCTAAAAACATCTTATCTCACATTTTTTCCCCCTAAAGTTGGGGGAGAAACTCCTAAGTTGGGAACTTTGATGTCGATAGGGGAATAGGAAAATGTTATTTGCTCTAATAAAATTGACGTCGATTGAGAATTTGAACATGAAACTTGAATTACTATTGGGTTGGCGACAAAGTAATTGCGATTTCGTAGTATAAAATAAAACACTTTTTATTTCAAAAAGTAATAGATTTTAATCAATTATATATTTTACATTTTGCTCAATGATCTTTTGCCATCTTTCCTTCAGCTTCAGGATTTCGCGCTCATCAAATTTCTGGTCCTTATCAGCAAAAAACTGAACCAGGTGCGATTGAAGGTCATCGTCATTTGTGAAAGTTTGACCATTCAAAGAATTCTGTAAACTTCAAATTAAATGGTAATCAGAAGGTGCCAGATCAGGGCGGTATGGGGGATGTGGCATCACTTCCCAGCCAAGCTCCAATAGTTTCCTACGAGTTGCCAAAGATGTGTGAGGCTTTGCATAATTATGGTAGAACACCAAACCTTTTCGATTTGATAATTCTGGCCTTTTTTCTTTGATTGCTTCATCCAGTTTCATTAATTGTTGACATTAAACATCAGAATTCATCATTTGGAAGCAGCTCAAAAAATGATTCGTTTCAAAAAGAGTCGGTTTCATTTCGTTTAAGATGCATATCGCAAATGTTGATTCTTTGTGTTAAATGAATTTCTTTCAATTCGTGAGGTTCCCAAATATTAAGCTTCTTAACTAGCCCAAGACATTTTAAGTGTTTTTTAATTGTGTGCGGTATATGTAGCCTCTTCGCAATCACTCAAACAGTTATATGACGATCCTCTTCAATTACTTTGATTTGGTCATTCTGACACGTGCGTTCTGTTAAGCAATCAGCACCATAAACTTGACAGATTTCTTTGTGAGCCGCAACAGCTTTCTCTCCTTTTGTTCGTTTCTGCATTCCATTTAAAATTAACCCCCAACTAATAGCTTTAATAGAAATTACAAATACGTTAATGTGACCAATATCACGTGCCAAACGGTAAAGTATAGCACTAACATAAGTAATTCAAAAAATAAAGCAACGCTCTCTATCAGTAAAAAGCGAAAGTACTTAGTTGCCAACCTTATAATATGAAATCCTTCAGAAAATACAGGCAAATTTAAATTTTATCATGGCGCGTAATTTGAATTATTTGAAAGTAGTTCATACTGCTATCTCAGAACTGTGTTTTTAAATTTATGTTTTTGTTTATAATATTTCTCAAAATGGTATATTTTGAAGATATAATATCACAAAAGATACAATTTTGAGAACTATTATTTATTAGTTCTAATCTTGTTAGGAGAAAAATATTTGAGTTAGTGTAAGGGCAATTATTTCTTTACTCGAGTAAAAAAAAAGTTTTTGAAATTTATCTGATAATCCTTCAATTATAATAATAATCTAAACATAACGTTTGCGTATTTACTAAAAAGGTAAAAATTTTATGTAGTTTTAAACAAAACATTGCATACAAAAATAGCTAATTAAAATGTTACATCTTAAGTAATTATACCCAATTTCAATATAATTCATTTCTTGATCTTTATAATACATCCCTTACAGTTAATTTATTATTGTTTATAGCCGGCAGCCATTATGAGAATTTGGGAACAAATACAGCACATTAATAGATTCTCAATGTTATATAACTAGTAATTTTTTGCTGGTTATGTTTTTGGCAACACTGTTTTTGAAAGATCACGCGTGAATCGTGTCGTGTGTCATTGTCAAACTTGTTCAGTTTGGTCTATAATTTAATCATGAATCGACTTATGAACGAACAGCGCTTGCAAATTAGTGAATTTTACTATCAAAATTCTTGCTCGGTTAAGATAGTGCATCGCACACTTCTTCCTCCAATTTATGGGCAGTTTGGTCGGGCTACTTAAGGAACTAATCCGAAGCTTGTGACTAAATTTCGAACCCAGTTCACACTATTGGACATTAAACCACCAACACACTAACGTACAGTGAGGACTGAAGAAAATATTGCGGCTGTATCCGTCAGTGTTACTGATGACCGTGAAATGTCGATTCGCCGCCGTTCGTAGCAATTGGGCCTCTGTTACTCCAGTACGTGGAAAATTTTGCGATAGGATTTGGGTGTAAAACCTTATAAGATACGCCCAGTGCAATAATTGAAGCTACAGGACCTCCCACAACGTCTAACATTTGGTGAATGGTCGCTGGCAAAGTTGGAGGTAGATCCACTTTTTTATCGAAAATTGTGTTCAGCGACGAAGCTCATTTCTGGTTGAATGGATACGCCAACAAGCAAAATTGCCGCATCTGGAGTGAAGACCATCCAGAAGCATTGCAATATATCCCGAAAAAGTCACTGTTTGGTGTGGATTATGGACCGGTGGCATCATCGAGCTGTACTTCTCTAAAAGCGACGATGGCCGGAACGTTACTGTGAATGGCGTGCGCTACCGTGTGATGATTGGCAATTTTTTTGCCCAAAATGGGACATGCCTGACATGTAGTTTCAACAAGACGGTGCCACAAGCCACACGGCATATGTAACAATGACCAAGTTGAGAGCCGCCTTCGATGAACTGTTCATCTCACATTTGGGGCCCTTCAATTGGCCGTCTAGATCGTGTGATTTAACGCCTTTGGACTATTTCTTGTGGTGCCATGTTAAGTCTAATGTCTACAGGGATAAACTTGCAACGATTGACGCACTGGAAGCCAATATTGAAGCATTTATTCGAGAAATACTGGCCGATATATTGGAGAAAGTGTGCCAATATTGAACCTTGCGCATGGGCTATCTAAAGCGGCGCCGCGGCCAACTTTTGCATGAAATTATCCTCAAACATTAAATTATACTGATCGTTCTATCGATTCCAAAAAGGATTCCATCACTTTTTTCAAATTTTTTGCGGATTTTTTCATAATCAAATCCTATATCTCTTAAAAAATCACTGATAACAACATTCGTCGAAAGTCATTTTGAAAAAATAACCACAGCTTACGCTGTACATAATCAAAAGGACACACAAACAATGTCTACCAATATTAAATTATCCAAGTTTGTCTCAAACTCGCCAACCTGATAAATAGTTATGCTAGCAGATTCAATTAGGGATCTGAACTTGATTTAAAAAAAATTAATCAACCTTGAGCCATCTGTGTGAAACATCTATATAAAAGGTGGTTTGTGGGACTTGCTCCAGTGATTTATGAATTCCATCCCTGAAGTAAAAATATAAGATTCTCGAAATACGATTCCACGACTGATATTATCTGTGAAAAAGTTCGATTTAAATTTTTTGAAGGTACAGTCAGAATTCTTTCAGATAACTTAAGTATCCATATCCAACACCATAACTACCCCATTGGTAATTTCTCTGAAAGTACTGCTTCTGATGTAGTTAGTGTGGCATCTATTTTTGTTTATTTTTTATTTAACGCATCCTTGGTTCATTTCATATGTTGATAGTGAGCTTCTTGTACAGATTGGATATGTGAAACGAAATCTTCCAGGATGCCAACTTTAGTTGAGGAAAAAAATCTGTTCAGAACATGCACTTTATAAAAAAATGAATATCAGTTCTGTAACCTTTCCTTGCACGAATTTTGACCTCAACTCGCTTTGTAGTCCCTAAGCACTCTTCCCTGGCCTTTTTTGATCCAGAGTGCGCTCGGAATACAGTTTTTTACATAAATAGTGGGATGGTAAACAGCAGAAGCTAAATGAAATATTCAATCGATATCTATTGTTCTAAAACCAACATGGAAGTTGGCAAATATGGTGGAATACTCTCTTCATTTGCAGCTTTAAAAATAAAACTTGTTGAAGGTTAAAAAAAATTCGGAGCGAGAAGGGTAAATCATACAAAGTGAAATAAAAATCATCTGGGGAATAAATTGCTTAACGGTTTCGCGGCTATCGTCCAATATGCACATGGACTGTAGTTCCACTCGAGACCGTCATAGGGTATTTATGACATAGTCATTAGGAAAAATGCCCAAAGTGATCTACAACGAAACAAAGAAGGTAACATGATGAGGTCTTTCGTTGTTATTACCAAACAGAGCTACAGAATGAAAACATTGAAATAAATTGGTTCATACTAGAACAGCAACTTCGGTAAATTTCCGGTCTGATTTCAGTAAAAACCCCAGCAATGATTTGGTGGATAGATCAGTCTCGAGATTATTATTAAAAAATTAGAACGCAAAAAGATTATATTGCATAAAAATTTGTCAGCGTTTATTTTCATATAAACAGGATCTTTAATAATAAATTTTAGTTAATTAAATCATTGGGATTAATTAAGTTCTTTCAATATATTTTTTTAAATTATAACTTGTATTTTTTTGTTTTAATAAAGTTTTTAAATATAAAGTTAAACTTATAACTTCTATTCTGGAGGGATTAAGATATCTATTCACCATATGTTACATTACAGCTCGTGTCATAAGTGAGTGATTTTTAAAAGATTCAATAATAAAACACTACTCCGGTTGAAGAAAACGAGCATGCGCTGCAGGCGACTACGAAGCTCTCGCTTTACACACTCCGCCATTTTTTTTGACATTCAGGCGTCAGTCGGCGTTGTGCTGCAGCCTCGTAAAAATGTCCGCCATTATTGATGCTCCCGCCAAGTGTGATTCGTTTTCTACAGGCTGAAGGCGATAGTGCTGCAGAGATCCATTGGAGAATGAGTGGTGTGTATGGGCAAAACTTAATGAGTGACGGTGTTGTGCGTGAATGGTGTCGAAAGTTTAAAGATGGTCGTAATGTTGTGCATGATGAAAGAGGTCAAGGATGCAAATCTGTCGTTTTAGATGTCCTTTTTCGATGAGTTGACAGAATGGTTAAAGAACACCGCAGATTGACTATTACTGCTTTGTATACGGAATTTCCAGAAGTTTCAAGGACTGTTTTTTACTCTATTGTTAGGTTAGGCTACATTGGCGGCAACTTCCTTTGAAGAGGGTATTGAAAAGTCTATCCATAGATATGACAAATGTCTCAATCTCTTCGGTGATTATTTCGAAAAGTAAGCGTAAGTGTACCAATCTTTTGGAATCAAATTTTATATGAACTTATTTTTTATTTATAGCCTATCTGAGGGTGAAAAAAAACGGTCCTCGTAATACTTCAACTGAACTCAAATTAATTATCTGTCACTGACAATGAGAAGTGTAGTTTTATTGACTCTTACATGATTCGAACAGCTTTTTATTTATTCAGAGGCGAAAATGTCATGAAGTAGGAGAAAGAAGTAACAGCGTCTTCTAGAAGAAAGGACAATTTATATATAAACAATGACGTATCTGCGTTTAGAGGTTATAAGTAAAGAAATCTTAATCTTTGTAAAATGAAATATCATATATTACACACTCTGTATACTATTATTTTCTGTCGCTTACATCCTTCTCAATTATACGTTTTATACAACTGCAAATTCTTTTTTGCTCTCTCATAAAACCAAAGTTTTTGCATTTACGTCACTGTTCTTCCGGAACTGCGATACGCCGGTGTCAAAATGGCAGAAGGTATTTGGAGTAGACGTACAAACAGAGAGCTAATGATGATATAAAACAAGCCGAAAATAACACAAATACTTAGAGCAAGTCGGTTAGAGCACACTGCCAGAGCGTCATAGCAGAGAATTGTAAAAATAGTGCTGGAGGGAGCAGAAATCGATTAGAAAAAATAGCTACAAGATGTCAAGTGCGATATACATGATGTAGGAACTGGAGAAAGTGCAGGAGATTGAAGCCAAGAGTCCAGAAGATATCTAGAACTGTACTATATATATAAATTTCGAGATTCTATCAATTGAAATAATAATTTAAAGATCCATTTGAAAACAAATTGACTAAGAAGTACTAGAGGAACAAACAAAAAATACCTTTTCGGTTTCTCCAAAACAAATGGCGTTTTTTCTGGCATCCGAGGGCTGCGTGGTTCCAATGAAACATTATCATAACTGTCATATCTGTGATAGGAAGAATCTAATTCCTCTTTAGAATTTGCTCTTCTTTGTAACAAAGAACTTTGAGAAATTGCTCCTATATTTGGAATTATTGGCGATGTATCCTTCAAACTTAGCATTTTAAAACACTTTTTATTTCACTATTACTCATAAATACTTAATTTTCACGTGAATTTGCAACCACGTACTTTGCTATTATGCCTTATCTCACAATGAGAACAGTCATTTTTTCCGTTATCTTGTTTACATAAGTATTAGGTACTTGAATAGTATCCCAATTTTATTAATTGAACATTGTACTGCGTCTGTTATAGTCACGATTTCTCTTTATTAAAAATTATGTGATCATCGTACGAAAAAATAAACTCGACTGGTAATACATGTAAAATTAATAATGTTTTTATTTTGCTGTTAAAATTGTACACAAATTACGACTGTCAATTAATATTTCCTCTTCCACTGACGAAGGTACGTATTTTTGTTCATATTTACGTAACGTTTTTATTATACATTAATTCGGATGCCAAATATTTACTAGAGGTCGTATTTGAATATTTTTTTACGTCACGAAGTACTACATATTCATACAAAGTACACATTGTTTACTTTCATAATATACAGTGGTTTCTATCGGGAACGTGGATTATTCTTTCGGTTCGTTAAAAATGGTCGAAAATGGTTTGCTGGAAGTGACTATTCAGACACTTTTGCTACCGGTGAACGTTGATTTTGCATTGATATCTGCCGAAAATTCCATAACTCAATCTTCATCCCTCATCCAAGGGGCTGACATTGTCTCCCCAAAAGTGCGCCACTATAATCTTTAAGAAAAATCATAAGATTACTACAGCCTCTTCCATAATCATCCACGGCCAGCCTATTCCCCGGAAGTCCCAATACAAGTACATGTTTGGACATAATAATTTCTCATTTAAAATTATTTAAATTTAAAAAAAAAAACAAATGTAACCCAGACTGAGATACAATCTCCGTCAGTCATTTAGTCGAAGGATAGAATAACGTTCCTTATTTTTATCCTCCATTAACTTATCCTCTCGGATGACCAAATTTCTTATATTAATGTGACTGTGTTCTTAGAAGAGTCAGTGTAAAGTTTGACGTCAAAAAAGTAAACCAGAGTTATGAAATAAATTAAGATAAAAGATGTCCACCGAAATTGTGAAAATCGAAAAATTGGAGTATCGAGCCATCATCAAGAACCTGTATTACTGTTAAGAGCAAAGAAGATTTACGAAGATATGCTTAATACCTTTGGTGATCAATATCCTTCGTATGTGACCGTGGTAAATTGGACTGCAAGCTTCAAAAGAGGTAAATTTTCCATTAAAGATATTGACCGAATCGGGAAAGCTAGTTTCTGTGTCAGTCCCCGAAAATATCGAAGCAGTTCATTTTATTTTACTGAAACTATGTAGCAGTGCACTTGTCTCTATTAAGGTGCGTCTCCATTTGAACAAACAATGGGGAAACTAGTTTGTCAAACATGTTGATTAAGTGCAGTTTTAAAGAACATTTCTTATTTCAACAAACAATTGTTTGACAAAAATTTTCACCAAACAATTGCGATTCGACATGAAACATTAGTCAGTTAGGTTTTGTCGAAGAACGGGTGATTTGAATCGCCGCCGTCATCTGGCCTGTATTGCAGCAGATTATATTTTAATGGAAGAACCTCGATCTCGTCGATGGTGGCAGAGACGTTACGGCGTTATGAATATAGTGGTGGTGATTTCCGAAATGATTTGAGAGCCGGGTGGTTGTTTACAAATTTTACGAGAATGTCAAATGGGGATTTTGAATTGTTAATATCGATGATAAGTGATCAGTGACCAGTGATAAGTAAACAAAATATTAATTTTCTACGTTTTCGCCATAAACAGATTGTTCATCTCTCTTTTTATTCATTCCCTCATAGCACTCTTTCATTATGATATAAGCTTCTTCTGAAGTTTGCCTCTTGCTAGGCTTTTTATTAGAATTCGTCGACGGCATGCTACTCGTGGAGCTTTTTTTTGACGATCCCACACCGCTGTTAATGGATGGCGATCCCACTTGACTGTCGCTATTTTCCAATTGGATTGATATAACGCTGGAAAACGTTTCCCAGGGCGTTGATTTGTCAACCAAAAAATTAAAATAAGTTAATCCCCACTAAACCTTCTTTTTTTCTGTGGCCCCCATCCCGGATTTACAATTTGTTGCTAGTAACTTTTTCTCTCCTATATATTGCACGAGAAGAGTTTCAATCTTTCTTTTAATCTCGGCGACATTATTTACACCTATATATTTTGCATTGCCATCTAATGCATCTCTTCTTTTGATTTTGTTTTTATAATCATCATTATTAGGGTCCCACAATAAAGGTTTACCTTCGTAAACGTTAATTAACCTTATCACATTCTCCTGGCTCCAAAACACACACACACACACTTTTTCACTGAATATTTTCAATGAAAAAATACAAATAATAATGTTTATATTCAAAAATTACGCCGGAAAACCACTTCAAAATACACTAAAACAAGCCAAACAGGTGGTAGGGCAAGTCACTGACAAACAATGTTCGATCTAGGACGGGAACATTCTAGACAAACAAAAATGGCAGCCCCTTTTCCTTCCACAAATGAAATGTTTGTTGGGATAGCGTCCACACCAAAAACACCGGCAAACATTGTTTGTCAAACAAAAAAGTTTGTCGAGATTTTCGACAAATGTTTGTCCAGTGGGGACGCGGCTTAAGTTTGTTGTCCAGTCATTTTTGTTTTCTGCCTTATAGATACCAGGCATTTATAATGTGTTTATTGTTAACTTCTATATACTTGTCATCGGGGCACATGTCTACTCGTTTCTCTACTTTTGAATTGTGATGCACTACGCATAATTTGACTATAATCTATTAGGAACATGTATTCAACAATTGCTGTTGGAATACCACATTTAACCCAGGTAGGGTTTCTTTTCCATAATTGTGTTCATCATTTATGTTTTTATATAGTTTTGCTGGACCATTCACTTTTATCTCCACTAAAACACAATAAATGATATAAGGTTGCCTAGACAATTCATTTTATTCAAAACATTTTTGCTCGACTCGAATTAATACTGAACAAATTCATTGCTGGAACATAAAACTTTTTTTTGATCATTGCTTGAACTTTATACTTAGGTTATTTTCATTTCGAGCATGATCAAGTAGTTATAGACAGTCTGCTGGGACAAACATATTGTTTTTTATAATCATTAATTTCCCAAATATTCACCTATGCATATATAATGTAAATATAAATATGTAAATCATAGTTTATGTTAGGAATAATCTAGTAGTTTGAATTATTATATGTCTACTAAAGCCACCCACAATTTATAGTTTCTGGTCCTAGTTTTTATTAGAATAGTAGCCCCTAAACCCACAAATTAATTCTGCTATTTCAGGTTTGTTTATCACTTTAATGATTATGTGCAGTTTATGTATCAAAATAATGTAATTTCAATTTGAGTAAATCAATATCTCACCTACAGAGCTTCACTAGTTTATTTAAATATCACAAGAAATGAATTGGCATTTTTTAAATACACTTTCAAATTCCTATTTAACTTAATATGTCTTAATAGTAGAGGAGACCATGGGAGATTGACCTTCACCGATCTGATAACCAGATGAGATGTATTTTTTATCAAATATTACTTATAAAAAGTGCATTTTAATTTCATTAATTCTAATCAATTTTTTTCATCACCTTCATTCTTTTGATATCTGAATGAATTTTATTTCAACTAATAGTTTTTAACACAAAGAATATGCCTAGGTAGGCTCAGCTACTCATTTCTTTGTATGGCTACCTGGCAAACATTTATGTGAACAGGTAAGTCAATATAGGTAACTACACCTATCTGCTAACCAATAGAAATTGATATCAAAGGTTAGATATGTTAATTACAAAATCAATTATATAACAAAAAATCGCACAAATATTATTTCCAAGCTAAAAACTATCAAAGTTTTAGCTATTTGATAGGTGCAAGAAAGTAGAGAATTATTAGAATCTGATGATCAGTATTTAACTTCTGATGTTTCTGATACTGAACAATAAAAAAATATTAAATATTTGAATTCAAAATTTTCTTATGTATTTTTTATGCTTTGTAATTAACACTTTTAAAAATATAAATGTATTAATTTTTTATTATACTAATATTTTAAAAGTAACACTCATTCTTTTCCGCCTTACAGCATTTATTTAATTTTAAATAATAAATGAATTACTCTTCATTTAATTTTAAATAAAGGATATAGATTTTTTATAATTTTTCAATTTTATAATTTAGCTTTAAAGTGAAAAAAAATTGTTGAAAATAATTTTTTTTATTTATTAATATATTTATTTCTATAAATGGATGCTGTTCCGAGTAAGGAAGACAGAATGACAACGATTTCTCTATTCTCCGAGGTTCCAGCTCGTTTCTGTGCATTCTCAAGCATGAGCAGTATAGATTAAGTGTCTCGAACGAAAGAGAAAATGAATTTTGTCGGCACTGTATCATAGGGACGTTTTTTCCCATAACAACTGACCATTTAGGAATATTACATATATGAATTAGTCACTCTATCAAGTGTAAATAAATGCTGCCTCTATCACTCACATGTACACGAACATGCGCACTTGGATACTTTTAACGCAGCTGCTATGTTGTGTCCTGATCTACACAGACCTTGGACCCTCTACTTCCTCTCTCTTGCACCTATCAAATACCTGAAACTTTAAAAGTTTTTAGCTCGGCAATAATATTTTATGTGCGATTTTTTGCAGGCAAGTCTATATAATTGGTTTTGTTATTAACATAACTAACTAATTAATATTAACAAACTAACTAACTTTGATAACAATTTCGATTGGTTAGCAGGTCAGTGTAGTTACCTAGATTGACTTACCTGTTCACATATGCTTGCCAGGTAGCCATATACAGAAATGAATAGGTAAGCCTACCTATGCATATTCTTTGTGTTAAAAACTATTAGTTGAGATTAAATTCATTCAGTTATCAAAGAATGAAGGTGATGAAAAAAATTGATTAATATTAATTATATTAAAAATAACTATGAGCACTTTTTGATAGTAAAGTTATCATAGGCATATTTGTTTATAAGTTATATTTGATAAAAAATCAGATCGGTGAAGGTCGATCTCCCACAGTCTCCTCTACTATTAAGATATATTGAGTTGAATAGGAATTTGAAAGTGTATTTAAAAACTTCCAATTAATTCCTTATGCTATTTAAATAAACTAGAGAAGCCCTATAGGTGGGATATTGATTTACTCAAATTGAAATTATGCTATTTTGATCTTTTCAATGTAATGTAAAATATTTTTTTTTCGAAAACAGCAGTATTGTGAAACATTAATGACTATTGGTCGATAGAAATTGGCACTGAAATAGCTTTTAAGTGTCTAGGAACTGAAGTAACTGAGCTGTCATCTGCTTCATGTTCGACAGCAGTCAATTACATGTTAATCAGTTTACAACCTTCCAGCATTACGAATAATTCAAATGTTCTATTTTCACAAATATAAATAAATAAAGAGGAATAATATTTGCATGCCGATTTTTGAAAAATAATCATATCAGCTGTGTAACTAAACACAGCACTCATAACCTATTCTGCTCGCCACAATTATAAATATTTTTGATTCTGGGCGATTGTGAAAAAAATATAATAGGTAAATCAGCACTAAAATCTCCCTTTGTCGCTCGTTTAGTTAGTTGCCCTCAGCAACTAAACTCCTGCCTCATGACACAAGTATGACTTTAGTGCCTTGATACATAAATAACTATTTTTATAAGAACAATAATTAGTATCTAATTGATGAAATGACTTATGATTAAGTATTTATGATTTTTATGGGGGTTAGCCACATTCAATTATGTATTGTATAACTAATGAATCCCCAGTTTGTCACAAACCTTCTATTCCTACTTCTTGTGAGAAGTTAGAATGTATACTCAAAACTGTTATTTAGATAGTATGAAAGTTTAGTATTGATCTGTAGACCATTATATTCAATTAACACAATATTATATTATATTGTGTTGTATATATTATTGTATAATGAAAAAGTGTTAATCCTTTATGGCTACATAGAATAAGTATGTGTGTAACAAAAGAAAGTATTGAAATGTACAAAAAAACATATAAATTGATACTCAAACTAGTAGAGACGAGATTTAAATAGACAAGTTTCACAGTGCTATATAATATTATACATACACCACAAAAGTCTAAATAAGCAAAATAAAAATTTCAATTACTTTCTTGATTTAGAATTGTTAAATTTCAACTACTGTGCCCCACAACACCATATAGTTAATTTCTTTAAAACAGTTTAAATCAAAGCTATTTTCAAGCTTACCCAGGCATAGGGGTCGGCGACATTTTAATAATCTCCAAACCAAATAAACTGAAAATGAAAGCAATACAAAATTACCTCTTATCTTTATGCAAATAATTACAACTAAATTTACCATATTCGATTAAAACATACATAAATAGATTAGGTACTTGACAAAAAGCACATCCATATACTTGACATTATATGTATTACTTGCAAAAATTAGTTATAAAATATAACAAATAACAAGCTAAGAATTGAGTTTAAAAAATACATGCCTTTTCACTCACCAATAATATAATTCAACAGAAATAAAATTGCGAAATATCACACACCCAATTATTGTGGTCAGAACCAGCTGTCAATGTCAGTTTAGCCTTGTTATGATAGTTTCACATTCTTTTCGCATTTCTATTCCAACACTATTGATAGTTGCTCCTTTACTATCGTCTGCAATATGAAGAAAGATGTGTACTACAACTGATCAGTATAAGTGAGCGTAGTAATTATGTAATTTCAACCAATCATGTTGAATATGTCCTTTTTGAGAAGAGCCCAATCGTGGGCCGTTTTTTATATCATGTATATAATATACAATGCTCAGCTCAAAAATGTTACAGTTATTTATCGGAAATTACCATGAAAATAGAAAAGGTAAATCCATGGATATTACAAATAAATTGTTTGTGAAATTATTGTTATTGCTTGAAATATTTCAAACTTATCTATATATTTATAAGTTTTTAATTATTTGTTTTAAGTTTGAAATATTTCGATAAACAAATAATTCAAACATCGGAAGTTTGCTTCTTTTGGATACTAGTAACAAATATTATTTATAAACTTATTATTCAAGATGAAACACCTACCCAACTCAAAAATATGACCGGAAAATATTTAGATCATACCAAGAACGTTGAATTTATTACTAATTTCACAAATATTTCAATGCAATAATACAATTCATACAATTTACCGTTAGATTTATACAGTCGTGGTTTTAGCTTTTGAATTTGGGAGGTTAGTCATAAATTGAAATAAAACAAGTAAGAAAGAAAAGAAAAAGTAAAACTGCGATCAGAACGGTGATTGTAAGATTGTAATAAGTTGGAAATAAGAAAGACTGTCGAGTAAAAGAAATTGTATAGTCCTGGTCTAAATGTTTTATTTTTTCCATTAATTTCTGCTCTATTTTTAATTGTTTTAGGTTACTGTGAAAATAATTCGTCAAGGTCAAGAAGAAAAAGAATTTTACCGTATAATGTATTTCGCAAGGGATTTTTAATGGTACCATTTCAATGACACTACTATCAAATAATGAGCAGTTGTATACATACTGATAATTCATAAACTTGCATATGCATTTCCTAATTTCCATCCACTGTTTTTTATTTAAATTAAGAACGAGGAAAAACGAGCTTAAGGAAACCCGCAAAGCTTTCATAGAAAAGGCAGAGGCAGTGGATCGAGTCAACGAAGATGAATCGAAGGTTATGATAATGACAACACCACAAAAAAAAAGATCAATGAGAAGTTTTTCAATACAACTGAATGAAGAAAAGGCAATGAGCTAGAACAAGTTCAAAGTTTTGTATATCTTGGGGTGGTTATCAAAGATGACTGTGACGAGTGAGAAAATCTGGAATCGAGGATGACGAGTAAACAAGTGGGAGCGTTGAACGTGATAATAAGATCTCAAAAAATCTCCAGAAAGTCGAAGCTACATCTATACAAAACAATAGTAAGACCAACAGACAGCTACGAAGCTACGGGGAAACGTGGATTCTTAACAAAGCAGAGGAAGAGAAGTTAGATATATGGGAAAGAAAAATAATGAAATGGGGAATCTATTTGGAGGAGCAGAACTAAGCAAAATAATAAGATCCAAAAAAATAGAGTGGCTGGGTCACATACAGAGAATGCCAGATTTTAGACTAACAAAAAAATAATGGATATGGAACAAGGAGGAACAACAAAAAAAGGAAGACCATGGAGGTGATGGAAGACCTAAGAGAGAGAGAGAGGAATTCAGGATTGGAAAAAGAAAGCAAAAAATAGGAAATGGTGGAAGGGAATCAATTTAAATCACATCTGAAATAATTTGAAGTAAAAGTGTAGTTAATGCCTTCTTAGTTAACTAAAATTCAGAAAGCTGCCATTATTGCCAAATTCAAAGATAGCTGGTGTTGTGACTGTCATGGTAAAAGCATTGTCATCGTGAAATTGAAACAGCAATAAGATGATACCGCGCCTGCGTAGTCTGCAGTGACTTTTTTAATACTTCCCTTTTTGTTCAAGTTATCTAACTTCTGTAAGATGTAAGGAAACTACTGTCAATAAAATCAGTGTTCTTCCAATTTCACTGTTGTGTTCGTCAACACCTTAATAGCTGGTCTATCAAAAACTGTCAACTCAGGTAGGTCTTTATGCGACTACCTTAGCCGGACTGAAGAAGCGACGGGAACAAGACGGGACTTTGCGCCCAAAGGCTGGGTCTGGAGGAAGTAAAATTATCGGATTTGAAAAACTGTGCAAGTGCTAAGAGAAAGCATCGCTTTTAAATGATTGCAAGCCAAGTTGTATGTGCACATAGTTATGTGTATAGTGATCTGGATTTTTGGGAAAGAATTGTCTTCACAAATGAAAAAACATTCAAATCGTGCAATGCAATACGACGGACGTATTCGCATTCATAGACCATCAAATTGAAGATTTAAAAAGCAATATGTTGAGTGAAGTAATGAGTCCGCCATATTTTCAGTAAATATTTGTAGTTGAATGAGTACCAATGGGCTGGAGTTTGCTGGAGGATTGGTGCAAGGTTCAGTTCTGAAGTTTACCTCATTATTCTAGAGAAAATTATGTTGCTATCGATAAATCAAACTTATGATGAAAGCGATTTCAATTACAGACATAATAATTGTCCTGTCCACACCACCCGCATAATTCAAAAATGGTTTCGACAAAACAATATTGACGCTTTGACTACACCGTGGCCAGCAAATAATCCTGATACTAATTCCATCAAAAAATTATGGGGAGGCATTGTAAAAAAAATGAACAGAAGGAGTTTCCGTTCCAGAAATCAGGAAGAGTTAAGGGAAGCCATTGAAACAGCTTAAGAAGACCTTAAATTAAATGGAAATATTTGTCGGAATTTAATTCACTCCATGCTAAGAAGATTAGAAAAATTGATTGAAAAAATGGAGCCACAATTAGTTACTAACAAATTTGTTCTCCTATTCAATTATTTATTGTGTTTTATCATTAGTAAAAGTATTATTTCTATTCTATATTAGTTTTATTATGTACTTATTTGAAAGAGAAGCTATCCTTCCAGTACAGGAGACAGATCTATCCGCCAAATCATTGACTTTAGTGAAAACAAATCGGAAATGAGTTGCTAGTCTTCTGATAGACCAGACATCTTTGAATTTGGCAATAATGGCAGCTTTTTGAATTTCAATTAACTAAGGAGGCATTTATAACACATTTACTGATTTTGACTGCCAAAAACCGTACTTATATTGGACGATAGCCGCGAAAGCGTTAGATAATTTGTTCCCCGGAAGATTGTTGCCCAACTTTGGTTCGATTTGCCTGTCTCGCTCGCAATGGAACGATTATCATTCATTACATTTTTTTAACCTTCAAAAAGCTGCAAATAATGATAGTAATTCCATCATTTTTTCCAATTTCCAAGTTTTTAGTATCATCCCCCTAACCAAGTCCAGGGGATAGTGCCAGCCAGGTACTTAGCGACTACAAAGCGAGTTGCCACACCATTTTCATCAAAAGCTGAAGAAACGAAAGCAGCAACGCCAATTTCCTAGTCAAATACTTACAGCTATTATGGTGCATATGGTAATTTAACTAATCAACTCTATCTCCTCTTTAGTCTAGAAATTATTTTTTCCAATAGGACAAGGCGATCAATTTCAATACCAAAATTGGCTGTACCCTCAGGGAAATTACCAGTGGAGTAGTTATGGCGTTAACTTAAGTTACCAGTAGAAATTCTGGCTGTTTACGTCGATTTTTGGCGTTAAACGTAAATGCACAATGCCCAAGGAAGACAGTTTTGAACCAGGTGTCCATATCAACTCAAGCTCTTCTAGGTAGAATCAGAAAGATGATGAAAAGAGTGTTGTTATAGATACAACGGCACAAAGAGATTTGTTACTATTAGTGATTGAGAGACTTATTGCGCTTCAGTAGTCTTCAGAAGAAAAAAAGATACTCCGCTGTAATTCTCAAACATACCTTGTAATTGACAAATGGGTTTCATTGGTGAGGATTTACCCGAGTCCGCTGGACTGAAAGGGTTAATAATTATGGTATAATGAAATTTTTTTGTAAATACTTATTATTGGTGAACATGGTACCGAATGTCAAGTAAATGTACACAGCTAAAAATTGCAAAAATATGTCTTAAGATTTCTATGCTATTTCAATGAACAGAAGTGTACTAACATTAGACAACCATACTCACATTAATAGCTAGATTCTTTCTTCTAGGCAACACTAAATACAGTTTGATACAAAATGATTATTTTTGCGTAGAGTATTGGAATTAATTACATGAGGGCCGGACCCTGGCCAAATTTTGGGGTCGGCAAAATTGAAAAATGAGGAAAAAGGTTTTTACTTTGAAGTAAACAATTGATAAATGATAAAATCATTTTGACAAAGTCAACGCCTTCCGTTTTAAATTGTCTAATTAAAACAAAAACCCACGATGTAGAGGACTGTTCAGTCAATCAAGAATGTGCTGTTGCTTTGAGTCATTCCCACGCCGCGCGCTGTCAAGTATCAAATTGTACAATACTAAACTAAAGTTGCGATTTTATTTCCATTCCCCCATACAATGTTTATAATATTCTGATAGAGAGAGAATCCCATTAATCACTATCGTCATATTTAGAAAATTTTATTGAGATTTAGTTTCTTGGTCATGCAAGAAATTTTACTAGCTTCCAACTTTGCCAACCTTGAAACCATCGCACCTCCCCTCTGCATATTTCCCGCCTACTAACAAGTTCCCCCCTCATTACATGGTACTGCCACTTATTATATATATTTACAGGGTTCTTCACAACGAGTCGATATGTATATGGGAAAGTACAGCGACTAGTGTTCTGAAAATTTGCTTGCATGGATTTTCCGAAATGCTTGTTACAGCTAAAATAATTTCAGTTTTCTGAAACTTCTGGTTATACCGGAAGTGGACCTAAACTTTTTGTCAAGGTTTGACAGATTGAAAGCTGTAAATGTTATTTGTCCAAATCCTAAAAATATTAGATCTGACTCACTCAAACTTGGAAATATAATTTTTTTAGTGGAGGGATGCATGTGTCCAAAAATTTCGAAAATGTGAAATAATTGAAAAATGTTGGACTTTAGGCATACTATGCCTCATATAAAGCTATATTTAAATTTCACGTAGATTCCAAAAAGTTAATAAAAACCATAGCATTCCGCTCAAAATAATGAAGTTTGGGTCCACTTTCAGAAGTGGAAGTTTCAGAAAACTGAAATTATTTAGCTGAAACGTACTTTCCCATATGCATATCGATTCAGCTCGTTGTGAAGGACCCCGTATATAGTAAGTTCAAGTAGTTATCGAACTTTGTTAATTGTAGCAATTTTTGACTCCAAAACTAGCGTCCATAACTGGCGACCCCGATGTGATAAGCAATAGACATAAGAACAGTGAATATTTTTTTTGTAGGCGTAAAGGTATGTACACAGTGTACCTCGAAGGGTTTAAGTGAAGTGCAGTAATAGTTCCAGTATGACTGGAAATGTTGTAAATTGTGCGGTTGCGGTAGCTATATGGTTCATCTTGCAGTAGCCCCACAATCAGCAAATAGCCTCGATTCTTTACGTCTACCGGCATTCTTACCTACAAAACTGGTACTCTGGTTCCGTGATCAACGAACGAAATTTTTTTGCATACAATATAATAGAGGAAGAAGAAAAATTCACTCATACGATCGTGGCACTAGACCGGCTATACTTCTTCTTCAAGTACCATACATTTTGCATCGTGTAGGTGTTCTCTTGTCCAAAACTTCTGATCTATTATCTGAAGGCACCCTTCGACTAAAAATTGTTGCCGCACCCTCAATGCCACATCAGTCTCTTATATTCCGTAGCCAGGAATGTTGTTTCTCTCCTTTTGTCGATCTTTTCCGTCAGTATGAGCTCGAGAGTTGAATACCTCGGTCCTCGCAGAATGTGTCCCAAATAAGATACTTTTCGTTGTTTAATTACAGTACTTCTTCATTCGTCATGTACTCGGTCCATGGGATCCGCACAAGTCTGCGCAACAGCCACATTTCCATTGCTTCTATGCTGTTTAAGGATCTCACTTTCAGGGACCACGTCTCCACACTTCACAAAAGGATTTGCCAAATACATTTTATCACCCTCAATCTAAGGCTTAAGGGGACTTTTCGGCGGATTAGGAACTTGTAAAAGCTGTTTTTGCAATTGCTATCAGAGTTTTAGCTTCCTAGTCGTAAACCCATTTTTCATTTAACATACATCCAAGGTATTTGAATTTATTTACTCTCTCTATGTTATTTCCATTGACAAGTAATTGAGTTTAATTAGTTCGGTTTTATGCGCGTTTATTGTGAGTCCGTATTTGGTTCCAATTTCGTTGATAGAATTGACTAGCTCTTGTAGGTCTTCTACGTTGTCGACTCATATCGCAGTATCGTTGGCAAAGACGGTACCGGATATACAGTGCCAAAATGCACGATTTCATTTTAAAACCGCCGATCGTCGAGTCGTATAAAAAGCTTAAGGAGGAATTAATCCATTGCGGAGGCCCATCGCAGGAAGAAACAATACTACAACTTTTGGAAGTTGGCGATCGAAAGCCATATCAGTTTTTAAGGTCCAAGAGCTGGCTACAAAAAACAGGGTTGAAATGGTGTGCGCCATTTCAGCTTGTAAACTGGTGGGCTCAATTTAGTACATCACCAAACGCCACTTCTTAAGGTCGGATATGGAAATGCCAGCCGGTTTTCCCGTACGAAAAAATTGACTGAAAAACCTCATAACGGGCGCGCGTGAAACCTTTTGTAACGTGGAGTTTAAACCTCAAATAAGAGCGGTGTAATAGCAGTCTTCTATTATAATAAATATCTCTAAAGTTTCTCGTAATTTTTGAAGAAGACAGACACTATCGAGAATTTCCTTAGGTGAGATAAATATCGCATTTTCTTTACAGATATACATAAACCTTTAGTGGACCAGTGTTTATTTTGTTTATTTTTAATACGCCTGACGGAAGAAGAATTGGATGTCAGCCTAGTTAGTGTTTTTATGAATCTAGAAAAGTCCAAATCACAAAAGAGCATGTTCCAGTCGTTTGTTTGACAACGGTGCTTGAAGTTTTGAAAACTTTTTTCCGAAAAGATACGGCATAATTGACAAGAAGTACTTTTAGTATTGGATTTTACCAAAAACACTTCTTCATAATCGGAGATACTTGAATTAAAGATAGTACGGTCGGTGGATTCTGGAACATACGATGACACGACATAGTCTATAGTACTATGACCATACCAGAAGAATCAAAAATTGACTGAAGACATTCTTGACCAACACACACACTGGAATAATCAATATTGACATCGCCACATTGAATTAGTTTGCTTTTTAAACGAAGGACTGTGTTATTTCGGAAAAGTAGTTGTTTGAGGACATGATCATAGTACCTCCATGAGATAAATTAGTTCTACTGAATCTTGCTACTGTGGTATAGTTTTTGACAAGAACAAGTCATTATTATTTAACCAATGTTCAGCGAAGGCAAAAATTTATGGAAAATTAAGCTCCTCTAGTAGAAGATACATTTCATCTGTTTTGGGTCTTTTGGATTGAATGTTGAATAAGAAACAGGCCGAGCATGCTATCGTTCAGTCTTTCGAAGGGTGCTTGCTTCTCTCATCGCGTCCTTTTTAACTAAAAATGTCTACGTTTACCTGGAGAGCTACTGGAATAATATTTGCTATTGCTTCTCCTAATTTATTTAAGCTGTAGAAGTTCCTCCGTTGAAAAGAGAGACCTGAAGGCGGAAAGATCTGCTTCAACTTCGGCTGAACCAATACCATACGCGTTGTGGAAGCGATAATATAACTCACGCAAGGTATCCACGTCGCTAGGGAGTCCCTCTACTCTACTGATAAAATTTTTCTACTACAACAAAATAATAAAGGAAAATCATACAGTCTATTGCATTTAATAATGTATTCTAAACCATATTTATTTTGTTTAGTGTAGTAATTTGAGCTTGTTCTTTCAGTGTATTCGATTTTACTTTACGTCAAATGATTCACGCTTTCGAAACTCATTTATCCAATGTTTTTCTGAGCATATTGATCAATTTTCCTGTTTACATAATCGACTGGAATGCATGCGCACTGAGGTTCCCTTTCATGCTGAAGTCGATATTCACCGACAGTTTTCGTCCATGTATACAGCTATTAACGGTGGAAAATTGCAGCGGGTATTTTTATATTCGGATCATTACATTTATCTCGTTAAATATATTCACTCATATTTAATTCAATAAACTTCACTTCTATTATGTTGTAATTTGTTTACAATGCGGCACTACAAATTGCCATTAGTCGTGAAGGGAAAACAAGTATGTACTTATTTGAATTATTATTACATTGTTCGTAGAATGTGTATAATTGATTTGTTTTGATGGAACGTTACAAAAAAATTATTAAAAATTATGTTATATAAAACAATATTCGTAATAAAGTATATCAGTATGAAGCTATGTTTTCATAAAAACTCGTTAATAATAGATGGTAATAATAATTAAATTAATACTTATAATTAGCTTAACTTAACAAGGTGATACAGGGTGGCGCAATAGAACGTGCATTTATTAAGTATAGGCAATTCTCTAAACGCGAACGCAGATTTGTGAAAACTCTTGTCAATAAAATAATTTTATACTTTCGAGAAAATCAAAAAATAATTCGATTTCGATGAATTTTTTTTCAAATCTTAAGGTGGATTTATGAAAAAAAATATGGAAAATTTCTCACCTGGAATGTTCAAATAGTTTTATAACTTTAAATGTGATTATAAATGCATTTCTTCGCATCAAATCGTTCATAACTTTTTTACAAAGCCTCAAACGCAGTTCATATATTTTTTTTGTTAATCTGCACAAAAAATGAACATTTTGGAAAAAAATTCAAAGATGTTTGTTTATTCATTTTTTATCTCACTTAAAGATTTCGAATTGTTTTCTGACTAAATGTTATCATAAACGCCCTAGAAAATCGAAAAATCACCCGATTTCGATAAATTTTTTTTAAAAATCTTCGTTTTTACGGCGCTTTATGACTTTGAATTCTCTTTAACAGACAACCTTAGTAATAGTGAAAATTTTAAATTTTTCAAAGTTAACTTTTAATATTTTACATTTGATTACAATAAGTGATTTTAAAAACATGATAAATCAACATTTTTGTATAATTTTTTTTAATTTGTTCGTTTTTTGTGTAGATTATGAAAAATTATATAACAAATTTAATTATTTGGAAAAAAGTTATGAACAACTATACGTGAATGAGTGCATTTTTATGAACATTTATCCCTGAAACCAATATAAGTTTCCATTTTTTTTATTCCCATAATTTTTTTCCTACAACTGGCGTAAAAACATGTCACTAAGCAGTTGGAAACCAGCTGGGGACTTGATCACTTTTGAGTTTAGTTTCTTTTCAGTTGCTCCGTGTGCATTGGGAGTAAAAACTAAAGAAAAAATGTCAATTTATAAACTTTGACGCTAGCGCCCGTTCGCGTTCAACATAAATTAAACAGATTTCGAAGTGGGATTTATGAACAGAAACGTTAGTGCGCCAGCGTGAACATAAGAGTTTATAAATCCAACTTAAATCCACTTTAAAACATTAATAAAAATTCAAATAAAATTTAAAAATCAAACGTTTATTTTTGAGACTCACAGCTTATAATAAGTACGAGGATATAAAAAATATATCTTTCTCAATGAACAAGATATGCTATATTGAACACACTGTTTACACTACTTTAAGTAGTGGCAGCATAACTTCCTTTTTTCAAAAGTTAATAAAACTTATTGTATGAATCAGAAAATTTTTATTCGTTTTTTATAATACAGGCACATACATAAAGTTTTGTTTTACTGAGTTTTGAAGATCAAATCAGTTAGGTGACGTCCCCCATTCTCCATACACTGAGTAAACCGATTTCTGGCGTTTGTCATGACTCTTGCCAGCATAGCAGGCGCTATGTTGGCAATTTCTTCCTGGATGTTCGTCTTCAAATCTCGTAGGGTCCTTGGACGGTTCACATACACACGGGATTTCAAAAAACCCCATAGGAAATAATCACAAGGGGTCAAATCGGGAGAGCGGGCTGGCCACTCCAAATCGCCCCTAATTGAGATAAGGCGCTCTGGGAAGTGTTCCCTCAAAACAGCCATCGATGTTCTTGAAGTGTGTGCCGTTGCTCCGTCTTGTTGGAACCAAGTGTCCCCTAAGTCCAACTCATCTAGCCGTGGGAAAAAAAATTCCTGTAACATGTTTACATACCGGTGCGAATTCACTGTCACTGTGACTTCATTTTCCTCAAAGAACCAGGGACCAATAATTCCACGTGAGTAAATTGCACACCACACTGTGACTTTAGGTGAATGCAAAGGCCGTTGATGCAATTGTCGAGGATTGGTATCAGCCCAGTAGCGCATGTTTTGTTTGTTTACGGATCCACACAAATGAAAATGGGCTTCATCACTAAAAAAAACAATAGCGTCCTCAGGAACGACTTCCAGAAAAACCTCACACGCGTTCCTCCGAGAATTGAAGTCACGTTCAGAAAGTTCCTGCACAATTGCCATCTTGTATGGATGAAAATGAAGATCATCATGAAGTATTCTCCTCACAGAACGATCGGAAAGTCCAAGGGCAGACGCATGTTTGCGCGCAGAACGCCGTGGTGATCGCAACACTGAAGTTCTAACTAACTCAATGTTCTCCGGTGATCTAATGGGCCGAGGGACTCCATTTCTTCGTCTTGTCACACTTGCAGTTTGTCTGAACGTAGTGACCCACGTAACAATTGATTTCCGGTCCGGGACAGGGGCCAAGGGGGCTAAATTAAAGCGATTCCGAAAGGCGCGCTGGGTTGCGATCACAGAACATCCGCTCGAAAAGTAAACCTCAACGGCAAACGCACGCTCCTCACTGTTCCAACGCATGATGGCGACTGAACTGTGCCGGGACAAAACTTTATAGTCCCCCCTCTCGAACGAGACCACTAGCACTCCGTTACGACATCTACCGACTAAATGGCGAACTTTTTAAAAAAGGAAGTTATGCTGCCGCACCCTGTACTATACCAACACACTCACAATTACACTGTCGGACGTGCGCTTCGATAACCAAGTTAT
Organism: Diorhabda elongata; assembly: GCA_026230145.1. NCBI lineage: Eukaryota > Metazoa > Arthropoda > Insecta > Coleoptera > Chrysomelidae > Diorhabda > Diorhabda elongata. Next base: position 8,075,595 of record CM047928.1, read on the forward strand.
CGTCTTCAGAGACTGAAGATAAGTGTCAGCCTCTGAAAACTCTCTGAATACTCTCAAAACAAGAATATTCACTCAGAAAGTACAATTTACTGGCAATATGAACATAAATCTCAAGAAACGAGAAGTATACTTTCTGCAAAGACTACCTATATCTAATCATTAACTATAAACTAAATCTCGCTTTCTGCAGAGCAAATATCGGTTCAGATTTGATAGAGATGATAGCCTTTCTTGTATCATATGTGAAGCTACCAAGACAGATAAAGCTGAAAAATTCTTAACACCAGAGCAAAAAAAAAGAAATGAGATAATTAATTAAAATAACAATAAATATTTCAGTTGGCATGTTTTTGACCAGAAAAAAATCCTCAAATGAAGTCATTAAAGAGTTTTATTTTGTCTATATCTTTCACGGTTCTTTCTTCTTCCTGTTCCTGTAACTCAATATTTTTAACCAATGAAAGCTCTCATAAGATTATGAAGAAAGCATTTTTATACTACTGGAAGGAATTTGAAAGTGGTTCATCATTGCCCTTGTAATCAAATAAACATGTCTTTTTCATAAGCTATGAAATGGAAAGCTCAGGATCAATACCTACATTTCTAGCAAGTATTGTTGTTGATTCGTCAAATATTTAAAAATTATCGTCAGGAATTTCGGATTTGGAAGCATCATTTCTCGATAATTAAATCATTCAAAATTAAAACTGAACTCAAAAACTTAAATATTTCTGATTTTTATTAGTGATTCATTTCGGTTTTGATGTCTCTGATGGGATTTATATTAAGGAATTTAAGGCAGTTATACGTTTCGGGACTTGTTTGAGGTTTAATGGATACGACTTTTTAAAGTCAGACTTTTTAACTTTAATTTAACTGAATCTCATCGATGTGGAGACTCATAAAAGTAATTATAAACCTCTTGTACAAAATAAAAAAAAACAAAAATTTTACCAGTAGAGCTCATTAATGATGAGATTTAATATATAAGCCGCACACGGCACATATAACACTCTAGGATTGATATCAAAATTAGATCCGTTATCGCAGCCGTAACAAACATCCTGAATAACATTTGAAATAGACATTTTTTGATTAAAATTAATAACAGGTGACAGGCGAGTTACTATATTATATTGAATGAATGAAATAAGATTTTTTACGTACCATAGTTATGTTTAAATAACAAAACGAAGAATACATTTTCTAATAACTTTTCATTTTCTCCCACATTTATTTCCATTATGTTATCAGTATTATTGTATGTTAAATAATAACTAAATGAACATATCAATATCAAAGTGGTTTACTTTATTTTCCCTTTGTCGAAATAATTATTGAGTACTAAATATACAAACGCGTCGTGTTCCGTAATGAATAAGGCGCCGCCAATATCCATGATGCTCAAAAAACCTATCGTCGCCTCTGCTAGGAAGTTTGCTAACAAATGAGGAGTGTGTGGAAAGAGTAGAGATTAATAGATATTTCGCACTAAACTCAATATTTCTCAAACTATGCTGTGGGAAACATGGGACATGGATATTTATTCGACCTAACTTTGCTTGATTGCGGTTGACAATTATTTTGGCGATGCAAACTTGTTATGATCCACCCTGTCAATATTCTTCTTAAAACTCACTTTTCCGGCTCAGCAATCATTAAAAATGCTGAGAATCAGAACATACTGGAAGAAGGGACGAACGCTCCTAACTGAAGAAGCAAAATTCTGGCACGAAAAATCTTAATTAACAGAATAAAACTGGTGATTAAAAGCTTCAAGTCGTACACCAAAACCCAAAGACGATCTTAGTGCCCAATCAGCCTCACCTGAAACTCCCAAAAACTATGGAGGATACCGTGGAACGGTACAGGAGCACGGTTCTCGCAAGAAAGCTACTTCACAAAAAAAAACAGCTCGCTTATCAAGAAGGCAAGTCCACTACAAGTGTACTACTGCACCGATACTATGATGTTTAAATCCATGTTTTCTTACATCCTGTATTTTGTATTTAAATATTTGAATTTACGCTTAACTTAAACTGGCCTACAACCATTCAGGTGCTAATAATTTCAGACCTGATTTTTAGCATGTCTTACATGGCAATATCATATCTATATCAATAGATTAATATAAATTCGTAAATTGTTAGTGTCAATATCATATTTGGATGAAGACAAATTAATCGAAACGTCAATTTTTATCTATCTTTTAAAAATTATTAAATAAACTAATTTGGAAACAGTCTATATATTGGCGTGAAACATAAAAAAAATGTTCGGACGAAGCTGACTTGAGCAATATCGCACGATTCCTCAGCAGTAGTCGGCTATCATATGAGTGTTCCATCTTCTCTATTGTCTTGATCATGGACGTAGCCAGCGAGGGGCAGGGAGGGGCAACTATCCTCCCTTGAAAGAAAAAATAAATTAAATAATTTTATTAAACAAAAAATTGAATCTAAAATATACATATTTTTCTGCTCTGCATATATTTTTGTTATCTGTTTTATATATTTTCTTTGTTGTTGTGGTCGTTAGGTTCACTGACATTGTTAAACACTAGAACATCTATCTGTCGAAGGCAACAAGAAAATCTGCCCACCAATTGCACTGTGCAGTTACTAAAACAATATTCATTGTAGGCTTACACATAATTGCAAGATACTTTGCAATTTTGGAACCCGTTGTAAACGTTTTACAAGGAAAAATATGGATTTGGTTATGGTGAAGAATCATATCGGTAATATTCTAGACGTAATCAAAAAGAGTTGTCAGTACCACGAGTCACTCAAAAGCAAGTACACAGAAGTAATCCACCATCTGAGTCTGCAGTTGAATACTGGATAATCATGCCCTATCTTGATTCTTTAACTTCGTCTTTGAATGCTAGGTTCTCTGACTAAAATACACCTGCTTTTGCTTCAACTTATCTTCATCTTTCATGCATGCTTAGAATGGCTTCAAAAGATTTAAAAAATAATGCAGAATCTTTCATGGCATTTTATGAATTGGGTGATGTGTCAGACTTTGTGGTACAATAAGTGGAAGAAAAAAAATTTAGCAGAAAACGAATTAAAGGACATTGAAGTGGCTGCACTTTTTGAGGAAGCTATTGTGGAAAGATCGTTCAGTATTTAGTTTAAACCCAAGAAAAATCATATTACTTTAATTAAAATCTCAAAGTTTTGTTTTCATTTGCTTTTTCTTTTTATCCTAAAATTTTACATTTTGAGCAACCATGGACCATGACCATAGTTTGCTCCCTTGTTATAAATCCTGGCTACTCCCATGGTATTGATGACAACAATCTGTTTGTTCTTTGTTTAGTTCTTTTAGTTACTGTGACTATTGGGGCGTAATTATTTTATTCTCATATTATTACCTAAAACTTTGAATCTAACCAGCAAATCTTATGTTTCTACATAGTTGTTAGCTTCATGTTGCAAGTATTAAGTTTTACCAAGTCCCAAATATAGTTGCGTTTTTCAGGAGTTGACGTATTTGAGGTCCATTAAATATACTTGCTTTTAGTTTTTCAGTACTTAAACCAAGAAATTTCTGTGAAATAAACTGAAAACAATTACCATTTTTATCGAGAGCCTTGATAAATTCTTTCATTAGCCCTAATTATATATGTAATGGTGGAAGAATGATTTTTCCTTCTCAAAACCAAGGGTTAACATAAAACATTTCTTTCCCCAACAACAAGAGCCAATAATGTGATTCGCTCGACTGACCCAGAGACAATGATGTTGAATCGGCAAACTCATGAAAGTCAACATACCACTCCAACAGATGAAAATAGCAGCAATAAATTTCTTTTTCTCGTATGATATGTAGACACCCTATCGTCTGAGAAAAGGCTTTTTAATCTTGAAGCTAGTAACTCACGACATTCCAGTCATTAAGCTTATTCTGTGAAATTGACTCAGAATTTTATGATTTCCTGCAGCATTCAAACTTAGGAAGAAATAGGTGTTTCAGTCTTGTACTACCTGGTGAGAAATTGGTATTAAAATATTTTCTGAATGAGTTCAGGGAATATTAGGTTCTTTCATCTATGGCGATTGTTTTTACTGATGTCACTATATAAGTCACATAAATGGTCATGTTACTTATTTTTTGGTTCTCGCCATGTCATGGGCACTCCAAACTTCAAAAACTTACATGTGCCTTTTTCTCATTGTGGCACATGTTCAACGAATATTTTACATATATGTAAAATAACGTACCATATTATTACATATTGACCATACAAGGTATTAACTGAATTTCAACTATGTTTAATTCAATTTTTTGTAAAATATTCCAAGTTTGTTATCTTAACGAGCAAAAATATGACAGAGTGGTATTAAATGTCATTTTTCATATATTTGTAATAAAAATTCTTATAAATCGAGTTAGATAAAAATTTTATTTTACATAATAACTAATAAATATATTTTTTGTGATTAAGGTGTTCATTTTTTCTTACTAATCCGATAAAATTTAAAATAAATAAAAGGTATGAAATAAAACTTGATGCATTAAACGAGGATGTATTGCTATCTAGTTATCTAGCTATCAATGTAAAGTTTGACGTCAAGAAAGTAAACCAGAGTTACGCAATAAATTGAAAGAAAAAAAGATGACCACCGAAATTGTGAAAATCGAAAAATTGAAGTATCGAGCCATCATCAAGTACATGTATTGAAAAGGGTTAAGAGGTAAGCAGATTTACGAAGATATGCTTAATACCCTTGGTGATCAATGTCCTTCGGATGCGACCGTGAAAAATTGGACTGCAAGCTTCAAAAGAGGTAAATGTTCCGTTGAATATGATGACCGATCGGGAAGGCCAGTTTCTTTGTAAATGCCCGAAAATATTGATGCATTTCATGACATGATTTTATTAGACCGTCGAATTGGGCTAAAACGGATATCTAAAGCACTGAATATTTCATACGAACGCGTTCATCACATAGTTCACGACAATTTGGACATGAGAAAATTGCTGCAAAATGGATCTCCAAATGTTTGAATGTTGACCAAAAGCGTGCAAGGGTAGAAGCATCGCGTTCGATCTGTGCTCGATTTAAAAACGATGTAGACTTCTTAGACCGAATTGTTACTATGGATGAGACTTGGGTACAATTCTACGATCCAGAAACAAAGCAACAATCGATGGAATGGCGACACTCTGGCTCTCCAAGACCTAAGAAGTTTCGTGTCAGGGAGTAATCATCATTGATTTTTTGGATAAGGGTAGAACAATAACTGGAGATTACTATTCGACGTTATTGACCACTCTAAAATGAAAATGAAAAAAATAAAGAGAAAAGACGCGGAAAGCTATCCAAAGGTGTTTTGTTTTTGCAGGACAACGGCCCTGCACACAAATCTCATGTTGCCGTGCAAAAAATTCGTGATTTAGGGTTTGAATGACTAGAACACCCCCCTTATTCACCAGATTTGGCTCCGTCCGGCTATCATCTCTTTCCTCAACTGAAAAAAAGTTTTAAAAGGTCCAACGAGGAGCTAATGAAAGTTGTGGAGGTCTGGTTTGCAGAGCAAGAAGAAATATTTTTTTTTAAAGGTCTAGAGACGTTGCAGGTTCGCTGTAATAAATGTGCCCAATTAAGAGGAGAATATGTTGGGTAATAAAATGTTTTGACACTGAAATTTTGTTTGGTTATATAGTAAGCTAAGAATTTTTCAATATATCCTCGTACGTTTCTGAAATCTTCGATGACTGGACAATGATTTAAAAATACGTTTTAGAAAAGAAATAAACTGTTATTTTTTTTTTAAATCAAAAAATTTATCACTTAGATTGTCGGTAGAAAAGTAGAACGCCCCATATAGTCGAGGACAGGTTACATAAAACAGCATCGATAAGGTACACGACGTTTGAGCTTGGAACCGGGGGTCCCGTAATTAGTACATCACCAAACGGCGTTTCTGGCACTCTATACAAGTCGAATATGAAAATATTCGCCGATTTTCCCTGGCGAAAAAATGGACTGGAAAACCTCATATGGTACACGAATGAAAACTCTTGGATCATGGGGTCCGAATCTCAAATACGAACGCTGTAACAACGCCAGAAGTTTTGGAGGTCAGAAAAGCCTCACCAGAATTGACCGAAAGTGTTGGAAAATTCGTTCGAAAAACCCGATATGGTACACAAATGAAACCTTGTAGAGCGTGAGGCCGGACTCACAACTAGTGGCAGTGTAATAGCGACAGAAGTTTTACAGGTCGGAAAACCTCCGAAAAAAAAAGGAAAATTGACGTACTTGTGAAAATGAAAACTTTTCGCTTTCGGCTCAAATAAAAATCATTGTTGTTGGCTTCATTGAAACTATTTATTTGCACTACCCAAAATTTAAAAAAAATCGTTAGGAAACGATCAAAACTCGCTGAAATACAATATCTTTTTCCGCGCGCATGATTTCATGCTTAATTTCGGCCGTTTCGCGCCGCCACCGCCGGCTTCGACGCCGCGAAAATGGGTTTCTAACTTTTTTTTTGTAAATTCAGTTACAACGCTAATTATAAACCGATTTTCATGAACTTTTTTTTAAAATGTCTGGGAACAATTGTATCTTTGCGAAAAGTCCTTCAGTAATGTTTATCGGCTCATGGTGCCCCAAGAAACTTTTAAAGAAAGTTGGGGTAAGATGATGTTCGCTTCTCAGAAATACGTTGACATGTTCGCTCATTTAACGCTCTCATTCCATTTTTAATTCATTACGACATTTTTTGCACGCAATATAATAATAAAAGGATTCGATTTGAGCTGTATAAACAATATATAATTAAATGAAATTTCCTAGATAGCAAATTCAAAATGTTGTGAGTAGAACAAAAAATCTATTATTGATTCGCGAAGAAACTGAGGCTCGAAGAGGAAGAGAGCGCAGATGCTGAACCACTCCGCCGCTGCCAGTCAGTTCGACGCGTGTACCACGTGAGTTTTTTCGGATTAATTCTCCGGCACTTTTGGTCGCTTCTGGTGAGGGTTTCCCAACCTGCAAAACTTCTGGCACTATTACACTGCTACTAGCTGAGAGTACGACTTTACGTTCCACAAGGCTTCACTCGTGTACCATATCGAGATTTTCGGACGAATTTTCCGTTACTTTCGGTCACTTCTGGCAAGGCTTTTCAGACCTTCAAAACTTCTGGCGTTATTATAGCGTTCTTATTTGAGGTTCGGACCCCACGATCCAAGAGGTTCCAGCCCATTTTTTTGCCCGGGAAAACCGGATGGCATTTCCAAATATCCGACCTGTAGTCAGTTTGGGGATGTACTAATTGCGGACCCCCGTTTCCAAGCTCAAACGTCGTGTACCTTATCGATGCTGGTTTATGTAGCCAGCTCTGGGACTAATATACCATTAAATACACACACCTTATCTTGGTGTCGAATTTCAATACTTTATCGATGTTGTGTGGTGATGTGAGTAGATAATATGGAGCTGATAAGTATTTCAATATGTTGTACATTACAAAAAGAGCAGCAACACACAAAAATTTTTGTAGGCCTGTGTCCCTTAATATATATTCGAAATGAGAATTATTTTTTTATTAATGTATTTGTAATATACTTAAAGAGCTATTTGCTCTTTAGGAATGTCAAGCTGAAATATAATAAAACTATATGAAGGCGAGTTTACTCTAATAAGAGATACCTTGTGGCGTTTTATTGTAATTTGCTTGATCTATCAAACGAATGGACTATAGTTGATAAAAATACTAAAATTTAAATTCACGTAAAATTAAAATATTCTTGTTGTCAGGTACATAGGTAATGAATTCTCCGAAAGACAGAAAAGGTAGTTAAGGACAGGTAGGTAACCCTAAATAGATGTTGTAATTATACAAGAAGTGTCTTAGGCCCACCAGTCAGTCTTACTTCGTTCGTTTAATATTATTGTGGTAATTCGTTGGTCTGTTTTATATCATCTGCTTATTGTAAAGGTATTTATTCATTTAACCTCAATATTTTATATCTTCATTATCTAGTTCCTCAATAAGTTTTGATATGAAAATAGTTATTTATGCAACAAGAGAGTAAAGTTATACTTTTTTCACGAGTAGGAAGGTTTGACCGCACAGCAACTCCTACGAGTTAAAAAAAGTTACTTTACTCACAAGTTTCATATAATTTTTTTTTACGTCCGTAGACAATTCGACAAAACTTTTATCAATTTTTATTTTGATAAGCTGCACCGTATAGAATTAATGTGGGCAAACGTAAAATCGGAATTACAAAAATATAATCAGTTTCCAGAACTGAGTAAAGATGTTGTAGAACTCGTGAAGAAAGTTCCAGCAGGAGATCGCCAAGAGCTTTGGAAAAACATGTTATCAAAGAAGAAGATGAGTATGTGGTATCGCCCACTTTACAACCCTTTATAATTCAATCAAATGATAACTAGTTCAGACGATTCTGACTAGAAAAAAACGAATGGGGTGCAAAAAGATGCCAGTTCACGTCTAGTACCCTGTTTAAACCAAACTCACTTACAGGCAGGTACATTTTACTCGTCCATTTCCGTTTTATACTTTAATATTGAGTTGTAGCAAGTTAACAAGGTATAATTATGATTTTCAAGTTCAAATTAGGACTACAAGTATGTGCATCTGTCTAAAAACGGCGTATATTGGCATCCAATTTATAACGATTCGATTGTCCTTTAACGAATACTTACTCGCATAACATATGTAGTTTTTATAAAAATAATAAATTCATAAAATGAGGTATCTAATTCTATGGTAGATCAAACAAATTTGTCGGCAAGGGTTTTTATAATCTGCAATTGATATTGGATGAACTATAACTGCCAGGCTGGAACAAGTAATATCTATTGCGCAGAATCGTCATCGTTCCATGGACGATTATCTAATGGGTTGGTACAAACCTAATGTCCAATCTTTATTTAGAGATGCGATGGCGCGGTAGCGGCGCTGCTCTGGCACAACGTAGTGGGGATTCTGTGTCGAACGGCTCGTACGTATGAACACCACACGTAAAGCGTTTTTTTTTCAACAACTTTATGTATTAATTAAACACTTTACAAATTATTTTTATTGTTTGAATTTCAAATCAATGCTTTAAAGCTCTGGCTTCGAGACTTAATTAACTTAAAGTAAACAGTCTTAAGTTTTCGCACTTTATAACTAGAGGATTCGATCCCGGTCGATTTTTCTAGTCCCGGGGTTTCGGAATTATCAACAGTCAATACCGGGATTCCTCGATAGTCCCGGGATTGTATTGGTAATAGAAAGTGGTAGCAAAAAGAAATTAAACATATCAAAATCAACCTTTTATTTTAAATCTTTACTTGAATCTTCGAAAACAAAACAAAATTATAATTTTTTATAATAAAATTAACAAACTAGGCCCTTATAAAATAGTTTAATAAATTATTGCTTACTTTGTTTATTTTGTTTTACAATAAACTTAAAAAATCAACTTCTTAAAATTTGTCAAAAGAGATCGATGTTAATAGGACTCATATTTGAAATCAAATAGATAAGAAACCTAGTGTGGAACTAGCCTTATAAATATTCATTTCTTGCTTAATGATCTTAGAAAGATCAGTTTCTTTATATGCTTCAGGATTTATAGTTTTCATACTGTTTTCTATTTCGTTCTGAAACTTCTCTTTTAATGTTAAATCAGTTTAACTAGTTGTCTACGTGGGTTCAATGTTTATGTCATTTTCTTCATTATCACTATTTTCAATTTTCCCAGTTAACAAAATAATCTGTTTTTTTATATTCATCTTGCTTGGACATTAAAATAACTCCTTTACATCACAGTCAGTCTCCATGATTTTGTAGATAGTTTGATACTCCACTTAACTCACTTCGTCAACGATCTTTCAAACGGTTCAATAAATGTGTCAATTTAGAAACCGAAATTGAGTCATTGTCGAATCCGCCGTGCACAAATTGACATCAGAATGACAAAGTGCTTCTACGGATAATTTAACTGGCGCCAATACCTTGATTATCTCACTAATGAGTAGAAAATCTGACTCTTCCAATGGTACAGGATTATTAAGATCAATAAGTGCCTTTTTTACGCTAGTGTTTAAAAGATCAAATCGCTCCAGCATTATAAAGAGATTGTTCCAATGCGTTTTACAGTCGAGTAGTACATTAAGCTCTCCTCCATGTTCTTTTTTAACATATTTATAAGTATTGTATCATTTTTCAAGGATGCTCATTTGAAAATAACAACCACTTTACGAACTTTCTTTACTAAATATTAATATTTCGATCATCATAAGTCAAATCCCGACCATTTCCAGTTTCAATGACTAATCCTGAGTGTAGTCCTTCATTATCATCATCCGAGTCATCAATATCATCACTGGTATTCTCATTTACAGGTGTCTTTTTAAACAACAAATGGCTAAATGAATACCATGTGCAGAACAAACTTGGTGTTCTGTATTAACAAGTTTTCCAACCTTCAGCATTACATTTGCACCATTAGTCCTTATTGACACAATATCTGTATCTAATGAGAAATGAAACTCCAAAAGCCGCTTTTTTAAAGTATGAACACAAGTTTCGGCGGTCGGCGATTTATCAATTCGAATAAGTCCCAAATTCCATTTTTTGTTCACTGAATGAATATTTAAATTCATATATCTCTTATTAGAGGTAGAAGTCCATTCGTCAAAACTTAGACTAAATCGTTGTCCTTCTTTTTTCAATGTAGATAGTTCAGCTGTTATTTGTTTTTTTATCTTTACACTATTGTCTAGTACTAGTCACAAATACGCTAAAAGGAAAACCATCTAGCGCAGTCGTACGGGCCAAAACATCGTCAAGATTTCACAAAATAGTCGGCGACTGACGTCATTTTTCTTTTCCAAGGTGGTCCTTCATTATTTTGGCTCGTTGAGGAAGATGCCTTAGTAGAATCTACTTTTACAGAATGTTTTGAAAAAAGATGAGTATTTAGGCCTTTGGTTGATCCTCATAAGGTTTTTAGAATAGCTAAACAAGACAGAGTGACATTGTTTAAACAACGCTTACATTGTGTTGAGCTACCCGTTTTGTCGACTAAAAAATGACTCCACACTGACGTAACGTCTTCATCTTTTTTATGTTTGACATAAAAACTTTCTTTGGAGAGTGACATTGTTTACTTCTTAAACCTAAACAAAAAAGAAAAGAACATTTAAATCTATTTACAACATAAACATAACCTATTAGATCAACAGAAAAAACATTCGCTGTTTTTTATCTATATTTACTCATACACATTAATGCATTGTTGTTTTTTTAATAAATTAATTGTTTATCACCAATTAACAATATAAATATCAATACTTACACGATCTGAAGCGTAATTTTAACATTATTTTACACACATACTTAATCCGACACCGGTCGTTAGCAGAAACAAACGCAATCAACTGTGTAAACAAGATGGCCGGCAAATTTTGACGTTTAACGTCAAATGAAAGTAGGTGCGTTTCGTTTTACGCACATTTTTATTGAATTATATAAAAAAATATATTAGTTTATTATATATTAGTCGCAAAAACGACAGATATATTAATAGGTATCTCGCCACACTAATCAAATTTCGACTAGGTACGCTAATAGGGCGGCATATTTTGTTCTTGCATCCGGGCGGCGGATACCCTAGGCTCGGCCCTGTGTGAGATTTATAATTAACCGTTTCTGCCCCAGCTAACATTTAAAGTGAATAAGGAAGTGGTTTGCTTAAATAGGCCCTGATATAGGATTATTGCACCTCTGTAGGGCTGGGACGTACGATGTACGTTTTCATACTTATATAATAATGAATCTTGTAGGGCACAAATTACAATAGTATCTAGTATCGCGTCTGATACTAGATACACATAACACTTCTTCATTGTGGCCGCTGACGAAAACGAGTAGGTGGAAATGTTGAAAGAGTATGAGCAACATGTCCATCACAAATTTCAATTTGTTGCCTTCGACGTTGTCTAGGAAGTGGCTCATTTGCATCCAATTTTTCGATTTCTTTTGAACGCCCTTCCATATTTTGGTCGCTCAATTCTTTGAAACATAATGTGAATTCAATATTGCACGTTGAACAAAATGTATTCCTAATTTCTTGAACCAGGTGTATGATTTACGGCAACAATTATAGGCATGCAATAACTGATCGATATTTCGACGCCTCGCATACACTGAGTGTATTGTTGATTTATTGGGAGTTTTATTCAAAATTCTCGATTATGATGACATATTTCTCTTCTTCAGCAAGTTATGTCTCTTTTGTCAAAATATTTTAAAATAATTACATTCTCTTTTCTTGCAAATGCTGACTGGTGTCTATTGAGTGGAGAAATTTTTAATACATTTGGAACCCTTCTATCCGATCGTATCGTACTAATGAACTACTATTCTTTCTTAAAGCAATAAACTAGCATTATCAACCACGTCAGGAAGAAGCAACTGCTCATGACCTTGTCCAGTATAAATTTCATTTAATGATGCCTGATCCGCCGGATTACTGGATCCGTTTTTCCAGATTGCGCTCCCTACTCAAAGCCCATATTATATATATTTTGTAATAATATGCTAAAGCTGAGGACATAAAAAGACTCTAGCAGGCCTACAAAGACTGTAATTACAGTTTTTTATGACTTGCTGCAGGTATGTGGTTCATAAAGTCATTAATTGTATCAATAATTGTTATTTGTTTTGCGAAACCATATTGAGACTGATCGAATTTAACATATCTGTTAATAAAAAGACAGTCAGCCCTGTTGTTGTTAACTCATTTTTTAAATTTTTTTATTTTATCGTATTCATAACTTAATATATGAATAAAACTAAGTAGTTTTATTTTCAAATTTATCAAACACAGGAACTGTTTTTGATTGCTTCTTTATCTTTAGGTCATTTTCATTCGGCCACGAAACGTAATTAACGTAATAGTAGAATTTGATCTGTTAACCAAAATATGGCATAGTTCTTTTATCTTCACTGTTTCCCCATATTATGTAATTATTTGTATAGATAGAATAACCCCAGTTCAGTAAGTTTCTACCAAGATGAACTACTATTCTTTCTTAAAGCAATAAACTAGCATTATCAACCTCGTCAGGAAGAAGAAACTGCTCCTGACCTTGTCCAGTATAAATTTCAAAGCTGTACATATATCCATCCACAGCATAGACTAAAAATTTTTACTCCGAATCTGGAACGGTTTGACTTTATATATTGCAAGCGACCTTTGTATAACATCAACGATCTATTAACAACATTCTTATTTGGTTGATAGTTTATGTTGAAAATTCTCTCTAAGCGTTCTAATCTAATCTATTATTTGCTTGTAGAGCATTTGTGTCAGCAAATCTTAAGAATTTTAATACTGATAAAAATCTGTTTTGACTCAGACCTTTCTCCCGAAACTATGGAGTAGCGCGTACTCCAATGCATTAAAATTTGTGGTTTTTTATTGAGGCCCATATTTAGTAGATATCCAAAGAATATTTTAATTTCGCGCCATTGTAGACCATGAATTTTTAAATCTAGATGAGGTTGATTTGTAAAATATAAATGAGCTTTCGTATTCGTACATTGCATAATAAAATTAAACAATTCATCTGACGAAAAGGCATCTACACACTATGTAAAAGATACGTCTTCATCAGGAAACACATCAGGATTTGGACTTGCAATTCCAAGGAATTCTGGAACTTTACCAGATCGAGTATCCTCAATAGGTTCGCCTATCATACTCCGTACAGGTGGATCGTCATCAACAGATGAAGTGTTACTAAGGTCTAATAAAATTTCATCGTCACTACTAGTAAAATTTTCACTTTCACTGTCGGATGTAATAATGCCTTACAAAAAATCATGAGTCTGAGGAGAATTTATTGCAGATATTTGCATAAATAATTCAATGTACTTCAAACCAAAATTTGAAACTAGAATACTTGCAAATCCCAACTTTTATTATAAATAAAATTAAAAACCATTGCATTTGCCAGGTAGGCTGAAACCTTGCCACTTATCGGACGAATAAGACAGAGGAGGAGGTCATTTAAACTGGAATATATACAAAGTATACAAATATTAATAGTTGTGGATAAATAGTTTTTCAGTGTAAGCAAAAAATCCAAGTTAAAATCATAACAACGTATATTTGACGAAAGGCGTACTTCCTGAAGTATAGTAATTGGACGTACGTCGTATGTCGGTTGGTGTTAAAAATGTATCAATTTTCAAAAATTTTTTTGCATGATTTGCATTTCATTGAAATTATTTTCCTCACAGGTTCCCCAAATGGGTAAAAGATACTTCAGATAGGATAAAAAGAAAGCTGAGTATATTTGCTTCTTATTCTTACGAGAAAAATAATTTCTACACCTATAAATGACAGAAATTAGCAGATTTACTTTATTTATATGCATTTCCAAATTTAAAAACTCGTCTATTCTTAGTACCAGATATTTAAGAGTAGCAACTTTATCCAAATGAATCTTATTAATTTTTAACTCAAAATTGTTTACTAGTTTATTTTTTTTGCTTAAAAATGATATACTTGGTTTTATCAATATTTATTTTCAACTTGTTAGAAAACAGCCAACGGCAATATTTATTAAGGTCTCCGTTAATTTGCTCTTCCATTTCTTTTTCATTTTCATCTGTGTACACTAATGCTGCTTTAAGATCAGCAAATTCTAAGTTAAGAACATACAAAGAATAAAACAGCGAGCGGTCCAAGGACTGAACCCTATGGTGCCCGTAATTATTATGTAGTTTGTGCTACAAGCATTACCCAATTTAATTATACCCTACGTTCCTTTAAATATGATTCTATAATGCGAAAAACAACCTATCTCTAAAGCCCATATTAAACACTTCCTTTAAAAGTATATCTACGTTAACTTACATCAAATGCTTTGCTTAAATCGACTGAGACGCAACTACAATATTTTTTAATCCAAAACTTTTGTTACAAAAATTTACAGACTTAAAAGTTGTAGACAATGTACTACTTTTTTTGTGAATTACTTATTATAAATTGAGTCACCAATTTTTTAATTACCTTATAATAATTTTCGATAAAACATGTAGTTATAATCGAAAGCGTTGTATAGACAATGGAAGTATGCTTTATTTAGGTTAATAAAGTATTCTTTATTAAAGTAACGAATATATTTCAAATCAAAATTCTTGATAGCTGTCTAAACATCCAAAATAACTATTCATATTTTTACTATTAATTGGACGAGAATATGCCACATATAGTTGTCCATAAACCACTTTGAAATGAGCCTCATACTGAAATGCTAGTCGAAGAATTAAATCTGATGTCAATGCTCAAAGAACTTGTTGGAATTGTGAGTCAATTCCTCTACGTCTGTTTACTATGAATCTACGCGTTTCTCTTTGTTCTAATAGTCTCAGTTGATTTCGTTCATCTCTTGCCTCTTGTACATATAACCTTAAATAAATCAAAATAAAATATTTATTTGTGTGAAACTGTGACTCAATATTGTATTCGTTTGCTTATTATTTGACTTACTTTTCACAATAATAGAACACGTATATTCATTAAACACGTACACGTTTCGGTTTTGATTTAAAACGATTTGAAAAAAAATGTTAAGTACAATATCTACAGGTACGAAAGCGGCCGTTGTTAGCGGGAGCTCACAAAACGTGTCTTTTCAGTTATAAATAAATAATTATTGCACTGGAACTTAATGACAAATTTACGATTAGAATAAAATTAATATGAAAGTTACACAGTCACTTCTACGATCGATACAAAAAGGAAAGTTATATATATAAGAATTTATTGTACTATAATCATTATATTCCATTGCCATATTGCAATCCTATTGTGGACCTATGGATAAAATAAAAAAATCGCGTTGGAAAAATAGGACTTGATCGTAGAAGGGTGAAAATTCAGAGTAAAATAATATTTTTAATTCTAAGTCATGACAAAAAAAATAAAGATCTTGCCAAATAAATTAAAGGGTTGAAAATTTAGGGTTATACGTATTTTTCAATGCTGTATCATAAAACAATAAAAACAAAAAATTTTATCTAAAAAATAAAAAAAAATTAGGGGTGGACTACCCGTAAGGGGTATGAAAAATGGATGTTGTTCGATTCTCAAACCTACCCGATATGCACACAGAATTTCATGAGAATCGGTCAAGTTGTTTCGGAGGAGTTCAATTAGAAACACCGCGACACGGGAATTTTATATAATAGAGATAATTTGAAGTACATACTCATGCAAGAGATCTATTATTTTGCCAAAAAGTTCTAGCACAGGACCCGTGGGTACATATTTAATGATGCCTGATCCGCCGGATTACTGGATCCGTTTTTCCAGATTGCGCTCCCTACTCAAAGCCCATATTATATATATTTTGTAATAATATGCTAAAGCTGAGGACATAAAAAGACTCTAGCAGGCCTACAAAGACTGTAATTACAGTTTTTTATGACTTGCTGCAGGTATGTGGTTCATAAAGTCATTAATTGCATCAATAATTGTTATTTGTTTTACGAAACCATATTGAGACTGATCGAATTTAACATATCTGTTAATAAAAAGACAGTTGTTGTTAACTCATTTTTTAAATATTTTATATATTTTATCGTATTCATAACTTAATATATGAATAAAACTAAGTAGTTTTATTTTCAAATTTATCAAACACAGGAACTGTTTTTGATTGCTTCTTTATCTTTAGGTCATTTTCATTCGACCACGAAACATATTATTAACGTAATAGTAGAATTTGATCTGTTAACCAAAATATGGCATAGTTCTTTTATCTTCACTGTTTCCCCATATTATGTTGATATTATTTTAATTTGTATCGATCAAAAAACATATATCATCCGTTGCATTTGTATATAATCAGCATTTTGATTGCTCTAGTTAGATTTTCATATAGCTCTTATCAACATTGTTTCACCATACGAACGATATAGGTAACAGTATAATTTTAACGTTACCATTTATTCAATACCATTTGTTGTTTGCATGAACTGAGAACGACTACTCCTCGAGGTCAAAAATATTAACGCAGTTTACTTATAAGTAAGGTACGTTTGCATTTTTTACAATTAGGCTAGATCTTGTAAGGTAGTATCGAATAAATTGTGACACTTTTCAAATAATTGTTGTGCTGGTAAGCTATTATTTGAATAAATCGTGATTTAAAGTATATTGAATTTACTTATTGCTGTGAAAAAGATAATTCGTTGTGATGTGATTAATAATAATGATGTTTATTATTTAAAATGTATAATACGTGATTTCTTAAAAGACGGATTGCTTTTTCAAAATATGTAATAAGAGAGATATGATGCAATGTACTTATTTTTATAATAATATTACGAATTAGCAATACTAATTTAAGGTGTCACACAATAAATCGTGCGACCAACTAAGAAAAAAAATTTGTTTTTGCCAAAAATCGATTTTATTCATCAATGTAATCTTCTTCACGAGCAATACAATCATTCGCTTCTCTAACTTCTCGATGCCGTGCTTGTAGAAGGATTTGTCTTCAGTTTCAGCAATCGCTTCTTCATTTGAGCTGAATTTATCAACGGCGAGCAGCGAGATCAGCGAATAGCCAGTAGTCAAGAGACCAGATCTGGACTATACGGTGGGTGAAAAAGCAATTCGAAGTATAATTCGTTCAGTTTAACCATCGTTGCCATCGACTTGTGAATCGGTGCATTTTCTTGATTAAACAATAGTTCTTTCTTCGACAGATAAGGCCATTTTTCCTTGATTTTTGCGTTCAAACGATCCAACAAATCTATGTTGTATTGGATATTGATTGTCTCTCCCTTTTAGAGGAAGTCAATCTACAATATTCCATGCGCACCCCAAAATACTGAAACCATAACCTTTATAGCTGACTGTTGTGCCTCGGAAGTGGTTCATCAGCTGCAGTCTACTCAGATAATGATAATTTTGATTCGGAGTAAAGTGATGGATCTATAATTCATCCATTGTTACATATCGACACAAAAGTCAGATTTATTACGTGTGAAACTGCTCCGAATAATCAACACGTTGTTTTTGATCGACTGAAAGTAAACGTGGCACTCACTATGAAAAACGTTTTATCATGGTCAAATGTTCATACATAATTTCAAGCACACTGCCTTCTGATATCTTTACGGCCTCGACTATCTCACGCAATTTTAATTTAATCAATTTATGGACCTTTTTGATGTTCTCTGGAGTAATCATCTCAATCGGACGACCAGAACGTTCACTATCATCGGTTTCTGCACAACTACGCGTTAAGTCGGCAAACCAATAACAAATGATTCTTTTCGATGAAGCAGAGTCCGGATAACACTTTTGAAGCCATTGCTGATCTTGTACAGCATTTTTTTTCCATCAAGAAGAATGATAAATTAACACACGAAATTGAAAATAACAAAACTAGCTTCACTTCAATGGCTGTCACTTTTTTTGTGACTAATCGAAATGTCATTAAATTTTACATATAGCTTTTTCAGAATTGATACTTCATAAACGACATATGGATTCGACAATGGCAGCGCCATCTAAGTGTCAGTCACACGACTTATTGAGTGATGTAATAATTATATTTTATAAACACTATTACTATTCCTAATAATTTCTTCTAGGAGATTAGTAACACGTGCATCATTCAATTACGAGGATGACGCTATATTTTTTGAGATACAGAAACACTAGTCATATTTTGGAAATGTTTTAATTTATAGTTAACCTACTTATAACAATTCACTTATGTAACCGAAGATTCCATAACCTAAAAGTTTGAGGCCAGTGATATTATCCTTCGTCGTAAACCGTCGATCCCGTAATGCTTGTTTGGGTAAAAGAATAACTAAAAATCACACATGACCAAATCAGGTCTGGTCAGGAATAGGTTGGATCTTCAATGACTGTAACTATTCACGTAAACATTCAACTGTCTCAGTGTGTGACGATACATTATCGTAATTAAATATTAACCTGTGACTCAAGAAATGCGGATACACATTTTGTGGTGTATCAGTTTGCAATACATATATGTTAATGTTCATGCTGAATGGGCTTGGAAAGTTTTAAAAAAGTATATTTCATTTTAACGAAAATAAATACTTAGTAGATAGGATTAGTATTAATCAGTATTAACTTACAAATTTTTGATATCAGATCGATAGAAAGACAGAAAAACAGTTTATGACATGATTTTATCAGACCATCGAATTTGCCTAAATGGATATCTGAAGCACTAAATATTTCATACGAACGCGTTCATCATATAGTTCACGTCAATTTGGACATGAGAAAAATTGCTGTAAAATGGATCCCCAAATGTTTGAATGTTGAACAAAAGCGTGCAAGGGTAGAAGCATCGCGTTCGATCTGTGCTCGATTTGAAAACGATGTAGACTTCTTAAACCGAATTGTTACTATGGATAAGACTCGGGTACATTTCTACGATCCAGAAACAAAACAACAATCGATGGAATTGCGACACTCTGGTTCTCCAAGACCTAAGAAGTTTCGTGTCCAAAAATCTAGTGGATAAATTTTTGGGATTTCCATGGAGTAATCATGATTGAGTTTTTGGATAAGGGTAGAACAATAGATGGGGATTACTATTCGACATTATTGACCACTCTACGGGTAAAATTCAAGAGAAAAGCTATCCAAAGGTGTTTTGTTTTCGCAGGACAACTCCCCTGCACACAAATCTCATGTTGCCATGTAAAAAATTCGTGATTTAGGATTTGATTTACTAGAACACCTCCCTTATTCACCAGATATAAAAGCTGTGAAGGTCTGGTTTGCAGAGCAAGAACAAACATTTTTTTTTAAATCCTAGAGACGTTGCAATCACTCAAATCAACCTTGCAATCATAGTAGATCAAACCTGGCATATTTGGTTGGTAAATAGTATGTATCATTAATTTCTCTGTAATAGTAGTAATTTAACCGCAGTCAGAGCTTACTACCTACTTTATGATAATGGTATTTAAAAATGCAGAATTGCCAGCTTCCACTTTTCTAAATTCGAGGCATCTCAAAATATACAGAGATGTCGTTGTAAATAGTTTGAATTTTTTTCGCTACACACAGTTATTGTAAATGTATATGAAACGAACAATTGTTCATCGTAGGCTTGACTAAATTTAATAACAAGTATTGATGGTAATGGTTTTGTTCAGTTACGTGCGTTGGGAAAATCAAGTTTCATTATTTATTTACGTATATGTTCATAAATGTTTCCAAGAAATCATACGTGTTTATAAAAATATTCAGTTTAAACTAATAATTGACTACCGAAGAAGAAAACTACTAGATGATCATTAAAGTTTATTTTATGCAAACCTAAGAATTCCATTGTTTGTCGTTGGCCTCTTGAAACATTTTAGTTTCACATATAGGTAGTACAATCCTTGTTTAATGCCTACCTAGTAATTGTGAGAATAATAAAAAATTCATTTATTTAGGATGTTACGAAATCAATGAAGTGTCCCCGCCAATTTGAGCAAAAAAAGCGGCATCCTTTTCTCGAAGTAGTTTAGGCCATTTTCGACCTCATATAACTTCGATGTGGATTAAACGAGGAGCCTGTATTTCTAGTAGCCGAGTGATCATTGTATAAACAGGGTATACTTCAAATTTCTTTCAATTTGAGCCAGTAGTTCAAGAATTATAACTTGATCGCTATTGATCTTCCGCAATATGTGTCTGTAGTGATTTGTATTGCCTTATGCATCCAATAAGTATTTCAAGTTCAAAGTCTCTTTAATCTATTTTCCGTTATTTCTATAATGTTTTTTTGTGAAGATGTGCGATTGTACTTAATCACGTTAATGTTTATTCCTTAATATTTACCAATATTATAGTACCTAGATTATTCGGAGACGAATACGAATACGAATCGTCATAGATAATTGCAATTGCTTCTCGCAAATGATGCCGTATCTTTTAAGAAAAAAGTTTTCAAAATTTCAAGCACCGTTGTCAAACAACCGACTGGAACATGATCTCCTCTGGTGATTTGGACTTCGAATTTTCTAGATTCATAGATCCCACACTAACTAGTCTGGGATCCAATTCTTTTCCACTCAGGTGTATTCAAAATAAACTAAATAAACCCTCGTCCACTAAAGATTTATCTGCAAAGAATATGCGATCTTTATTTCACCTAAGGAAATTCTCGGATTTTGTTTTCCTCAAAAAGTACGTGAAACGATACAGAAAAGTTTATCATAAGACAATAAAAGCTGCCAAAGATATTTATTATAAGAGGAGACTCGCCAATTCTCGACATGTTTCTAAAGAAACATGGTACATTCTGAATGGTCTAAGAAATAAGGCTTCTTCACATGATTACTTTGTGAATGTAGCCAAATATTCTATAACTCCTTTCCATGATCCGCTTTCAAATCTCCCTGATGATAATGCTAACTTACACAGTTTCTTCTTTATGCCTGTAGTTTAAGCAGAGATTCGCAGTATAATTAATGACATCAAAAATAAATAGTCTTCTGGAACTGATGGACTCTGCATAAAGAACGAGATAAAAATCAAGCATTGAATTATTTCCAAATTGCACTACTTCCCACGTTATCTAACATCATAAAAATATTCGTCAATAAGAGGCTTTTATCATTTCTGTTTAAATATAAAATACTTACTACTCATCAATTTGGGTTTTTAAGTAACAAATGCACAAATGATATCACTCCACTGCAACAACTTTTTGTGATTTTTCCGATTGTGATAATCGTAATATTTTAATCAACCAATTGCAGTACTACGGCTTCAGGGGAACACCTCTCGCATGTTTTCAGTCATACCTTATCAACAAAGTCAGTTTGTAAGGGTTGATACAACGATGTCTTCTTGCAATCCAATAAAATGTGGAGTGCCCCAATGCTCAGTACAAGGCCCTATTTTGTTTCTTCTGCTATAAACGACATCGACTAT
Organism: Diorhabda elongata; assembly: GCA_026230145.1. Lineage (NCBI taxonomy): Eukaryota > Metazoa > Arthropoda > Insecta > Coleoptera > Chrysomelidae > Diorhabda > Diorhabda elongata. Next base: position 8,097,589 of record CM047928.1, read on the forward strand.
CTAAACATCAGTGGTAAAATATGACTGTTTGCAGACGATATTAATTTCTCTTGGAGCAGTCCTGGTCTCACGGCACTTCATAGGACCATATCTAGTGACTTAATCACCCTTAAATCATGGTGCGATTCTACTATTTTCTGTCACAACGTTTCTAAAACTAAAGTTTTATCATATGAAAATACATTGCTGCATTTTTTATTAAATAATGCAACATTGACGTCGTTGAATCTGTAAAAATCTTAGGGCTTGTTGTGGACAATTCCATGAAATGGGAGTTACATACTTGTATTGCCCCATTATCTAAAAAATTAAGTTCCTCTTGTTTTGCACTGAGATAGGTTTCCAAAGACTGAACGTATCCATCTCCTTAACAGTTTATTATACCCTCATTGAGTCGCATCTCCAACATGTCTTTCCCTTCTGGGGTACGTCTGGTGCGACTCAATTTGAGCGAATCTTCAAACTACAAAAGGGGGCTGTTAGATATTTACTCGGTTTAAACGTCGGGGCTCATTGCAGGAACTCACTGCAGATTAAACATTCTGACTCTTCCTTCCATATTCCATAATTCGTAAACACGCTTCTACAATTTCAGAAAGATCGTTGCAAGGGTATCCACTTAGGAACGCGGCGCACGACCTTTACCTACCTACTTCACGTTCAGAATTAGTTAAGGGCTCAATATTTTACAATACAAAAAAATGCACAATCACTTGCCATGTTTTGAAATCAAATCGATATAATCTTTTCCCGCATTTTACAATAATATTGACTTATAGAACAATGATTACCTATTACTATTACCTATAATTTTGTTTCCTTATATTCCTAGACTATTCGGAGTCTAAGATACAAATCGTCATAGATATTTGCATTGGTATTTTTGCTTTGTGTTAAGTAGAGTTTTAAAAAATAGAACTACAAACACAAGGTGCTTAATTCGAATCACAGAATATGTTGTTAAAAAAATGATCGGAGGAAATTGCTTCTATACTATTCTCTTAGATTGGTCCAAACATTTTCGTGAAATTAATTCCTTATACCCCTCCGGTAATTGTTTTCAGTTATTTATCATTGCATTTGAATATTCGAAAATGGAAGTCTAACTTTTCACTTACGGCACAAATAACCTGTATTTATTGATTTATTTTTTTGCAGAAATACTGTTGGGTGAACAATGGAAGTTGATTATCGAGAAGGAATTCTCCATATTAATTTTGAAATACAAGAAGAAGATATTGAAAATGGGGCGCTAGAAATTTTAAAAGTTATAAGGCCAGACTGGGAGAAAAACTATATAACATTGAAGGTAAAAGAAGAAATATAATTTTTTCTTTTAGGGTTAACTTTTAATAAGTCACCAATAAGTTAGTTCAATTTTCTTCTAGAGTTAGTAAACATAAAATTATCTAGGCTAGTTTTTTATGTACTGCAACTAATTTACAAGATTAAATATAATAATAGCATGTTGATACTCTTAATATGTTATGACATCTCAAAAAGGTAGAAGGAGTTAAGAAGAGAACTGGTAACAGAAATTCAAATATAAAATAATACAATAAAAAATCTGAATAAAGTTGGACCAAAATTAACATCAAATCAAAGCTTGTCAACTCTGTTTAACACTCTATTTGCTAATTTGCAAATTGCAAAATCTTAAATTGAAGATTTTATTCATGTAAATCGGTACAGATTTGTGGTTTACGTCAAGTCATAATATTCAGTTGTTCTGGTGATGAAACAGTATATTTGTTCTCTTTATAACATGATGAATATTTTCAAGGAGAGTTGCTATATAATAAAAATGTTAATATTGCTAGTACTGCTTTTGAGGGCCCTTCTTTAGTTTTTTGCCCAGTTAAACTGAGCATTTAAACAGAAATCTATTTGAGTGAAGCCTAGCTGTACCTACAAATCGTTGAAGCCACATCACAATGGACTAACCCACGAAATTAACAATTCACAACTGAAGACGTTAACATTTATCTACTGATTTTATAATTTATAGTTATTGTATACGATAAGATTTAGTATTTAAGGCAGTTTGTACACTGATACTAGGTTCTTAATAGTTTGATATTCGTCGAGTTGGCTAGGATATTGAAACCTTGCTTAATCAATTGTTTTTTTTTCACAACAAAGTTGTGAATCGAGTTATTTAACTCACGTGGAATAAGAGAGGAAACCCCGAAAACAAACAAATATAAGTATTGGTATCCTGTAAAAACAAATGCCCTAGGAAAGACTACTACATAATACAGGTATATAAACATCGTATTTATTTACTATTATAAAATAATAAAAAAAGCATAATGATTATAATGACGCTGGATTTTTCTAGAAGACAGAAAACCTGCATTTATTGTTTGATAGATGATAGATAGAGTTTCAGGGTAAGACTGGTTCAGTTCGGCAATAAGAATACGAGGGTTGTCTGAAAAGTAACCCACTTTAACATAAAGATGTTATCAATTATCAATATAAGTTGCGACTAAAATTTCAGCCATTTTGAGCAATTACCTTCTGTTTGACAATCGCATAAGTGGGTCTTAGTGAAGATTTTTCTGAAAATGGAAAAAATATAGAGTTCGAATCTTATATATTAAAAAAATTGATGATTTACATTCCGAGTCCGTTCAGGCGTTCTACCCAACCGATTTGTTTAATTTATTTTTTCAATGAAAGGTATTGATGCACAGATCAGCCATCAATCATCGGATTTCATCTAATTTTCACCATTCTCAAGTTATACTCAAATGCGATTTCCCCCTGTACATTACTTATGGGAGTTTTTCACATACACACGTTCTGTCCTCAATATCTCAGATTCTATTCAAGATAGAGACTTCGTTTTGGTTTAAGAACACTCGCTGAAACACCTTATTTCTTTTGAGTTTTTGAACACTTGAATCGATTGAGTTGGAGAGGAGCTAGGCGCGGACATTCAATGTGGAGTTATGGATTTTTGTAGGTTTTTGGTAATTTTTCTAGATTCAAAGATTTATATCTCAGGTTCTAATATAGCTACAGAGTTCGTTTTGGTTTAAGAACACTCGCTGAAACACCTTCTTTCTTTTGAGTTTTTGAACATGGATTCGATGCGAGCGAAGCCGCGGGTAAAAGCTAGTTTGTTTTTGAAAGGAAATACATCTACGCAAATAAAAGAGAAGTTCGATACTGTTACGGAGACTGGGCACATTATTTACGTCCGTAAAATTTTGGACAGCTGAATTCAAACGTGGCAATATCAGCTTAATTGAAGATTTGAAGACTTTGGACCAAATAATTAGAATTAAAGTTCCCCAGGCCTTAACGATATGGTTTGAGCAAAGTGAGTCGGATTTTTACGTCGATTCTAGCTGCAGAGGACACTTGGATACACCATTACTCTCTTCAAATGAAAAAAACTGTCAATACAAATTGATTACAAAGGCGGTTTCGTCGGCCGGTAAAGTGATAGCGACCGTTTTTTGGAATAGTCATGGAAATAAAATAATATTACGCATCATCGCTTGATAGAGTAAAGGGAGAAAAGCGTCGGCATTTGAAAAGAAAAGGAAAGTGCTTTTCTTTCAAAACCTTCTCATTTTTCGATGATTATCGTGGCTAAAATACGTGAATTGCATTTCGAACACTGGTTGAACACTCATCGTATTTGCTAGAACTGCTCCCCAGCACTTTTCACTATTTCTTAAGCTAATTACGGATAAAATTCCGTATTTGACGAAGGTCGAAACTTGTTTAACAACCCTTGCCTCACTATATGTTATGAGAGACCACTATCTGTCTAATAGTCACATTTCGATGTTTCCAAAAGAGATTATGAATTTTTTTAACATTTTTGTGTGTTGTAGTAGTAGTAAGAGCTCCAACTGCATACTCTTCTGTTCACGACTGACCATCACATTTATACTCACACACCACCTTTTTATTATGTATTGATACGGCAGTTTCCCCTAATGGACCAGCCTTGAACTTGAACTTATTGAAAAAGGAAAAAAATATAAAAAAATTGAAAGAAAAAATAATTTACAGGCGGTCTGAGGTCATGAAGGGGAAGAGGGTGAGTTCTTAAAGGTTAAAAAACGGTGTTTCGTGTAATTAGAGTGTGAAATTTTAATAAATAACTAAATATTGTACGAATGTTTAAAGAAATTTGGGATCCGAGTTTTTTTGTTGCCTTTTCTAAGAAAATTTACCATGGTAATAGTAACATTTATTCTTTTACACCATCAGAAAGTATAGATTTTGACGAACAAAAAACTCACCTATTAAAAAAGCTGATATTTTGACTTTTCGATTGAAAAGTAGGGTGCTTTTTCGATATTAAGTAAAAATAAGGTGTAAAAATTGAATATTTCGAATCAATTGAATTATAGTCTGTTTGGGACAAGTCAAGTTTTCACTAAATTTCGTGAAAAAAATGTTTTTCGTAAAAGATAAGAATAAAAAATTTCAATTTCAATTTTTCATATACATTTTGAGATTATGTGAAAAAAGTGTAAATAAAAAAGCTGTGTATCTTTCCATAACCCACAACTTAGCTATTTGATGTTTTTAGATAGGACTTGTAGTTTTGCGGGAAATCGAGATAAACCATTTTTTACCCTTAAAAATTCATCCCCTTCACCTTTCCGGTCTCAGATCACCAGTGAATTATTTTTCATTCCATTTTTATGATATTCTCCTCTTTTTCCATTGGGTTTGATTATACTATTTTATTTGGACCCTGGTCTACACTGTATCTTTAAAAATTTGTTTTCGAGACAACACTTTTAAACCTAAATATTTATTCATCACGCCTCGCTTGACATGATCCTTGAGACTCTCGAAGTTAGTTGTGCTTCAGACTATGCACTCTAAACGGAAGAGGTTCCAATGTGGCTTGATAAATAATAATTATTTTGATTTATAAATGGGTCAGGAGCGGAGTTATTAGCAGTAAAAGATACGTGTACCGGGTGGGCGACTAAGAAGGGCCGTAGGCAATATCTCTTCAAGGGAAAAATCATAACAAATGTATTATTTTCAGAGGGAGTATTTAAAAATATGCGATTAAAAGAAAACAAATTTAAAATTTACCCAATTGAGTAGCACTTTATATACGATAATGGAATTCTTCAAGAAATGTCCAAGTCCAATGGAGGGAAAGTGGAAATTTTGTTATGAAAAAATGCCTGTATGTTTGGTAAGATTAAAAGACGTGGTACACCTTTTATACAATGGATAAATACCGTTAGACATCATCAAAACACTCGAAGACATATATAAGGAGAACAAAATACAGGCCAGAATAGACGGACAACTTACAGAGGCACGGGTATAAGACAAGGAGATTCCTTAAATACCCTTACTTTTTAATCTCATAATGGATAAAATAATAAAGGCAGTTAAAAGATGATGCTATCCTCCCCCAAAGAAGCTAAACATGGTAATTTCATCCCAAAAAACAAAAACACTGGTCATTAGCAAAGAACCGACTAGATGTAAGATAGAAATTGACGGTACCAGCATTGAACATTTTATGAAAACTAACTATTTAGGCATCACACTATCAAGCTAAGGAGATGTAGAATCAGAAGTAAAAAAACAAATGCAGAAAGCCAATAGAGCAGAACGGACACGTCCGAAACACAAAGAATGCTAGAAACAGTTGAGATGAGAATACTGAGGAGAATCACGGGGAACACATTGAGAGATCGAGTAAGTAGCGACTACATTAGAACAACATGTGATGTGGAGAAGAGTTTTTGTTCAGCAACATAAAATATATAATTTCTAATCAATTCAATTAGAAATATAAATGGCATTGTTCCAGATATTGTGATTTCTCTTAATAAATTTAAATGGTAGCATATAAGTTTAAGTAGTTCTTTTGAAAGTGAACTAAATTAACAGTAAAATAGCGAAAATCGCATGTCGATATCTTTTTTCTGTCTCGAGATATATGTACAAAAGCTCTAACATCATGTTTATAAAAATCGGCTTAGCAGAACCGTGACTACAGACATTTTTTCATAACAAAGCTCCCACTCTCCCCCTCTTAATCAGGTAAATTTTGAAAAATTTAATTTTTTTAATTCTAAACTTTCAAATACGCCCCCTTGTGGTGGACTTAAGATTCTGAAAAAAATTTCCACGTGGTTCTCGGGGCCACTTTTTCCCCTAAAGCTGTAATAAAATCCGTTCCCGAGATATGGTCAACGGCGGTTTTTAGTTGTCCAATCAGTACGTATTTTATGGGTTTCTTCAAAAGTCCAAAAGCTCTAAAGCCCAAAAGCCTAGAAGCTCAAAAGCCTAAGTGAGAATAAGTACTATCAGTATTATTTTTGACTACCATTAAAATAACGTTTGACTTCATATTAAATTTGTGATTATTTTATATTATTAGTTATTAGACAGAACGAAGATCTGTCATGTTTGATTTATTGTGTAAGAATAAAAGATGAATATGTAGCTGTTGACAGATGGGATAACCAATAAGCTGGTCGGATGTAAACCTGAAGGCGCAGAAGACGAGGAAACAGTACTAGTAAGAATATATGGAAGAAAAACAGATTTGATTATAGACAGGAAAGCAGAAAAGAGGTAAGAATTTTCTAAATTGTCTAAAACGTTATCATACAAATAGAATAATATTAGAATTTATAATTTTAAATTATTATTAAGACTTGCGGATTAATCTTTGTAAATATTAAACATTGAATTAAACATCGTTCGTTGATAATATCCTTGTATGAGAGTAATTTTTGGGCATTTTTATTTTTATATCTCACAACTGTGATAAAAACTTGGAATGATTTGTTTTTGAAAATTTACGCATCGCCAACTCAATACTTAGTGTATAGATCAAAGGTGTCAAACTCAATTTTGCAGAGGGCCATATATTAAATTTTGAATTCGTAGGCGGGCCAGATTGAAAATAAAGTTATTGTAACATTTTATTTATTGAATCATATAAGTATATAATATACGGTTCTTAAATCGTATCAAATTCTGTAGTGGCATAAGATTGAAATAAAAGTTTTGATTAAAACAGAATTAAATAATTTGAAAGTCATTAATTATTCTTTATTCAGCTTATTCTATATAACAAATATTTGAATACTGAATACATTGTTTACACCACCACTACACCAACACTCACAATTACACTGTCTGACGTGTGTTTCGATAACCAAGTTATCGTCTTCAGAGACTGAAGCTAAACTGAAGGTAAATAAACAGTCTCTGAAGACGATAACTTGGTTATCGAAATGCGCGTAAGGTAGTGTAGTGGTGATGTAAACAGTGTTTTCAGTATGAATATCGCCAACGGTTCCAGGAATTCCAACTTAATTATTGTAATATTGAATATGAAAATTCGATTTTTTAAATTATAATGATATTAAAAAAATTGATGAAGTTCTGAATTAGTATAATAGTACAAAGAGTACTTGAAAGTTTGAAAATAATTCTGTTATTAGTAATGAATAACAGAAAAAAGTGCCTAGACGTATGCTAGGAACCAACAAATCTGAACCTACTGATGTGTGATCACATTATTAAAATGGTTCGTGTCGAGTAACGCACGGTGTTTAGATACTTAACTTTTAAAGATTTGGTAGATACGTTAGTGGAGCACATTTGCAACTTAGACAAAGAGACAATAGTTGAGTTTTTGATCCATCAGTATGCAAAAGGACCTTATTTTGCCAATTTATATTAAGAAGTACATGGGACGATAAAAAATACCAGGTCTGTCATTGTAACTGTCACAAAATATATGCGAGGCTATACATTCGATGTGAATTGTAGCCGCTCAGATTGAGTTCTTTTGAACCTGTGTTTTTGTAGGTGGTCAACCCACATTTTATCACTATTTAATCACAACTTAATACATTTTTTTAAGCATTGACTATTGTTCTCTAGTTCTTTCTGCCCTGCATATTTTTGTTTTAGTCACGTACTCCTAAACTTTGTATATCTTATATCTGCAAAATATGTTTTTTTTGTTTTTTCTGGCAATCTTTTCTCATTAGGTCTTCATTCTGCAATTTTCTCTCTCTGCAGTTTTCCAATTCTTTTAATGTGTCCGTACGATTGTATTCTTTTTGCTTTAATTGTATTTTAAATACTCATTATTTCAAACTTTCACTGGTTCGTGAATTCTCCTAATTATTCTCCTCTCATATATCCTTAGTTGTTCTTCGTCTATATTTATTAGTCTCTTAGCCTCATACAAAAAGCAGTCAACTTTATACACATATGTCAAAGGAGAGAGATCCACAATCTCCTTTAATGTGGTTAGGGATATTCACCATCACAGTGTCAGATCAGCAGACCATCTACGAACCATAATGGGCCAAAGGTCGATTGCATTTCAAGGACTAAGGTACTACAATTAGCTGCAAAGAGAGACTACAACTCTTAGTGTGAAGGATTAGGCTCGGTTCACATAATAAACTTGCTCACTGTGTGGCAAGTATTCAATATTACAGCCTTCTGGATGTCGACGTTTTTTGGTAATCCCAGTTTGGTAATGCTCATGCAGTTGCTGACATAATAACTGGAACTATTTCCACATTTTCGCTGTGCCACATCTGTTTAATTTCAATTGCGAGATCGGCGTATTTGGATGGTTTCTCGTTGAGAACGTTATGAGTGTTCGGTATAGCTACATCGACAAGAAGGACTGAATTGACCCTTCTCTCAACCACCACGATGTCAGGTCTGTTATTCGTCACCTGTTTATCGGTGATAATGGACCTATCGTAGAATAGTCTAAAATTGTCATTTTCTAGCACCTTCTACGGTTGGTATTTGTAATAAGGTGTATACGTATTCAGAAGACCGAGCTTATTAGCCAGTTTCTGGTGGATGATGTTGCATACTTGGGTATGCCGGTGTAGATAGTCGGTATTATTATGATTATCATTATTATAGTTTCCGCGGCGTATGTAACTACTAGTTTTATCGCAGTCTTGTAGACTGTTCATTTGGTTGTTCGGATTATTCTCTTGCTCTGCGATATGATTTTGTGTCATTTTTGCAGCTTATCATTGTCTCTAAGTATTTAAATGTGTCGACTACTACAAAGATGAGGTCATTAATCTTAACTGTTTCTTGTTTATTAACTTCGTTAGTTCTTTCAAATTCCATATATTTTGTCTTTTTCTGATCTATTTTCCTTTTATTTTACCTCTATTACAATTTTTTCTAATGTGTCCTCAAAACTTTTTCGGTCCCATTTGTTTCAAACTCCTAGATGTTCCTGCTTTTCTCATTACCCTTACTCTAGAATTTAGCATAGTCACATTTTCGCCAATCGTATCAATTTTTGCAGTTTTTCTATGTCCATTATAATTGTCCTCCTTTTCATTTTGTCGAATGCTTGTTTGAAATCGATGAATAGTATTTGTATGCTAATGTGGTGCTCATAGCATTTTTCGATCACTCTTTTTATAGTATGTATGGCATCTACTGTTGATTTTTCTTGTCTAAAATTTTTTTGATAAACCCCTATTTCTGGTTCCACTACTTTCTTCAATATTTCATTTATTATTGTTGTTAGTATCCTATAATATAGAATACTAACATATTGGTATTAAGCAAACTAATACCTCTATAATTACTGCATATGCTGGGATATTCTCCAGTAGACCAGTCTCTCGACATTATTGCTGTTTCCCATACTCTTTCCATGAACTTGAATATTTTGTACCCTAGATTATCTCCCCCATATTTGTTGTTGTGTTTTAGTTCGTTGATGATGATATTACATTCCACTTCGGTTTCCCTTCATTTTCTAGTATTGTACCATAATCATTTATATCATCTTCTTCGTTTAGTATTGATTTTGAAATACTGACTCCATTCTTTTTCTTTAATATTTGGTGTAGTTCGTTTTATATTTTGTTTCTTTACCATCTTCCAAGTTGTCCATACTGTCATTAAGTCATTTTATTCGCTTTGTTTTTTCGATCTTTGCGCTCTCGTTTCTTATTTTTCTATTTTTATCATAATCATCTTATTCTATGGTTCGTAGGCATTTCAATCTAGTACCTTTTTTCTCTTTAATTTTTATTGTACATTCCTGGTCGTTATTGTTTCTTATACCTTTTGTACCAATGACTTCCTGCGTTGAATTTATAACACTTTACGTAAGAGTCATTCCATCTAAAATCGTCTAATTAGCAAAGTCGACTCATTTTAGATTTTGGTGTAACATTGAGAAACTCTTTTCTAGGGTTCCAAAGAACAAAATTTACACGAGTTTGATTTTTACAAGCGCTTGTTTTCGCCCATTTAAATAAAGACTTTTAAAAATCGATATTTTTAAGCCTTATTAACTTTTGCTGCGAAATTTTTCTGTTTGAAGCTATCTGCATGATCAAGACGGAATTTATACTGGAAAAGATAGTAGTTTAATGGTAAATGAAGATGATTGGCTCAGACGATTTCTTTGAATAATAGCAGCGTGCTGAAAATGAGTGTTTTTTAGTCATTTTTCGTGAATATCAATCAACTCTTTGGGACCCTAGAGGAGAGTTTCTCAAAGTTACACCAAAATCTAAAATGAGACGGCAACAATTTTTTTTCAGACGATTTCATATGGAATGACTCGTAATCTCTTTTCATTGTTCGTTTTCAGTTTCTGCACATCCCGTTTTCTGCTTTTTATCGTCCTGTTCACTATATTTACTATTCCCAATTTTATTCAGATTATTACTGAATGATGACCAATCTCAACACCTGTTCCTCTGATCTTAAATCTTGTATCATCTTTGATCTTCTTTTTGATATTAAGACGTGATCTATTTGGTTTTCTGTGGTGTTTTCTATTATCATCCACGTAATTTTTTATCGTTTCTTATATTTAAAACAAGCGCTACTAATTTACATGTTGAATTCCTCGTCTAAGTCAAAATATCATAGTTAATGAAGTCATGTGCGGTAAATGGATACGTAGATTGTAGAGTTTGAACGTTTTTTTTCCTCGAAACGCAATCAAAATTCTAGAACATCGAAAGACTATATTGAATAATGAACTTAGTTTAAACTTTGAAATCAATCCTGAATAAACATTACTATATGATGAAATTTTTAAGAATATCGGTGTTCATTTTATTATGTTATTTTCAGAAATATGATTCTCTTGAACAAAGCTGGAATCGCTCCAAACCTGTACGCTTCATTTACAAATGGATTAACCTACCGATTCGTACCTGGCATTACATTAAATAACAAATCAGTAAGAGATCCAGTTATCAGCAAACTAGTTGCGAGACATATGGCTGTATTCCATAAAATCAAACCGAGTGAAGATAATAGAGATACCTTCATATGGGACAAAATTACAAAATTTATAGAATTGGTACCGGACGTTTTCTCTGATTCGGACAAAAATGAAAGGTAACGATATAACATTAAAATTCTCACCTAGGTTATATTTCCTCTGTGGATTTCCATCTTTAGCAGTTTTGATACTGTTAAAGTACGTGGTTAATCGAATAATCACTTGTAATAAAATGCTTTATTGCCTGTTAATAAGATTAACAAAATCACATCTGTTCAACCCAACCGATGGGGCCCCCCAACGTGCGTAAGCAAAAATTAATAAAAACTCCTCAAATTTTTTGTATTTCTCAAAATGACAAAAGTCAAAAAAGCAATTTATTTTTTTTCCGCTCAAAGCGGGCGTTCAAAAGTTGATAACTCTACATGGGTTAACGTGGGCGGCGAGATTTCCTCGTTTAAGAGAGTAGGGTAACTACTGTTTTTAAAAACAAAAGGCGAAAGATAACGAACCGTTTTTTTGATTTAGCACAAAATGAGAGAAGTTCAGACCCGGAATCCTATTTCAAAGCCAATGTTTAGATATATTAATTTCTCAAACTAAACAAAGATTTGAGAGCCTTTGCGATCTGAGTAGTATGTTCGAAATATTACAACCGGTAAAATTCCTATCTTCTTCATCAATTGATCTTTATGACCAATTAAAGGGTCTAAAAGCATGCTGAAACTTTGAAATTTAAAAAATTCAGTTTGCCGAAAAAAAGTCAAAGAGAATGTATATTTAATTTGAATAAATATTTAATCAACTTTATGCAATATTTTTTCTTTTGTGAGAAATCTTTACCCTTCCTAAGAGCCCCCAAACAAACTTTCGGTTATACCGGAAATGGACCCAAACTTCGATATTTTAAACGGAATGCTATGGTTTTTATTAAATTTTTGGAATCTACGTGAAATTTGGAATGCGTGAGGAATAGTATACCTAAAGTCCAACATTTTTTTATTATTTCACGTTTTCGAAATTTTTGGACACATGCAGCCCTCAACTAAAAAAATTATATTTCCGTTTAAGTGAGTCAGGTCTAATATTCTTGGAATTTGGACAAACACTTACAGCTTTCATATTCTGTGGAAACCTTGACAAAAATGTATATAGGGTGTTCAGAAAAGGGTGCCGAATTTCGCTATCTAAAAACTTCGAAAACGATTTTTTCTTTTTTCCTTACCATTAGATTCTACGCTTTAAATTAAGGGGACTTCGTTAAAAACAAAAAAGCTGACATATTAACAAACAAACAAACAATGAAAACAGCTTGACGTTTAAGCGTTGCAAAAGTGTCCCGTTTAGGATTTATTAATGAAGATTATTTCAATTTGCTGGTAATATACGGGGAATGAGATAGGGTTATCCTAAACGCATTATTTTTTGGTCGCTCCAGACAATCGACAATTGAAAACCATGAAAATTTCAATTTTTTCAAGTTTCTACAAAAACCGTTAATTTGAGATGTATGAAGTCCCCTTAATTTAAAGCGTAGAATCCAATGGTAAAGAGAAAAATGGGGGTTGCCATTTGAAAAAATTAAGTTTTCGAAGTTTTTAGATAGCGAAATTCGGCACCATTTTCTGAACACTCTATATACATTTTTGTTAAGGTTTCCACAGAATATGAAAGCTGTAAGTGTTATTTGTCCAAATTCCAAAAATATGACTGACTGACAAACTTAGAAATATAATTTTTTTAGTGGAGGGCTGCATAAGTCCAAAAATTTCGAAAATGTCAAATAATTAAAAACTGGTAGATTTTAGGCATACTATGCCTTATATAAAGTTATATTGAAATTTTGCGTAGATTCCAAAAATTTAATAAAAACCACAGCTTTCCGTTCAAAATAACACACACAGAATGGAATTTGGTGAAACCATAATAAAAACAGTAGATATGTAGCTCTAATTTCGTAAATAAGATGGGTCCGGTGTTTAGTTAGTTAATCACCACGGTTGGAGATATCGAAGTGATCCTAATTCTAATTGGATGTGAGAACATAAAATTCAGATGCCTTTGAAAGTTTGGGCAAATATTGTCAATACCACTACTATTGGACTATTTTCTGAAGATATGAATCTCAACGGACGAAAGTGTTTAGATTAAGCAAAGAATGAAATGTTTCTTACAATAAGAAATTAAGTTGGTAAGAATTTTGTAGTCGTTTCGTTTCAGCAATACGGTGCATCACAGCACTTACGATACTTTATGAACAAAATGTATTACAAATTACCAGTTCTAAATTTTCCTAGTCTAGCATTGTAACTAGTTTCTTTTCCTTTAACTCTTTTATCGTCATTCAAATTAGCAATCAGCCTAAACTGTCTGTTTCTTTTATTCTTTTTTCCATTAAAAATTCATCTGATCTTTTTTCTTCGGTCTTCTTACCGTTTCATATGCATTCTCACTAGTTGGTATTTTGATTTCTTTTAAGCATTTTCATACTTCCTTGCTATCTCTAGTTACATAAGCCTCCCTCAGATCTATGTTTATTAGAAATAGAACTATTCCTTCACGATTTTCCTTTTCTATCTTACAAAAATATGCTCTATATATTATAAGACTCTAGTATACTTGATATATGATTTTAAAAGCAAATATCTAGAATATTCCAGTTTTTGGTGTAGGGGAGTACCTATATAATTTTTCTTCCGATATTTATGAACTATTTGCGTTTTCCATGAGTATTTCTTTCTTTAGCCATTCATTTTATAATTTTTTAGGTTGATACTCTATGCAAACGTTACCTGTTTTGATTTTGTTTATTGCTTTTACATTTTCCGCTTTGGTTATTTCTTCTTCTACTTCTCTATTTCATCCTTTTCCTATGTTATATTTTGGAGTGGTACTATTATATTATTTTTCTACGCCCACACTATCGTCTTCATTAATTTAACAATAACATACGCTGAGATTGAGACCCCATAACATACATGTGGTTTTTGAATCCGAAATATTTAAATTTAACAAATATATGGGTGTACAAAAAGTACAGTACGTTACGCGTGTTGTAGGCCTGTTAGGCAATCGAAAACTTTTCCAAATGTATTGAATTACTTATAACTTCTATTATATACGATTCAATGTTCTTTGAACATCTATTTCCTTTTTCGTCTGGTTGTGGTTATCTTTTATTGTATTTGTTTTAATTTTTTTTGTTCTTTTTCCTTCCAATTTTGTGACCCTTTTAACTCATTCTTTTGCCTTATTTCTTTTCCTGTGATTTTTTTCTTCATATTCTTGTGTTGTAGTTAGTATGTATTCTTCGTATACTCATTTCTTTTTTTTTATCAGTTCTGATTTATTTCACTAATGGATTCTTTTGATTTGCTTACTATTTGTTGTTTAGCCGCATTAATTACTGATTCTATAATTAATTATTTACGTTGTAGTTGTAATCAATAATAATATTTGACCAAAACGTTGTATTTTAGCGTTTACTTTGAAAACAGAGTTTCATTATTTTTAGAAAGTTATAAATGGACAAAATAAGAATACAAGTCGACTCTTATGCAATATTTACTTTTAATCAGTTTTTTTTTTCGTTTCAGGTACATAAAAAATGTCCCCCACAAATCCATAATTGTGCAAGAAGCATACAAAATGAGACAAATAGTAGAAAATTTAGGAAGTCCGATTGTTTTCTGTCATAATGACCTTTTATTAGGAAACGTTATTTATAATGAACAAGAAAACAAGGTTACATTTATAGATTACGAATATGCAGCACCCAATTACCAGTCGTTCGATATTGCTAACCATTTTGCAGAATTTGTAGGTAAGGAGATGTTGTTCAGTGATTGGAATTTGTGTTTATTTGTCCAATATCAAAAGTACATACATTTGTGTAAGCTATAGAAACAGTTTTAAACTAAACGAACAACAGTTTCCTGTTGAATAATACTAAACTGTAGCTTTTCGTAAACTTTTTCCAGACAACATATTACGCGATAACGAATATTTTCTTTTTCGAATTTACTTGGAAAAGTTTCGAGGCACGAGAATGGTCCCAGAAGTTCTTGACCTGACCTAGAGATGGCGGTAGTTGCTTGAAAATATCACTGTATTAGAAAATACACAATCTATACATCATATGTTTCAAGTTTGAAGATGCCACGTTGTTTAGTATTTGTTTGGCAGCCATCAACAGTAAATTTGTAAACATGGAAAAAATGGTATTCGTCATGTGATACAATACTTTTATTTGAAGAGCATTAGCCCAGGTGAACAAGGTTCTACTCTGGTTGAGACTGCTCCTTCGTTATCAATTGTAAAATATTGGGTAGCAGAGTTTAAACGAGGCCGTACGACCTGCGAAGACCAGCATCGCAGTGGTCGCCCAAATGAGGTGACGACTCTAGAAATGTTGAAAGAAAATCTACAAAGCGGTACTGGATGATCGTCGTTTGAAAGTGCACGATCAAGCAGACATAGTAGGTATTTCAAAAATTGTGGTACTTCGCATATGAGAGAGCTGTGCACAAGATGCATGCTACCTTTGCGCATAATGAAAACAGCGTCTTTAAGAAGTTTCCATCGAGTGTTTGGTAATTTTTCACAGAAATAAAGCCGAATTTTTGCGATGTTCCATAACCATAATCATAACGTGGGTCCACTTCACACCCGAAACAAATGAATAATAAAAGCAATTAACTGAAAAAGGAGAACCGGCTCCAAAGAAAGCGAAGACCGTTCCATCTACAGGCAAGGTCATGGCGTCGGTTTTTTGGAATGCGCGGGGGATAATTCTCATTGACTCATCTTGAAAATATAAATCAAACGAAAACGAGCGCATTTGTCTATGGAGAAAGTATTGTTTCATCAAGACAATGAACCAGCGCATACATGCGTTATTGTAATTGGCAAAATTAACGAATTGAAGTTTGAATTGCCTATTCATGCACCCCATTCGCCTGATTTAGCCCCATCGGATCATTTTCTGCTCCCAGACTTGAAAAAATGGCTCGGTGGTCAAAACAATGAAAAGATAATGCCGGTAGTTAAAGGCTATTTCGAGTAGTTTGACGATTTTTATTTTAAAAATAAATATATTTTTTTCCAAAATTTTTATGCTTTCTATGTTGGGCCAGGTACTTATGGGACCATCCTTGTATATCCTCTTAATACAAACGTTCGTATTGAATTTTTTCACTTCGACATTTTCTTTTCATTGTTATTTATTGTTTTATTTTGGAACGCTGCTTACATTTAATACATCACAGTATACAGGTATAAGTAGATCCAGATCATATCTAAATAAATGGACTACTGTAGGAATCGGTACATTAATAGGTTGATTAGATTGCTGCCGTTATAAATCTTGTACATAAAAAAATATTAATATGTGATTTGTGAGGGAACTTATTGATCTATAATCAACTCAATGACTAAAAAATTATTAATTTTGTCAATGGAAGTTACTGTGTTTCTTAAATTTGCTTAATTTTCAGGATTAGATAAATTTGACTATTCATTATACCCTGACAAAAAATTCCAAACAAGCTGGATACGTACATATTTAACAGAATTGGAAGGAAGCGAACCAACAGACGAACAAATAGAAACAATATATGTTCAAGTAACTAAAACAGTGTTACTGACACATATATTTTGGGGTATATGGTCATTAGTACAAGCGGAACACTCAACTATAGATTTTGACTACATGGGGTTAGTATATATATTTTTATTCTCAATCGTCGATATTGAAATTGTAAATATTTAGTAGTGGAGTTTTCTCATTCCCTGACTATACAAAACAGTATTATATATTCTTTTGTGTGATAATATTGAATATACTGCTTTAGGTATTAGAAAAATAATCTGCAGTTACTCTTTTAATGTCGAAATATAAGCCAGGTATGCAACTAAAACAATAACCTTAAGGTTCCCAGCTGAAGATTATACTTCAGCTGTCAAAAATATTTGTTGGCGTTAGATACTGCATAATCTGATACTTGTGCAGAAAAGCTCGTGTCGATTGGTATAAAGAAATATCGAGAAAATGCAATCGCGGTGCGACGAATTGAGAATGCATGTATTTGAACCCGAAACTAAACAACAATCCTACAAAAAGTTGTTTGGCATGAAGCACTTTGAAGCAAATGATTGTATATTTTTTCGAAATATATCGCCACCAATCGTAGCAGACAAAACAGTATCCACCATGACAATGGAAGCTCTCACACAGCTCCTGTTCGGTACCCAATTATTACTTCTTATTCCCGATCAAAAATAAATTTCAAATTCAACGTTTTTCTACACCTGAAGAAGCAGTTGATGCGTTCAAATCACATGTTTTGGAGATACTTTAATCGGATTGGAAAAAATGCTTCGACAATTGGTTCAAACTCGTGCAAAAGTATATTGATCTAAATGAAGATTATATTGAAAAACAATAAATCCGTATCCAATTCTAAGTATTTGTTTTTATTTGTCTATCTTAAAACTTACGTAGCAGCCCTCGTAATAATATGATTTTGGACTGCCTACACTCACATTGAGGTGCTTTCGAGAGCTGAAATAAATTGTATAAATCCCTTTTCTGATTTCATTTTATCGTTCAATTGCTTATACAATTCAAAAATTTCAAAATAAATGACGTCCTTTCGAGTTGTCCGAATAAAAGAAATAGCATACAATGAAGTGCCTTTTCACTCACCTATTTTCTATCATTCTGGCTATATGCCCCAACCAAAGTAGCCTTTTTGCACTTATTATATAGCCGATTTCTATCTCACCATATAATCTTTTAATATCTGCATTCGTTCTTCTCCATTCATCTTGCTCCATTCGTATCCCTCCAAATTTTTTTTCAATACTCTTCTCTCTCTCATTAGTTTATCCTGTTTTTCTCTTTCCTATTCATGACCCAGTATTCACTACCATATAACACCGTATGTATAATTATTCTATAAATTCTTCGCTAGCCTTGAGACGTCTTTGGATCTTAATAGATTTCCTAGAGCAACAATTGTTTTTTGCCTCTTCCAATCTCTTGTCGAATTCTTTAATTTTGTCACCTTAACATGTTACTGTCACTCTCAGATATTTAAATTCTTGTACTCTATCGAACCAGAACTCTTTGATTTGCTCTGTTGTGATTTTGAACTGGTTGTCGCTTGTACATGGTTTAATGTTCATTGACACGTAAGCGAAATTCTTTTGCTGTTTTTTCAAACAATAAAAACATTCTTTGTAGTTTCAAGTCCAAATCATCAGCATATGCCAGGACTTGCCTTTTGTTATTATAAATCATTCCTTGGAATCGTAATCCACTACCCCTGATAATTATGTCTGATTTAAATATGCTGTTCAAATATTCTGGGATCGTTATTATATATTATATACAATATTTTCTCACACTGCTGTGCAACCGCGGAGCGTTTGAAGAATCAACATTGAAGGTACTGATTTTTTCGAGGTACCTACGCTAGAAGCTTCGTATGGGAACAGGTATTTTTTTTGAATATGTTCAGGGGTGTTCCACGAATTTTGGGCGTCATGGGGAGGGGGGCTTCACTTCAGTAGTCATCTTGAAAAATACGTTTTATTAAATATCTCGCAAACCGCGCATCGTACGACAAAAATTGTAGAAATCATTATTGTAGATAATAATATTTTCCATCTTTTTGATAGGAAACTTTTTTTTGAATAACGCATAGGTTTTTAATTATAACGCTACAAACTTTTTTCATTATGGTTTTTTGCCAAATATTTAGTTAATTGTCAATGATAGATTAAAAATGGTGGTAACTGAATTTTAGAGCAAAAATTTTCAATTAATTCCATTTTTCCCGTAGCATATAATTTTAGGAGTAAATGAGATTATAATGCTGTACATTCAGTCATGCGTCTATATAAGTGTAGTATATATTTCGGGTCGTTCGGAATTTCCCCCTTTTAACATTCCAACAGTATTCAGGTATAAATCCTAACGGTTTTTGTCCCTTATGGCTCCCGCGCCGTCGAGTTTGTTGCAAATAATATCGTGCAAATGCATCAAAAATTGCGGAGCTGCCTGCGGATGCCGAAAAGCTGGTCTAAAATGTTCCATTATTTGCTTCAATTGCAGTGGCCAAACATGCGACAACGTACCAGACATATTAGATGCCATCGGAAACAAAATCGAAGAAGACCCAACCTTCGATTCGTCTCCTTCGGATATGGCGGATGCAGAAGAGGCAGATTCACAAGGCGATGAGTTGTCGACATCGAAAAAAAAATAAGACTCGCCACTTTTTGTATTATAACAAATGTCTGAGTCCATTTTTTTGAAGTAACATTCGTAAAATTCTTTTTCTTTCCGAATATTTACAGTATTTTACAAAATTTGCAACAATCGAAACGGTTTAGCGATTTTTCGAAAAACTCAGATTTACGTTAAATTTAAAAAAGTAAATAATTCAAATTGAATACCAACCTTCATATTATTCTATTAAAAATAAATCATTTTTAATATTACAATATATTATAATATACAATATAAAATAATATTGTATAATATAAAATAGCATAATACAAGCATAACGTTAATTAATAATAATAATGATATTAAGAACAAGAATAACAATTCTTACAATGTAGCGTAACTAAATATTTAACAAAAACTATATTGAAAAAAGTTTGGAGCGCTATAATTATAAACCTATGCGTTATACTATACAAAAAAAAGTTTCAAATAAAAAGATGGCAAATATTATTATCCACAATAATGATTCGCGGTTCGCAAGATATTTAGTAACACGTGTTTTTCAAGATGACGGCTGAAGTGAAGCCCATAACGCCTACTTGAATTTACATTCAGGGAACACCCCTGAACATATTAAAAAAAAATACCTGTTCCCGTACGAAGCTTCTAGTCTAGGTACCTCGAAAAAATCAGTACCTTCAATGTTGATTATACAAACGCTCCGCGGTTGCACAGCAGTATAAGAAAATATTTCGATTACGTTTACTAGAAACTAAATTTCAATGTAATAATAACGACCCTAGAATATTTGAACAGCATATTTAAATCAGACATGATTATCAGGGGTAGTGGATTACGATCCCAAGGAATGATTTATAATAACAAAAGGCAAGTCCTGCCATATGCTGATGACTTGGACTTGAAACTACAAAGAATGTTTTTATTGTTTGAAAAAAGCTTACGTGTCAATAAACATTAAGCCATGTATAGAAAATTTTATGCTCTACAATTCAGTTACCAACATTTTTAATCTATCATTGACCATTAACTAAATATTTGGCAAAAACCATATTGTAAAAAGTTTGTAGCGCTACAATTAAAAACCTATGCGTTATACAAAAAATAGTTTCAAATAAAAAAGATGGCAAATATTATTATCTACAATAATGATTTCTACAATTTGATAAAACATGTTTTTCAACATTCAGGGAACACCCCTGAACATATTAAAAAAAATACATTTTTTACAAGAGAAAGCCCGCGTCTTGGCCTATACATGGAATATACTATTAAGTTGTACGTAATTATATACTTGTTACCTGATATTTTAGTTTGAATAGGAGATCCATTCCTTTGATGAGTAATTCTGTTTGTACTTTGATAATACATAATCATCAATAAAATATCTAACAATGTAAAGGGTTCATTTAATTTAATCAATTGACGTATTGGTAGAGAAAAAATACTATTTTTTTCCAATAAAACTTGGAGTTATTGCGTTGTTCAGAATTTTTCTATTACGATAAACAGTGTAAACACGGCCGAAATTTTATTACTAATTATCTTAATACATGAAGCAATGATACTAATTAATCGAATTAGATGAAGTGTTAATAACTGCTGATATAAAAATTCGTTAACCTTATTTATGATTTCACTTCGTATATAATGCAAATTCATATGTTTAATTACATTTTTTAGATACGCTGCTGTACGTTTTAACGAGTACTTCACAAAAAAAGATAAGTTTTTGAATCTCGAAGCATCTAGCTGATTACTTTATATCCAAAGATGTTCTTTGAAGAAGCCATTTGCGTCCAGACCCAGAAAACTTTATTTAGAAGATAATCAAGCAGCTAAAGACATATTCTAAGTGAAATGATTAGTTAATAGAAATCGATTGTTTTATCTTGTTGATTTACTTACTAATAGTGTATTATATTGAAAAAAATATGTTGTATATTGTAATAAAATCAATTTTAATAATATTTTTTGTTTTATTTTGAATTTATGAACAGAACCAATGTACAAACAATGCGATTATTAGTTCTGAAATAGTGAAGTTTCATGTGAAAATAAATGATTACATTCTTTAATAAAGTGACATTCTATTTTTGGCGTCAATTTACCTCTGCAGCATATACTTTTTTCTCAATATACGATCAAACTGTGTAGTCCCAATAAATATTTAATATATATTAAAGAAATAATTTCACGTTTTTTGAATCATATATATATTGAAAATATTTATAGTTTACATCTAATAAACATGCCTCACATCTAATAAAAACAAAAACTATAAAAAAAATCACTTTAAATGTCAATTAGCTCTACTTTTTCCTTTTATGAGAGGCTACACTTTCTCTTTTTAAAAACCAACAGTAATAACCCATCATGGCCGAATCCCAACGTCCTTGATACCGAATTTCCATTGTTCTAATATTTTGGTGGAAACTTTCACCCTGCTCATCACTGGTAGCTCCCAAATTTTCGGGAAAAAATGTCAGATAACCCCAAATCACGTGCTAAATCATTCAACTCACTTTGAACAATCAAATGTGGCTCGCCAGAACTGGTACTTGGAGTAAAAATAGGGCGGTGCATTGTTCTTTGGAGCTTCCTGATGATACGTTATCTCCAGTATCTTCTAAAACAATATTTTGCGGACCTAAAGGCACAATCGGTACTGGTAAATTTTCGTTATGGGAAACAGGTATATCAGACGGCAAATTTGGATACTCTCCTTTCATAGAATAACCTTCAGTCTTTCTTAGACAAAAATAGCAGACTTCCTAACATAACCAATGGAATTGCAAAAGACATGCTTTCTTTTCTTCCCATTCATCCACTGCACCATTGACACGCTTGCGATTTCAACATAAATTCTCTTTCAAGCTGCGGTTCGTATGACTCGACATTTTCGGCTTTATAATCACTATGTTATTTTTATGTTTATTATTCTGAATAGTACAGTTCAGGTATTTTTTTCGGCTATAAAGTTTACCAATATTAACGGCCCCTTTATAAAATTACTTACCTGTTAATGTAAACAGGGATAATTCAGCTATTGAAAAGTGGTACGTGTTAGGGCTTAATAAATATTTTTTCTAAACTAAACAACAATCGACTGTATGGGTCTTTCAAGACGAGTAAAATCCAACAAAAGTTTTCGTGCACGAAGCACATATATCAGAGCAGGAGTACGCTACCTCTATGTTCTCAATTTTTTTTTGATAATAGAGCATTTTTGTAAGTAGAAATATTAATTTCAGCCTCGTTATCTTTTTATATTTTTTTCTTTTCTACTGGTGGATCCTTTTGTCTGTTTTCTGGAAAATTTTGCATATCCCAATATCAGTATTGGTGGTGGCGTGAGTGGCCTTTCTGTTTGAAACCATTACGTGTATTCTGAACAGATGCGGCTTTTTCATCGCGCCTTTTATAATCTATTAACCAATTAGTTCCAATAAGTTCTTAGTGGTCCATAGATACAAACATCCAAGTGCCGTATTCTATACGTGTAATGTGTCGGTGAATACGACATATGAATATCATTTTCTTTGCAATTCTTCTATGAATTAAGTGACCATCACAAATAAATAGAAACTGATCGTCTTTACTAGATTTCGCATGAGCTTCAAAATATTTCAACCACTTTACAAACACCTCTTTGTTCATCTTTCCTATTTCTTGTGCCAGTTCAAGAAGTGAGTAATCGACGGCATTCATACAACACACATTCAAACCTCTCTCAGAACTGGTGCGATATTTTTCCTGCCTTTGGTATCCAGAATTTTCCTAATAGTAATGTTTATTTAGGACAGGGGCTCTCAACCTTTTTTGCTCCACGCCCTCCTTAGAATCCTGAATTTTGCCCATGCCCTCTGCCTCCAGCCCTCCCACCATATTAAGCACATATATCGCCCAAGTAAGAAACGTGTTCGACTAGAAAAAAAATGGAATTTCATTTTTAATATTTTGTTTATTGAATATAAATTGAAATAAAATACAACTTTTCAAAATAAAATATCCATACATCGTGCACATAAATTGTTATTAACTAGTTAGTAGGTAAAAGTTCTTACGGCCACTCTCGTATTAACATAAAATTTTAATGAGATATTTGGTTGCAACTGTAACAAAGCACACCTTATGTCTCTCTCAACGTCCAGTCTTGCTCGATATTTTGATTTTAAATAAGCCAAAGCAGAAAATCAAGATTAGCAAAAGTACGTTGATGAAAACTGGACTAACTTTAAAGATTCCAAACAAACTTGAAGGTAAAGAGGAGAATATGTTAACCAAAAATCTTCAATGCTCATATTTGGAAACTCTGATTTCACTTGTGATGACCGCTTTATTGTGTCAACAACATTAAGAAATCGTCATCAGCTCCGTTGGACCAATGGAGATCTATTCTATTCTAAGATGAGACCAGAATATACCTCCATGATAGCAACCGAAGAAGGAAAGTGTACCGAAGACCAAGGAAGCGATTTGCAGAGCGGAGCATTTATGGAGGTGGTTCCTGCATGATTTAGGGTGCAATTTCTATAGGGGCACGAACCGACTCGTAGAGGCGATCGTGTTCACGGAAGAAGATATTTAACATCTGATAAATATATCGAGGAGATTTTAGCAATTCATGTGGTACCTCACATCGACTAAATTGATGACGAATTTACCATTATACATGGCAATGGCATGACAACATCTTAAAATTCAAATAACCTCGCATCGTCCACTCAGTTCTCAAAATAATACTAGTATTCAGGGCACCAACCCTCTACATAATATTACCAAAAATTGTTTAAGACTAGGATCCATTCTTACACGAAATAACGTTGTTCTAATACCGAAACAGAAAAGATTAGTCAGCAACAAAAAATGTAGAAAGGTCTAAGAAATAAGTACCTAAAGAAATTTGTTGTTTTAATCGTGTGCTGTTATCTATTGCGTATCTGATGTTATTTATTATGTTGCCAAAGATTCTAGATACGTTTTCGTTTGAATATGCACTTCCAACAGTAAGTATCTCTAATGTTCACTTGGCGACATGCGTGACGAGATCGGCGGTAGAGAGGTGTTTCTAACAGGTGTTGGAATTGACAGAGCAACTCACGAAAATGGGAAACTTGTAGAGTCTCTTTTGTGCCAACACGTTTTTAGTTGCATTCAAACGTTTCGAAAGTGCGAAACTATTATAAATTATTTTCCAGTGAATTGTAACCGATTCATTTTAATATAAATAATACTGAAGTAAGTTCATTAGTTAAACAATAAATACAGATATGATGGAAATTAGTTGTCAGTCTGAAAAAAGTAATTAAAAACATTATCACTCTTTGTACGATCAAATTATTTGTTATAATTTCTTAAAAGGTGATATTAGATCAAAATTAGAAATATTTAAAACATGTTTTCATATCAAATAACATTTCCAAATTCTTACGAGTAAAAAATTATGATATAATTTCCCATCACAGTACTTCTTACCACACCCTCATTGGATATATAGCCTCTACAAAGAGGTGAGTGAAACTTGGAATTTATTTTCACTTCCTTTTCTTCGTGGTTTGTGAGTGAATCCGTTATTTCGCGACACAATTTTGATTTAAATTTTGAATTACTTAAATAAATTACGTTTTCGGCTTTTGGAATTCACTTTTTAAAAACAAGAATTTATTAAAAGTGAAAAAACTGTAAGTTTTATTCTACATCGGAATCATGTCAATTTACATATCAGATTCATTTTAACTTCAATGTATATTATACATATTTCTATTCATACATAAAAACTTATTAGTCGGCACAATTAGGGACTTCAAAAGAAAAATAGTTTCATCTAATACAATATTGTTACGATTGAGATAGGTATACGTTCTAAATAATTGTTAGGTATTTATGTATGAAGGCATTAGAGTTATACTTTTTGTCACTAGACTTGAGATTTTAGTCGAGGCAACTAATTAGATCAGTGACATAAAAGACATGTGCCGCTTTACATATTTTTTTTTCTAAATCGTCCTTATGCAAAATTATTTCCGAAAATATTTGGAATTGAGGTGCGTGAAATAGGTTATATGTGCCGCAATCGGCATGCAAATCTTATTTCTTTTCATATATTTATATTAATAATAATATAACACTTTGAATTATTTGTTATGTTAGGTTTTTAGCTGGTTTAGACCAGGGTAGAAACCTTTAACAATAATAAAATGTGAAAAAAAAATAATAGTAGGATGAAACCTATTGGAAAATGAGGAGGGTAAAAAAGCGATTTATCTCGATTTCCGGCAAAAGTTCAAGTACCTAAGGAAAAAAGTCAAATAGCAAAGCTGTAGGTAACAAAAAGAACAACAACTTTTGTAGGTTGCACTTTTTTCACGTAAACTGAAAATTTATGTCGAAAATTCGAAAAACCAAGTTCTTGTTTTTTTATATTTGTTACCAAAAACATTTTTTACGGAATTTTGTGAAAACTAACTTTCTTATGTACAATATACACTTTATTTTATTTGATTTGGTTTCACGCTGTTTTTGACATAATATCGAAAAAGCACCTTAATGTTCAATCGCAAATTATCCCGTCAAAATATCAGCTTTTTTTAAAAAATCTCTGGTTTGTTGAAATCTCTACTTCCTGGCGGTGTAAAAAAATAATACCATGACCATAGTAAACTTTCTCAGAAAAGTCAAAATAACAAAAAAATAGCATCCTAAAATTTTGTTTAATCATTAAGTACGATTTTAAGGTATTTATTAATATTTACACTCTTAATTACTTATTTTTATCAATATAATATGGAATCTCAAATTTCTCGAGTAGTTAGAGAGAAAAAATTTAATAAATAACTAAGAATTGCACATAATGATTAAAAAAACAATCGGAACCGAGTGTTTTTCGTTTTTTTTGTTGCCTTTTCTGAGAAAATTTACCAAGGTTATGGTAATTTGTTTACATCAGATAGATATATCAACGAAAAAAATCTCACCCACTTTTAAAAAAATTTGATATTTTGATAAGATAATTTTCTTTTGAAAATTAGGGGGCTTTTTCGATATTATGTCAAAATAACGTGAAAAAATAAATATTTCGAATCAAATAAACTACATTGTATATGGGAGGTAAAAATGTAACTATTCACCATAAAATTTAGTGAAAAAAATAAATATTTTTTGTAAAAGATAAAAATAAAAAGCCAAAAACTCGGTTTTTTGAATTTTTCACAAAAATTTTGAAGTTATGGAAAAAAGTGTATTCACAAAAATTATAGATCTACAGCTTTGCTATTAGACTTTCTTCCAAAAGACTTGCCGAAAATCCAGATAAGCCGTTTTTTACCTTTAAAAACTCACCGCCTTTTTCTTCCCGATCTTTCCATTTTTATCATATTTTTCTTTTCCAGTGGATTTCATTCCACTATCATATTTTTCTTTTCCAGTGGATTTCATTCCACTATAATTTTTTTTTGGTTTCAAAAATTATCGACCCTGGTCTAGTGGACGTGTAATCAACTGCTGTCGAAAATGTAGCGGATGACAGTTCACTTGCTTAAGTGCCTAGGCACTGAGTAACGATTTCACTGCCCATTTCTATCGATCAATTAACATTTATGTTTAACTCAACTACTAATTGTATATTGAATAAATAAAATAAAATTATTATTATGTGACGGAGAAGCTTTCTAAGAGAGGAGTTTCTTCATCTTCTTGTTTTTCTTTCTTAAATATCCGAATTCTATGTCTTGTAATTTGCATATTGTTGCTATAATGCCTACAGTTATAAAAATCTGAAAAACTGTTTTCGTTATTATACAAGGAAGCATTTTCATCATCAGGAGCTTCTAGATTTCTGTTCACTTCTTCAACATATTGTGCAAGATCAAATAATTCTTTTGTATGTATTTCTACTCGCGAAAGAGCATCAGTATTCGTACTGAACACACTGTTTACACTACCACTACATCAACACTTTCAATTACACTATCTGACGCGCGTTTCGATAACCAGTTATCGTCTTCAGATACTGAAAGTGAAAGAATAATTGAATATAGAATAAAACGATTGAGATATACGTTCTAAATAAACGTGATAATTGCGTATGAAATGTAAAGATCATTACAATGTAAGTTCCATCTCAAATCCTATTCACACTCAAAATCCTTGATAATTAAAATTATGTATTTTTTGTTCTTGGTATTCCGGTTTGATTGGAAACGTCCAGTTTAAACACAATCATTAATTAAAATAAATACTGTAATTTCCACGTGGATATGGATATTTTTTGGCACAAATACATACAGGGGCTGATTCTTTCCATTTCGCCCAATTTAATTAATTTTCCGCTTAACCTCGAAAGATGCTGTAAGGATTTTATTGAGTATGTACTCAAAGGTTATGATAAGATAATTTCAGATAGGTTAATTAACCGTCATAGGTTTGCGAATTCTCTATGCGAAGTCACCTTCTTCTAAAATTGAAATGAAAAACAAAAAAAATTGCTCTGGTACCTTTCTTCCTGTTGATATAAAAGGATTGGCTATAATGATTTTAGTAGGAAGTTGGGCAGACTGAGATATACGTAATGTCCGGTTTAGAGAGCACATAGCTGATTTAAAACATGGACGGACCGAATAATCAAGTATTGCCGAACAGGCAGCTAGTCTTGATCATAAAAAAAAACTATTGGATGCATTTGAAAGCATTGAGATTGTTAACTGTTCAAATAGGGACAAGGAACCTATTCCTTACAGCCTATTCTACCAGTTTAGTAGTCAAGTTCATTGGTGGAAAAACAGGTAGGTTACATTAATAGGTTTCAAATAATCTTTAGTCCCTAAAGGTAATCACAAACAATAACTTAACAGAGAGTTCTGTACGAATATCACCAACGGTTCCAGAAATTCCAACCCAGTTGTTTTTGATGGCATACTCATTACCTAATATTTTAATTTGGATAGGAGATTGATTCCTTGAACACTAGTTCTGTTTGTACCGTTACCAGAATTAATCTGTGATACAGAATCATCAATAAATTTCGCACAATGTGAAAGGCATATTTAATCTCTTTAATTGACAAATTGAAAGAAAATTATGTTTGAATAAAGAGGCGTCAATTGATAGAATGGTCATCGCTATCATCTATATCAATATTTAGATTTTCATCTCATGATAATATGTTGGAGTAGAGTCTGGTTATTTTGAGAGAAAACAAAAATTATTTAGAAAATACTACACTGTATTTGATAGAAAATGTATAAATATATCATTTCGTGTGTATAAACCTTGAATTTGATATATATGGTATCTTCCATATTTAATTCCGAACCAATTTGCATAATTTTTATATAAATCCACAAAAGGGAATTTTCGATTTAGTATAACTTTCATATATCGCTTTCGCCTTTGTGTGATTTGCAAACGTATATCAAAATATTATTATTATACAAGGAATATTTTATGACGAGACGTTTCGGGATATGGAAATTTTGATATAATTTTAGCTTTAAAAATAACTTAGATGTAAACGTAGTTGTACATAAAAGTATTTGAATAGAAAATTCTCTGTCAATCTTCTGAAAATAATCTCTATATAATTCAGAATTACAGTTTTTGTACTATAAAAACTGATCTACGTTAATATTGATGTACTTGTTTCTAAATATTCTTGATTTTAGGTCTCTTCTGTTTCAAATTTAGTTTTTAAAAGACACATAAAAATTATTAAAAAACAAATTTTGAAACAGAAGAGACCTAAAATCAAGAGCATTTTGAAGCATTAATATATCAAAAGGTCTAAGAATTAAAAATCAAAGAAATTTATATTAATTACAGATACTGAACATAAATATTTCATTAAACATTATACATAGTCCAAGTTTCACTATGTATTGATACAAGGTCTGTCATGTTAGCGAGCTAATTTATAAAAAAATAAATGATGACAAGCTCAAAAGCTACCGTTTTTATGCTGCTTTTTTACCGTGACTTTACCAGAATTTGTCATTCATTATTTTCAAAAATATTGGAGTGACCTATTAACTTGAGTATCAAGAGCCTTCTAATTACTTTCCAGCTCTTCATTGCCCATTGGTATTGATTGTACTAACCGGCGAACTATGTTAAAATAGAAATTCGTATCTTTAAAAAACTTTTATTACAAATTCTGAAATAGTTTCGGTATTTTACTATATATAATGAACGGAATCTTTAGTGCTTATTGAATTATTTGTTTATGAAGAATTTTCTTCAGATTCTCAACTTGTACTAAGCAAAAAGACAGAAAACAATAGATGTATAAATGTACTTTTAAAGTCTAATAATGCAAACCGGAAATCGTGCCAAAGAAATAGTACGAAACATTTATACATTCAAGTCATAAAAACGTCTACACTATTTTTAAATATATTTGAACCAATATTATAAATAATCTGTGAACCCTTCTACCCCTTAGTGGTGTAGGGTGTTAAAACTTCATCCAATTATTTTCTTGATCTACCTCTCTTTCTGTTTATTCCAATTTTCGCTTTCCATATGTTCTTAACAAATCGTTATTCATTCATCTGTTGTAAGTGTCCGCACCATTTTAGTTGTCTTCATTTTAGGCCTTCTTTTATATCAATGTTCTTTATTTTATCTTTGTTTGTCACTCCATTCACTTTTTGTCATTATGTCAATGCCCAAGATTCTCATCCGAATCTTAGAATTGATCTATATATTGTTATTAATATCCTTACTTTGGTGTCTCTGGATATTTCTTTTATATTTATGAATTAAGGGTTCATAGCGTAATATAGTTTATTGGGTTTTAAAATTCTGTTATTTATATCTGTATCTTATATCCCATTATCGTCTATTATTGTTCCTAGGCGTCGGTAGTGTTTAACTTGTTCCAGTGTATTTGTATAGATTCTTATATTTATTTTGGCCTTTTCTTCCCCAATCATCATTACTTTGCCTTGTTCTTGTACATTCTCATACTTATGTCTATTACTGCATTGTTTCACACCTAAATATTTTCTTGTAACTGCAAATGATGTTCATTCTTCATAGTTGTGAATGTTCCACACATATTTTTTTACTTAACACAGTACATCTCTTTATGATCTCGTCCATGTTGAATAGTAATGGACTCAAGCCTCCTCCTTATCTTAATTCTATATTTGTAAAAAAACCTTTTGATATTTTATTATTTCTTATGACTGAATCCTCATTGTTTTTACAAATATTTTGTATTATCTTTTATAATTTTCACATTAACTTCTCTTTCGATCAATATCTTCCATATTTTCTCTCTAGGTACTCTATCAAAGGCTTTTTCTAAATCTAAGAAGACTACGTACAACTTCTTCTTTCCATGCTTTTTCTGACATGTGCTTTATTGTAAATACATGATCTTCTTCCCATTCGAAATCCATTCTTCCGTTTCTCTTCTACTGTTAGTCTACTTCTTTTCTCTGATTTACAGCGTTATTGAAGATGAGAAATGGGGCGAGCTTCTAACAGCAGGGATAGTTCGAGGAAAACCATATTTTCAAATAGGAAATCATTTGAAAGGAAGACCTCAAAGGAAAGTTCATGCGTTCTTGTATAGAAAAGGATGTCTGACAGACATTTATTCCATCATCTTCGTCTCTGTACTAATTAATAATATTCCTCGATAGTTATTGCAATGTTTTGTATCACCCTTTTTGATTATTGGTACTATCAATGCCTTCTACCAGTCGGTTGGGAATGTCTCATCTTCTATAGCTTTATTCAAAATATGAAACAGCATATCTTTTCCTTTTTAATCCATATTTTATATGATTTATGAAATTGCTTTGTCGTATCCTGGTGCTTTTCCATTCTTTAGTTCTGTGATTACATGTTATATATTTTCTTTACTAATTTTTATTAATGATTCTTCTGTTATGTCAATTTGTACTATTTCTTCTGTATGTTCTGACACATTGTTAACTAGTATAATATAATAAATATTTATAACTACTTTTACCAACGGTAACATATCTGTTAAAGTGTATTTTTATAAATCAGAGAGTACCAAAAAGTATAAATTATGGTAGCGTATTACTTCTTTTAGTAGACAGTTGAAATATTTTTCACAATCTCCAATAAAAACTGTTTAACATCACTCATTTACTAGAATTAATGTTTTTTGGAATTTCTCTCTTTATCTGTTCCCATACCTATTCAATCTATAGTCGTGTCAATGAAGCCTTTGCTTCGGAAGTCCTCAAGAACAGTTCCGATTTTGATGAATTTATTTTTAAATTTTGTTTTTTTATATTATTTAAAATCAGAAACCTCTTAGAGCGGGAACGGACCTATTTATATTTATTAAACAGTATCAACGACATTTATATAAAAAATTCAGTTTGGTCTCTATTTTTTTGTAAAAAAATCTTCATATATTAATCTTATTGTAACAAATAGTTGTTACAAAAAAGTTTTTAACAATAATTTAATATTAAAATAAAAAAAAATACATTTTTTTGTTACCTGCATACGCTACAAATACTTCTTTTTGCTTACACATAAGTGGACGAGGATCTCTTTAGTATATTTTTCTTAATATTATTTTCGATGATCCTTTTTTCTCACTAATATATATGTCAAGTTATGTCAAGGCGATTTTCTGTACCAATTTTCTAAATAGAATTATTTAGCTAAAGAAACAGCGCATTCGTAACAACATACATATCTGTACCTCGGAGGGATACAACACTATGTCCATTTTCATAACTTTACAGGAGAGGAGTTTTAAAAAGTGTTATTGGCATAGCTATTTATTGAGATGTTGAAACAATATTTTACCAGAACATTCTATTTGTTGTTATTTACATCATGCAGTTGTTATAAAATAAAAACCTTTTTTACGGTTTTTTTTACTTTTTAATGGACATGGTGTTGTATCCCTCTAATAAAGTTATTGTACTATAAGACCTAATGTGGGATATTCAATAACAAACACAATACTATTTGACTTACAAAATGTATTTAACTATTTTATTTATAATTCTCTTTACAAATACAAATAATACATCTATGTATTCAACTAAAATGGTATTTTAGATGCAAAAAACTCAATCATCATCAGGTAAGTCTCCTTCAGGGTACTCACTAGTGGTATTACTAGTATGCTTTAAGTTTTTATAAAAGTCATGGCAAACTGTAGGAACATATGGTAGTAATGCCAATAGATCATTATACTTTTGTTGTGATATTGGTATTGGACTTGGTGTTACCAGTTGCAAATCGTTTGGCAATGTAAGGTGTCGCCTTCGAAACCTAACAAGGTCAATCTCCTGGTTTTCATCAGCGAACTTACTTTTCAAAAACAGAGTTCCCATGCTGTTCTGTTTTACTTGCAGTTGAACACAGGTTGACAGAAGAACTTGTTCTTTGTTGACATCTTTTTTTCTATTAATAAAGGGTGGATTTTCACATGTTTTGACATCGTACAAAGACCTAAAATTTTTAAAATCTTCCAGTTCCATATTATGCACAGTATATTTCATTGAGGTATGTCTGACTAACTGCTGCCAATCCCAGGGTGTTAGAATTGTCATGTTGTTAAGTTTCTTTCTCTTCCGCTCTATCAGTGCATGGACAGTATCCGCCTCCATATGCGTGTGGCCCTTTAGTAGAAACTTTTGAGTGATGATTTTTACTTGAGGATACTTATTAAGTATCCAAAAGAAACACATAATAAGGCTAATATTCTTATTCTGGCCGTAACAATTATCCGACCACAGAATGATTTCTGCAATGTCACTGCCAGGAATGACGGTATCTGCCCATTTCAGTAATGCAGATCCGATTTCATTTCCGCCACGAGCTCCTTTGGATTCGTCCCACATAATACAATGGACTGACGAATCAGAAGAATCAAAAAGGGTGTAATTCAACGTCCAAAGTTTTCTCTTATAAAAGCTTATGCAATTTGTTATAAGGGGTGACGGCAAACATTTTTGAAGATCACCCGTTAATACCTTAAGGGTATTGTTAGCCCTTTTGGTGTCCTCGCTTTTTAAATCATACCTTAATTTAGATTCATCCAGATGTGCATTATGGTCTTCCTCAATAGAATTTTTTTCATCTAGAGTCAAATTATTTTTTAATTTTGCTTGAAAATAATCACACGTGTCTATTTCTGGTGGTTTGAAATTCAACTTAAATTTTTTGTTGAACACATCGTAGTAGAGCCATTTTTTAGCTATTAACAAAGGGTTGAAATCATTTTCATTACAATCCTCTACATACAGTTCATACATTTTCTCATCAGAACTGTCAAAAGTACTCTTAGTTCACTAACAATTCGCCAGGCTGTGTAGAGGTATACAACACTATGTCCAGTAGTAATTCACATACTTCAGAAGGATAAAACACCAAGTCCACATGGTGTTCTATCCCTCTAAATGAAAGTGGACTTGGTGTTGTTTTAAAACATGCTATATCCGGTTCTAACTTCTTTTTGACATATTGCTCTATTCCTCTAAGAAATATGAGAAAAGCTGATTTTAACTCTGTAATAAAGTCAATATGGAAAAAAATGGACATAGTGTTGTATCCCTCCGAGGTACAGATATATAACGTTGCATTAGAAAGTTTTGTGAGGTATAGGTACTATTCGTACAATAGAAATTGACCTTTTTGTTGCTTAGGTAGTCTCTGCTCCTAAAACTATTAAGCGTCGATTAGAGGAACACTTTGAAGAAGATCTTATCATATCAAATTACCAAGAACTGTCTACTCTTTTTTGTTTTATCAAGAAACATCATGACATTCCAAATCGATCTTTTGTAGAGTCTAATGTGCATGCTGAGGACGATAATATTAGAAAAATCAAGGAGATTTAATCCACACAGACATCTGTAAAAAATCTTCAATAATAATAATTATACTCGTAATGATAAAATGTTCTCTGAAACAGAATTGATGGATGTAATTCCTCAATGTCGATAATAAACTCGACAAAAAAACAACATCAATCGTACATGCAATTACGTCTGCTGTGAGACCACGTTCTTTTTTATCATCCCTTCAAATTGGCTTGAGTGTAACATTACACAGAAAATGACACAACCAGCAGCACCTGACAACGTTTTAGAATTGATATTTTGCAGTTGCAGAACAGGATGCGGTTCAGCGTGTGGCTGCAGAAAAATTGGTTTTCATTGCTCACCAGCCTGCATAGTTTGCAGTGAAAATGACTGCAGTAACCACCTACCACTTGAAGAAGATGAAGAAGTCTCCGAAACGCGACATGAGAAAGAAAATTAAAATGTACTTTTTTGTATATAACAACATAATGAATTTTCTATGGTCAATAAAAAATTTATATTTTTGTCCACAAATTAATTCCATGTCATTACTACACAGAACAAACTTAAAGGTAATTGTTTATAACATTCATTAATATATTTACAAGTTTTTAATGGATATTGTATAGTAGAAGTTTTTTTTGTGCATAAATATCACAGATATTGTTTAAACAAGATAAATAGTTCCGTCCCCACTCCAAGTGGTTTCTGATTTTAAAGAATATAAAAAAACAAAATTTAAAAAAAAAACATCAAAATCGGAGCTTTTTTTTGAGGACTTCCGAAGATTGCCTGTTTTATGTATATTCATTGACGCGACTACTAGTTTAGTTCGTAATAATATGGTTGTGATTTGAGTATCGTCATTCCACGATTTTCTGATATTTTATAAATTTCGTATTTTTTGAATTTCTCTTTATAAATGGAACACAGAAACGAGATAGACCAAATTATCTTTCAGTTTAGCGAATTCTGTAAATTATCCATAGCTATTACAAGTCTGCACCCTTTTCTGATGAAGACCTCAGACCAGTAGAGTAATTAGCCTGTCTTCAACTTGTCCCAGTTTCATCTTGCCAGAATTTATTTGGTATACATCCTTCGTTGATCTACATTTCATCTTTTATTTAGATACAGGGTTATTCTAAATGATGGGGCCATTTTTAAAAATTCGTGTTTATCAACAAATGCTACATGAATAATTTTTATACCAACGAAAAGGGGAAGTCTCAAAGTTTTTTTAATGTATTACAAGTCTAGGCAGGCGTTGATGGTTCCAGAGGCGGCCGCTAGAGTTCTTGCGGCAATAGGCCGCCATTCTCTGTCACTGCCAGTTGTGAGTGAAAAGGCGACTATGGAGCACAAGGTGTTCTGTGTTATTGGGTTCGCAAGAAGTGAGTAGCAAATTGTAGTTCAGCGGGAATTTCGTGGTGAATTTGGTATTAAACCACCAACTATAAAAAGCATTACTCGTTGGTTTAATAAATTTAAAGAGACGGGAAGTTTTGTTCGCTGCCCAAGTAAGTCTACCAATAGAGCTAGTAGAGAACTTGGAATACCCCAACCAACTGTATGGAACTTTCTGAGACGGTGTTTGCTGTACAAACCCTGCCGTTTAGAACTCGTGCAAGCTCTCAACCCTAATGACAAAGAGTAGCGTCTCGAATTTTTCGGCAATGTGCTAGAATTGATGGAGAATGAGACACACACACACACACACACACACACACACACACACACACACACACACACACACTCACACACACACACACACACACACACATTAAACACTTGTAGTACATTTAAAAAACGTTAAAAACATCTTCTTAAAACTTGAAACTTCCTTTTTTTATTGGTATAAAAATTATTCATGTAGTATTTTTACTTCAATAACTTTGTAAGTCAGAGATTTCGCAGCACCATGCGTGCCACTAACCAATAACTAAATCTACTTTATCATCAACACTTTTACACCATTTACATTTTTATCTATAAAGGATTTAAAACAATTAAATATTAATATTTTTTAATTAACTTTTTCAATTTACTTGTGTTCACGCGGCCCTTCCAAATTCCACACTACACCTAACAGGCTGCAACTGAACTAAACTGTTAACAATACACAACTTGGACCTCCTTACTAAATGGAAAAACCTAGAATCATATTTTCGGGGAAATTCGTTGGGAAGATATTGAAGGATATGAAAAGAAATAAAATTTGTAACCTTTATTGGTTAAAAGGTATTTATAGAAAAAAAATCGTATGATATGTTTATTTAATTTTTAATACGCATGACTTTTGGCCAGTTCAAACTTTTTTTATATTATTCTGTACAGCTTATGGTTATAAAGGACCGAAAATATGTATATGTGAACATTTATGAAAATTTTAAAAGATATTTAGATTATTCTGTTATAATATTCGAAATTACCATACTGACCTCTGCATTAGAAACTGTTTCATTACTCTCCTGTACATTAAAATAGACTAAAAGTATAATAAAATAATTTGTTTAACCGTTGGAGGCGGGAGTTTGTTGTAATACAATTGTGGAAAAATCTCAGCATGGAAAAGTTGAAAGATGGAATATTAGTTTCATCAAAATTCGGACTGTTCCGTGTGGAAGGATTCCATCGGGATCTCAAATATATCAAGAATTGAATATATCCGAAATCAATCTTATTAAGAGTAATTCTTATGTAAGTGACACGAAGTTCCAAAGTATGCAATTCAATTAGAGCTGTTTGATTGTGATTTAATACCTCCTGGAAGTAGTTTCCATAAATAATTACAGTTTATGATAATTTTGTTCAGAATGTCTCTTTATGGCGAACGGTTCCCTTGGCAAGTACAACGAAATAAAAATCTACGTATCTGTTGCTGTGACAAAATATTATTTTCATGTCATCTACTCAGTCCCGGAACACCCTGTGTATTTTTTTTAAATAAACTATGTAGATCCACCCTTTGTTTTTGATACGTCAGAATGTTTAAAAACCGGGCTAAAAGATATTTTTGATTCATATCGCCCCATCAAATGCCTGCAATATTTTTGTAAACGTTGCGTGATTACTGGTAAATATTAATTTCTATAAGGATGATTCGATAATTATGGAGTTTGCATTGTCCTTATTTAGATAGATTACGATTTTTTTAATGGCCAGAAATGAAATACAAAATTTTGAAACTATTTTCACCCACATGGCATTAAAAAAATTCTTATCTCGTAGCTAATACTTTAGATGATTATAATGAATAGTAAGATGATAATCTATTCTAATACCGGTTTTAATGGAGATCCTAACCTGGACTTTTGGTACTGTCCATACTATTGACCACATCTATAGAGTATAAGTTCTTTAGATATAAGAAATGGTGGAAAGAAAAAACTCGTCAAACTAAGTCAAACTGAAGCGTGTGAGTATTTTGTGGCAATTATACTTTTCTGATGATTTGACCACATAATAAAGGACTGGAAACGCTACATTCACATTCCCGAGCGACACGAAAATAGTAGTAGTAGCAAAATTCGTTAATAAAATTGATTATTTGCAACTGCAGTGAAGCATGTAATTGCCACACTAAAAATCCTTTTTCCTTCCACTCTCTCAAGCTAAGCAGTATTGCGATTGAAGGAAGTTAATGAATATCATTATTTTTTGCCAGTTTCATTTGATTTAATTTTTTTTTTAAATTTTTACACAGTATTTAATATTTTCATTAGTGACATTTGGTTTTTGACATAGCACGTTTCCACATTTCAAACGATTTTTTTCTATTTTGAATCTTCTAATACGAGTCTGCGTTACTTGGAAATCCATAGTTTTTTGTAAAGAAGTATTTTTATGGCTTGTATAATATTTTCTATAAATTTTATTATTTGTGTTGTGGTTTTCTTCTGTATATTCAAATTTTATTTTATTCAGTTCTTTTATATTTGTTTTTTTTTTAGTTTTTAAAGCTTTTGTCTACAAATTGTAACAATTCTTTGACAATAAGGCATTTCCCTCTCTCTCTATCTGACGTGCTCGAATACATTTTCTTCCTATTCCTATTTTCTATCCTTTCGTATGACCACTCTCGCATTGCGTTTATGTTATTAAAGACACATTGGAACATTATGGCCAGGTTGTTTTCACTTCTTAATAAAGTTCCTTTTAACTATTATTTACCGAATAACCAAAAATTCGGTGTCTCCGCCTACTAATAAAGTAAACCTCCGATTAAATCGAGTTATTTGCCAGTCACAAGTGCCAATTAAAGAGTTTAATAGAAACTTAACTTTTAATAAACATCAAAAATGGTTGGTTTGTTTATTATATACCTATATTTGATTAGTTCATTTTCGTCATGCAAATAATTAAATATTTAATATGGATGCTTTTCAAAATTTAGAAGATTTGTTTGATGACTAATTGATTGTGGAAATACAGATAATTTCAGAACAAGCTTATTCCGTTCGTCATAAAATTGATCATTACAATTTTTTGTGCAATGATAAATTTTTTGACCGTTTTTTTTCCTTTTCTATCAATTATTTTCAATATAAACTATAATTTTCAGACCAACACATATTCCTTCAACTAGCGACTACTTCAACATTATTCTTAACAAAACACGTGCAAATATAATTTTAAGCACAGATCGTTGTCACAAACACAAATCATAGGAAACCGGTCAATACATGGATGATTGCTATAAAGGCATCTTTCATAGTGTTACCAAAAGTAGACTATTTGTTAAATACATAATAAAGTGACAAATACCTATTAGTTAGCTCGGATTTAAACCAACTACGGTGAAGAAACGGTTAACATTTATTCGACAATTAAAAGTTCCTACTAAAGTTATGTGGCTAATAATTATTTAACACTTTATTAGAACGTGAAGAAACCGGCCCTTATACTACTAATAATTGACATGCTTGAATATTTTTAAATGGATGCTTCTTTCCTTTGTCGTCTAATCTATAAAATCGAACAGATCCCCATAATGCTTGATTAAAATGCGAACTATCAACACTAATGATACATATTTATCACTTGTCAAAGAGTGAGAGGTTCACTAAGCCAAAAATACCGGATTAATTTCTTTTTCGCAAGGTTTGCAAATTTATAGATTAGTGGCGAAAATAGTTCACCATCAAATTGCTATTACAACTAATGACCTCTTTAGATGTTAACACATTTTGCAACTAGAATTCTATGTGCTATCAATGTTGTGTTACAGATTTTGTTCTTAAAAATTGAAAACATATGAAAAACAAAGAAAATACTGAAGCATAGATTTCACATTCGGGAGTAGATTTCACCAAGACGTATTTTCAAAATTGTACCCTAGAAAAGTTGTTTTGTAAATTACATTAATTTTAGGAAGATGTACCAATGCACAAGCGTCTACAACATAAAAGCAGAAACTTGATTAATAGTACCTGGATTTGTATTAATAATAAAATATAAATCCAAAATAGTTGCGGGATTAAAAAACAGAAAGAAGATTCACTGATGACGTTATTACAACATATTATTGTGTCGGAGATTTTAGGCAACGAGGATGATTATAAACGAACTTGGTTCGAATTCGTAAGAACTAGGGCTTCGCCATGCTCCTGGAATAATTGTGTCATCTTCATCCGTATCGATATCGTCTGGTGGTGTATATTTGGCAGAAGGATCTTATCCGTGAAAAATTTTGAAGAAGTGCACAAGCCATCACTACTTTATTAACCTTATCGGTTTTTAATAGCTCTAAATACGTTTAAGACTGAGACTAATATTCCGAATATGTTTTCAACAAACCTCCAAGTGCGATATAACCGTTAATTTAAGATTATTTTATTGCTGCCTATTCCATAATTTCAGTTGAATGTATTTATTGAATGAAGTCCCAAAGTGAAAGGATCATCTAAAATTAAATCATAAGGAAGCTTCATTTGCGAGTAACATGAATTTGCGTCCAAAAGGGTATTTTGGAATATATCTCTAACAATCTTTCAAGTCACTCAGCATCCACATATATAAACATGTAGTGATATTACCATGGAAAAGCGTTGTTGGTTATAATTACCTGGGTAATCTCTTTGCAGTCAGTCATCTGGCTTTAAAGCAAAGCTTTTCTACTGAGACAAATCTCAGGATTTTTCTCCTTGTGTTTATAAGACTCTGACAGTAGCAGAGGATGATTGTGGTTGCCTCCTCCTTTCTACTGAACCGACAGTCAACCTTAGCGGCCCCGCCTACGAAGGATATGATTTGTCTGTTTCCATATATCTTTAATTTTCTTTGTTTCCGTAGCTCAAATGATTGCTTAATCTACAAGTACGTAATTCCCACCGAAGGCTCGCACACTGTCATTATCTATGAGGTTCTTGTGTCCCGGAATCCAGAGCAAATTTATCGCTAAAAAGTTCATTAAGTCCGTTGTAGTATTCCTAAAATTAACTTTGAATATGAATATTCAATTGGCTTCTATAAGTACCAGCATAATAGTACTGAGAGTGTGTTTTTAACTGAAATCTTCTGATCCACAACTCATTAAGCTCCGAATCATTATATAGTTCTCGTCTATAAATCCCCGGGCAGTATGAGAAATTGCACTTATTTTCGAATATAACCACTTCTTAAATAAAGAAAGAGTAAATAAGAGCATTGGGACGCGATTATTAAATATTATCACTCAAAAATTATGAGTTTCATATGACTTGGTTGAAAAGAAAATACAGTATACTCCAAATTCTAGCAAAATCATTCAAATCTTCTAAAACAACTTTTATTAAATCATGGCAACAGTGCCACAATATTTTGGATTTTCTTTCTATTTTTTCTTCATTTTCTACTCAATTTTGTGCCAATCAGTCCTTAAATATCTTCATTTTGAAGAAAAATCCTGCTAAAAAGTAAGAACATAAAAATTCTACGTCTATACAGAGACATAAATATGAGAAAAGACACAGTAATGATGTCAAGGTGGTTATTGAAAATGAAATTTCAAATGAGGAAAGTGGAAAAAGCAAGCAATCAAAAAGCTCATGAATGAAGGAGTACAGAAAAATATAAAAGAGAATGTGAGAGCGGGAGTAACTGAATGTCATCAGTCTATCAACTCTAAAACAAAGTTAGGATATTGGACGACCATTATTTGTACTACTCAAGACGTGCAGCTAGAAGTGAACAGAGAGTTATTACTATCAACGAGTTTGATTATACATGGGAGCTCAGCATTAATTATAATCTCCAGGACTAGTCTTTTTGCTGAGGATTACCTTTTCCATCTAATGTCTTGCTCCTGTAATTTTAGCATTCATCTATAATTATATTTTCTTACTACCCTAAACTTTGAACATACTTAACTTTGATTATCATTCCTCAACAATAAGTTGTAATACATTAACTTAATGAAGAATGTATTGATTTATGTGAACTCCAATCGATAAAAAGTCACTCATTATCTTTTTATTTCAGCAATCTGAATTTCATAAATTTAAATTCTTCTCATATCGAAGCCACTGTACACCTCATACTCTACCGCTAAAATTTCCATGTCTTGGAGTCCTTTATTCTTTTGCAAGAGTTATAAAATCAGTTAAACTTCCTATATTTTCAAAAGATCAACATATTCCCTCACGAAATATTAAAATGAAATGAAATATTTTAATACGATTTGTCTCTTAGTTTTGATTGATCCCCGTACAATATTTCCAATCACATATTATAATCTATTCATAAATGATTTATGGTTGATAGTGATTGGTTTTTCAGATTTTCCCGATAGGTATCGAAAATGGGAGACACTGAAGACAACCCCCATGCCCTTTGGGTGAATCTCAGTTCCCTCGGTGAAGGCAACGTCTTTGCGGTCTTACCTCAGCTTATGGAACAAATGTTAAATAACAATGTTTTCGAAGATATGGGAGATTTTGCGGATGTTGTACTACCGAGCGATGAAACGTGGCAAACG
Organism: Diorhabda elongata; assembly: GCA_026230145.1. Classification (NCBI taxonomy): domain Eukaryota; kingdom Metazoa; phylum Arthropoda; class Insecta; order Coleoptera; family Chrysomelidae; genus Diorhabda; species Diorhabda elongata. The sequence continues at coordinate 8,139,888 of CM047928.1, forward strand.
AAAATATATTATCAGTTAGTTGAAAAACAGAGGCAAGGGGATACTACAACAAACGATGCGAATGAGGAGTAAGTGCCTAATTGTTTATTGTATTCTTTTTCACAAATATTAATCGATATTTATTGATATATGAGACGTAGATACGTTGATATTAATTTTAGGATCTTTTATAAATGCAGATTTATTGAGGAAGTCGCAAGGATAATCATAAATATGGTATAATAATGTTAATAATTCTATAATTTTGAGATAGAAGTTGAAGTGTTTCAGTTTTTCTCTAAATTTTTCCAATTATTTTTATAGAATGTTATTAGGAATTATCAATATCAATTCATTTACCGCTGTACCATAAAATCGAATGGAAAACATAAATAAAAATTCAATTCTTATCATAAGAACCTTCAACAATCGAAATCGAACAAAATAATAAAATTTATTTTTTTATCTCACATCATAAAAAATTAACAATAACATAATAGAATAATATACAAAGACAACTTGGTTTTCAAGATATTTGAACTTCAATTTATGTCATCCTACGTCACAAAAAAGATCGGTGATTATAAGTTTAGCTGATAGAGCTATCAGATCCTAAATTTAGTTGCTTAAGTACTCTTCTTCTCCTTTTTCTTTGTATTTTCCTACGACTTGGTATTGCTACTTCTACTACTCTGCCTCTTGAGAAGTACATGCCTAGTTTTCGTGCCATCTCTTGGAAGATGAGCCAGGAGGTCTCCTTAAAGTTGGTTTTTATCCTTTACCCACTCAGCTCATCGATCTTTCATCATTCTACCGACGTGATCTCTCCAATATCGTCGATCTTGTGAATCGTACTGTTGTGAATTTTCAGACGTTCTCTTATAGTTTTGCTTTTTATTTGATATCTCAGGCTTCATTTATCCCTGCTCTCCCCTCATCATGTTCTTCGTTTTTGTTGTATCCTTTCAAGTTTCCCCTGCATATGTGAGTATAGGTCACTGCTTCGTATATACGGATTTTACTATCGGTGGACATATATTTGTTTTTCTATATGAGGTCCCGCAAATATCCAGAGATTCTTGAGACCTTATTTACTTGGGTTCGTACCTTTTGTTGTAAATTTTTGGCGTTCGATTCCAAAGTATATACATTGCATACACTTATGAATGGAGTTATCGTCCATAGCTTGTTTGCATCTTGCTAATACCATTGATTCTGTTTTTTTATAGATATCTGTATATTAAGGTTTTCGCCAACAACAACAACAGCTCAACTATTCAAAAAGTAAAAACTGTAATGAAAGACAATAATTATCTCGAAAAAATTATATATAAGATATTCAAGATAAAGGTAGATGAATATTGAATTACAACTGATGTCAATCGACCTTTTTGTCGGAATTAACAACTCCAATGGCTAGCAATTGCAAGGAGAGGTTGTAACTACTGACTAGTTTCAACGATATTACGTCTCATCAGAGCAGTTTAACAATCCTCGGGCTTGAGACAAACGTTAAAGAGCGTCGCTATTTGGTATATGTAGTTAAACGTTCCCCAGCGAACGCTAAGTGGGGCCATCCTCACCTTCAGCTGCGAACCACTGGTCAGGTAGATATCTAAAGTAGTCGCCGATGATATAGATTCCAATGGTAAATTAGGTGTGTAAAATGTATCAAAATTAAGGATTTCTTATCCATTTCACTATAACAGTCTTTTTGCCCTTACTATATAGTCGATCTCTACCTGACCATATAACCTTTAGATCTCTGCATTCGTTCTTCTTATCCCTTCATCTTGTTCCACTCGTATCCCTCCAAGAATTTTTCTTAACACTTCTCTCTCCCATGCATTTAGCCTGTTTTCCTCTTTCTATTCTTTTGCTAATATAAAGCATTCCTTGGGATCGTAATCCTCTATCCCTGAGAATCGCCTCTAATAGGAAATTGAACAACACTTTTGATAAAGGATCGTCCTGTTTTCAACCTTTTTTTGTTTCGAATTTTTCGGATAAGCTTCATTCTATGGCTACTATGTTTTCGATTTTGTTTAGTGTCATTTTCATCGATTATATTAATTTCTTAGTTTTGCTAGAGCTTGGTACAGGTGTTTTCTTAATATTGAATCATATGTCTATTTGAAGTCGATAAATAATAGCTTCACATTCAGTCCCCGCTTATAGCTATCAATCTGTATTGTTTTTAATAAAAATTTGATCGCTAGTCGATCTTCCTTTTTTAAACCCGTCTTGATACTGGTTCAGGTATTTTTCTATCTTGTTCCGTACGATTTTAACTAGCACTTTATACACAACATCCAGTAAGGTGATGCCCCTGTAATTACCGCAGTTAATAAGGCTGTACTCTCTTAAGTATGGGGCAAATAATTGCTTGGCTTGGCATTTCTTCTAGTTTCCAGATTTTGTTTAATTTCATATTAAACTATAATAAAATCGCTGTGCTTGGTAAGTGTTTTCTCCTTCTGGAAAAATGTTCCACGATGCCGTTTTTGATTGATTGATATCAAATTTCAGATCGTTTCTATTAGCAGAAAATAAATCTCATTAATGTTGCTTTATGTTTTAATGAAATTAGCGAGCGAGCAGTTCGATAATTATCATTTCAATTGTAAATTAATGTGTTTAATTTTGAGTTAATACTAAAGAAGAAAATAAATGTATTTTTGGCGGGATGAATATAATTATCACTTTAACTGTTTTGAATAACGTTGTTTATATTATTACGTTGTAAAATTCCTGATTAATGAACATTTTAATGGTTTAATCATTATTTTAACTCGCAAAGTTCTTAACGTGACTTGTAACTACTACTTTATTACTTAATACTTACAAGCTTCGTATATATGTGAAATGGAATAGAAATATTGCGTGATTTCAGTTCATAATTCAAAATTTAGGCATTGCAGCCAACAAAGTAAACGTAACCTTTATATCAGAAAACAAAGCTTTCAGAGAGCCGAGGATACTAATTAGTTACACAATTGTTAGTATATCGCAATGACGTTAATGTGTTTAGAGCTCGGCAAGTTCAAGTTTAAAGCATGGTGAGTTACGATTATTATAATTATAACTCAACATAAAACGAAGAGCATTACTCTTATTTTTTCAATTATCTCTTTATTTATCAACTATACACAAGAATTGGAGGCTCTAATAGTTTATCTGCGTCAAATCGAAATTTAGAATTACCAGCTCCATGCAAAAATTCATAAAAATTATGGTGTACCGTTATCGCTATGTTGTTTCAATAAAAATTGTTTTCTAATAGACATTGATAATTGTTGTATAATTTTTTTAAATCCAAATAAACAAAGTTTGTATATTTCTAAATATTTCGAATGATTGAGCTCGGTTTTGTATTCAGGCAGATAAATACTTGGTGTGATTGAAATATACTGTATATTATTTCACTACAAATGAAGTAAAATCATAATATGGAAATTGGATTAATATCCTTCGAACTACTGCTAGCCATGCACTCAATCCAACTTTAATTGTATGTGAAGGAGTATTTTCGAAGGAATTTTTTCTGAATGACTTCCATTTCCTATGCGAGTATGGTCCCAACAAAGAAAATACAAAAATTTTGAAAAAAAAATATATTATTTTCAACGTTACCTCCTTTTAGATCTATATACTTTTCCCAGCGAAATTCAATAAGTTCCATACTCTTTTTATAATAAGAATCGTCAAGCTCCTCAAAATAGATATTAACTGCCGACATCGACTCTTCGTTGTTGGCAAATCTTTGACCACCGAGCCATTTTTCAAGTCTGGGAACAGAATATAATAGAATTTTGGCCATTGCAATAATGGATGTTGAGCTGGTACATTGTCTTAATGAAACAACGTTTTCTTCTTAGCCAAATACGGCCGTTTTTGCTTGATTTCTTCGTTTGAACGTTGCAATAAGTTTGCATAATTCTCGCCTTTGATATTTTTTTCTTTTTCAACAACAACAACTCGAGTACTTTCAGTCGACGATCATCCAGTACCGCTTTGAGGATCTTCTTCAACATTAATATTCAACTAGGTCGTGCAGTCTCTTTTAAACTGTGTTACCCAATATCTTACTGTTGATGACGAAGGAGTAGTCTTACCCAGAGTAGAATCTAGTTCAGTTTTTATATTGGTTGTGTTAATGCCTTTCAAAGTAACGATGACCAATTTTTTCCATGTTTACAAATTCACTATTGATACCTGCCAAACAAATACTAAACAACATGGCGTCTTGAAACTTGGAGTATATGCTGTAACGACAATGTTCTTTATAATACAGTGATATTTTTCAAGCAACCATCGCCATCTCTAGGTCAGACAAGGTGCTTCTCTAGGACCATCCACTGTCAGAAATGGTATATTTCCTTCTGAACACGTTTTCAATTTTTGGGAAGTAACTTGATGCTAAATATATTGGGTGAGGTAGATGAAAACCGACAGGAAGACTTTAAAAAATCGCAACTCAAAAATGATTTGTGGCACGGCGCGTTGTCATAATGAAAAAAAAAATTCATTGACACATCTTTAAAGTTTCTTTATCACACATAGATCAAATGTTCGAATAAAAAATTTCTCTTTCTTACATATTTCCATTTGTTTTTGAGATTGAAGGACGCTCCGAAGTTCCTTGTTTCTCAATGAAACGTTTTCAATTTTCATTGCACTTGTAAACAGTCGTTAATAAATAGATAATATTTAGCGAGCTGCTTTGGTAATTTTTCCTACTTAACTTAATGCTTAATGTTACTGTGTTGACTAAAATTGTGAGAGACTTCAATAAAGATACCACTACTCTTTCCAGCCAGAAAAGTAGTGAAAAGTTGTTTTTCCTCCATAAAATTATCTAAATCAATTTGCGAACTAAACTTATTAACAACAATGATAAGAAATTTAGCTTTAACACTGAAAGACTAAAATTTATAGACATCATTAGTCTCAATTGCAGTGTCTAAATGACTTCGAGTACAGGAGGCAGACACGAAGCAATCAAAACCAGTTAGACTCTTAATATACACTTTAATAAAGATTTTAATTCTCACAATATACTGTATCGCTGGAGTGCTAGTATAATCTACTTATAACTACCCAATAACCTACTACTACCCTCTTCGTCCGCAAGATGGTAAATAAGACATATCTAATACATCAAAGAACCTTTAAACATTGCTTTAAAATGATATTTTCAAGATTCGGTGCTTATTACATATACAGCGCTTTTCAGATAAAAGTATCCACCTTTAATAACTTTTGTAATACTGGTATTTAGAAAAAATCCAAAAACACGTCAATTTATGTTGGAAGGGGCAAGCATTATGGCTTATTTAAACTTACTGGAAAAGCCACCCCCTCACCCCTAGCAGCATCCCCTTTATTTTTTTAAATTACTTTTCATATTTTTTATGTAAAATTTGGATACTCCTCTTTGAGCTGATTTCAAAAATGTATAATACTTGTAGGTTAAAGTGGTTAGTTTATGAGATAAACAATTTTTCTTTTAAGAGCACAAATTTTACTTATTATTTACTTTCACCTTATTTGCCTGTACTAAAATGGGTTGTACAACAGTTCAAACTCTTTAATCTTTTTAACTGTGCTATTTATTCTACTTAAAAAATCCAAACAACAAAAAACTCTACTTTTTATTAAAGTTTGACATTGTCAACTAGAATTTGTAGTCACTATTGATAGTGTAATTTGATACATTATTTATTTTGTTTCTCTGAAATGGTTTACTCTTTGCAAGAAAGAATTGAAATTGTAGATTTATACTACCAAAATAATAATTGTGCAAGAGCTGCTGCTAGAATATTTAACGAATTACATGACGGAAGACACGCAACTCATAAGTATGTAATTCAACTGATGGAGAAATTTACCACAACAGGGTCTGTTTGCAATAAAGTGCATAAGCGAGAGGGACTCGTAAATAACGAAGCAATCCAAGTGGCAATTTTAGGGCAAGTCAGCTTAGAGGCTCAACAACCCCAATCGTTGTCAACAATAAGTAGAGCGATCGGTGTTTCATCTTCTACAGTTTTCCGAGTTCTACATAAATTCAAGTACCACCCATACAAAGTTAAGTTGGTGCACGAGTTGAATGAAGATGATTTTGATCGTCGTCTAGAGTTTTGCGAATCAATGACGCAAATTATCAATAACAATCCACAATTGTTAAACAATATTTGCTTTTCTGATGAATGCTCATGGTCATTAAATGGCTTAGTAAGTAGGCATAATTGTAGATATTGGGCTGAAAGTGATCCACATATTATACGTGAATTCCATACACAACATCCCCAAAAGTTAAACGTTTGGTGTGGTATCCTAGGTGACCACATTGTCGGACCTTTCTTCATCAACGGAAATTTAAATGGTGAATCATATCTTGAGTTACTCAGGGAAGGGGTTGACCCACGTATTACAACAATAATAGAAAATGATGATAACCTTTCCGAAGATTTACTGGTATTTCAACAAGACGGAGCTCCCCCACACTATGCTATGCCTGTCCGACAATTTTTAAACGAAACATTCCCCGCTCGTTGGATAGGTAGAAGGGGGCAGATGATGGAGTGGCCACCTAGGTCACCGGATTTAACACCCCTAGACTTAGAGAGGATAGAAAATGAATGTCGACAATTAAATCCAGCCGTATTAAGCAATGTCAGAGAGGCATTTCAAAATAGATTATACCATTGTATGGAAGTGAATGGTACTCATTTTGAACACTTATTGTAACTTCATAATAAATAGCACAGTTAAAAAGATTAAAGAGTTTGAACTGTTGTACAACCCATTTTAGTACAGGCAAATAAGGTGAAAGTAAATAATAAGTAAAATTTGTGCTCTTAAAAGAAAAATTGTTTATCTCATAAACTAACCACTTTAACCTACAAATATTATACATTTTTGAAATCAGCTCAAAGAGGAGTATCCAAATTTTACATAAAAAATATGAAAAGTAATTTAAAAAAATAAAGGGGATGCTGCTAGGGGTGAGGGGTTGGCTTTTCCAGTAAGTTTAAATAAGCCATAATGCTTGCCCCTTCCAACATAAATTGACGTGTTTTTGGATTTTTTCTAAATACCAGTATTACAAAAGTTATTAAAGGTGGATACTTTTATCTGAAAAGCACTGTATAGAGATACATACCTTATTGATTAATATATATTTACTAGCGTACCCGACAGACGTTGTCCTGTCCCACGTCTTAAATGTAAACTTTTGGAAATTAGCTGTAACAATTAGATCGTTTTGATGAAAATTTTTATCAGAAATTTATTACAATACCTAACGTCATTCATATATATTCATCACAATTCAACCAATCGATAGCGTGTGAGTATTGGTATTAGTATTCAGACATGTTGAATGTAGAAGCTGTGTTGAATAAAAATTTAAGGTCGTGTTAATTGAAGGTGAAAAGGTTGAATCTCAAATTCGATGGTTTTCCCACTCTCGAGCACACATGAAGAATTATGTGAAATATGTACTTCGAAACAGTAACAAATTTTTCAAAATAAATAGTTTTAAGTAAGTAAGAAGAAAGTAACAAATGTGTTAAGTCGAACTGTCTTCATTCAGATATGTATCGTATAGAGCAGCAGTATGAATGTGTAAACACTATACACCATACACATGAAATCTATAGTCTCCATAGTTTAGACCACGAATATAGATACAGGAGGCTGAACGTAATGATAAACGAATGGTCTCAATATAGGGGACAGATTTTTTTGCCGGTAGAATGCGCCATTTTTCAAGAAGTACTCCTTTAAATTTTTACGCGAGAAGTCTCGTTGCTATTTTTGAAAATTACCAAATGTTGCCTATTCTTTTCTTATTGTCAAACATTTTATTTATTAAAATAGTATAAGATACAAACAAAACAAGTTGAATATTCAAAAACTCATTTAAATATTTATATAAAAATGATAAATAATATAATATATAATATAATATAATATAATATATAATATAATATAATTTAGAGTTTTTACGAGATGTTTTACATTTAATTTTTCTTTCTGTAGCACTTTTTTAAAACATTGACAAGGAAATGTCCTCACATCATTAAGAAATTATTAATGATCTTTTTCGTTAATTCTTTCTTATGCTTATCACAGCCAACAAAAAAACGAGATATTTCTTTTTGAAACAGTATCTAATATGTCAAACACTGTGTCAATCTGTACTGTTTCTGTACCAACTACCATCATTACTTCTTCCAAGCTTCTAATTAAAATAAATCTAGATTTCTGTTTAAATATAAAATATTTACTACCCATCAATTTGGGTTTTGAAGTAACAATATAAATAATGTCTAATCTAGCCCATACAGCCATCACTCCACTGCAACAATTTTTTGTGATTTTTTCAAGGCTTTCGATTGTGTTAATCATAATATTTTAATCAACAAATTGCATTATTACGGTTTCAGGGGAATACCTCTCGCGTGGTCCAAGTCATACCTTACCAACAGAAGTCAGCTTGTGAGGGTTGATACAACGATGTCTCCTCGCAAGCCAATAGAATGTGGAGTGCCCCTGGGGTCAGTACTAGGCCCTCTTTTCCTTCTTCTGTCGCCTATCTAGATATCAGTGGTAAAATATGTCTATTTGCAAACGACACTAGTTTCTCTTGAAGCAACCCTGATCTCACGGCATTTTATAGGCCGATTTCTAGTGATCTAATTCTAGTGATCTAATCACCTTCAAATTATGCTGTGATTCTAATATTTTCTGTCTCAACGTTTCTAAAACTAAAGTTTTATCATATAAAAATATATTGCTGCCTTTTTTATTAAATAACATTAACGTTGACGTCGTTGAATCTGTAAAATTCTTAGGGCTTGTTGAGGATAATTCCTTGAAATTGGAGTTACATACTTGTATTGCCCCATTATCTAAAAAATTAAGTTCCTCCTCCAAATAACTGAACGTATCCACCTCCTTAACAGTTTATTATGCCCTTATTGAGTCGCGTCTCTAATATGCCCTTCTTTTCTGAGGTACTCAATTTGAGTGAATTTTCAAACTACAACAAGAGAGCTGTTAGTCATTTACTCGGGGTGAACAGCAGGTCTCAGAGCCGGAACTTCTTTAAAAGATTAAAAATTCTGACTTTACACGCTTCTCCACGAACCCGGAGCACGACCTTTATCTACCTACTCCATGTTCAGAATTAGGCTCAATATTTTACAATGTAAAAAAATGCACAACCATTAGCCAATTGAAATAAAAAGCGATATCATTTCGCAATAATTTGAGGGCATATTTACTGGAAAGTGCCTTCTACTCTGTAAACGACTCCTATTCTAATAATAATATTTAATTCTGGGCATTCTGCATACTGGTTTAATTTTTGTTATGGACTTATATACTAATTATTACTTATTACTATTACCTTTCATTTTGTCACTCATAGTGGTTTTCTTCGGTATAATGAAATTTTATTTTATTTGCATCTTTATTTAGTTAGTTTTATGTTTTTTAGTTTTTACAAGCTGATAGGTTGTAGAATTTATTTGCTTTATATTCAAAAATCTACGCATTCCTGTAATAATGGGTATTCTTATCGATCACTATTTCTTTAGGTAATTCGTATCTTAAAATAAATTACAGCTTGAGAAAAACTGAAAAATATACTTTTAGTAACAATCTAATCAACAAGTTTTTGGCATAAGAATAAAATTATTGATGTTATTATTATGTTTTAAAGTAACGTGTTGCAACCACTGATTCTGAGTCTGATTCGCAGTCCAGGGACTGTTCGATTTTTTCGATTATCTAAAATGATTCACTGATTATGATTGGACGGACGGTAATGTTTTTCGTTGAGTCTATTATGTAGGTGACTGAAATATAAATACCTATAGTACTCGTAGGTATCTCTATAATTAACTGGTTAAAATTTTGATTTTTAACCAATAGATCTGGGTTTTATTTTCATTCCAAGTCGTCCAAACTATTTTTCTCTCTTATTTACCCTTATTTAATGGTAATTTTAGAGTATCAATGGTTGTCAATGATTAATTAACATTAATTTTTGTTAAGAGTATATGTATTAAAAAAGACATTTTTGAACTTAATGCTCGGTTGAGAATAAGTTCTGGGTGAATAACGTTGAAGACCTATTTTTGGAGTTGCACTTTCGATATCAATTAGTGTATATATTCAATAACTTAGGAAGTCAGTTGAAAAAAGAGGGACTCGCAAAGGTGGTAGATTAGATTTGTCCACTCTCGATATTCTTTTTGTTTGCATCAAAATCTATATTTTGAAATAAATTCTACCCATGTATCTTATGAGCAGGAATCACTGTTCTTCTTTCTCCTTTCTCAAGACTTGGTCTCTTCTACTATTAATCCTTTTGAGATGTAGATGTCCAGCTTTTGTGTATCTCTTGAGAGGTCGGGCGGGAGGTTTTCTTGTAGTTGGTTTCTCATCTTTTGGTCCCTCCAATATCGTCTACTCCATCTCGAGAATCGCACTATATCCTGAATCTATTAATCCTTTTCAGATGTAGATGTCCAGCTTTTGTGTATCTCTTGAGAGGTCGGGCGGGAGGTTTTCTTGTAGTTGGTTTCTCATCTTTTGGTCCCTCCAATATCGTCTACTCCATCTCGAGAATCGCACTATATCCTGAATTTTCAGATCTTCTCTTATAGCTTTGCTTCTTATTTGATATCTTAGGCTCATTCTTTTAATAGTTCTCAATATTTTCACCTTTGTTGCCCTTACTTATCATGTTCTTCATTTTTGTTGTATCTACTACTCAAGTTCCTTTAAAGACCCTACAAGATCTAAGTATATCTCTTCGAATACTAACGAGCCCGTAGTGGTGATTTTCAGTGAATCAGTATGATTTTGGGACAGTCGACATTAAATTATCTTACGAATTTGTCTGAATCGCGCGGTAATACTAACCAAAAGTAAGATTTCTTTGCTTTTAATTCTGAAATATCTTTTCTGGTTTTCACAATAGATATTCGAAGCTTACTACACAGCATAGAGAACAGAAAAAGTGGAAATAAATTTTATAGTTTACTTTAAAATGAATTTCTATGCCGCTAAATTGGCCTCATAAATGTCACCCACTATTCATCGAATAATATTTCTAGTCGCTTCGTCAATTTTATCAGTTTTTGGTTAATTTTCATTTTAGTGTATGATCTATAACATCCTCCACTTATAAAACGCGATAAATGGTATATTATGGAGTTAAAGTTAATTGGTCTCGTATTATACAGTCAAACATATTTGAAATAACCCTATGATGTCGTCGAAAACCATCACCCTCAATGAATAATTAATAATACAAAACACTAAATTTGAATAAAAGGGTTGAAAACTAAGCGCATTAAATGCGAATCGCCGCTGTCACCATTCAAAGCCATCCTAATATGTTATTTGATGCAATTGTAGGGGTGACATCATCAGTTGACTGTTTTTATAAGAACTCGTGTTATTTAGCTACAATTTCTTATCGAAGTTACTAAGAAAACGTAAACTAATAAAAATCACTACTTTTTTTAAGTTGTTCAATATTGGATTAGGTAGAATATTCAGAATCAAAATATTACATTAAATATTAGTAAAAAGATTCATATCTTCTTCCAAAATTCTGTTAATAAAATCAACTGTGGCCTAAATATTGAAAATGGATGACGAAGGCATAGAAATTATTGACAATTACTACAGGGTCCTGTCTTTAAAAGTCTATAAAAGTCAACATTATCCATTATCCATTCCACAGAAAAAGAATAATCTGTTTAAAATATCTGTCTACAAATAGATAATACTGGAATGATTCGATCAACCCTCAGCCCTTGAAGCAAATAGCTAAAATAACTCTTGCTCAAAGTAGGTCATCGCGTGATATGTTTATCGTGTTAAACTATACTATCATTTGTCTCAGTTTGTTTCATGAGATAAAGGTATATGAATGTGTGAAATCGAGTAAATTCTACAATTCGAACCCATTTATACAGTGGTTCTCTTCTTTTCTTTTGAACGGTGATACTTAAATTGATAAAATTTGGAATGTGAAAATGAACTACTGGAAGCTTCTCTACTAACTGAACTAACTTAATCCAACAAAATTAAATGGTACTTCATGCCAAGTGACCCTTCGTTACAAACGTATTTAGATTCCATATTCGACCAAACTAATTTTTTTGGATTTACGTTTTTGATTGTTAACATAAATAAACACAAAAATTTGAGTTTCGCTTTAAATTAATAAAGATTCAAGTTCACCAATGGTGGCAGAAGCACCTGACCTGATCTAGAGATAGCGATAGTTGCTTAAAAAATACCACAGTTACCAAGAATATAATCGGAGCATTGTTTTCAAGTTTCAGCTAGAAAGATAATAAAAGCCTTGAGCAGCAGAGCTCCATCACGAAAGTCGAATTTTTCGTCGAATGAAGAATTTAACTTATACACAAACAAATCTTTCGAGAAAATAAATTTCTTGGAAATGATATCAATTCTCAATCTTATTTCTTTATATGGAAAATTTGCTATTCCTCAATAACTTTTCATTTCACAAGTTAACTCTTTCTCTCGAATGAAAATTCATAATTTCAATAGACCCGGTGTTCTCGGACCCTCTTGTTCAATTCCAATTGACAACAAAGAAAAAATTGTCATAATGACAAGAAATTTCGAAAATGGGAAGTAAAAAAAATCACCCTAGCAACGATCATACTCGTATTATTCATTAAATAGGAGGCGGTCCAGTTCAACAATTACAACAATCAAAATGATTTCGGGCGTTTTGTGCTAGAAGAACTGAAGAAGAAAACTTTGAACTTGAGAAAGACAATTCTTCAACATCACCCCTACTTGCATACGAAGTTCGAACCCTCTAGTTAAACTTTTTCTGGCCAAAAAATAAGAAGATATAACAAAAATGACCATAAAATGGAGAGGGGTGGAGATGGAAAGTTTCGACCTTAGACAGGAAATCATCTCGCAACTAATTGAACCTACATGTGAAATTTCATTTTTCAGTCGCTTTTCGTTTGACCTGCAGAGGTGAGTAAAGGTCAAAAACCACTTTTTTTGCACTGCGACCCCTCGAAATATTCATTTGTTTTCAACCAAACTCTAATAACATCAATCCGCCGCCAAAAAAGGCATGTATGCTAATTTGGAACCAAATTGGACCCATAGCAATTGCTCGAGAGACGAAAATAAGAATTGTAGCTTAAGCCTACCGTAATAGTCTAATTTTTTCTTGAAAAATTCGATTAATAATTGACCAACTGACGTCACCTTATCTACATATTATTCACAAAAAATTCACATCCACATTTGACCTATTCCAAGATTTCTATGAAAAATGAATTGTTTCCAAAATAATAAATTTGTTTCACAATTTATCCCCACTATGTATAATCTGAGTCCTTTGCAAGATAGTTTAATGCCAATGAAAGTAGTTTTTTCATTATTTGCCACACCCTATATAACCATAAATTGTATATTTTACATTTTAAGGAATTTTTTGTAGAGCCCTTCGTGAACCTAAAGCAATTTTATGACTATATTGAGATTTTGCTTAGAAATTTACTCCAAAAAACATTTCCCACCTTTCCAAGAGCTGTTGTCTTCTCTTCAGCAGATTTTGAATTTAAATGCAGTTAATTAAGTTTTAAATTAAAAAAAAAAATGCGGTGTTCAATGATTATAGTGGCATTAATAAGACATGTTTTACAACTCAGTCATCATAGATTCGAATTAATATTTGTAGTAGACTTGCGGTGATACTGGTTTCTTGAACTAGGTGATCTCTTCTTACAAACATTGCCAGAAAAATATCTTTTGGGTCTTTTGAAATACATATTATTTACTTGCTTCTTTGTCAAAAAAATTTTCTTAAAATTCACTTTAAACCATTTAGCAGCTCTTCTACGTTTTATGTAAAACAACGAAGGGATTCCACGATTGGCTGGTGAATTATTTCCAAGTACAGTACCTTTTTTCGTGGAACCTTCATGTCTGAAACAAACTCTCCGATCTAACAAGTTACCGTGTCTGAATATAACATTTTTTGGTTTTATATAAAAACATTTTTTATTGTGATAAAAATAAACTATGAAAAGCAGCAACTTTTTACTTCTTCCAATAATTGAGGCGGGCCTATAGAGACCGTCTTTATACTTTGCGAGAACAAATTTATAATTTGGCGGAACTGTATAATCCATTATTCGCTGTTGCTTTACGTTTGTAGTCGAGCCCATTCCGAACAATTCTTCTTTACATCTTTTGTAAGTATTGACTATTGTTTCTAACCAAGGGGATATTATGGAAAAACTATTATTAGTATGCAGGTTTTCGCCCAGATCAGCATCATCACACATTTTTCCTTGATTTGATTCCTGAAATATAGTCATGAACTGTCATCGATTTAAATTAAAGTATATTATAATGCTTCAGTTCGCCCAGATCAGTAACAACGGACCTCATAATATCACATGAAACGTGAAATGTAGTCGTATACTGGAATTATTTTCAAATAAACTTTTCATGACAATTATTCACATTAAAAACACGTGACATTTGGAAAAATTATGAACCGAGGTTATAAAAGTCGATTGACAAATCATTCTAAACAAAAATGTATCATGACACAGCAGCATCTAAAATAGTGAAAATAATGTCAGTTTAAGACTATAGTTAATATATTATGTAATGACTTAAATAGACATATAACTGACGAGAGGGAATGTTTATACTGCAGGCTGAGTACAAAAATCACTTGAGTGTGTTTATCATTTTCCAGAGAGTTATGTACAATATTTTTTCGCTCGATCCATACAGTGCAATAAACTACTATTTCCTACACCCACATGTATATTATCCATTTTTCGCAAAATTTATAGAATGTAAACGTAGGCCATTTTTTTCGTCGTCAAGAATAGTGTTGGCCAAACTGCTCATGTAAAAAAAAACAATAAAGTCAGTCCTGAGTAAAAGAAAAAAGTGTGTGTCCGTGTCAATCATTTTCCAATAAATATTTGATAGATTCAATAAAAATAAAAAGAAAGGGTTAAAACGTTCTTCGCCGTCTTCCGATTCCCAGTTTCCATCTTTCTCGATCTTCCCAAAGATCTTCCAATCCTCTTTTTCGAATATCCTTCTCGATACCCTCCCTCCAACTTAATCTTGGTCTTCCTCTCTTTCTCCTTTCTCGTGGTGTCTTTAGACATGTCCGTACCATCGTAACTGATTCACTGCTGTGGCTTCAAGCATTTTTACTGTTTTTTCTTTTAGAGGCCAGACTTCGCTACTATATGTTGTTATACTTTTTATTATGCCATTGTATATTCAATGTTTGTTTTCCTTTGATATTTGTTTGTCCCACAATACCCTATTTAGCAGTCTTATTGCTTGTCTTCCTTTGTTATTTATTTGTGCGATTACTTCATCTAATCTTCCACTTTAGTGATGATCATGCCTAGGTATTTGTATTTTGTACAACGACTTATTTTTTTCTGTGTTTCTTCTAGTATTAAATTTTGTTGTTCTTCTCCAATACACATATACTCCGTTTTACTCAAATTTACTTCCAAACCCCATTTCCTGTATTCTTCTACTAGCTTTCTTGTCAGATATTCTAAATCTTCGTAGTCTTGTGCCTCGTCTGCAAAACTCAGGGTATATAGTGTGGAATCAATTAGTGGAATGCCCATGTTATTACATTTTCTTGTTCAGTGTGCCAGTGCGTGTTCTAGGTATATCTTGAAAAGTGTGGGCGACAAACAGCATCCTTGTTTTAACCCCTTATTAATGGAGAATCCTTGTGAAACTTTGTTTCCTATTTTTACATGGGACCAATTGTACTGCTCTTATTAGGGCCGCATTTATATTTGTTCTTTCCAGGTCATCCCATAGTTTTGTTTGTGGTACGCTGTCATATGCTTTAAAAAAAAAAAGCATAAAAAGAAAACATTACTGAAATTAACATAAAATCGCCACACATTTCGGTTAACTGAACGGATATCATTTCATATACATCTTAAAAAGTATATGAAATTCACTAACCAGCATTTGCGTCAACTTTAAAGTAACGTCAAAAAAAATTCTCAAAGTATTTCTATACTCTACCAGATATTCGCTTAGCAGCAAGGAGACGTATAACATATTATTACCTAAAAAATAGAAAAGTAAATATGTTTGGTTAAAAAAATTCATGGATTGGACTAAAAATATATCAGAAAATGTCATCACTGCTTCTAAGAAAGGAATATCGAGTAAAAACAAGCCCTCGACTCTTTGGACAACATTCTCAATGTTATGAACAATGATAAATATTTAAAGAAATATTGATATTTCAAGTTACCCTAAATTGCGTTGATTTCTTAAATTACAATCTATCAGATATAAAACTAAAAAATCAAAAATTTCAACTCTGCGGCAAATGAAAAAGTTTCTCTTAGAAGTACCGAGGCAAGAAGATTTGAATTCAGCTACCAATTTAATAAAATTACCCAATATTAGAACCAAAGTTTATAGAAATTCACACAGAAGAATTCTATCGACCATGCACGGACGAAACACGCTTCTTAGAAATTACCAAAATGGCAAATGTACAAACCTCAAATGGGAATAAACACTATTGTAAAAGATACAGAAAAAATCTTAGGATTATCGAATCTCGAATGTATATAGATCACTGTACCCGAAAATCATCTGCGACTTTTTTAGTTAATACAGGAGAGGATCTTTTAACACCAAAAAGCTATGAAAGTTAGGAATCTAGCAATATTGCTATATCGGTAGCTCTGTAACTAACGAAATAAGGATATCAAAAAGTATAGTCGATTCCGTGTTCAGCCCCACTATAACTTAAATACAGGAATGCTGTGGTACCTCAGTACGTTTTCCTACCAACTTCAACATCGACCTCCATAAATATTTCAAACGCCATATTAAGAATCACTTTCCAAAATCGTTCAAATAAATTCTTACTAAAAATGTTACGGAAAATATAAAAAGGAGTTAATGTAATATGTACTAGCATATTAATTCTGAACCTCGTATTGGATACAAAAACAAAGCCTCGGTAGAAAAAGTGTGGTATAATTGTTAGAATTTGACTGTTATGAACGCACCTCGTATATATGTATATTTCTTTAGTTTCTATATTTCTTTGTTACCGTGGCAACAAGCTGTATTGTGGTTTTTATTCTTAGACCTTTTTTTTGCTTGTCTAGTCGGTTAACGCTGGGCAAAAAGATAAATAGAAAAAGAAATGTAACACTTGCTTTTTGGCCTTGGTAGCGTGTGTGTGATTGTTGGCGCGCTACTATCGTATAATATATTTATATGTTTTGTATTTTGGTTTATGTCAAGTAGCAAAAGTGGATAAATGTTTTAGTTTCAATGTACAATTTAGTTAAATAGTAAATACAGTCCACTACTTATTGGTTTATGGTTTAATGATGTAGTAAAGGTGAATAAGAAGAAAGTTTAGTGTTTTATTTGCCATTACAAATGAACTAAAAACTAACGTAATCAGGAATCTCCTGTACATTGACATATTTCCTTTTCCCTTGATCCTCGACAAAAGCTTCTGCCCTCGGGAGAAATCTGTAATTTCTCACACTGTACATACAATTTACTATTATTCATGATAAAGTATTTTTTCTAACTTAATTTCTATTCATGTTTGCACACCCATTTAGCACTCTTAACCCGAAAATATAAAACTAACTTGACCTTGTATCATCTGCGTGAATCTTTTACAAAATAGTTGGTTTGTTGTAGAGATCTCTATTTTGTCTTTTTGGTCATAGACAAATTTCGCCAATAATATATGAAGTTCTCTCAATTTAGATTGCTAGATAGAATTTGCCTTTTGCAATTCTTGAAGATTATTATTCTGCAGCTGAGAGACTTTCGGAAGCAATTCGAAATGGTGACCTAACCCATTCCTAAACAAACTGACAGTCAAAAAACACGGTGCCAACATGTCTTAACAACTTTGTGTTACTGTTGTTCCTTGTCCAATTTTACCTGTTAATTTGTCAAATTTTGAAATAAAAATGAATTGTATTTGTCACATCAAAACTTCAATTTTGTAAAACTGTTAAAACAATAACAGTTACCAAAATCATATACTGATCTACTTCACCCTTATTCTCGCACACTCATTCACATTTTTAATTTTTCTTGGTTTTGTATTTCATCCTCCACTTTCTGCAAAAAATGCCAACTCATCACCGATATCTCACATGTGTTTATTTACTTTTTGGTGTTGTAAGGTCGACCAAGTAACTCATCAGAAGCTTCGTTTATAAAATTCTGTTGTTCTGGTGTACAAGTTTTTTCCACTTTAGATACAATTTTCTGTAATAGACGTTCATGAAACGCGCGTAATTTCAAATAATTCTCTACATTGATTCCATTATATTTGAAGAGGAGGAAAAATGTCTCGCACGTACCTCAGAATAGTATTCAGCTCCTGGACACTGAAACAACGCGCCTAACATTCCTTTTTCCTTGCCTTAATATAGGCTCGTTTCTTTTCTTGGTTAGAAACTTGTGTATATTTTCATATTTATTTCTGGGTTTTTTTTCTACAATAAATTTTGTGTGATAACATTTACTTATTTCCTAAGGTGTACATAATAATTCATCTTCACTATATGAATTCACCGACATTAACTTAATTTGGAAATATCAAAAAGTAAAATTATTCTGCTCAATAACAATAACGGAATGTTATTCACAACTAGAGCCATCTTGATATTCAGTTCGAGAGTAATTTAAGAAACTTTTATAGAAATTCGAATTCAAATTTACACTGAAATGAACTAACGCTCAAATTGGTTGTTTCTAATCTGAATCTTCATTTTATTGGACTAAAAAGATGACACGAATTCAATGTTATGTCATAAATTTTCTATACAAACCGTCACTTCATTGATAAAAATTATAGGTACAAATTATGAAGTAGAATAAAAAGATTTTTTTCTTGTACGTACAAATTTTTCGTATTGAATTTTTTGTATTAATTTTGTATGTTGCAGTATGATGTACGATCCTTTTACGATAGAAGAAAAACCCAAGCTTCATGAATGGAATACTCTACCTCCGCGAACCAAAACTGTAGAATGTGATTTCAAAATAGATAAATACATAAGGAAGGCTCAAGTCAAAAAAGGTAAAGTAACAATCTACTACAGATTGAAAATTATTTTTAACTTTATGTTTCTTCGCTCACTCACTAATAAGTATGAAGAAATCGGAATTTGAGGGTTCAAATACGAAAATTTTTGCATGTAAAATTTGATTTCAGTATAGTCTCAAAATTTAAAGCTGTATTCAAGTTGAGGAAGAACAATACGTGAAAATATAAAGGATACAAAAATAAAAGATGAAACAAATTGATTAATTTTTATCAGGAAATTAACATGATGATACTTGACACAATTTAACTTTTACAAAATGGAATATAATAGATAAAAAGACGGTAAAAAGTCATTAGGTTATCGAATTGTTCCTACAACCAGCCATCAGCTCAAATCATAATCCCAACTGAAGTAAATGTTGAAATAATCAAATCGCAAAAGTCTGCTTGAAGCAAGTCAAAAAATGATTATTAATGGAAACAAGCAGTAATTATTAACAGCAAAAAAGTATATAGGACAAATATTTAAGTAGCAAACTTTTCAAAGAAATAAAAACTTCAAGAGAAATATGACGACAGCAAAAGTATGCAGATTTTCCAAATGAATTAAATCATTGTAAAAATGGACGTAAGCAAATTGGATCCGTTTTTTTCATACATATTGAACACACTACCTCTACACAAACACGTCTGAGAAGCTTTTTGATAATCAATTTATAGTATTCAAATGTTGAAGGTAAACTAGAAACTTGTCATTTAAATTCCAACAAGGACAACTTTTTTTCAAAATAAAATGAAAACCATTTGAGATATTTCAAAAACTTTATTATCGGGTTGAAATACATTCAAAACATTTATGAATGGAACTTGACTTCGCTCATATGGCCACCGCGGGCCCGTTTGCAGCAGTTGATTCGTTGGACCCAATTTTCCATAACTCGGCCACACATTTCGGCCGAAACGGCTGCTATTTCGCGTTCAATGTTGGCTTTGAGCTCTTCCAACCTCATCGACTTATTAGCATAGACCAATGACTTGACGTAGCCCCAAAGAAAAAAATCTAGAGGCGTTAAATCGCACGAACGAGGTGGCTAATCGACCGGTCCATTTCTTGAGATAACACGCTCGTCAAACTTGTTCTTCAATAAATCGATCGTAACGTGTGCTGTGTGGCTTGTGGCGCCGTCCTGTTCAAATCACATGCTGCCCAAGTCCATATATTCCAATTCGGGCCAAAAATAATCGAAAATCACTGTGCTATAATAATCACCATTCACAGTAACGTGGCGACCACTACCGTCGACGAAAAAATATGGCCCTATGACGCCGCCGGCATGCAAACTGCACCAGTTACCTTTTGTGGATGAAGTGGTTTTTCATTAAGCATATGTGGATGTTCACCCGCCTAATACCGTATATTTTGTTTATTGACAAACCCATTGAGCCAGAAATGAGCTTCGTCACTGAAGATGATTTTGCGATGAAATTGATCATCTTGGCGCATCTTTTCCAGAGCCCAATCGGAGAACGTACGTCGCCTCGAATGGTCTATCGGCTTAAATTCTTGAGTGAGCCTGTTCTTGTATGGGTGTAAAGTAAGATCCTTACGCAAAACTCGCCATAAAGTGGTCTTGGTGATGCCCAACTCTTGAGAACGCCGTGGAATTGACTGGTTTGGATCAATTGCTAGGGACGTTTTAGAGGCAGCGATATTTTCGGCACTTCGACCAACCCGTAGTCTCACTGGCACGGCAACATCGCACAACGAATATGTAGACTCAAATTTTTTCACTAAACTTGTTACTGTCTGTCAACTAGGTCGAGAATTACGACCGAAAATCGGAGTTAACGCTCTTAAAGTAGAGGCCATCGACTCCGAATTTCTGTAGTAAATTTTTAAGATTTGCAGACGTTGTTCGTTCGTGTACTTCACCATGATGAAAAGGTTATGTCTACTGAATAAACTGACAGTGACAGCTCGATGTTAAGTGAAAAGGTGCGTTCACAAACTAAATTCAAAATTGTCAAGTCCCTATTGGAAAACCCCGTACATATAATCGTTCTTTCATTGAGCACTATCTTCAAATTTAAATAGAATAAAATGTGTGTGAGATATAATCGAAATTTTTTATTCGTTTTAAATGCTTATAAATGTGTGTATGTATAGAGTATTACATTTTCAAATATCCTCCGCGACATCTTTGCTTGGCAAGTATCCAAAATATCCAAATTATATAGGTTATGTTGGTTTTGCGGACCATTGACTGTGACATAAGTAAACTATCCAAGGAAAAGTGACTGACACGTGGCTAAGTTCTGATAAAACCTCATGTTATCAGTTCCAAATAATCCAATTCAGGCTAAAAGTAGTTTCTTATCATTGACCTATAACGCTTGTCTTGACGGTTATGGTATAACTTATGCCTGGCATCTAAAATGCGCTCATGACAAAATCATCATCGAACAATTAGCTTTTCCAAATGCATTGGAAGCTCCCATTGACATATTTATTTGTGGCTGAATCCATTGAATTTTACACGCGTGCAGACCCAAATTATGAAAAGTATTCATATAAGCGTTACAAGCTAAAACTACAGGATATCATGAAGCATTGGATTTAGAAAATTAATGTTTTGGAATAGTTATTATTTTTCATTAATTGAGACCAATTCGAATTCAACATGCATAGTTAAAACGGAATCAATGTCTATCATCTATCGGTACCGACATTTCTATGTCATGCTGAGTATTTTTGGCACTACCTAAGTATATTAACACAGAAATTTTCTACATATGTAGGACAATTAATTAAGTTTCAGTTTACCTTAGATTTCTGAAGACAAAATTTTATCGAAACGCGTGTCAAATATAATATTGTGAGTGTTGGTGTGTCAGTAGAAAAACGAACATGATGGTTGTTGTCGACATACCTAGGAAATCAGATATAGATCGTAATCTACTTGTTGCAATGTTATTTACATCCATATATTACAGATACGAGAGCTGATAAATTTACTCCTCCCCTTCTTGAGTTTGAAATAGTTGACCCCAAAGTAAATTCACAAGGATGTGCTTGATACATTAGATGAAACTGCAGTATCATTTGGCTTAGTGAAATGGTGGGTCGAGAGTTCAAATGAGGGAGGCAGTCGTGTACAGACGAATATGCAAGTGCAAGCTCCACAACACGTACTATAATGTGAAAAAGTTCATAATATCGCGTTGCCGAATCGACTATTAGACAAATTGTTGAATATAGAGGTACTTTGGGTTCCACGAAATATTAACAGATACATACAAGTGAACTCAAGAAGTGAAAAAATTTAAAATGCAAACTGTAGCTGAAGAGATCATGCAATAGTTCAATGATTACGTAAAGCAATAAAAGAAAAATCCGGAGTAAGTTGCACCAGGTGTCCTCTTGTATCGCAGAGCCGCTATTGCAACAGTGGCAAAAGCGCATGTAAACCTTGAACTTTTTGTTCAAGGTTTACAAACTGATTCCAATACTGTGTGCATGTGAAACGATTTTATTCGGATAATGAAATCACAAATGCGATTACACGGGTACCAACACTTCGAGACTTTAGAGCAAAATAAGAATAAAATCTTTGGTCAGAAGCGGAGCAAAGAAATTAGCCCTCATATATTTGAGCCGATGTTACAGAAGAAGTCGATATGCCAAAAAAGATCGAATGGGCGAATCAAAGTTGATGATTGTTTTCTCTCAATATTTTGAACCTTTTCTGAGTTTCTAGGTCAAACTATTTATTGATACTACCTTCTTATTAAACTTCATGAAAAAATAATGGTAAAGAAAATTACCCTCACTGTGAAACGACAAGTCATTGATTCTACACCAAAATAATGCGCTGGTTCATTCTGCAGTTTGTAATTAGTTCAGTATTAAAGGGAACAAGATATGTGTACGTAACAGCTACGAAAAGGAAAATGGTAGACATTTTGGTGGACCTGATAGAAGAAGACAATAATTAAAAAATTGAATGTATTTGAATTAAAAATAAAAACTTTTGTACCTCGTTTGAGCGAAACTATATGTCATAGACTATCATGAAGCTTTTAAAACAGAAGATAATCACTCATTATCACAAGATGGAACAAAAAATATCGACAACACAGAGAACACAGTAGAAGTGTGGGTTGTTTCCCACTACCAACCCTATTAAATCAACGTTAGAAAAACATTTATGGCTGAAAATTTGGAGAGAATTAACTTTTGAGTAGCGGATCTCAAAATTTTATGTAGAAAATTTAGGTAAGTGAGACCTGAGTGGACTTGCAGTATTTTAAAGAAAAACACTCGAATGTAGTATACTACATCAGTGGAAGCTTTTACAACAAAAAAGCTTGAGAAGGATATTCTATTTTATTTACTGTACTTAGTCCCCATATAAAAAATCGCGAAGGGCTACTCGAGTTTTCGTTAGCCTCCTTCATATGTTACTTCTTAAATTTAAGAATAATATCAAATCTCACATATTTTTGATTTGGTTTTCATAGGTCCTTCCCCAATTACATGGACTGTCAGTGATATAGCTAAGGCCGGCTGCTTATTAAGTTGCCCTCCTCTTAAGACGAATTTTGAAGATGAGCAGGAAATGAGAAGAGTCTATACTTTGATTTACGATGTTTTTAGATGTAAGTTACTGTTTTGGACTTGAAATCTAATAAAGTATTCAGTTTTTTGTCGAGGTTATATGCGATGGTGCAAGGAAGCCAATTATAAATAGATTGAGGTACAATTTTCGGGAGAAATAGGAGAAATTTAAATTCAACTTCAACATAACTCATTTTTATTCAGAAAAGAAATTTATAAAATAATTGATAATGGTAAAAAGCCTTACAGAAGATATGAATCAAACACAGCAAAATTTATCGAGTCCTTTCTACCCAGATATGAATCTCATTTTTTCCTGTTGGTTGAGTATTTCAAATTCATAACTTTGAAGTATTTTCGTATCACATCCTTTCATCGTCTATATTTGCAAAAACTGGCAGTGTCAATTTTTCTTACGAACCATAATATTTGTTTGGATGATAGCCAGATAAGATTTGAAGTTAGATGTGGATAGAATTTTCTTTGAGTGAAATTTTGATATTAATTTTGAGGAATGTGTGGAAGTAAAAGCTACATATGATGGCTATATGAACTTATTAATTTCCGTTTGTTTTCAAAAATAAGTTGCGTTATGATAGGAAGCGACTCTTCGAGTTATACACTGCAACTGACGTGAGGCTCCGATTCCTCAGTCGTCGCTGAGTTACAAGTGAAAAAGACCGATATTTCCATCAATCTTGAGCTGCGATATGTGGTTCGTTTTCCACAAGCCAACAAATACGGTATTGATGGCATTTTTATCTGGGTTAGTGCAATGAACACGGTGAACACTGTATGAATGTCAGTGCCTTGTGACAATATTGGAGGAAATTCGTCGAAAATTGAAGGTAGTCATAAAATCAAATCGGTTTGTTACTGCAAGTTGACCGAGCTAATCAAGTGAATCAGAAAATAAGAAGGTTAACTATTAGTTTACATAGATCTCAGTTTAGTTTGTAGATAATTGTAACCAACCAGCTATGTGCTCGGTTAGCCCCAAAAATGTTGAGCAAAGCTACAAAATGAAGAAGAAGAACGATGAGGGAAACATTTCCTCATCAACTGTAGTTATAGGACACAAGACACGGGCCCAGTACCACAATCTAGAGACCTGAGAACAATCAAATACATGCACACGCTCTTACATACAAACAAATAAAAGATTGTAATCAGCAAAAATGAATGGTTACGGATTTTTGAGACAAAAAAGATGCAATTTTTTTTTTAATTCACGGAATAAAGAACAACAATAGCACATATAGAGTCGTTTACTGTGAGGTCTTACATTGTCTCCGAAGAAGGATACAAAATGGTTGTAATCCAAGACAATGCACGACCGCATAGTACCAAAGAACCTATCCAAACATTTTACCGTACGATTTTGATCTAGCAGTAAGAGATTATTACCTCTTTTGAGAAAAGGACTACGTTTGGCTACCAATAAAGAGTTTCAAGTCAATGTAAGGATCTACCTCACTAGTGGCAGACATCTTAGCAAAGTGGTCTTACCATGAGTTAATCAATTTTTAAATTAGCTTTGTGAAAAAATAAGTATGACGGTACAAATATTTTGGTGATAAACCAGTTCCTAAAACTTTTTACTAGTTACGGTTAGTTATAACTGATATTCAATAAATTATTTTCCATGAAAATAATCTTTTAAGATTGGGAACCTATCATCAGCATAGATTGAACAGTTGAAGACTTTTAACACGAAATGTCACCCTACCTTATAATGAATTTTATGTTCCAGATAAAAACGTTTTAACTCAAGCACTGAATGACGTGACTTTTTTTCAAACTTTCCCTAAGGTAAGAAATTTCTTATTATGTGATGCGTGACAAATATATGTAATTGGACTAATCTAAAGTAAAACCATAGGGACCTGTGTTATTTGTTTACCTTGCCAACACGTTATTTCTTTCCAGTACAGACTATACATTTTTACGCGTTTCATTGTTATTTAGAGTATTAAACTATTATGTTTTTATAATATTAAATAACGATATCCCTTGCACACCTCTAGAACCAAATAATCAACAGAACGGAGCTCAAGGTTACCATTCTACAGGGTGTTTTATAAACAGGTGATCCCGTCTCTAGGATAGATAGAAAATAGAGAAATATTTAGGATATACATATTTTTTACGATTTTGCCACAACTACTGGTAACATTATATTGAAATTTTATACGAATATGTATGATACATCCAATGCATTTGCTTTTATGTCTGACTCTCATAGAGGGCGATAGTTACACGGTTCATACCAAGTAGTTTTGAACAACTTTTTCAATATTAGATATATTAAGCAAAATTTCAAGTCCACTTAAACATCATTCCATTTTACACCAAAAAGGTGTAAAACTCGATACTGTGTACAATTTTCGGAATATATTGATTTGAAAAATATGAAGTAATAACCGATGCTGGTATAAAGTATTGTAAAGCTGAGAATTATTATTATTATTATTATTAATCAGTGAGCATTATGTGAATTGAAAATTTGTTGTTGTGTAAATGATACCCCTTCTATAAAACGGATACATTAAAAAATAAGGGCTTTCGTTTCTTGTAACGTTTCACAGAAATCCTATTTAAGTATGGGCACTAAGCTATTGTATTGAGGTTCTGGGACTCAAAAATCAAATTGTGAATTGAATAGACTGATGTTGTTAACCTTAGGCGAATGTTTAGGAAACTCTAGTGCAGAAAAGTTTCATTCAGTGCCATTGAACGACGTTGTCGACAAACTGGGAATGTAAGACCTGAAAAAATAAATTCTGGTTTGCCAAGAACAACCATTATTAAAGAAAATTCGATTCCAAATTTAGTTGATCAAAATATACCTAGCAACTAGCGTAAGGAATGCGGCAAGACAAACAAATACTTGGAGGATACTTAAAGCGCAACAGCTAGATCCTTATCATTACAGACAAGTTTAACACGTTGACTGTTAACTACAAAATAACTCATAATTAACCTCCCCGAGGAGATTTGTTTTACATAATTCAACTAAGGAATTGTTGAACTGTTTAAAAAAACCCTTCATTTTCTATACTTTTCAGTGATAATATTCGTATTCAAATTAGTATTTTTAATGATATAATATGATTAAATGAAATTGTGAAAATTTCCTTGGCATTCAACGTGTTTAGAGTTTTTGCCAGACGATCTACCGGTTAGAATGGATATTTGTCAAACATTACAATAAAGGACAGCCTTCAATCCAAATTTTTCAAAATTTATTCATTTTATTCAATTCACATAATGCTTACTAATTAATAATTGCTAACTTTATCAATACTTTAAACCAGCATCAGTTGACTTAGTTCATAATTTTCAAATTATTCCGAAAAAGGTCAACAGTATCGAGTTATATCAAGAGTACCTTTTTGGTGTAAAATTAAATGAAGTTTAAGTTCACTTGAAATTTGACTTAATAAATCTAATATTAAAAAAGTTATATTCAATACTATTTGATAGGATCAGTGTAACTAGTGCCCTCTATAAGAGTCAGACATCCAAACCAATTCATTGGTTTGTATGACAGCTTCCTAAACATATTCGTATAAAGTTTTGGTACAATGTTGAAAGTAGTTGCGGCAAAATCGTAAAAAATGTTTGTTTCACAATGAAATTTATCTTTAATAGGGATGGCGCAACGAAAATTTTTCACCAAGCAAACACCAAATATTTTTTAGTTTTCTATTTATCCTAGAGACGGGATCACCTTTTTTGTAACACCCTGTACAATGATAGGCTTGAGCTCCGTTCTGTTGATTATTTGGTCTTATTCTGACAGTAATAGTAATTTATGCAATAAGTGCATAAAAAGGCACTTTTATCTCGCAATTCAATGAGTGATAAAAGGATACTTAATGCACATGTTGCATATATTTTTTTTCTACGGCCCTATACAAAACAATAAGATTTAAATAGAAATGTGGGATATTTTCATTTGGGCCATTCTTCGGAAAATTGGATTGAGGTAATTGTAGACAACGATATTGAGAAAAACTAACAACTAAATGATAAAATATTTTTCTTCCACTTCGCAATGTGAATATTGAAAATGAAATAGTTGGGTTGACTTATGTGAATTTTCGATCCAGCCACGCTAGTGTTTGTTTTATTACCAGATAAATCTTCATTTAATCGTTTTATCATACTAGCGGTTTGCGAGCGCGCAACGAATGCGTTGCGAACAAACCGCGGATTTGTCGCGAGGACGTCGCGGACGCGTGGAAGAAATTCAACGTTTTCGTCGCGTGTTGGTTTTGTTACTTTGAAGACGCCGGAGACGAAAACGAAAGCATCGACGAATTTGGGAAGATTGATTATTAATCGAATGGAAGAGTGCGGCTGCTTTATGTTATTTTGCAAACTAATAAAAAATAATCCAAAAAATTTTTGTACCTGCGAATGTCAAGACCTACATTTTATGAGTTGTTGCATCTGATACAAACTGACTTAAGACATGAAGTGACAACTCAAAAAGGCTCTTAATTACTAAAAGGTATGTTCCTAACACTAAATAAGTACACAGGAGATGCTTAAGTTGATTATACTTCGTTAATATTATTAATCGGTTAATTATAAGTTATCCACTAATTATCAATATAACGGTGGTTTTACAATAGCAAATATTTGACAATAAAAAGTAGTAAGTTCCAGGATTTAGGAAATTACTATTCAGAAAAAAAAATCATTATAAATTATATCTTCAGCCCTACAGTTCTCGTCATAAACACTTTGTGAAGAATTAATTGGCTGCAATTAATTATTCCGGGGCGGTTCTGGACTTATAAAATATCCTGGATAGTGTGGAGCATAGTTGTTAGACATATGCTAGTAATTTTCTCAAAACTCCCATGATCTCCATTTTTGGCATCCATTTTATAGTCTGGAAGAATTGATTTTAAATCTTTAACCAGGGACAACGCAAAGTTGTATTCGGGTTAACTTTCGACACTTATAAATAACTATGTATCAATATCCGATTCTCCCAATGATGCCATGTTATATGAGTGAACACCTATGTCCTCTCACATTCATGTCTCGTTACGGACTGAAATGGGGCAGAGCGTACGGGTTGGTGTTTGTAAGCGACAGTACAAAATGGCTTCCACGCTGCTATTTACAGCAATCTCGTTGCGCGTCCATAACTAATTCGCTGCGAGTGCGCGGCATGATCGTGGCGCGCCCGCTTCGCTTTGAAGACGCTCGCAATCCGCTAGTATGATAAGTGGTGAATATTCGTAATTGTCAAATTGGTCTCTTGATTCTTTTATGATGTAAAAGGTTGGTTTGAAAAATTGCTGTTATTAATTCTTTGTAAAATTCGTGTGGCACAATTTATTTTTGTGTTGAGAGAATCGTTCACATACTCTTCAGCAACAACTGGAAGCTATGCCGAAGTACATCTAAACGTATGACCTGTATATTCTCCTGCATGAGGTAATCTTAAATATTGGGCAATTAACGATGGAATTTTCTATAAAAGTGTTTATACCAATAATTTGTTTTGTACATTTCCCATTTCTTTATGATAGGAAGAAGTTGTTGCTGAATGCTTTTTCGGTCTCATATTAACATATTTTTGATATAAATGTATTAAATTCATGTTTCTAAGTGTAAAACGCCGACTTGTGTGCTTTTTGAATCAAAAATCGTGAGGAGTAGAAACTCCTCTTTTTTTTCAATGTCATTAATTTTAATTTTCTAAAACTCTTCGACAACCTCGAGCTATTACCAGTATCAATGTTATCTAAGAATCAATAAATGAAGTAACAAAAAACTAATTAAATATTTTAAACATTAAATATTTGCCGTCTGGAGCTTTCAATAAAAACTTGTTTATTTCCTATCTTGAGAATGTATTAGATTTTTTATGTACCCAACCAATTTTGGTTTCAGAAATGCTATTAATTTCGAATATTTACTTAAATCTACA
Source organism: Diorhabda elongata (assembly GCA_026230145.1). Lineage (NCBI taxonomy): Eukaryota > Metazoa > Arthropoda > Insecta > Coleoptera > Chrysomelidae > Diorhabda > Diorhabda elongata. The sequence goes on from CM047928.1 coordinate 8,169,600, forward strand.
TTATTATCTATAATTAGGTTGCTTTCAGTTTAGAATAGCTGGACCATAGTTTAGAGGATTTCAATTATTTAGACATTTCTTCAAAATAAGCTAATAGCAGGCGTTCTATGAAGTTGTGATTATTATTCTGGTTCCGCCATTTCATAAAAGTGTTATATTGTTTTAGATAGTTTTCTCGGAATTTTCACTTTCCATCTTAACTATAATGATAACAAAAAGAACACAAAATTCCTTCTTTTGAACTTTAGCGAAGACGTATTGCTTTTCAAAAACCAGTATTTAATGACATCTTGATATTCAATTTATTTTATATTCACAAAAATCTTCACCACGACTAACAATTGTCAAACATTAAGTAAACATTTGAAATCTCTGAACGCATGCGTAAATATATTTATTGATAAGTACTGACGTCTTCAGGTTAGGTCGGAAACTTTTAAGAAAACTCTTAAGTGTGAGGCTGAACAATAAAATATTATCTTCTTTCTACCTTAATTCTTTTGAAATTTATTTTACCTTAGTTTATAACATAATATCTAAGTTCTCGGTAATAAAGCACATCGGTAGCGTAAAGAGCGATACTAATAAATATGTAAATAACTGTTATATACAGGGTTTGTTATTATGGTATAAGGTACACTAATTTTTACGTTTTCTTCGTATAGCTTTTGGTAAAAAAAAATTTTGAATTTCAGTCTGCAAAATGTTTCAAAAAGTTATTTTCATTTTATAAATTAGCTTTCATTTTTCGTCTATTTGAAATGCAAACATCTATCAAACTTTTGATTGATAATTTTTATACTTGAAAATAAAAAAATTTACGACTGCTTTTGTGGCTCCAAAATAAACGACCTTGTTCGAAATTTCTCACGGAAAACATCGCATGATTAAATTGATGGGATCGTTTATAGTTTCTGTCAAATTTAACGAGCAAAAGGCAAATAGTGCACTTTGAGGTGTTGGTATAAATACATTGAGTGCACGAATACATCTTAAAAGGTATTAAAAGTTATACAAGGAATAAAAAAGACGGTTATTTTACCCAGTTCAACAGAGATTTTAGATCTCGCGATTTTTTAACTGTTCCTGGTTAATTTTCAGTCCGGATTAACTCAGATTTTGTCTATTTTTGAGATATATGATGATTAATTTGGTATATTTCACTATTATTCGTACAAAACTTTGATTTGCCTTGACATTTCAACAATACTAATTTTTTTGTTATATATCGTTCTTTCTAATCCAAAGAAAAAAATTAAAATGGACCAGAAATAACAGGAAGTGGGATTCATTGGAGTGATGAGTATTGCTTTTAAGCCCGTATGAATGGTACTTGGAGTAGTTATCCATTAAAGATTCTCTGAAACTAAATTTCCTGCACCGTTATGGTGTAGAGTTCGATGCCGGCCAAAGATGTCGAGTGGTTATACTTCGTACACAATATTATCGATACCAATAAATGTGTAACAATTTTTAAGAAATATTTGTTACCGACGATGGAGGCAACTTTGAACTCACTAGAAGCTGCTCGTTAATAAGGACAATAATATTGCATTGTTAGGATGGGACTGAGACTCTGACGTATTGCCCATGGCATAAAGTAGAAAAGGATATACGCGCATTTCCTATAAGATGAGTAAAACAATTAAAAACCAGGCTTCAAGACATACATTCACGACACAAGATTGTCAAAAATTTTCAAATTAAATGTCAAAAAAAATCCTCACAGTTTTCGAAGTTAAAAGTGATGTAACGAAATGGTAACGTTTAGCTAATATCTGTGATCGCCAGAAATCTATTGATATATCAAGTTGGAATTTCTGGAACCATTGCTGATATTCATACTGAACACACTGTTTACACTACCACTACACTAATACTCATATTTACCCTGTCTGAATCGCGATTCGATAGCCAAGTTATCATCTTCACAGTCTGAAGGTAAACTAAAAAGTTTTAGTTTCTGAAGACGATAACTTGATTATCGAAATGCGTGTCGGACAGTGTAATTGTGAATGTTTGTTTTCGTATTGGGAATGTGGCAAAATTACACACCAAAGTGTACTAACTTTAATATATTGCAAGCATTTGAATACCTGAATGATAATGTTGAATTATATATGTACATAGAATTAATTATAGAGATGAAGAAATCGATATTAAATTTTGAGAATAACAATTATATATAACCTATAAGTTTATGTTGAATCATACACTTTCAATTATTTTAACATCATAATTATATAAATAAAGAAGAAATCACGAGAGAGTAATCTCTGTGTGTTGTGGAAAATAGACATCGCGAGAAAAAGATATAATTGAAAAAAGTGACAAACATTGGAAAAAACTATAAAAACCGAAAAGATTTAGTTACAAGTATTAGTTGTAATCGGAAAACCAAAGTTGAATAAAAAAAGATAAAATAAAACTAGAGTGTACAAGTAGTGTTCAGAGAACTAACCGGGAAATTCCAAACTTAATGATTAAAGGAATTTAAATGTCTAATTGAAATAAAAGAAATACAATGAAGAAATTCTACAAGTGTGCGAGGACCCGAAGTTTGTACGAGGTGTCAATGCCAAATGGATTAATAAATGCAAAGTGGTTTCAACTATCAACGTAAATAGATATTGATAGGACAAATTATTTTTCTATTTTAATTTACAAATTGTTAACTAAAGTAAACAATTTCTATAATCGAAGTAATATTCGCATTAACGACAATTTGCAACAATTCTTTTAATATTTGATATAAATCATTATTTCGAATTAACATAACTATTTGGGATCATCAATCAAAATTCGATTATCAAATTGTTCAGATTATTGTAAAGACTCACGGAGAGAAAGAGTGTTTATCAAACATTTCAAGTATCGCTACTTTGTTAATAAATACTAAGTACCTAAATATTTGGAATGCAGGAAAGTTATTGTTACTAATTTTTTTTCAGCAAGCTTAGAATTATAGTTTGTAATTGTTGGCAAAACGATTGTTACAAAATGAAAAATATTTTTGAACATGATTTCTTCTATAAACTTTTATTTTTTTAAATTTATAGAGGCGTGTCATTTGAAACGTATCATTTTTGTTTAATATTAGAACTAACAATAAAAATTTAATTGGTTGATATATTTCCAGCTATCAGAAAATGTACAGGTAGTGTGGTTACTTCTTTACGATCTTTATCATCGTTCATTTAACAAACGGGAAACCCAACTAGCCGCACTAGCTCATCAACTATTCGATGCGTACGGCTTAAGTTTTGCCGAAAACGCTTTATGGACGCAAAGAATTAAATTAGCAGCTGCTATAGCCAGATTAAGGATAAAAAATTCGGCACTAACTCTAGGTGAATTACTACCACCTCATCTTAAAGACGAAAAAGTTACCGAACAAGCTCAAAATAATCCAGTTACATGCTGGATAAATATATATAAAACAAGGTACAGTATGAGAAATATCATTTTCCATTATTTACAATTCACATTATGACTATATATATATTTGGACCAGATTGTTTTGACAAGGGATCTCTATTTTCTTCTATTTTTGGCTATCTCTGTAATCTCTTCCTATGTTAAGTTTATCTGTTGTAATTTTATCCTGATAGTTCTTCTCTATGTTCATACAGGTCTGCCTCTTTTCCTTTTTCCTGTTGGTTTATAATTAAACGATTGTCTGGTTGTTTGTTACTGGTTAGGTTAGGCCATAGTATATGACCTATCCATCTCCATTTTTACTTCGAACTCGTTACGTCCTTTTTTTCTTCTTCCCATATGTTTCAAAGGTGTTCATTAGGTATCCTACTTGGCTAAGCAATTTTACAGACAACTGGTAGGCACCTACTAATAAACGTTCGATTTTTTTAACATCTTTCGATTATACGTCCAAGTTTCGCCCCCATACGAGTGAACAGATTCTAAATTGTTCTGGATTAGCCTATTAGTCTAACTAATTCATACCATCTCTTCGAACTAGAAAACAACATAACGTCTTAAATAGTTTTTCTCTTCTACATTTACGATGTTACTTAATCAGTTATTAAAATGAAATCCGTGTTCACAAACGAGCATAAACATTCTATACATTTTGTATAAATAGAAACCATTGTCCAATGTCCATTTGGTTCACAAATTTCGAAGTTTATGAAGCTATCGAAAAAAATCCCATTGTCAATTCCTTCTAAAAGCCTTAAGTGGTTCTATCAGCATAAGGTAAATCATTTTATCTCCACTCGTAGGTGCTGCAGATTTTCTATATTTCCATATCCTTGTACAAACAGGTCCGCAAACACACACGCTATTTAAAATCATCTCAAACCAAGCCCGTCTTTTGAATCAAATACTTTATTAGGGCCTACCAAATCAACTCAATCCAATATAAAAATCTTCTGAAGATTAGGGAATGGCTACAAATACAGAAGCAGAAATGTCGTAAACGTGGTTCGATTCATAAACCTGTAACGTTTATTCATAAATTCATTGATTTTACTATTGAAATTTATTGCAGGGACACCAAAGCATTGTGTGAGGAAATCGAAAAGTACTTTAACATAAAAATGATTTCGGATATCAGCAGATTGAATCAAAACAATTTCAAATGGGATCGACACTGTCCTCACATAATAGTTTTTCATTCATCAATAAGAACTTTGTTAGCTAAAAGTAATTTTGTCAAAAATCATATTCTCATTGTACAAGTAAGTTTAAAATATGTTTATTATATTATATTCCTATACTAAACTTGTGTTCCCATTATTTATTTAAAAACTATTTTAGGACAAATCATTTTGTTTGGGTCCAGCTACATTTAAAAAGTTAGTTACCGACCTAGAATTAACAGGTTGTGTGATACAAACACATATAAATTCTCCTCGAACGACAGCGTACTTAGCGTCTTTGTTAGCACAAAATGAAAAAATTAAGAAGTTGTTAGCTTTCAGTGCAGGTAGAAGGTAAATCAATTTTTGCAGTTCGATTATTATTTATTAAGTAGCCAAATCCAAATAAGTGTATGAAAACAGTAATCCATTTATTTTTATTTAAATATCATGTAGTAACATGCTCAATTATGAATATTTAAAAAGAAAAAATTTCGTAAGAACGAAAATACGCCAGGAATTTCAAACAATTTTGGATTACTTCATGAATAATAGTGTAAGTTTTGCTTTTTAACACAAACATTTTGATTAAACGTGGCTTTATCTCCAAATAGAACATAGTCGAAAAATCTTTCTATAGATTAACTTTTCGTAAAGCCCTCCTCCAAAATCTTTTTTTAAAAATAACATTAGGTACGAGGATATATTCAAAAATTCTTAGCCTACCTACTATAGGACCAAATAAAATTTCAATGTTAAAATATTTTATTACTCAACATATTCTCCTCTTAATTGCAACGTCTCTAGACCTTTCAAAAAAATATTTCTTCTTGCTCTGCAAACCAGACCTCCAAAGCTTTTATTACCTCCTCGTTGGAAGAAAATTCACGACGTTTTAAATTTTTTTTTCAGTTGAGGAAAGAAATGATAGCCAGACCGAGTCAAATCTGGTAAATAAGAGGGGTTTTCTAGTAATTCAAACCCTAAATCACGATTTTTTTGCATGGCAACATGAGATTTGTGTGCAGCGGCGTTGTTCTGCAAAAACAAAACAACTTTGGGTAGCTTTCCGCGCCTTTTCTCTTTATTTTTTTTTTCCGTAGAGTGGTCAGTAATGTCGAATAGTAATCTCCAGTTATTGTTCCACCCTTATCCAAAAAATCGATTATGATTACTCCATGGCAATACCAAAAAACTGAAGCAAGAATTTTTCCAGCAGATTTTTGGACACGAAACTTCTTAGGTCTTGGAGAACCAGAGTGTCGCCATTTCATCGATTGTTGCTTTGTTTCTGAATAGTAGAAATGTACCCAAGACTCATCCATTGTAACAATTCGGTTTAAGGAGTCTACATCGTTTTCAAATCGAGCACAGATCGAACGCGATGCTTCTACCCTTGCACGCTTTTGGTCAACATTCAAACATTTGGGGATCCATTTTACAGCAATTTTTCTCATGTCCAAATTGACGTAAACTATATGATGAACGCGTTCGTATGAAATATTCAGTGCTTCAGATATCCGTTTTAGCCCAATTCGACGGTTTGATAAAATCATGTCATGAACTGCATCGATATTTTCGGGGACTGACACAGAAACTAGACTGCCCGATCTTCAATGGAAAATTTACTTCTTTTGAAGCTTGCAGTCCAATTTTCCACGGTTGCATACGAAGGACATTGCTCACAAAGGGTATTAAGCATATCTTCGTAAATCTGCATACCTCTTAACCCTTTTAAATACAGGTATTTGATGATGGCTCGATACTTCAATTTTTCGATTTTCACAATTTAATTTATTGGGTAACTTTGGTTTACTTTTTTGACGTCAAACTTTACATTGACACTTCTAATACGTTGTTGTTCGTTGTTATGGTAACGCAATATTTTGTTTATGTATGGAACTGGTCTAGGCTTACTAGATCTCCAAATCATCCCCTATATGTCATATAAACAGTTGAAAAATAATGTCAACGATTCTTTTATAATTGAACATTATTCAAAAGTATATTTATATTGAATTTCCTCAGTATTTTTATGTTGCTTTCCAAATATTTCAACCCTTATAAAACACACCTTCAGTGACCAAAAATTCCAAAATTGCAGTTAAATTTTTTTTGCACACATAATAGAAAAAAAAGATAAAAATATTTTTAAAATCCTTAAAATTTTTATTTAGAAAATAATAGAAAAAAAATTTTGAATAATTATATTTTATCATCACAAATATCATTCATGACAGCTGTTGCTTGATTGTACGCTCCACGTTTCTCTTTTTCCAATGTTCCAAAATTCGTGCTCCAAACTTTGAAAAAAAAAACAGTTTGTTTTTAGACTATAATTCGCTCAATTTTGTTGTAAAATTTTTAAGTGGATAAGGTGAAGTAAATAATATACTCGTGAAAACTGAATACTTTAATTAAAATTCGTAACTCGAACGTTTACAAGAAAAGCAACTCTAGTAAAAATACGATACACTTTTTAGACCTCTTTAAACAAGGACAGAGCGTCATTCTTGTCGTTAGCAAAACATACACATAAACGAAAAACTAAACAGTAGATATAAAAACGGTCAGCAAACGTATCGATTACAAAAAACTCGTATTTCAGCCTAAATGCAGACACGGCTAGTCAGTGATGCTTTTAAACACTTCAATAAATTTTTGAGCTAAAAACTTTTTTAAACAAGCATTTTATAGGGGATTTCAAGCACATAAACGTCATATCAATTAAAACCACCGGTTTTGTAAATAATATAGCTTAAAGAAGTTGCATCAGCCATATTTGGTACGCACATGCAAACTGTGAACTAATGTATCTCCTTCAATTTCTATGATACATAGATTAAAAAAAGCTCAAAATTTTTGGCAAGAGAAACCTTACAATTGATATTTGAAACATTTTCTCATAACATAAAAAGTCTTTTTAGGAAAAACTCCTTTTTTTCAAGATTACGTAAAATGCAGTGTTTAATTTGAACAATTATTTTTTTCTAAAATAAGCATTCAAAACCGATCAAATCACATGGATCATATCAATAGTACATAAATAAAGATTATTGCGAGTGGATTACGATTAATTCCAAATGGGTGGTAAAGGCTAGGGTATAATTAGTACATTTTTTCAATAAAGAAAAAATCAGTCAACTCTTATGCAAAAGACTTTTGACAATGCTCATTTTAAAGGTTTTTCTATATGCTTTGAAAAAGATCTCTTGAGTTTTTCCAAAAATTTTTTCAATTTATTTGAGGTTAAAGGTTCTTAATTTCGGGGTTCCCCAAAAATAGCTATCCTTCAACGAGCAATAACTCAGTTATTACTGAATTTACAAAGGATATTAAAAAACGTATCTCTTTATTTCTATAATAACTACATTTTTTATTTGATGATTTCGCTGATAACATGGAAACTTTTTAACTTATTCATGAAAAACGGTGAAAAATATATGGTTTTTCAATGAAAATTGAGCAGTGCAATCGTTAATAACTCTAAAAGTACCAACTTTAGAAAAAAACTTTGTGGAATAAAAATTGCTTACACTTTTCAACCTTTCAACACTTTCCATTGATCGAAGCAGTGCCGTTTTTTACTTTACCGCTTCCATCGACTCAAATCAGGTCCCTTTAAAAACAGATTTTACCTTCGGAAACAAAAAAAGTCGCACTGTGCGAAATCTAGTGAGTACGGCGGGTGTTCGAGCACTGGAGTGCGCGTACTGGTCAAATACTGTTTCACAGATAGCGCGTTATGAGCAAGTGCGTTGTCCTGGTGCAAAATCTACGAGTTATTCTTCCACAACTCGGGCCGTTTTTTACGAAATCGTTCCCGCAGTGTTGCCAAAACTGACAAATAGTAAGTCTCGTTGACAGTCTGACTCCCATTCAGTCATCACGATACCGTTAATGTCGAAAAAAACTATCAACATTGACTCAAATTTTGATTTACTCTCTCGGCCCTCACTAAAGCGTTTACGCCACTCAAAAACATGCGCACGAGATAGTAAAAATTGTTTATAAATCTAAAATTAGTAAATGTTGTCTCTATTATTTCAATTTTGTAAATATTCTATAATATAGTTATAACAGTCGCTCAGCTTAATTATTATTAAAAATTAATAAAACAGTTTTATTATTTGTTTTCCAAAAAAGCTCTCATTTTATCTTATTGTTCGTCGATTTTAAACTATTTTTATTCTGTGTAACTTTATTAACGTCTAACAAACAAAAAATGAAATTTGTCAACTTTATCATCAAGACATAAAAACATTTTATAATTGAATCGGACGTAGCGGAAGAAATAAAATTATTTTTAATATTTTAATATTATCACCAGTTTTGTTTATACATACATAGTTCTGGTTACCTTTCATTCTGTTTAAATCTGCACACAAATGAATTTTTTTATTTTAGAAAAGAAGAATATGAAAATTATTTCAATCAATTGGGTATGTCAAATATCAAATTATTTTCTGACAGACTCATTGATACTCCACCCGATGCAACATATATGGAAGAGGTAGTTGCTGTTTTCGCTACTCCTCCGAATAGTTACACAGCTGTTGTTGATCCTATAGATTTGGTAATTATTATCAATAAAATATTATATTTATTGAATATGAAGTAACAATACAATAATAAATTAAATAATTTCTATGATTGAGGTTATTGCATATATTTAGTTTACTTCATCTCTTGAGAACCTCAAAAATTATGAAGATTGAGAAGGAATTAGGCGGTTGTCCTGAGAAATTATTGGATACGACTTTTTTGTATCGTCCTGCATAAACCACATTTTTCTTCTCACATCTAATGATATATTTTCCTAAATATCACTGAAAGTGTTTGGTTTTGCAGATGAATCGGCTTGGGTTTAGATATTCTTTAATTAGTTTTTCGGTTTTCTAGGTTTTGACCCGACAAAATAAATATAATTTCATATATTCTCGACTTATATGATCCACCAATAGGTCATATTCGTCATGATAATAAAAAATGTTTTATTCATAACTAATAATTTTTTATCCAAAATTGTCAGTCATATTGAAAGTGACCAGGAAGAATTATAAATTTTACTCAAATTGTATAGGTTTTCATCTCTTTTTCTTGAATTTCGCTATGTTTATTTTGCTGATTATTTAATCCGTTATTTAAAAATTGCGATGTATGTCCTATATCATCACAAGAAAATTCATATATAAAATTGCTTCTCTTATTCTGCATTTTAGATTATGGTCAAGAGAAATATTTCGATATGTCCTAATTCTTAACTTATTCATATTTATCAAAATAATTTGGTAATTTTTTGGAAAGTAATTGTACATATGATAATGAAAGATATAGAACATCTTAATATTTTAGGTCTATTGTGTTTCTCAATTGACTATAGTTTTTTTAAACCTCCGATCGCACCGTGCAGATGCTTTACGCAGGCAGAAGAAACCGAGCATGCGCTATAGGAGACTGAGAAGCTCTCGCACTACACACTTCGCCATTGTTGACATTTAGGCGTCAGTCGGCGTTGTGCTACAGTCACGTAAACGTCTCCGCCATTATTGATGCTCCCGCCAAATGTGAATTGCGAAATGAGATTCATTTTCTACAGGCCAGAGACTATAGTGCTGCAGTAATCCATTGGAAAATGAGTCGTGTGTATGGAGAATACTTCATGAGTGATGGTGTTGTGCGTGAATGGTGTCGAAAGTTCAAAGAAGGCCGTAATGATGAAGGGAGCAAAGGACGAAAATCTGTCGTTTCAGGCACGAAACCATTTTTGCTTCCAGCATGTAAATTGTAATGCATTTCCCTTTAGAACATGGCCCATTCAATTTACTACTTCGTGACTATCAAACCATGTTTCATCTAAATAAATTATGCGTCTATTAGAACTTCGGTAGTCTTTTATCTGACGCAAATAATTTTGTCGCTATCGAATGATCCTTGATTTGGTTATTGCCATCCGTTTATTTAGTTTTTTTTTTGTTTAAAACCACATTCTGACAAAACTTGCCTCAATGTTCCTAAACTGGTATAATTGTATTCTGGATAATATGCTACCTTTTGCTGTATTACTTCTAATGTCGCAACCTTGTTCTCCTTATATAAACTATAAATTGTCCTACGTATAAAATCTTGAGTAGCTTTGTCAACTCATATCAGTTTTTCGGTTCTGTGAATGATCCACAGCAACCCCTTTCGTGAATACTCGATAAATGGAAAATTTATTTACTCTAATTAATTCAACAATTCTGTCCTTTTTTTAAACATTCGAATATATTTAAAATAACTTGCTGTGTTTGTATTATCTAAATCTTTATTATTAAATTCATACCTGTCTTTATTCTCACCACACTGTTCAGTTTCATTGTATTCATTCGCCCATGGTCTGAGGAACACCCATATTTCTATTTATTTAAAAAAATTTATGAATTAAATTAATCTCGCCAAGCGACGCCAATGTCTGCCAGGATCATTTCGAAGAAATTGTGTACATACAACTTCGGCCAATAGAAATGCATTTATGTTTACGATTCGATGTTTTCATTGGTAAACAGTATAGATGATGAGTCCACGTGGACTGACGGTTTGTTAGATGTTCACCGAATATTATACGGAGAGTAAACATTATTTTTCATTTCTTAATTTGGTATGAGTGCGTACGTATTTATGAAATATTGATTGATCTTCGCATAAATGTCTTCTGCAATTGATATTGGAAGAATTATACAGCGAAATTAAAAAAATATATTGATAAAAACCTCAACGCTTTTTTTTCTGTACATATGCTTAAAAACCAAATAAGATATAGTCAAATAAATCTAAATGTAATTCAGTACAGTAGGGTTTCGTAAATGAAATGGGAAGATTTGTGGTGTAGGCTTGCTGCGCGTGGAGAAGGGATAGGGAAGACAGTTTCAGGCCTGCAGGGACTCGAGTGGCTTACAATGGTGATCATCGCGGTTACGCAATTAAGGCTTATTACCAAAATGGCGAGAGTTTTGTGCAAACGCATCGGGATTTTAGACGGCATTTTAACATACCGCGTAACCAATCTGTTCCTCGATCAAACTGGATAGACGTCTAGAAAAACAGGTGGTAGCTCCAGAACGATTCAAACTCCTGAAACTATCGACAAGCAGTGTTAAGATGTCCACGTCGATCGACCGTCCGTCACGCCACACGCTTTCGAATAAGTGACAGATCTTTTATTTCCCATTAATGTAACTTGAAAAAATATCTTTTCAACAAATAAAATTATTTACGAAATCTTCCCGTTTCATTGCCGAAGGTTTTTTAATTATATACTGGTACTTTTTTAAGGTGTGTAGTCGAGGAGGAGACCTCTCCATGTTAGAAATCCTAACTGAAACTGGTGATACGAAGGAAGCCAAAGAAAGAATCGCTAAAGTATTAGACGAACAACAAAAAACATTAAGATTCGCGATGTCCAGACCTCAAATACAATTTGTACTTTATGAAACGCATTCTGAGCTGGATGCAGAAAATAAATGTATGGTTGATAAAGCGTTAAATGAAATAAATGAAATAGCTAAATTACAACACGCAGCGTTACTAGGACAAGCAAAAACTATTCTCTCGTCAGAAGTAAGTATGTTAAAAAATCTTTTCGCTAAACCACTAAACCATATATGAAAATACTATTTATTTAGATGAACCTGGAGGATAGTGGATAGTACTAGTATTACTCTTTTTCAGGACAAAGAAAATAAAGAAATTAATAATAACGAGAATACAAATGAGGAAGCTGAAGATCTGATAGAAGAAAAAGTACAAGAACCAAATGTTCTAGATAATATGCCAGAAGATGAAGGAGATGAATTTTTTTTAGACAAAATAAATGTATGTATATCTCAGTCAACTTATCATAATAATCAATATTTGTTCTATAATTTACGTTAAACCACAATAAGACCTTGTAATATTCTCCTTGTAATATGTAATATGACGGTTAAATATATCACTAAAGGCTGGTTTGGAGTGAGGTCTTTGAAATGCCATGTCAACTATAAGTATTTGCTTGGTAGGTGTGATGTATAATCGTCAGAGTTGAAATATGTTTGATTTGAAGGAGTTTCGCCACCAACCACTGCATTAAAAAAACTTTGTTTCTTCCAATAACGGTGTATGCAACACAGTGACATTGTCAATATTTTCTTTATTGAACTTTTACGTTATTAGGAAGTGATTTATATTTGGGCAATTCTCATGAAATCTCAAAATTACCTATCAATAAAATAATGGAAAAGATTTAAATTAAACCATCTTCATTTGTTCTTAAATTTGTACTATTTATCTTACTAGAAATAGAAAATATTGTGGTTCCCAAAAAAATGAGTTTTGACGTTTTAAATGTAAGGGAATCGTATTATTCATTTTTTAAATATATTTAAAATTCGACTAGGTTATATTAACTTACAAATTGTGGAAAAAAAGCAAATTGGTAATTAAAAAGTTCCACTGGGTAAAACTGTTCGAAAACCGAGTCGATTTAGTCAAAATGGGGAAATTACGGCGTGGGAATGTCAAAATAAATCATAACCTAAAAAAATCTCTCAACATAACCTTTCGTTACCTGCTAACTTTTGGTTACGATTTCTACCTCTAGAAACATACTTAACTACTCTATCAAAATTGGAATACTATAATTAACTTTTTATAATTCACTGTGATGGAATGTAATTTTAAAAAATTACAATGAAATCTTCTTCCAACAATTACTGTAACAAACTTGAAGTCAATTCGCCAGTCCGAACAAGTAACCGTGATACCAACTGTCAAAAACTAATGCGAGTATTATCAAAGTCCTCAAAAATATACCTACTTATCGACTGTTGGTAATGCTGTGAGGGAATGATTATTTTTCAAGGTACAAATATTGTGTTAACATTATACAAGTATTTAATGACTTATGATACTAAATTCACAGAAATTTTGATAGTTTGTTGAAACAAGTCATAGTTCCAAGCAGATTTTTGAAAAAATGTTTAATAAAAACATTAGACACTGTTCTAATCTGGATATTGGTAGTGAGGGAATGATTCTTCAGAGTACTGTATATTTTTTATTCCTCACAAATGTCCGTACAATCTCAAAGAACATTTTAAGCCTTAATAAAGTTCAGTTCTTTCGAAACAAAAAGGAACATCCTTCGTCGCGACGATTAGCTTTATGCTGCTAGGACAGAAGTTTCAAAATTTCGTGAGAATTACTCATTTTACACTTTCTTTTCAAACGCGTATTGACGAATTTTGACAGTTTTGTTAGATTTTATTGAAATTTAGTGAAAGAACAGTTCTCCGGGTCATTAACCCAACTGCACCTTATTTTATCAAACTTTTTACTGTAACACGGAATCTAAAGATTCCTTAGGTACTCGTACATCATCTCGAAATGTCATTTCAAATATTCCATTTTAGTTAATTACTGATAAATTATTTTTATAAAACCTATTTGTCGTCCAGTAAATATGAGTAATTAAAACAAATCTATTTAAAGCAGAATTACTGCTCTACCTCCCAGAGGCTCTCGGCACGAGTGTTGGCGAGTGGAGGCGACCATTCACACTTTCGATTTATTCAGTTGCTCTCTACGTGTACTTCAAAATGGAAGCGATTCAAGTGACTGTGTTAGTTACTTTATGTGCCTACGAATATTATAGTGCCTTGCATTTATATCACATAACTAAATAAATAAGGTGGAAGATTGCTTTCTACAAGAAGTAAAAAAACTATACTTATATTTCGTTGCTTAAGTTTCAACACCACGTAGGGGAGCAGTGGCTAAGTAAGGCGAGAGAACACGAGCGCGTTGTATTCATTTTCGCACTAGAACAAACACATAGACAACATAAGTCACGAGGAGATTGATGAGAATAAACGATTTCATCAACCATTTTACTGATAATGTAACTAATTTTCTCTGTGCCAATACAAAATAATCAAACATCAATTTTAGAGCCCATCTTGTAAATAATGGAAAGTTTCTTAAGTTGTTTTGATTAATTATTTTCCCAAAAGTTTAATAATCACTAATTGAATTGGTAACAGGTTTTTTTCAATAATTCCAAAGTGGCTTTCTCAAAATATTACGAATTTACAGTTTATTCAAGGAGAACAATTGCATAGTAAGCTTAGCATTTTCATTCACTTCAAATATACAGGGTCATTCACGGGAAACGGATGCTTTTAAAGTGGGTTGTACACGGGCGCTCATGGTGGGAGTGGCACGTGACTGGTATTTAACGTTTCCTTTGTTGATAGCATTTACATTTCAGTCATTGAGATGGAGCCGTGGACACTAGACCAACGCTTGTACGCGTATGAGAGTTTTGTGCGAATCCGTAACTGCTGTTCAGTGAGATTTCCGCCGTCAGTTTAATATCCATCGCAATGTAAGTGTCTCTCCTTGTAACACAATATTGCGATGGGTAAACAACCTTCGAACAAGTGGTTTATAATTAAAGAAAAAACCACGGAGTCCCCAACGAACTGCTAGCACTCCGGAGAACATTGATATTGTTAATGAGTGACGAAGCCCATTTTCATCTGAATGGCTTCGTCAACAAACAAAATTGCCGGTATTGGGCAGAAAAAAACCGACATCAGCTTCACGAGAGACCACTTTACAGCCCAAAGTCATATTTTTTTGAAGAAAATGACAGCCGATGGTTACATTGCAATACGTTTTTTATCCCTGAATTACGAAACCTATGAATTGATTTTCAAAATGTGATATTCCAGCAGGATGGAACCAAGCGCACACAGCGAGGGCAAAAATGGTTGTTCTCCTTGATTTGTTCCCGGGACGGATTGTTTCCAGATTCGGCGACATTCCTTGGCCCCTTCGTTCCCCCGACTTGAGTAGTTGGGATTTTTTTCTGTGGGGGTTTCTGAAATCTCGTGTGTATAACAATAAACCGCGTACTTTGGAGGACCTAAAGATCGCAATTTGTCGACACGTCACCCAGATTGATGTAGACATGCTGCAAAGAATTGAGGCCAGTTTTTGTCAAAGGCTACTACAATGTATTGCCCAAAATGCTATGATTTAACAAGTGTTTCTGAATCAATTAAACTTTTTTGAAGTAATAATTTTTTATGATTATTTTAAGAACATGCGATTCCCCTGAATGACATTTTAGTATACAGAGTCCTAAAGTTACCGCGTAACTAAGATTGAATTCTCATATCTTTTAAATTACCCCGTATAACATTAAAAAATATTCCTGTGCTGTATGTGTCGTAATTTTTATCTCAATAAAATTTCGCATCTCGTAAGATAATTGAGTAATTAGACTAATGCGTACTCTGTATGTACCATCTTTCAATTTATGAAAAACAATTCGATAAATGTTCGTTTTTAGGTCCCCGATACCGATATATTCGACAATTGTCAATTACCGATACTTTGTCCGAGTGAATCTTGCAAAGGCTTTCAGAAAGAAGTTTGCGGTTGTTTTCTCGCTCTTTTGCAAAGAAAGGTAAGTATTATAAACTAAATAAATCAAAAGTATGACTATGAATTAACATATTAATTAATTAATTAGTTAATTAATTATCCCAATGTCATCAACAACTATTTCTTGAATTGAGCCCTTTTTTTCTTCAATTTGCGTTAGTTTTTAGCTTTGAACATCTTGAGATGCGGTTACGATAAAATAAAATGTCAAAATGAAAGTTTATATTAGTTTTTATCTTATTTAGCCAAGTCATTTCAGGTTCTATCTGCGGAAAAATTCCTAGTGAGCTGAATTTTCGTATACACCTTTATTAAGGTGTTGTAAGGAAGATGTAAAAAATCGACATCCATATCGTACCGACTAAGAAAGTTAAAAAGCTCGAAAAGTCACGCAAATAACGCGCGATTTATTGCTCGGAGGTAACAGCTGTTATTATATGAATTGTTCCTAGTAGAATTATTTACAAAAAATAATGCTGCATTTTTCTGTAAAATTAACCGTTTTCGGAGTAGAGAGCTGAGAAAGCAACTATATCATGACGATGCCCTCGTTTGTTCACCACCTACGAGGTACAATGCAAGGCGCGTTTGTTTACCATGGTTTCCCTCGTAAACATAATTCATCATATTCAATAAAAGGTTTTCTTATTCAAGAATCAATAAAGTTTTATTCGAATTCAGTAAAGTAAAAAAAAATTTTTATTCAATATCGATGTCTTCAGTTTCTCTATCAGTAATAGTTACTGATCTCCATTTCCATTATTTGTTGAGCCTGCATTTAAGCATGACTGACCACGTCAATGTCCATAAACTTTTCTTAAAAATTACCAAATTGGGACAATTCGGCGTAACGTTATTTGAAGCTGTCATTGCATAGTGTCCTTGTCTACATTGCGCTATTTCACAAGATGATTAAAAATATTTCAAAAAATATTTTTCATAAAGAAAAAGGCAGAATCAGAACACGTCGAGTGGGTGGGCGAAGAGAACGTTGATATAGAAAATCTGGATATAATCAATGTGTGTATAGCTTAAGATACGCAAAAATTTATTTATTTTTAATCAGACAAAAAATGTATCAGAGCAAGTATAATCTTAACAGTCATATAATATGACATTAGATAATTTAGCTTGAAATATTTAAGTTGATTAAACATGTATAAGCAAAGCATCGTTTTTAAATAGCTTTTTTATGGTCTATATAACTCGTTTTCTTTTTCAAGAGGTTGTTACGTTTTCCTAGACAGACAGACAGGGTAGAATACGATTGTTATGGTAGCGTTACAGACAAACAGACAGACAGCACATGAAATTTTAGCGTTAAGTAATTTATGAACAGTCCCTTACAGTATCTATAATTATCTATCGATTGTTCTGAATATGGAGTACCGTATATTGCTAGTAGAAGATGTATTCTATCATTGACAATGATATCCCGAGGTCAATTTTCACGTTGGAATATTTCTACTAAATTGATTACATCGGGTCTTTTCTCAAACATCTTCATGTCTTTCAATTTTCCTCCTCCAAAAAGTTGTATCACCTCCGATCATGGCATGTAGAAATAGAATATTTTTCTAGCAATGTGGGTACTTGTTGAGACAATTAGTCGACTATATTTTCGTTACAACATTGTTTTTTCCTGGTTAAAAAGTTTAACTCTCTAGTTCAGTTGACGCAGTCTGACAAGCAGTAGCAGGTATAATGGGACGGGTCTTGCAACCATGAAATGCGGAATATCTTCTAATCCTCTATAAGTGCCAGATTCGTTCATCTTTGGAATATTGGAGCTCGACTCCCAAGTATAGCCTGAAGATTCTCGAGTCAATACAAAAGAGAGCCGTACGACTTGTAGGCGATCCAGATTTGCTCAGAAACTTGGAAACAGCTGCAGACATCCAAAGGATCAATTTATCGGGAATTATTTCTTTGGAAAGCCTTCGCTACCAAGGCACGTCTTTCCCGAGCACTAGTACATGGCATCTCCATACGGCAGGCACTGCTAGAATTACTTGAGTGTAATAGAGTTTACCCACTTGTGCATGCTTTTTACATAAAATCTGCCAGTGGGGGTCATTTGGATAAATTATACTAAATTTCACTAAGTTTCTAAACCTCTATAAGATA
Organism: Diorhabda elongata; assembly: GCA_026230145.1. Classification (NCBI taxonomy): domain Eukaryota; kingdom Metazoa; phylum Arthropoda; class Insecta; order Coleoptera; family Chrysomelidae; genus Diorhabda; species Diorhabda elongata. Next base: position 8,187,800 of record CM047928.1, read on the forward strand.
AGTACATTGAAAAGCAATACAGTTTACGCCTTGGTGTACGGTATAAAATACCGTATGTGAGTCAGTGCTTTAATCCGAAAAAAGCACATTTTTTGTAGATAATTCTACTAGGAACAATTTTTATAATAACCGCTATTGACCTCCGCGAGATATTTGCGAACAACTGGTTTTCGTGACCTTTTGACCTCTAAAAATTTTTTTCAAACCTTTGTTCAAATATTGTAAATAAAGGTATTTACAAAGATTCAGCTCACTAGGAATTTTTCCGCGGGTTTAAAATACCTAATGACTGTACTATATTAACGGGTGCGGCAGCATAACTTCCTTTTTTAAAAAGTTCGCCATTTAGTCGGTAGATGTCGTAACGGAGTGCTAGTGGTCTCGTTCGAGAGGGGGGACTATAAAGTTTTGTCCCGGCACAGTTGAGTCGCCATCATGCGTTGGAACAGTGAGGAGCGTGCGTTTGCCGTTGAGGTTTACTTTTCGAGCGGATGTTCTGTGATCGCAACCCAGCGCGCCTTTCGGAATCGCTTTAATTTAGCCCCCTTGGCCCCTGTCCCGGACCGGAAATCAATTGTTACGTGGGTCACTACGTTCAGACAAACTGCAAGTGTGACAAGACGAAGAACTGGAGTCCCTCGGCCCATTAGATCACCGGAGAACATTGAGTTAGTTAGAACTTCAGTGTTGCGATCACCACGGCGTTCTGCGCGCAAACATGCGTCTGCCCTTGGACTTTCCGATCGTTCTGTGAGGAGAATACTTCATGATGATCTTCATTTTCATCCATACAAGATGGCAATTGTGCAGGAACTTTCTGAACGTGACTTCAATTCTCGGAGGAACGCGTGTGAGGTTTTTCTGGAAGTCGTTCCTGAGGACGCAATGGTTTTTTTTAGTGATGAAGCCCATTTTCATTTGTGTGGATCCGTAAACAAACAAAACATGCGCTACTGGGCTGATACCAATCCTCGACAATTGCATCAACGGCCTTTGCATTCACCTAAAGTCACAGTGTGGTGTGCAATTTACTCACGTGGAATTATTGGTCCCTGGTTCTTTGAGGAAAATGAAGTCACAGTGACAATGAATTCGCACCGGTATGTAAACATGTTACAGGAATTTTTTTTCCCACGGCTAGATGAGTTGGACTTAGGGGACACTTGGTTCCAACAAGACGGAGCAACGGCACACACTTCAAGAACATCGATGGCTGTTTTGAGGGAACACTTCCCAGAGCGCCTTATATCAATTAGGGGCGATTTGGAGTGGCCAGCCCGCTCTCCCGATTTGATCCCTTGTGATTATTTCCTATGGGGTTTTTTGAAATCCCGTGTGTATGTGAACCGTCCAAGGACCCTACAAGATTTGAAGACGAACATCCAGGAAGAAATTGCCAACATAACGCCTGCTATGCTGGCAAGAGTCATGACAAACGCCAGAAATCGGTTTACTCAGTGTATGGAGAATGGGGGACGTCACCTAACTGATTTGATCTTCAAAACTCAGTAAAACAAAACTTTATGTATGTGCCTGTATTATAAAAAACGAATAAAAATTTTCTGATTCATACAATAAGTTTTATTAACTTTTGAAAAAAGGAAGTTATGCTGCCGCACCCTGTATATTACACGCGAAACCCATAATATGACTGAAGACTGAACTAACGGCCGGTTTCATAATATATTTAAAGGTCGCTTAACATGGTGCGAGACAACGTGCAAGAAATTTCTTGCGAGGTCAAATATATTGCATAGATGAATATTGCACATCGCGTGGCTCTTGTCATTGCATCATGATTGCAACTAACAAACATTCAATAAGCGAATTAAACAAATACCTAAAATTTGTTTGAACATTTTGTGACCGGTTTAAAAACAAAACTAAGTTAGTAAGTAACGAAGTGAAAAAGTGGTCAGTGGATCACTGTAAATAATTATATCTGCTGTTGCCTTCGTTTTGGCGCCTGATGGGTAGGTTGGTTGTTAAGCCAAAAGTAACTCGATTTCTTCCTAGAATTGCCGCTTGCACGTAATAAAAATGGCATCAAACCGATGATGTTGCAAGTGCGAGATCTTGCATGAAACAATCAGCTGAACTTCATCTGCGCATGCTTTTGATCAAGAAATATTGCGTCTTTCATTGCATTGCACGTTATATTGCATCATGTCAAGTGGCCTTTAAGAAAACTTCAAATTTAAAGTTCTCATTAAATTAAGTCGCGCTATGAAATTATGATAATAATAAATATTTAGATCATTTTAATCTCGTATTTTAGGAGATAATTCGTTTAGACGATAAATATATGATTAAAATGGCAGAAAATAGAGGACTTTTTGGTTCGAATAATAATTCTCTTAAAACCAAATCCATGAGAAGTGTGCGCCGAAAAGCGGAGAAACCTGAAAAGCATGAGGTTGTAAGGAAAAAACTGAAAGAATGTGAGGTAATAATTTTTTAGAGTCGTAATTATTAATGTTCAAATTTTTTTTACAAATTGAAATTATGATCACGGATCATAATTTTACGAAATCAATGTACTTATTACACGCCTTCGATTTTCTGTGTATGGTTTTCTAATTAATGTTAAAAGCATCACTTACCTCAAGGTATACGAGGTATGATAGAAGAAACTGAATGAATTTTTATAACAGCAGTTTCTTACGCTGCATATATTCAATGTGTTGTCAGTTTGCTACTAAAGCCGCTTTAGTGAGATTATTTTGTAGCATCTGTGGCCACACATGGATTTTGTAGAACGCATTAACATTAGCTTTTATTTGAAGTTGAAAAAAGTGCCATAGAAAATTACGAAATATGAAAATATGTGTTAAGTGATAATGTAAGGAAGCTGAAGACTGTTTAAAAGTAGAAAATTAGTCAGTTAATGACGAAGAAAGGTCGGGAAGTCCGTCGATATCAAAAACAAATGTGCATAAAGAATACAAAAACTTGTTATTCGAAATATGTAATTGACAAATAGAACAACGAGCTGAATAACATAGAAATGCGCCACGTAGCTTACGATTAGAAGCTATCCGTACAAATCTGCTTTATCTATTAGATTTCGCATAAAACGTTTGTGGTTCTTCTCAAAAATATAAAATGTGCTAAAAGGGAAACGTTTCTACATCATTCCTGTAATCAAGAACGCCACGATAAAGCAGATGAAAGCTATTTATAAAAAGACATTAATACTGGCTGTCTCAAAACGTTCCAACTATTTCAAGAGTGAGTGAGGAGCAAACAAGGCGCGATGTAGGGGCATCTCGGGGTCATTCACTAGCGCGTTCCTCAAATTTTTAGGTGCCGTTATGCCGTACACGGGAGAGCAATGCTGGTTTTGCGCGTGCTTATTTCGGGAACAATTGATCACTTATTCGATTTCGACGGTTGTATTGGTTACATTATCGACTGCGCAACATTGCGAAGCTCCAAACAATACAACAATTGAAGCTTTGATCCGGATATTCAATATCACTGGAAACAATATTGGAAATTTCATCACGGCCGTTCAAGGATAGCAAGAACGCCTGGAGAGTCAGCAGACTCTGTAAGACAACAGCCTCGACTCAGTTTCATAAAGCGTGAGTCTCAACTGGGAGTATCAAGAGCAACAATTCAAAGCATAATGCGATCTGATTACACCTAAAGGTTTATAAAATTCAGATTATACAAGCTCTACATGGAAATGATTACGTTATAAGATTAAATTTTTTTAATGCAATGCTAGAGAGATTTAACAATTTCAACAACTTGTTCTTCAGCGATGAGGCGCATTTTTATTTGGATGGATACGTAAATCAACAAAATTGTCGTTTTTGGGGAGAAAAGAATCCACAGACATAACATACACGCTCGTTGCTTAACCCAAAAGTCACCGTGTGAGTCGCTATGTAACAAACTTCATTATTGGGCCCTACTTTTATAAAGAGAACAGAGGACATGCAATGACTGTAACTTATGCACGCTACGTCGACAGAATATGCAATTTTTTCGGGCCTCAACTGCAACAATGTAAGTATTATAACCGGCTGATATGATTCCAACAAGATGGCGCCACATCGCACACCTCTAACAACTCTTTAGCTGCATTGCACGAGTTGTTTCCAGAAAAGGTGATTTCACGAAGAGGTGATATTGAATGACTGTCTTGGAGCCCTGACTTGACCCCACCTGATTTTTTCATGTGGAGTTATCTCAAGAGAATTAGGCAAATCCAAAATTTAACAGATTTAAGGAATAATATTAAAGAAAAGATCAGGAGTATTCCTCGACCACTTCTTCAAAAAGTTTTTGAAAATGTTCGCAAACGGTTTAAGGAGTGCCGTCAACGTGATGGCGGTCATTTAAACAATGTCGTGTTTTTGAATTAAAGTTTAATTTCTTATCTTTAACTCATACTAATAAATACATATAAACATAAGTATAATGCATGTTTGTTCCGACTAACGTTGTTGGAATAAAGTACATTCTTGGTTTCATCTTTTGGTCATTCCTTGTTATCTTAAAAATGAAATAAAAGATTAGTACTTAATGAACTATGAAGTCTTCTTACGTTGGAAAAAATGGTACCTTAATAAAATGTTACATGATATTACTGAAATTGTAGCTTCACAAAAAGACGAAAACTGTTTGTCGAATTTTGTCTTCTGTGTGAAAAAGTACTAACAAAGCATATTTTTTCGAAATGCGATTTGTAAAAATTTATTACACCTTTTGAGGATTTTATATGTCCATCAAATAATTCTATAGATGAATTTATTTTCTTAAGATGATAAACGCATCAGATCATGCACGATCTCCGTTTGTTATCGACGTTAGAAGGAACTTCGAATTCAAGGAAGCACAAGAAAACTGCGTGTCATACGTCAAAACAGCATTAAAATGGTTTAAGAACGATATTCCACTCTTACGAGTATAACGGGTCTTTAGCAACACCACCACCCACAGCAAAACATGAAAAAGAACGTGCAAGATCAGTGGAAAAATTAAATTCGGAAAAGTTGAAAAAAGACGAGATTGTAAATAAACCCCCAAGAAAGTCCATGCCATTAACAAAGATAAAAGTGATGTAACGCTATGGTAAAGGTCTATTAATGTTTGCGTTTGCGAAAGGTTGTTCATTTATTTATTTACAATTATTTTTATTACTGATTTTTTTTTAATTTAGTTGTAAACTAGTTTGTAATTATTGGCAAAATTGTTGATTCAATATATAACAAACATATTTACAAATCGGACTTATTTTTCTCTGTCTCTTAAAATTTTAAAAGTTTGGCACTAAACTAGTTTGTAATTATGGGAAAAATTGTTGATTGAATATAGTAGAAACATATTTACAAGTCGGACTTATTCTTCTAAAATGTCTCTTAAAAGTTTAGAAGTTTGACGATTTAACATAGACTCGTAATTGTGAGGTTGGTGTGGTGATAATTCCACTAACTTTCTGAATAGCCCTCATATTAGAATTATTGGTTTTTGTAAAAATAATTTTTACAACAATTAAAAGTATTGAATGTATAGTTTTGTAATTATATCTAGTGTTCATAAAATTATTATTAATTACTTTCAAATCGGTATTTCCAAAGTACGCCATTAGATCTTACTGATTATAACCTTAAAAATTCGCTTAGATTTGAAAGATAGTACCAGTTTGACACGTGGAATGATATGAAAGTCCCTCAAATATCATTGTTATATTAGTGTATACAGATTTGAAAATTACCCTACCTTGTGCTCCTGTCTATATATATACGCAATTCATATAGAAGGTAACGGAACCTATAAAGCACCAAACTCATAATAAATGTTTTATTTTTTCAGTTAGACCGGATAGCAACACCGACGTTCACATTTTTGCATCATGTTAAAAACAGCAACGATATTAATCCATGTCCTAAATACGTCCCTTCACCTCCAACCAGTATTTATAAAAGTTGGTGGAAAGAGACTTCTAGACACATCAATTGTGTTAGAAAAAGTTTAATCAAGCAGAAAATGGTTCCAGCGCAGAATTCGAACAAAGGCGCTTCGTCTATATCGTCTGAGAGTCAACATATTGTTGAAAAGTTTTCAAATCATTTTATCAGGTTAGTAGCAATAAAATATAATTTGAATCAGTTTTTTTCCTATTAGCTCCACCCCTGGATAGTTGCCAAATGATAATAAAAAGCCTTGAGCAGCAGAGCTCCGTCACGAAAGTCGAATTTTTCGTCGAATGAAGAATTTAACTAATACACAAACAAATCTTTCCATAAAATGAATTTCTTGGAAATGACATAAATTCTCAATCTCATTTCACAAGTTAACTCTCTCTCCCTCGAAAGAAAATTCATAATTTCAATAGACCCCGTGGTCTCGAACCCTCTTGTTCAGTTCCAATTGACAACAAAGAAAAAATTGTCATAATGACAAGAAATTTCGAAAATGGGAAGAAAAAAAATCTCGTATTATTCATTAAATAGGAGGCGGTACAGTTCAACAATTACAACGATCAAAATGATTTCGGGCGTTTTGTGCTAGAAAAACTGAAGAAGAAAACTTTGAACTTCAACATCACCCCTACTTGCATGCGAAGTTCGAACCCTCTAGTTAAACTTTTTCTGACCAAAAAATAAGAAGATATAACAAAAATGACCATAAAATGGAGAGGGGTGGAGATGGAAAGTTTCGACCTTAGACAGGAAATCATCTCGCAACTAATTGAACCTACATGTGAAATTTCATTTTTCAGTCGCTTTTCGTTTGACCTGCAGAGGTGAGTAAAGGTAAAAAACCACTTTTTTTGCACTGCGACCCCTCGAAATATTCATTTGTTTTCAACCAAACACTAATAACATCAATCCGCCGCCAAAAAAGCCATGTATGCTAATTTTGAACCAAATCGGACCCATAGCAATTGCTCGAGAGACAAAAATAATAATTGTTGCTTAAACAGATTCTTCTTCTAGTCATGCCTACCGTAATAGTCTAATTTTTCCTTGAAAAATTCGACTAATAACGTTTTTTGCAAGTGTTAATAATTTTCATACTGTTTATATATTCAAATTTCTTTTAGTAACGATTGATAAAATCAGAATTTTTGAACATTTAATAATTATTCAAATTTATTGTGAACCAAACATTTAATTACCCAAAGAAACGAAATTGTGTGTGCTTAAAGTGATAATGTACGTAGTGTGGTTAATTAGTTCTTAGCCTAACTTATTTTTCAATATATTTCTAAATCTAAATATTCTAAAAGAACAATGACACAACTGCTGAAATTAAAATTTTACAGGTGATCAAAAAGAAGAAAAAAAATTATTTGAAATACTGTGAAAATAAATCAAGGACTGACAAATGTCAATGTATAGCACATATTCTTTACTTTCATATTGACAGACTCAGAAGTGAACAATATTAATATTTAACCCTAATTTCCAATTTTTAATCAATTATGCTATTGTTCCTTCAAAATTTTTTCTTACTTTATGGTGTGGAACTGTTAACATTCTATTTCCTGTTTGTTTAAATAACATCCAAAAATACATACAACATTATCGATTCATATAATATAAAATGGTTAACTGATTAATAGGCAGAACCAGGGTATAAAGACAGTAAAACAAAAAAACATAAAAAAACACACTTTCTTTAATTTATTCTTCCAAGTAAAAGATATATTTTAAATTACCATTGCTTAACATTGAAAAATTAATATAAAATAGTAAAAAATAACATTAATAATAATTTATTAGTCCCCCTAAACAAAAAATAAAAAACACATGAGAATTTACAGAGCTTGATAAAACTTTGAAATCTTCATAGCCCTAACTTGAAGAGGTTTCCTTCTTTTTTTCGCATTTCTGATCAACGAAACATATTGATCAGGTACGTATACTGGTCCCGATTTCTTCGCCCTATTAACACATCTCTCAATAATACTGTTCACTCCTCCTCTTACGCACTCACTTCCTCAACTGGCACTTGCCGCGATGTTCTCCTGACTGGAGCCCAGGTTTTAACAATGACACAACTACGCTCTAGCGGCCAAGAGTCGAAATACAATTACGTCGTTGTTCCACTATACACGTTATGGCTTTGTGATACCATTCAGCAATAAAACTCAATTACTCAATTAAAAATATACGTCATTGTTCTTCTGGAACAGCGATATTATCTCTTTATTTCCACACACTTTTTAAAACGTCCAACTAAAGCTTCTAAGCCATATAAATATGAAGCATCTTTGCAAGCATGTTCAATTTCATCGTCGCTGTTAAATATTTGTTCCCTTAACTCAGCCTTCAGCTTTGCGAACAAAAAATAGTCGAACAGTGCCAGATCAGGGCTATATGATGAGCGTTGGATCTCTGTGAAGCCATATTCGTACACAGTAGCCTTGGAGTATTATCATAGAACAACCGCAGCGCTCGGTTGATTTTGCCGCAACTTTTCTTCCATAATATTTTGACGCATCTGTCTTAGTAATATGCCGCATGCACGGTTGTCTAAAATTAATTTAATTTAATAAATTAAAAAGTTAATCAAAAGGATACCCTAACAGTCTCAAAATATTGTAACCATAACCCTTTTGGAGCTTTTTTCGCTTTTTTTGGAATTGGCCGATGCCACTCAATCGAATCTCTTTTTGAATGTTGGATCATCGTAAAAGAAAATAGTTTCATTACGCCTTACAGTTGATCGAATTACACTTGCCTGGTCCTCGCGGCAAAGCCAACAACATTCTACTCGACGCTGCTTTGGTACTGCGTTAAGAATTTGAGGCATCCACCTCGCACTAATTTTTGTCATATTCGAATTCTCATGTAGGACACTTTGCTTTTAGGTGCCAGTCATTTAGAACAATTTCTTCCACTAATCGAATATTTTCTGGATTAGCAACCGTCACAGGGCCTTCTGCACGCGGGTATATCTTCTAATGGTTCTCGTCCCCAGCGAAACGATTTTCAATTCTTTTCTTTTTAATTTGTCTTGGTATTAATCCTTCTTTAGTCAAAAATTGAGACATTTTTCAAAACAACTTGACTGAGTGGCTGAATTGAAACAGCAAGTTAATACTTTATGTGAAGCTTGTTGAGACTTATCATCAACGTGTGCGTAAAGATTTTTACGAACGCATTCCATTTACTATATGAAGCCAAGCACTCGTGAACCGTACTTGAGCCAATAGTTACGTGACAAGCCGAGAGATTTCTACGGAAAAGGTATCCGAAAGCTTCCAAAGAGGTGGTCAAAAGTGTATGAAATGTGAGACGAAGACTATTTAGAAAAACTGTGAAAAATTTCAGCAGCAAGTAGTGGTGCCTGTGTCTAAAAGCGACCCGGGGCCCACTTGAGGAAATCAAAAAGAGATAGAACTCTTTTAAATGTACATTTTTTAATCTCTTTAAAACTGAGAACGACCTTTCTGCATCACGTCACGTCACGAGCAATCGGTGGGCTATATACACATCCGAAAAAGTTTCGATCATATCATATTTCGATCAATGAAGCATTTTCAATGGAATTAATAAATTATTTGTATTATTAATCAATTCAGGTTGAAGTTTAATAACAGGAAGGCATTTAAAAAATGATTTTACTTGCGCTTCTAACTCATCATTTACATTTTGAACTCATGGAATATAGAATTTATTATTATTTAGAGTATAACATTAGTATGTGGATTAAATTACACCAATTCATTCATTTCATTTACATTTCCAAACAATTTTTGGAAAAAAATGCATATTTTGCTCAAGATCCAATATTGCTTCTAAAATAAATAAAATTAGTAATTTTGCGGGACCCCTACGTGCTTGGGGCTTGTGCCTTCAACCCCCTGCTAGACCCTCTCTAAATCTGAAGTTGTTTGTAACTTGATATTAAAATTTTTAAATGCAAAGTTTTGGTTACATATTTGAACCACTCTCGTATCATTGAATATGTTTTTTCAATATATTTGCAAAAAGTGTCTCTTTCCATGGGATTCCATTAAGAATTATTCATGTAATTATCCAATTTCAAAACTTCACAAGTTCATATATAATCGTTTCAAAGGTAAGAGAGAGGACTTTTGTATAGCAATGTATCATCCATTTTCTTTGGGGAACAGGATTTGAATATCATCCTTGAAAAGTGGACAAAAACAAAATATTTTCATTGGATTAAAAATATCATTATTGAGTTTTAAACAAATAATGTAATCGTTTTTAACAGAAAACTTTTTTAGGGTTGACGAGATTGTGAAAAAAGTAAACACAAATCAAAAAATACCCGTTTTTCCTAAATTGAAGCTGAAACGTAGCAAGATTTTCGAGAGGCATCGAGTACCTATAACAGTGACATATCTCAATTTTCCATACAGGTGTATTTATCAAAACGAATCAAATATAAATAAGATTTCAATGCATGGAGGACTGCTAGAGAAATATTTGAATTAGTTATTAAATATAAAAACATATTTGCATTTAAATAACACAAATTTAAATACGTCGAACGTTTTAACTTAAATACAAGAAGAAATGAAGTTAAGATTTTTTTCCAAAACTACTAATGGTTTTATAACATAAAAATTAAAATCACTTAATCAACATACATATCTTGAAGGTTTAGAATTTTATTTCAGGCATAAAGATTTCGATCAATGAGTATTACAGTTTTCCAAAAAAAAAAAATAGTATGTTACGGTAATTTATGTAGACTAGTTGAAGATTACGCATCTAAATAACGAGTATATTGACCAATCAACCTTTAGTAGTAAATTTATATTAACCCTTTCGGCGGTAATGGAGGCACCATTCACTTATCGAGCTCTAGACATAATGAGCAGTTGCTCTATTCACTTTCTGATGTCTTTAATGTAGAGTATTTAGATGACAAATACATGAATGATTCCTATACTAAAGCAGTTCGGTTATTGTGTGCTATAAAAAGTACATCTAATTCTACATTATAAAGAAGTTCAAGTATATGAGCCTCATAACTGAAATTATTTGTCTAAGACTAGTCTACACGATTTTTCGTGAGTCGAGCGCATGGTGGTTCGAGCGCACATTTGCAGGTGAAAAGACAGTATCCTCATTCCCTGTATTTAACTTGAAATGTTTATTACCGTAAATAAAAAAAAAATATAAAAGAGTTAACAACAGAGTAACAGAGAGTTAATTAATGCGATTATAGTCATAGTCTCCTAACTTAACTTAACCTAACCTAACCTCGTTTTGTCTTAATGATTATTCAAAATTTCTTAAGCCGCGTCCACACTATGTCGATCGACAGCGGTCGATCGACACAGTCGACATAGTGTAGACGTGTCGATCGACTTAGTCGATCGACATTTGTCGAGTCGAATGTAACCCGAATGAAGTGCATTTTTATTTTCAGTCGAATGGAAATAATTGCCAAGTTTAGACCTATTGAGCGTGATAATAAAGTTTTAAATCATTAGTTTTGTTAAAACCTGTGTGCGCAACGGGAGAAGTGGTTCTATAATTGTGTTTTACCAAAGTTAATTGTTTTATCAAAATGAATTTCACAGAAGAACAAACATTAAATTTAAATATGGCAGTAGCAGCAGCAACAAGAGCATCTGCATCACTCATTTTGTTTCTTGTTTCACTAAAGCACAACATTCAACTACTCACAGTCGACTGATGAAATACGTCCACACAGCAGTTTATGTGTGGACGAGACGAATGTCGCCTATGTCGTTCGACATTGTCGATCGGCATAGTGTGGACGCGGCTTTATGTTTTCCCATCTCTAGGATTCACTTCGACAGATCAAATTTTCTTGTGCGCTCGTCGAACGATCTTTCGGATTCGACAGAGATAGTGTGCACTAGATGCACGAAACGTTTTCAAAATTTGCCTGTGCGCTCGATGCACGTGCGCTCCTAGTACCCCACCAGAAAGAATAGATAAAATGTTATGTTACATCTGGTTTTGAAAATCTTCATATGAACAATAGCAAAATAATTAAAAATGACAAATCTCGGTTTTATTTTTTGAGTTTTTTGAGTCAGTTTTTCTTATTACAGATCAAAAGTAACCCTCTAATATATTCTCCTACCAAAATTTTTGACATTCCTCAAACATCTGTGAATGCAAACATTCTTTCGATTTATAAGGTATTTCCTGAATTGTCATCAAGGAAACAATTTAAATATGAGTACGGGAAATGAATCTCAATTAAATATCTAAGTTTTTAATAAGTCAAGCACATCATATTTTTTATGATTTTTTTGATCTATTGCTCCAAAAAGTCCCGGTCACTAGTCATAAAATAACATCAATTCACATGTACGAGTACTCACTCTTTGGATTCCATTTGAAAATTTCTGAACAGAGCTTCATCGTTTGCAATAATTAAATTCCAATTCCAATTACCAGTAAGTTTCCAATGCATATACGAGGATTGTCTGAAAAGTTTCCGAAATCATGTCATGTCAGCACCTATCAATATAAGTTGGGAATATATTTGTGCTTGTTGCGTTGTATATTAATAATGCCGAGCAAGTTAATTCAATGTAACAGGTCGCACATTGATCAAACTTTATTTTATAAGGTATTGAAAAGAACAAAACAATTATTACACTTGGTCTATTTTTAGAGTATAAATAAAAGTTTTTGTTAATATTGATTGTACGATAAAAATAAAACTAAAGTATTTTTGAATAAATGGTTATTGATTTTACCTAAACCCTTTAATATATACAGTGAGAATGCTATATTTATAGAAATGAAAAGAATTTTTCATTGAAATCACACAACAGTTTTTACTTTTTGGACATATATATATATATATATATATATATATATATATATATATATATATAAACATTTTCTTTTTATTCTATTAACTTTTTAGCTTTTATGAATAAGCTAAATAGAAATTGTTATTCTTGTTTTGAGTTAATTTTGAAACAAAAGAGATCTAAAATCAAGAAGATTTAGAAACATAAACATATCAAAAGGTATATATATATATATATATATATATATATATATATATATATATATATATATATATATATAAATTTTACAGAAATCTTTGCCAGTTATATAATGAGCGGTTTCTTATTGGGAACGTGACAATAAAACACCAAAGTGGACTAACTTCAATATATTTTCCGAGCTTTCGAATACTTATATATCCTTCATCATAGGTCTTCCATCACCTCTGCGTACCATATTTTCCTTTGTCTTCCTTTTTTGTTCGTTCTTCCTTGTTCTATGTCATTAATTTTTTTGTTGCTCTAAACCTGGAATTCTGTATTATATACCTAGTCACTCTATTCTCTTAGATCTTGTTTTTTGCTTAATTCTGCTTCTCCAAATAGTCCTTATTTCATTATTTGCTCTCCTCAGCCATAAATCTCCCTTCTTTTTACTGCCTAGTATCCTAAGTATTTTTCTTACCCACATATTTAACTTATCTTCCTCTTGTTCCTCTTCCACGTTACGCCTCCGTAGTTCACTGTTGATCTTATTATTGTTTTGTATAGATGTAGCGTCGCCTTTCTTGAGATTTTTTGGGATCTTATTATCGCATTCAGTGCTCCCAACTGTTTACTTTCACTCGTCATCCTCGCTTCCAAATTTTCTCCGTCGTTCTTAATAACCACTACAAGATATACATAACTTTGAGCTTGTTCTAATCTCATTACCTTTTCTTTGTTCAGTTGTGTTGATAAGCTTTGCTCTTTTCCTTTGTGTACAGAATAATCTGAATATTTTCATAATATTCATTTTTATAAATGAGCTAATACAAGTTTTCAGGCTTTTATTTACCATAAGCTGTACAGAACTATAGGAAAAGATTTGGACTGGCCAAAAGCCTAATAAAAGTTGAAAATTTTGTTTCATTCTAATTCCAAGAATATCTTCTCGACAAATTCTATTGAAAATACTATTTTAGGTTCTTCCATATAGTGATGAAATCTAAGTTGTGTATTTTTAAGAGTTTAGTTTAGTTGCAACTTGCAAGGTGCAGTGTGCACTGAATCAAAGTTGTGATTATGGGAAATTTGGAAGTGGCGCGTAAAGGCCGGAAAATCGGTTCTTTAGCAGTTAATGAGAAAATATTAATATTTAATTGTTTTTAATCCTTCACGGACAAACTTGTAAGTGTTGATGACACAGTGAAATTAGTTAGTACACTTAGTGATGGGGAATCTACGAGTTATTAAAGCAGAGAAATGTGGTGAGTTTCAAATAGCACGTAAACTTCCAGGCAAACTACAATTTAAAAAAAATCATTTGTAAAAAGTCTTCGACGGAAAGTGCATATGTTCTGCTTTAAAAAAAATTCTTGTCACGGTTCGAGATGATAAGGATTACCATGAACAGAGTCGAAGCACAATATGTAAACTATTAAAAGGAATAGGTTTTCGATGGGAAAAGCGTCCGAGAAAATCTATTTTAACAAAAAGAAATGATAATGTAATATGGAAAAGGAATAGCCTAAATCAAAAAAGAAATATTAAAAAATAACATGAACTTCATGAAATTGCAGAGTTGTGGAACGAAGGTGAATGGATCTCTACCATACCATAGTGAACTAAACCCGATAAAACTGGTATGGGCACAGATAAAGGGAGAAGTTTCAAAAAAGAAATTGTTTTTAAATGAGTGATGTTTGTCGAGGCTGTATATAATGTGAAGCCTTAAAACTGGGAGGAAGGTAGTTAGTCATATGATTAAAGAAAAGAGAAAATGTGGAAGCTGGATCAATCCTCTCATTGTGAATATTGGTTTCAACAGTTCATCTTCTGATTCCATTTCTGATTTGGATTTGTAAGAAGTAGCTCTACTTAAAATCATTCTTCATGAACTTAAGGATGTTTGGAAATCAAAGTTCAAACCCTCATAACTATATAACCAGTATGATCCAGTGCTCTTCATACAATGTAACATTCTTTTAGAGAAAATTGCACTTTTTTACCTTTAGCAGGTTAGCTAGGTGAAAATATAAGTGTACACCCTATATATTCAGTATATTTATACAAATTTTCGAGGTGTAACTCGAAAAAATACTTTAACTAAAAGAAGTGATACGCCCGTGGATTACGAATGCTTCATTATTTCATTACTCTCTCATAAATAAAAATAGACTATAGAACAATTCCGCAGATTCTAAGAAGGAAGAAGATTTTATCTATTTCGTTGGAAAATGAGAAAGAAGGAAAACTGTTTTTGAAAAAAATTTGAGAAAGTGGGTTGAAATAATTTTAGAATTATATTTTATGTGTTATAATGTGTATAACACGGTAATGTTCATATTTTCAGGAGCTTTAGGTTAAACTTAAAGTTTCACCAAGTACGAGTACTATATGTCCAGTTTTTAATGAAATTTCCAGGATATACTTTAAATTATCAAGTAATTAGTATTTTGGACTTCTTTTCAACTAAATTAGAAGTCTTGTCATTTTGAACAATCTATATGCTTCTAGATTTGTGATCCAGCCATTCCTTATCAGGAGTACTGTAGTTTCCAAAAAGAAGCATCTGAGGGTAAATTATCGAATCGACGTAACGAAAGACCTTATATTGATGATACAGACCACAGTAAATTTTATGTATCTAATATGGAAAATAGTGAGAAAAAAGATGCGATGGTAATGCACAATTCATCTGGATCTAGCAAGCTACTTTCTAAACTTAATAGTGCCCATATCCGACAGTTTGTATCGCCATTTTATAGACAATTTGATATTCTACCTCCGATCATATCGCCAGTTCTTGAAGCACGCTTACCTACAGGCTATTCAAAATTTTCAACAAGATTCAAAAATATGATTGTGCAAAAAACAGGATTGAAAAGGTAAGTTAATTTCTTTTATAGACATAAACAACTAAAGTACGGTTTGAAAGAAAAGTGACTTTTCAGAGGTTGACAACTCTTTTGCTGCGGTCGTGGTGATTAGATTATTATTTTTTGAGATGTTTCTAATATCATCTGTGAAAATTTCACACAAATCTAAAAGATATATTAATGTTCATACCATATAAAGAAAACTGTTTTAGTTATTGAGTGAATATAATTTTAGCGTATGTATGTATGTATATATAAATTTGGAGTCTCGTATATACTGCGACCCAAAGGATCTATTGTGACCTCCTTTCTGGCTACGATATTAGAGAACCCACTCCTTTTAAAAAGTAAGTAGTGCAGTGCTCTAGAGTGCAACGAAATCTGCACGCCGCATTATCTACGAGGTCTAGCATCTTCAGGTGTTTGTTGAGGTGACAGTACCCCGATAGAACTCCTATTAGTTAGCTTACAGCTATTTTAGTCTACTTCGCTCCGGTGTTTTCTGGAATCTATTGTAATTTTATTTTTCTTGTCTAACTCGTCCAATTATTTCTCTAATGGTTGCTTCACTATTAGACAGGATGATGATCTGAACTAAACACATTTTCCAATTGCATAAATTTCTGCTTGAAAAATGCTTGGTGCACTACCCACTGAATGAGCGAAGACTTATTCATATTTGTTATGTTAATTCAGTATATTCACAACAATCACTTATCCCTTCCATTTTTAAATTTTTACAAGGAAAAGCACATAACAATGGTTCCCATTCCACCGCACAATTCGCACAGATTGCAGCCGTTGGATGTGTCTTTTTATGGACCCCTGAAAGATGCAAATAGGCATGAGGGCAATAGTCACATAAAAACATTTAATATCTAAAATAAATCCATAAGATGTTGCAAGTATTTAGCATAGATACAAATTGACAATATAAGTAGAGTATCTGGGTTTGGAGCCACGGGAAATCACCCATTGATCTTAAATGATAAAATTTTCAGACAGGACCGGTGATGGCACAAGTATTACAACAAATTAATGAAAATTAAGACCTGAATATCCAAAATTTTGTAGATGAAAATTTTGTGGTATGGTCATAATATCAGACAGATCTATCAAATATTGTTCAATGGTATGAATTGCTTGTAATAAAGATTTTGTTAATGAGTAAAGAAATCAGTTAACAATAATACCAACTATTGCACCATCTTATTAGCCAGGTCAAAGAAAGCGAAAGCAAAATGCTACCATATCAAATGCGATTCCTATGAAAGTTATGTTCGATGATAAAGAAGGGAAAATTTTAACGAAATGCAATAAGACTGGAAAAGATAATGGATGAAGACCGAAAAAAGTTGTCAAAGAAAAGGAAAATATATTAAAACAAAAACTTTACAAGAACATGTTACAAAAAAGTTTTTCAGAGAGAGTGGACATGAAGTAAACCTTCGCTCCGGTGCCCTGACACGAAGTATGTGACAGTGAATTTCAGAGTGAGTTTTTGCAATGAAAATGGCAAATTTACTAAATCGTGAAAAAAATAGAGCTTGTATTAATTGTTGGAGACGATTACAAAACACATAGAGATGCCGCAAATATTTTTAATAATAGACATCCACATAAAAACATTATGCATTCAACGGAGTACAAAAATTTTGAATAAATTTAAGGCTAGTGGAAGTATAGAAAATAAATTTAAGAATAAACGCCGAAAACGGGTTGCGAATGAAGACACTGAATTTTAAGGTAACGCTTTCTGTCGTAGAAGACCCAAAATGTCATTAAGAAAAAGGGATTCTGCAATCCAAACTACTTCAGTAAGTAAAGATACAGTGGTAAATATTTTGAAAGGTAATAAATATCATGCATATAAACCGTAATTTGTACACACGTTACTACCAAGGGATTACAATATTCGTTTTGAATTGTGCGCTCAGATACAAGGAAAGTTGGATGAAAACCCGTTTTTCACAAGAACTATAATATTTTCTTCAAACGTAACCGTCTCGTCACAAAATTATCGCTGCTGATCTAAAAGTAATCCAAACTTTGTGATAAAAATTCTATTTAAACGAACGTATGCTGTGTGTACAAAAATAAATTAGTTAGACCTTTTTTTTCGACGTTCCTCAAATGCCGCACAATACTTACAATTATTAGGAAATCAAGTAAGTAATTGACGACTTTCCGTATAAGAACGTATGCCAATTTGGTTCCAACAAGACGGTACTTCCATCCATAGTACATTAAACGCTAGACTATTCCTCGAAAATATGTTTAATGGGAAGGTAATTCAAAGGTATTCAGATATTCTTTGGCCTCCTAGGTCTACTGATTTGACTCCGCTTGACTTTTTTATGGGGTTACTTAAAACAGCAGGTTTATCAGCGAGGACCATTTGATGATGTAGACTATTTGGAGAGGATTGTTTCTGAAGAATTCCAAAAAATTACTCCAAATATGATACAAAAAGTAATACAAGAGTTTGACAAAAGAACAATTAACGTTTACAAAGAGATTGTGGATATATCGAAGCTGTAGGACATTGAATTAAAATTTAATTATGCATTCATTATGTATGTAAATTGCAAGGTTGTTCAAGACCTGAATTTTCGTAATAAATGGCTCTAATTGCATATTTGAATATAACTTTTAATTCAAAACAACTTTACTCCATAACATTTTTCTGAATTGTAAGAAATAAACATACTTTAAATTTTTTGACAAACCTCGTATACTGCTTTAAAAAATTAATATCTGATGGTTCCATTTTGACTTTTGGACCATGCAGAACTTTTTATTAAAAATAAGTTTTTTTCATAAAATAAAAAAAGTTTTCCAACTTAAAGTAGACAAAATGTAGACTGTAATCATCATGATAAGGTTGTAGTCAAGTAGTGAATCTCTTGAGCCTGAATTATATCGCTACTCACTTGCTAATATGTGATAATTATATTTTTAAAAAGTATATACTACTTACTTTTATAGATCCCGCTACTCAGCAAATAAAACAAGCAATAATAGATTTCAAATTCAAAGCGATGGTGACTTAAAGAAAGACAAGAGGAAACGAAATGTGTGTTCTCAAAGTACGGATAATTTTAAAAATAAAAAAATGGAATCAATTGTTGCCAGAGTATGTGTACCAACTCAAAGTGTCTTAATGAAAAGAGCAACGAAAAAAATGGTAAACTTCTTATTAGTGTAATTTTTATCGTATTTATTTACACTCCTTTTATTCGTTGGGGTAAATTAATAAGCACTATCTCTTCCGTTCTTAATTTATTTATTCACACACTATACACTATTTATAATAATTCACTTATAAATATCACTACGACTATTTAAAACTAAACTAACTGCGCTTACACAACTACTTATATATCTTAAATAGAATTCTTTAAACGTCTAGAACAAAAAAAAACAACAAATGAATAAATACACTTTCCTAGAAATCATTTAAAGGAAATACTGCTATAAAAAAAGTCCAAAAGGAAACATCAAAGGCGCGTCCGCCATTTATAAAAAGTAGATGCAAGTGGTCGCGCGAATTCGCCGAATATTACACTTCCATTATAGCTGGACAAGGCAGGCTTAAGCACCCATTTCGTGAATTTGTTCGTAACATGTTATATATGTATGTATGGATTTGGGGCCCCGTATACACTGCGACCCAAAGGATCTATTGTTCCCCCTTTCTTGCTGAGATACTGATTTAGTGTTTACAGCTGATCAATTAATGCCACTTCTTTTAAAAAGTCCAGAATGTGGAATGGTTTCAATTCTTCGTCTTCTATTTCATACGCAACCAGACGTAGTGCTCTGGAGTTCCTTAGTGTTTCACATTTCAAGAGAATGTGGATAGAGGTTTCGTCCTCTGTGTAACAAAACCTACACGCCGCATTATCTGCTAAGTCTAGCGTCTTAAGATGTTTGTGGAGGCAACAGTGCACCGATAGAACTCCTGTTAATATTCGTAGATTGTTCTTACTCAAGAGTCTTTGCCTGACTCAGCCCTTGTAGGTTGTTCAATAATTGGTTTTACTTCTATCTACCTCTTTGTTATGCTTTTTCCATTGTTCCGTAACTGATACTACAGAAGAGTTCGGATCCGATGAAGGGCTTGTCTGCTCCCGCTTTAACGAGCTTAATAACTCACTAACTAGTCTGGTTCAGATAATGTCTTCTTCAACAATTACTTGAAACGATACAGAAAAATTTATCATAAGACAATAAAAGCTGCCAAAGATATTTATTACTTATAAGAGGAGACTCGCCATGTTTCTAAAGAAATATGGTCCAATGTGAATGATCTAAGAAATAAGGTTTCTTCATCGAGCATAATCTCTCCTTCATCTTATAACCACAATAATTACTTTGTGAATGAATGCTTTGATATCTCCTTGATGCTAATGTTAACTTACACACTTTCTTCTTTGTGTCCGCAGTTTTAGCAGCATAAAAATACATTGGTGCTCTTTTTTATTAAATTAAACACCACAATTGACATCGTTGGATCTGCAAAATTTTCAGGACTTATTGTGGACAATTCCTTGAAACGGGAGGTATATATTGCCGCATTATCTAAAAAATTAAGTTCCTCCTATTTTGCTCTAAGATCAGTTTCCAAATAACTGAACCTCTTCAACAGTTTATTATGCCCTCATTGAATTGTATCTCCGATATACCCTTCGCTTATGGGATATGTGGGGTGCGACTTAATTTGAGCGAATCTTCAAACTACAAAAAGGTGCCAATCTTTGTAAATACAATTGTTCAAATGCAATTTATCACTTTTAACAGACCATTTCATTAATAGACAATTATAAAGATAATGTAATAGATATTGTATTTTCTTATTCATTGTTATACCTGAATTGTGACAGAAATTACAGAATGTATCTGTTGGATGAGGTATAAAAACAATAATATTTTCCTGAACAGTGCACAATGCTAGGTATTAGAACTGCAGCCTTTGGGTAATTTTCTAATATGCAATTTAAACACATTTATATTTTCTTCGGTATAAACAAACTTAGATATTACCAAATCCAATGTACCAACCAATAAATCATACAACTTTTGACTTATTGTGATAAGTTTAATTAAGAAATCAAAAATTCATTTCCATATTTTCAGCCAATTGACAACCAAAATCAAGAAAATATTAAAAAAGCAAGACCAAGTGCCTTAGAATGTTCCAAACGAATTTTCTTTTGCAAATTATGTCAAAAAAGAAATCCGGAAGATTAGTGATGTTATATTTTTTCAAATAAATGTTCTCTCTTATATTGTTTTCAATTCAATTTTTTTCAAATATCGCTAATGTTCAATCATTCGACGGGATGATCGTGGGAATAAGCAAAATGTAACTGCGGACCAAAAGAATAATTACAAAATTTAGAATTGAAAAAAACATTTGTTCTAATAGTCTACTTATAGTTGAACACAAGTTGAAAACGTGAAAAATGAAAATAAAGGTCTTAAAAATTGAGTAATAGCTCATTGCATTCGAAATCACCTCTAGATGTTTTTAAAGGATTTTGATGCAGGTATAAAATTGCAATGTTATAACAAAATAAGATTAAAAAAATGGTATTTAGTTTTTCGTTAATAACTCAAAAAATATCAGTATTTAAGCAATTTTGAAAAAAGCTCGTTAAAGAGGAGAAAATTTCTGATAAAAAGTCCCAACTTCCGGAATTCTATCTCCATTATTTATAATTTTAATTTGACGTTGAAAATAGGGCTCCGCGTGGCTGTTACGGCATGCGTGCACCGCCGCTTAAGATTATTGACTACACACAAATACCAAACCATAACTTCCCATACAAATTTTAGATTAACAAGAGATGTATACGCGAAAAACCATATGTAGCTATATCGTAATTTAAATGCGTTTGGGGTAATACCATTTATTACTGGTAATGTTTCGGTATATCATGACTCATTAGCATCATCATAGTTATTTATGTAACAAGTATTTAAAGTAGCTTTTTTTCCACGTAAATATTGTCAATCACATGAGTCGAAAACGGCTTTCACACTCGAATTGCATACGATATTTTATTAAAAATCAGAATTTTAATGGCAATTTTCTTCATGCACTAGTGCGTAACGTAAGTTTAATTTTTCGTTAAAAGAAACACTTTTATCGATTCCTCATAAAATATATATTTATTAATATTTTTAACATTTTATTCAAAATTAGCACAAATTAACAAAACAAGAGACGAATTCAATTAGTAACAATACTAATATTAAAGATGCACTTTGTGCAGTTATTTTTACGTTACGAAGTTAATAATAAATTTCTTTACGCACTACTGCTTAAAGTTTGTTTTTGACACACTAGTGCGTGAAGTGAAATTTTACGCACTCGAAAATGTGTTCAAGTACGTAGTTTACGCACAGTAGTAGAAAAATATAATTTATTACACTCATACTACAAACTATGCAATACTATTTTCCATTAATTTGTAAAATAAGTTGCATATGTACTAATTCCAAATATAAGCACAGACCGTGATCATAAGAGATGATAAAAAAGAAGATTTCTTGAAGCATTTTTATTAGGTTATATTAACAATCACATTGTGTTATTGTCTTGAGTTCTTTTGTTCATGTTTTTTCTGTGTTGTTACTTCTAATAAAACTCTTAATTGGAGCATAATTTTATGTCCAGAAGACAACATTGACAAGTTGAGGATGTCTATATTGATTCAAAGAACTCGCATGTAAGTACATAATTAATATTTTTGTATATAATAATGAGGAAACTATTCATTGATGTTATTTAAATTATGAAAAGATGATTACGTATTCCAGTAATGTATTAATACAACGAATCAAAGCAAATAGTATAAACAAAACATGTCGTAGTTGATACAATATGAATGTATAAAGTAGAATAAAAATTAATTTACTACTCTCCTCACCATGAAAGACTTCTGGTACATGATGATAAATATTTACTGTTAAAATTTTCAGTACACTAGTTACAGTTCTCAGTTTGTTATATGCCTTAACAGTTATTAATTTAATTGCAAAAAATTTGTTTCTGGCACACATTTTTAATGTTTATGAAACGTGTTTTGTTTTTATCTTATATTATTATATCAATATGTTTATAAATTCAATACAACACATTTTTCTTAGTAAATAGTGCTATTCCGTAATTTTTGCTTACGCAGATTCCTAAAAACATTCAAAACAAATTTGAAATAAATACTTAACCTTAAAAAGAGATCTCAAATTCTACTAATACCCAGATTACACAAATTTTGTTATTTTCCTAAATACTGAAGCCTAATTACTGAAAACCAAAACCACAGTAATTACAATTAAAAAATAATTGATATTTAAATGCATGTACCCCAAAGAAGTTCTCACTATACTTTGAAGTTACAGAAATTGTAAAGGTTGTTCTAGGTTTGCTCTACTTTGTTCCAACATGGCATAAGGCTGATAATAAAATTTTTGGGGAAAAAACTGAAAAAAACGAAATTTAAGCTTGCACCGCATTTTCTAGGTTTCGAGATTCTAGCAGTTGTTTTTTCTATATTGATCAAAAATAAAGCGTTAAGAAATTTTTTTTTAATCAGAAAACTAATTTTTGAGCAAGCACCACATTTTCGAGATTATAATAGTTGTTCTCAGTTGTTTTAAGCTTTTTCTCAATTATTCCAGGATATTGCTTTTGATAGAAATGATTTTTTAGAAATTTTAAGAAAATGGATTATATTATTTAACTAAATAAAATCACACTGCTACTTCAATTTTGAGAAAAACTTAATTTTCTTGCTTTTTCTTAGATTTTAGAGGTTGTTCTAAGCTCATTCTACTTTGTTCCCCATAGGGCTGGAAGAGAAAATTGAAATGAAAATCTGCATATTTTTGAATGAGATATTTTGGAAAATGTTAGAGCACCAAAAATGCAGTAACAGCTTGAAATTGAATTTGTTCCAAACTTCTGAAAAATAAATTGCTCGCAACCAAGCTATTGTATAAGATGGTGGAGAAGTCTCGAAAAATCTACTCAGAACATTCAATATAATCCCATAATTGAGGAGACTGTGGGCTATTAGTGGAAATTTCTAATAAATGTTATTCAAAAGCAATAATTTGAAACAATTTAAAACAAATTTGTAAAAATAAACCTAGAACTGCTAGAATTGTGATACCTCGAAACTGTGGTGTGACTTAAAATCATTTTCTCCAAAAGTTAGCTCACAGCCTTATGCTTTAAAGCAATGTAGAACCATCTCTGAAATGTTTGTACCTCCAAAATGTGGTGCCAACTTCTCGAGGGTAATGTTTGTAGTTAAGAAAACTCCACAAAACAAATTTATTGACCAATTATATGTTCATAATGAAGAATATAACAAATTAAGGGAAATTAAGAGAGAAATTACCAAAATTATAATACAATACTACCATTATCCCAAGTATTATTTTTTAGAAATCATAAAAGTATAACAGTATAAGAAGCAATTAGACCGTGTATCAAGAAAATCATAAATATTGGTTATACAATATTATTAAATATTTTGGATTGGAAAATAACAAATATACAAATGCTTCGTACAAATATTATTTTATAGTAATTAATATATTATATATTATAGCCATTTGTAGTCAAAGAGCAAAGAAAGTATTTTTATTAGTTTGACTGAAAAGAGATTTGGTATATGAATTATATAAGGAAGAATTATGAAGAAAAGGAAATTTCGTGTTTCATTTACAAGTAAACTCTATTCTAAACTTTAGATTTGAATATCTCTTATAGTTTATGTCAAAAGTATCTGCTTGCTTTCTTAGTTCTTTATTTAAATTATTGCAAAACAACTATTCATCCAGCATTAAGAGAGAATTTATATAGTACCAAAAGTTTCTCTAGGGTTAGTTTTCTATTTTAATCTAATAATGTCATAAAGATATTGCACAGAAGCTCTCTACTGCATTCATTGAGTCACAATGATTACGCACCATTAGTTAAGTCACAAAATATGAAATACCTGAGCGAATTAAAGATGTTCGAGTTATGCATTTAGAAAATCTAGTGATTGATATAATTAATTTGAGATCCATAAACTTTTTTTCCTAATAGAATACTTCCAAAATTGTACTAGTTTCAATGCACAGTGGATCCTCTGCTGCTATTCAAACAATTTGTTAGAAATTTGGTAGCAAATGTGGGATACGACACTGCAAATATGTGTAGACCCCTGTTGAGTCTCCTATTGGGGATACATCTGAACCTCAATAGGAGCAACTAAGAAAACTAAAAGCTCATTACAAGAACAGCTGGATTTACGAGATTCCTTCCAGGTATAATGTAGAAAAATAAGAGATGAAATTGAATAATAGATTATTAAAACATGCATTAGACCCATGCTTGTTTGTTCTATGTTTATATTTATATAAAATGTTGATTTTATGACCTCTGTTAAGCTCTTTAAAGTAAGGTTATCGATTAATCACATAAATAAACATGTTTTTATATGACATAACCTATTTTTTGATTAAAATGTGTATAATGCGTTTCTTGGTACTTGCTATGGATAATGACATAATTTCAACAACATTGATATCAAAGAAATATCAAATCCTCTCAGTATTTAATAAATACGTAATTATACGTTCAAAAACTAAGACTTTCATTAATGCAGAAATATTATCTTATGTTATATTAAATAAATAATATATTTCTTTATAATTACATAAAATTCTTTTTATTTTAAAAGAAATTTGGAACAATCAAAAAACCTAATTTTAACAAGATAGGGTAACATGCCTCACTTTTATTGGCTTTATGATAGTAGCTCCTGAACTTATTGACCAACAACCGAATTTAATCCACATCCCCAATTTATTCCAAATGAGTTTTTCTTTCGGAAACTGGATTCATATGAACAAATCAAAATATTTTTCAGGGGACAATGGTCGTTACTTTAATGTAAAAATACATAAAATTCAAACTTATCTGTGTAGTAATGTGATTGTTATGATCGTTCGATTGGTTACGAGGCTCCTAGTCAAATTAGTATTTCAAATAGTTTTATATGAAGGGCCACCTGGAAGAACGATCACAGTCCCGAAAACAAAAATTTTCAGCATAAACATAAATTTTCAGTCGAATAAAAAGCTTAAAAATGGAGGTAATTAAATTTTTCAAAGTCTTGATGCTGTAATACATTATTTAATTACATTGTAACAAATTAAGAAATGCATTTAGTACATTGAACCTAAACAAATTATTTAAAAAGTAAAAATAAATATGGACCCTGATCGGTTTTGCCAGATAGCTACTGGGGAGGTTTATCAATTGGTGGGTCATCTACAAACTCAATATCATCATCTTCTTCTTCGACAAGGGCAGGGACAAGTGACACAAGATACCAGACAAAGAATCAGTTTCAAATTTTACCACATTGCCGCAGTTAATTACTGTGAACGATGAAGGTTTGATTCTGCTGTTTCTGAGTACATCTCTCCAGTCATCGGGTGTCTCAGTGTATGATTTCTGGTTCACAAGGCTCATGTCCTTATCTCCCTCCATATAAGAGTGACCTCTTATGTTGAAGACCACTTTAACAGTCTGAAATCGTGTCGGTGTACAAACTGTGTAGTGAAGAGAATGTATACGTAAAGTTTTTGTTGTGGCCTGCGCACGAGTCACAGAAAATAACTTGTGCTTTACTGTTGGGCTCAGGATATTTTCAAAGAAGTGTTTTAGCATGGAGCAAACATCATCAGCTCCCTTTCGAGCGACACTTTCGTCGTATGTGTAAAATACTGATGTCGAGTCTGAGAACACATGAATATTTAAGCAAATGAAGTTCAGTTGACGACGGTAGTACACGTCAGACGTAGTTATATTAGGAGTTGGTAGATTTTTTTGAAAGTCAATGGTAATTATCTTCTTCATTTTTTCTAGCTTCTTTGCGACAGTTTCTTTTGATTGAATAAAAATGTTCACTTCTAGCCAAATGTACTTATTTTTTCGCTCTCCTGTTTATGTAGTTCTTTCGCTAATGTTGCTTTAATTTCTTCGTCAATAGCCTTTGCAATTTTATCTTTTAAAACTGAAATCTCAGATTTAAGTAAATCACAACTGCTGCATGTATTCTTTCGAGGAAAACCAAAGGAAATATTGAAGTTTCCATAAAAAATTTCACGAAATGTTGTCAAACCAACACGGTGATCTTTGTTGGCCTGATTGTACATTCTATGCAATTTTGCTTTATTTACTTCTTCAGGCAAATACACCCTTGATATATCTTTTAATGAATAGTGGGATTCCCTCCGTTTAAGGGCTGGTTTCTTCACGGTCTAATAAAGATACAAATAATTATTAGCCACATAACTTTAGTAGGAACTTTTAATTGTCGAATAAATGTTTACCGTTTTTTTATCCTTGTTGGTTTAAATCCGATCTAACTAATAGGTATTTGTCACTTTATTATGTATTTAACAAATAGTCTACTGTTGGTAACACTATGAAAAATGGCTATATAGCAATCGTCTATGTATTGACCGGTTTCCTATGATTTGTGTGTTAAGATTGATGTTGAAGTTTTCGCTAGTTGGAGAAAGATGTGTTGGTATGAAAATTATAGATTATATTGAAAATAATTGATAAGAAAGGAAAAAGAAAACGATAAAAAAATTTCATCATCGGACAAAAAATTATAATGATCAATTTTATGACGAACGGAATAAGCTCGTTCTCGTCCTATTAAATATTTACTTATTTGTATAACGAATATTCCCAAATATAGGTATATAATAACAAACCACGATCGATGTATATTAAAGATTTCTACTAAACTCTTTAATTAACAGTTGTGACTGCCTAATAACTTATTTGGCAAATAACTCGATTAACTGGAGGTTTACTTTTTATTTTTACGATTTTTTGTTATTCGGTAAATAATAGTTAGTAGGGACTTTATTAGGAAGTGAAGAAACCCGGCCTAAGTCATAATTTAGTTTCATTTGGCAGTTGATTTGGTCTGTTTTTGTGTTCACCACAACCATTTGGACTTCACCAAATTGGGTCGAGCTGAATCGATATGTATATGGGAAAGTACTGCGACTAGTGTTCTGAAAATTTGCTTGCATGGCTTTTTCAAAATGCTCGTTTCAGCTAAAATAATTTCAGCTTTCTGAAACTCCCGGTTATACCAAAAGTGGATGCAAACTTCGTTATTTTAAACGCAATGCTAAGGTTTTTATTAAAATTTTTAAATCTACGTAAAATTTCAATACAACTTTATATAAGGCATAGTATGTCTAAAGTCCACCATTTTTTAATTATCACCCTTAAAGACCCAGAACGGGGTTTTTAAGAAGAATCCATAAATGTTTGGAAGTTGGGGGCAACCATTTCGAACATTTTAATTTAATTTTTAATTTTGTTCTTCTTCTCTTAGTGTAGTGTTTTTAAATATTTTTTAATTGACTAAAGTATTTTAATTTTTGATGCGTTAACTTTTGTTATTCGTTGTTGGCCATCGGCAGGGGACAATTAAAAACCATGAAAATTTCAGTTTTTTCAGTTTCAACAAAAACCGTTAATTTGAGATATATGGATTTACTAACGAAGTCCCCTTAATTTAAAGCGTAAAGAGAAAAATGTGGGTTGCCATTTGAATAAATTAAGTTTTCGAAGTTTTTGTATATCAAAATTTGGCACCATTTTCTGAACACCCTATATAGATTTTTGTCAAGGTCTTCACATATCTTGAAAGCTGTAAGTGTTATTTGTCCAAATTCCAAAAATATTAGACCTGACTCAATTGAACTTAGAAATATAGTTTTTTTAGTGGAGGGCTGCACGTGTCCAAAAATTTCGAAAATGTGAAATAATTAAATAATGGCGGACTTTAGGCATACGATGCCTAGATTCCAAAAATTTAATAAAAACCTTAGCATTCCGTTCAAAATAGCGAAGTTTGGGTCCACTTCCGGTATAACCGGGCGTTTCAGAAAACTGAAATTATTTTAGCTGAAACGAGCATTTCGGAAAACGCATGCAAGCAAATTTTCAGAATACTAGCCCCAGTACTTTCCCATATGCATATCGATTCAGCTCTGAATGACTCTGAAATGAGTTGACAAAGCTATAAGGAGAACAGGTTTGCGACATTAGAAGTAATCCAGGAACATGTAGCATATTATCCAGAATAAAAACTGAATAAACGAACGGCAATAACCGAATCTTCAAGGATCGTTCGATGGCGACATGATTATTTGCGTCAGATAAAAGACTATCGAAGTTCTTACGGACACATAATTTATCTAGATGAAACATGGTTTGTCAGTCACGATGTAGTAAATTTCGGTTGGGTTGACAATAGTAAAAATTGCTGTTTGAATGGGCCATGTTCTAAAGGGAAACACATTATAATAGTACACGCTGGAATCGAAGACAGTTGCGTGCCTAATGCTTCATTAATATCTGTTAAAAAAATTAAAAACTGTACAGCTGATTATCATGAAAATATGACAGCAGAATTATTCGAAAAGTGGTTTAATGAACAGCTTTTACCTGACTTTCGATCACAATCGTTATGGACAACGCATCCTACCACTCGTGGCAGCTACTTAAGATACCAAATAGTATTAGTAACAAAGCTCAAATTTTAGCATTTATGTCCGAGAAACTTATTCGTATGCCTGTCAGCGATCGTACAAAAAACCCCAACAAACAAAGAATTGCTTACTGTTATTAAAGATCTAAAGTTAGAGGAAATTTATTATATTGACAAGCTGTGCGAAGAAATCAGAATTACGAAAATGTATTCAGTCTCCAGAACTGAGTAAAAAGGTTGTAGAACTCGTAAAGAAAGTTCTAGCAGCCGACCGCCAAGAGCTTTGGAAAAACATGTTATCAAAGAAGAAGATGAGTATGTGGTATCACCCTATACACAACCCTTCATAATTCAATCAAATGATGACTCTAGTTCAGACGATTCTGACTACCATTATTATTTATAATGATACTTTGGAATTGAAAATTTTGTTCTTTTGTTTTATTTACAAAGAATTTTCGTTTTCCAGAAAAAAAAACGAAAGGGGTACAAAAAGGGCTCAGTTCACGTCTGGTACCCTGTTTAAACCAAACTCTCTTACAGGCAGGTACATTTTACTCGTCTATTTACGTTTTTATGAAGCCGTCCAATTTATAATGATTGGATTGCTTTTATACGAATACTTTCTCGTATAAGATATACATATTTTTAAAAGTATTCATAAAAATAATAAAATTATAAAATAAAGTATCTACGCCTATGGTAAATAAAAAAAAAATATCGGCAAGGTTTTTTATAATCTGCTATTGATTTAAGAAGAACTATACAAGTTTTTCCCAACTTGTATCAACTATTGCATTGAGCTAAGCTCCTATTTATTAAGAAATAATGTACAACAAAAAATTATAGTTCGAAAATCACTATTGTTTTTCAAAAATTAGAAATTTATTGTTAAAAAAAGTCCTATATAGAATTGCTGTTAAAACATTTCAGTTATGTTGAAGATATAATATGATAGTCAGTTTAGCAATTAATTCATTATTCAAATCAATCTAATTAGAAATCTGTTTAGTTGACACTTTTGAAAACATATAACTTCTGTTATTATATTTGTTTCCAAAATATTAACTATAATTTGATAGACATATCAAACAGTCAAAGTTTAATGAGGTCAATGATAAATTACACCATCTAACTTTTATTCAAAATATATGAAGCAATTAATAAAACTCGGGGCGGATTAATTGAAATAATATTATATACACCTTGACTTATTTTATTACAACGTCTCTATTGAAGTGGCTTGCGACCTTTTGAGTATCGCAACCTCTTTTATATTTTTAAGAACATTTCCTAACATCCAATATTAATAAAGCAAAAAATAAACTGAATAATACATTTTTTCTGCGTTTATTCAATAAACACAACTTTATTGATCTATATTTACTGACAAAAGTGGATATTTATTCCATTTGTGCAATAAATATTTATTGCATTCATCTGTCATTATAGTATAGAGATTTCTGATCAAGACAAACTTAAACAATCAAATGAGCGAAATATTTAGTCCTTTTTCTGTGAGGTCGTAATTCGTTTCAAAGAATTGCGAATTTTATTTTATCATCAATCATATTTAGTATGTACTGTATTACGAAATTACTAGAAAAAAAATCCCATATGACTACAATTTATAAACACCAACGTTAATGCCTCAAACATACGCGATCACGACTACTATCATTTAGATAATGCAACTCTGCATTTCTAGAAATGTCAGTCAAAAATTTATTTTCACAATTAAATAAACAAATAAAAAGCCGTGAGCAGCAGAGCTCCGTCACGAAAGTCGAATTTTTCGTCGAATGAAGAATTTAACTAATACACAAACACATCTTTCCATAAAATGAATTTCTTGGAAATGATATTAATTCTCAATCTTATTTCTTTATATGGAAAATTTGCTATTCCTCAATAAGTTTTCATTTCACAAGTTAACTCTCTCTCTCGAATGAAAATTCATAATTTCAATAGACCCGGTGGTTTCGAACCCTCTTGTTCAATTCCAATTGACAACAAAGAAAAAATTGTCATAATGACAAGAAATTTCGAAAATGGGAAGTAAAAAAAATCAGCCTAGCAACGATCATACTCGTATTATTCATTAAATAGGAAGCGGTTCAACAATTACAACAATCAAAATGATTTCGGGCGTTTTGTGCTAGAAGAACTGAAGAAGAAAACTTTGAACTTGAGAAAGACAATTCTTCAACATCACCCCTACTTGCATGCGAAGTTCGAACCCTCTAGTTAAACTTTTTCTGGCCAAAAAATAAGAAAATATAACAAAAATGACCATAAAATGGAGAGGGGTGGAAATGGAAAGTTTCGACCATAGACAGGAAATCATCTCGCAACTAATTGAACCTACATGTGAAATTTCATTTTTCAGTCGTTTTTCGTTTGACCTGCAGAGGTGAGCAAAGGTCAAAAACCACTTTTTTTGCATTGCGACCCCTCGAAATATTCATTTGTTTTCAACCAAACTCTAATAACATCAATCCGCCGCCAAAAAAGCCATGTATGCTAATTTTGAACCAAATCGGACCCATAGCAAATGCTCGAGAGACGAAAATAAGAATTGTAGCTTAAACAGATATATATATATATATATATATATATATATATATATATATATATATATATATATATATATATATATATATATATATTGAAATGATCAGAAATCTAAAAGCAAGTAGGTACATAATGAAAATTTATAATTTATTGAGATTAGTTTTACTAAAGATAATAATTAAACTAAAGGCAAAAAATCGATAAAAAAATAAAAGAAATTGAATTGATATTTGCAAGTTAATTAATTATAGTTATTTTATATATAAGGAATTATTTATTAAAAATGATATATTCTAAAAGGATTGCATATGTACAAATGATAATTTGTATCATAGAATAATGTTATTAATTATAAATTAATATAAAACTTAGTGGAAGATTGATTTTTTTTAAAAAATATATGAAACTGTTGCCAAAAGGACCCATAATAGTGAAAATTCATAAACTATTAATGAATATATATATATATATATATATATATATATATATATATATATATATGCCTAACCGAGGGAAGAATACCACAGGATTGGAACACCGCGATAGTCATACTGATATATAAGAAAGGTGATCCAAGCAACCTAGAAAACTATAGACCAATCAGCCTGCTATCACAGATCTACAAGCTTTTTATGAGAATAATAGCAAACCGCCTTGAATTCAAACTCGACGCATACCAACCCTATGAGCAGGCGGGCTTCAGAAAAGGCATGAGTACAATAGAACATCTCCACACCGTAAGGACACTGAACGAAAAAGTAACGGAATATAACATCCCATTATGGATCGCCTTCATAGATTTTAGAAAGGCCTTCGACACAGTTGAATTTTGGGCAATTATCAGGTCAATGAAAAATGCAAGAATAGACCAACGATATATTGACATTATACAGACACTAAACGACAACTCAAAAATGAAAGTAAGGCTATATGAAGACACTGAGGAAATCATAATTAAAAGAGGCGTTAGACAAGGAGACATTGTGTCACCCAAATTGTTTACACTGGTGCTAGAAGACGTTTTTAAGAGCCTACATTGGGAAGACAGAGGAATTGATATATCGGGAGAAAAACTAAGTAACCTAAGATTTGCCGATGACATTGCCATTTTTGCCCCAAACAGTGAAGAATTAGAATACATGCTTATAGAACTACAACAAGAAGCAAGAAAAGTAGGCCTAGAAATGAACATTTCTAAAACCAAATTCATGACAAACCAACGGACAAACAAAGAGAGTATAAATGTGCGAGGACAACAGATAAAGAAAGTGAACTCTTATATCTACCTAGGTCAAGAATTAACATTGGGTAAAACCAATCAAGAACTTGAAATTAACCACAGAATACATCTAGGATGGGCGGCCTACGGGAAGATGCGACACGTCTTCAACTCCAACCTACCCCTCAAACTAAAAACCAAGGTTTACTTGGAATGCATTCTCCCAGTAACAACCTACGGATGTGAAACATGGGTCCTAACAAAGAAAATCTTAAATAAATTAAAGGTACATCAAAGATCAATAGAACGGAAAATGATAGGAATAACGCTTAAAGACCATAAAACCAATGAGTGGATAAGAAATAGAACCAAAATCGAGGACATAGTGAGGCGAATAGGTAGTCTTAAATGGAACTGGGCAGGACATATTGCTCGAAATAACACCAACTGGAGCGGAAAAATAACAAGATGGAGACCTTGGGGGGAGAAAAGAAGCACCGGCAGACCACAACAAAGATGGTATGATGATATCAAGAGAACAGCCGGACGTAACTGGTACCAAGTGGCACAGAACAGGGAAAACTGGAAAAATATGAGAGAGGCCTATATCCAAAGGATAGAAAACGGCTAGAAGAGATATATATATATATATATATATATATATATATATATATATATATATATATATATATATAACTACTACTACTATATATAAACTACAGACATTCGAAAAACAATCATAATCGTGTTCAGGAGGTCTCAAAACATGGAAAAAATGATGTGCCCCCCATTTTACTTCTAGTCATGCCTACCGTAATAGTCGAATTTTTCGAAGAAAAATGAGTTATATTATTGGAAAACTAGATGATAGTGATGAAAAAGAATTGGTTGAGACCCCGCCTAGTAAATCAAGAAAACCAAATGAAATTCGATATAATTGTTTGAAAGAGTGGTGCTTCGATAAAAAGTTGTAAATCTTACAGAAATTGTGCTTCTTGCATATTTTTCAAAAAGATCCACTCCATTCCACATTCTATTGGCTAGCAAGAAGACATCGTTGTATCAACCCTTACCATCTGACTTCTGTTGGTAAGGTATGACTTTAACCATGTGTGAGGTGTTCCCCCGAAACCGTAGTACTGCAATTTGTTAATTAAAATATTATGATTGACACAATCGAAAGCCTTAGAAAAATCCCAAAAAGTTGTTGTACTGGAGTGATGGCTGTTTAGGCTACAGTACACATTATTAAGAAGGGTATATTCCCCCTTCTTAATAATGTCATCATTTGTGCATTTGTTATTTAAAAACCCAAATTGGTGGGTAGTAAGTATTTTATATTTAAATAGAAATGATAAAAGCATCCATTTGACTTTTAACATTTCTGATCAAATCAAATCCTTTAAAAACATCTAGAAGTGATTTCTAATGCAATGAGCTATCACTCACATTTTTAATGTATTATCATTATTTTCATATGCTTTTCGGATCTTAGATTTTTGTATTTAATATTAGGGTTTTGTTTTCATTATTATTATCTATTTGAATTCATCGAGGATGATGGATTTTTGGCAACTATTTGAGGTAGACTATACAGTATCGATTAGTAAAATAAGTGCTAGTACCTAAGTTAAGTCGAGAATTTGTACATAAAGATTTACATGTCTAATATCTAAAGGTCCTATGGTGTTAGCTATTCATTAAGGATTTATTAGATATTTGCTTTGCTCCTTTTTGTATTTCACTTATAAAAAATAAGGTCTAATAACTTAAACAAATACTGCTCGAAATATCAGCTATTAGTGAGGTTTACCTATATCTGCAAAGAACATGCGATCTTTATCTCATCTAAGGAAATTCTCTTCTTCGAAAATTATGTGAAACGATACAGAAAAAATTATCATAAAGCTGCCAAAGATATTTATTATAAGAGGAGACTCGCCATGTTTCTAAAGAAATATGGTCCAATGTGAATGATCTAAGAAATAAGGCTTCTTTATAGAGCATAACTTCTATTTTACCTGATAACCTTAATAATTACTTGTGAATGTAGACAAGAATTTATCAAATTCTATAACTTCTTCTCATGATCCGCTTTCATATCTTCCTGATGTTAATGCCAACTGACACAGTTTCTTCTTTATGCCCGTAGTTTTCCCAATTACCTTAAGATGGCTATAATTATACCTCTGCATAAAGGAGAAAATAAAAATCAAGCATCGAATTATCGACCAATTGCACTCCATCCCACGTTATCCGAGATCATAGAAAGATTGGTCAACAAGAGGCTTTTATCATTTCTGATTAAATATAAAATACTTACTACCCATCAATTTAAGTTGCACAAATGATGCTATATTCTCACTCCTAAATAATATCTACTCTAGCCTAAACACCGATCATTCCATTGCAACAACTTTTTGTGATTTTTCCAAGGCTTTCGATTGTGTTAATCATAATATTCTAATTAACAAATTGCAGTACTACGGCTTCAGGGGAACACCTCTCGCATGGTTTTAGTCATACCTTACCAACAGAAGTCAGCTTGTAAGAGTTGATACAACGATGTCTTCTTGCAAGCCAATAGAATGTGGAGTGCCCCTGGGGTCAGTACTAGGCCCTCTTTTCCTTCTTCTGTTTATAAAAGACATCGCCTATCTAGACATCGGTGGTAAAATATGTCTATTTGCAGACGACACTAGTTTCTCTTGGAGCAAGCCTGATCTCACGTTATTTCATAGGACCATATCTAGTGACCTAATCACCCTTAAATCATGGTGCAATTCTAATATTCTTTGTCTCAACGTTTCTAAAACTAAAGTTTTATCATATAAAAATACATTGCTGCCTTTTTTATTAAATAACATCACAACTGACGTCGTTGTATCTGTGAAATTCTTAGGGCTTGTTGTGGACAATTCCTAGAAATGGGAGTTACATATTGCCTCCTGTTTTGCGCTGAGATCAGTTTCCAAAGAACTGAACGTATCCACCTCCTTAACAGTCTATTATGCCCTTATCGAGTCGCATCTCCGATATGCCCTTCCCTTCTGGGGGGGATTAAAAATTCTGACTCTTCCATCCTTATTTATCTTTGAATCCGTTTCCCTAATTCGTAAGCACGCTGCTTCAATTTCAGAAAGGTCGGTGCACGGCTATCCACTTAGGAAAGCAGAGCACGACCTTTATCTAGCTACTCCATGTTCAGAATTAGGCTCAATATTTTACAATGCAAAAAAATGCACAACCATTAGCCAATTGAAATAAAAATCGATATCATTTCGCAATAATTTGAGGACATATTTACTGGAAAGTGCCTTCTCTGGGAGCGACGTCTATTCTAATAATAATAATTAATTCCGGACGTGCTGCATACTGGTTTAATTTTTGCTATGGACTCATATACGACTTATATACTAATTACTATTACCTATAATTTTGTTTTTCTTTATGGTTTTTCTCTGTATATTATAATTTTATTATATTTGTATCTTTATTTAGTTATTTTTATGTTTGTTTTTTAGTTTTTACTAGCTTTTGTCTACAAATTGTGACAATTGTAACAACAAAGCACTTCTCTCTCTCTCTCTCTTTAGAAAATATATTTCAATGAATTTTCATAAGAATTCATTCAAGCAATATAGGCAGTTAGTCTGCTACAAGTTTGGAGTGAAATTATTCATCACATGCACGGTAGTTTCCGCTGGTAGTGTCATCCGTTGAAGTCATTGAAGAAACCTATGGTGTTTTCATAAACATAAATATTATTGCAGAAATTCCATGACTAACGAGTCGCTAAAATGACAAAAACAATAGTTATCATTTATGTGACCCCGATATGGTCAAAAAACAAATTATGTTTCATTTGTGTGGACGTTTAAGTTTCCTATTTTATAGTATTTATTTAGTAAATAAGCTGCTGTTGCTATTTGTTTCGTCACTAGCTGTTTTGGAATGTTATCTTCTAAAGTTGAGATTGTATTTAACCTTGTTTTTATAAAATTGCATGTATAACAGATAAATGCGTGGGAAAATATGTGAAAGGTCAAACTGATAAGTGATAATTCATACGGCCAACAATGTTTATTTTAACGTAACGATTATGATAAGACTATCAGTAATTAAAAGTTTGTTTATATGAATGACACGAGATCACATTTCAAATGATGCTCAATTTTTTCCAGAAAACGAGTTATTTTTCATTCTAGATTGAAATTTATTTGGCACATAAAATAAAATATGTACAAAATTTGACCTTATGGAAAATCACTTCAGTGTTCACGCAGAAACATGGATAAAATAATGTGGAAATTTACCAAATTTTCCATTTTATTTAATTTAAATGTGCGCAATCTTGAGATTATTGACTATTTCATATTTGGTACACTTGGAAAAATATAATTTCAATAATCAAAGTATAGGTATTCTACAGTTTATTTCTTCAAAACGTTGATAAATTAATGTTATGAATAGGTTTGCAAAATCGTTTCCTAGGCCGGCCCTGTCCAGCATTTTAAAAATTCGGTGAATTCGCGCGGCGTCTTTCACATTTTTCTATAAATGGCGGAAGTTCCTTTTTCTTATAGCGGGCGGTTTATTTACAATATTTCTTTTAAATAACTCTAGGAAAGTCTATTTATTTGTTTCTTTTCGTTCTAGAATTTTGTAGAATTTTATTTAGGTATATAAATGGTTTGTGTAAACGCAGTTTTCGTTTTAAATAAATGATCGTAGTAAAAATAACGAATTAAGATATTAATCGCTTTAAGTTATACTTATAAGTAAATTATTAAGTTAAAGTTAAATGTATTGTATAGTGTGTAAATAAATTACGAACGTAATAGGCAGTATTAATTAATTCACCCCACGAATAGAAAGAGTGTAAATAAATACGAAAATTTTTGGTCGTTCCTTAAAAAATGACTACTAAATAATATACAGTGTGTTTCTAAATTCATGTGACAAAATCAGAAGGTGATTGAAATTAAAATGGGTCTTTCCTATAACAAAATTAAAAGGTGATAACTAAAATTGAGTTTTTTTTTTTATTTTTCGAAGTTCAATAAAAGTGGAAACTTGAAATTCTGCAATTTTCATGTACTCGAAAAGGACCAACTACGGGTATTTTTTCAATATTCCTGTACGGGGGTGAAATTAGCAACCCTTACTATATTTCATATCAAAACTTTTTTATAAAATAAGAATTATGAAATAAAATTATAACTTAAAATCCTTGTTTTATTTAAAAATGTTTCTTATTAGCTACAGAGAAAAAAATTATATATATTTTTTTTATTAAATTGAGTGGAAAACGATATAAAATGTAATATTATTCATAATAAATGTTGGAAATAACCATTTCTAACCAAAATACATGGACGTAGTTTACGTGTTATAAATTGCCGTACACGTTTAGAAAAAAAAAATAAAAACTTAATTTTGGTCATCACCTTTTAAGGGTGATATCTCAGAAACAGGTGGGATGAGAAAATTTTGTTATAAAAAAGACCCATCTGAATTTCATACGAGCAAATACCTTCTGAACTTTGTTGTATGAATTTAGAAACACCCTGTAGATGTAATAAATAAATATTTAATAAATATTTCTACCAGTCTTATTCTGTTAGTTTGTCTGTCCGGATGAAATTCTTTAATCAAAATTTCACTAATATTTAATGAACTTATTGACTTCAAATTTCATTCACTTCCTCAACTTTGATGACAATACGTGATTCGTGAATCATTTAATTCAATTTTTATATGAAACTGATTATTCGAATTGTATATAGTACTGTTGTCATTCTCTACTAATATGTTTAATAAATTAACTTTTGTTCAAAAATTTCAAAACGATTTCTTGGAAATTCCAAATGAGTTTTCAAACGTAGCTTTTATATCTCAATTTTTCTTAAACACAGCTTGTATGTAGTTCAGGGTATCATGTTCACTGAGATCCAAAGAATCTATTTTCTCCTTTTCTTCCTGTGGAACTGGGGATACTCAGTTTTTATAGCTGATCCATTAATCCCACTTCTTTTAAAAAATCTAGGAAGTGAGATGGCTGTAATTGCCAGATATCTTCGTCTTCTATTTCAGGCGCTTCCAGGTGGAATACTTTAGAATTCTTATTTTTCATACTTCGAGAGAATGTGGATATAGGTTTCGTCCTCTACATAACAGAATCTGCACGTTGCACTAGGCTAAACCTAGAGTCTTTAGGTGTTCATTGAGGAGGCAGTGACCCGACAAGACTTCTGCTAGTATTCGTAGATTGTTTTCGTCTATATCTACGTCTTTCAACAGATCTTTCCTGGTTAGAGGTTTCCAGGAGTATCATTGTCTGTCACACCCCTCATAAATTGTTCAATAACTGTTCTTATCCCTATCTACGTTCTTTTTCAGTGCTTTCTCCATTATTCTATAGCTGATTCCACAAAAGGGTTCAAGTCCTAAGAAGGATTTATCTTTTTAGCGAGTCTGTTACCTATTTCGTTACCCTCCACTCCAGTGTGTATTGGAATCTATTGGATGGTAACTTGCATAATGTTGACAAAGTTATTTCAATCCAGTGAATCCCCACTTCTGTATCTGTCATCACCTCGTCTTTTATATGAAATTGCTTTTTACCAAGCCATTTTTTCAAGTTAGGGAACAAAAAATATCTGAAGCAACAGGATCAAGGTAGGCCCATTGAACGCATCAACCGCTTCTTAAGGTGTAGAAAAACGTTGATCTCGCTTTTTATTTTTGATCTGAGGGAATTAGAAGAAATCATTGGGTGTCAAACAAGGACTGTACAGTAAATGATCCATCAAGTGGATGTTTTTACTGATCAAAAACGTTTTTGTTTGAACTGATGTGTGAGAGCTCGCATTGTAGTGGTGGAAAATGATTCGTCTTCTGAGATTGATTTCCCTGATTTTTTCTAACACTTATGGCAAACAAATGCTGGTTTATCAGAATTGATCGTTCTACTGTGTTGGAATGGAACGGTGGAGACATGTCTAGGTATTCCGAAAAAATAGCCGTCCATTTGCTTCGAATTGCTTTGTGAGCGAACAACTTTTGTTGGCCGTGGATCGTCTTGAAAGACCCATACAGTCGGTTGTTGTTTTCGCCTAACCAAATGTTCATACAATATTAAATGTATGCGAATGGAACTAATGCCCAAGTACGCTTCAATCTCACGGTATATTACATGACGATGTTGCAATATCAGATTACGCACAGCATCGATGTTTTCTGATACAATATCCGATTTTGGACGACCCTCGCGAAATTCACCTGTAGCGAAGTGCGACTATGATTGAATTAGGAAAACCAGCAAAACACGGTGGCTCGAGATGGTGCTTTATCACCAAAAGTCGAAGCGAATTGATCGACACACTTCTGTTGCTTCAGTCTACGTCGGAAGTCATAGAAAATCATCACATGAAAACGATCGTGATTTTAATTCATTTTTTGACCAAGATGAATGTTTCAAATATCTGTATACAACTCAAATAATACTCGTATGACAATACGTTCTGAGACGTTCACTATTAAAAACGTCAAACTTGTGGGTCACTACACTTCCCACGAAAGCATTGTGGTTCGTCGGGGCTTATAAATGGGGTAGTTTGTGTTTGAAGTAACCCTGGTAGAAGGTCTCCTGGTTCCCTGTGCCTGCTTCAAGTTTTTGGTACGCTGGGCAGGCTTCGGTATGCCGAAAATACCCTTTCGACTACAGGGGAAGTCGGGAAGGTCAATAGTGAATAGTGAAGCGTTGGTTCTAACGATAACAATTATATTAAGTGAAAAACAAGTAAATATATAACAATGCCTACTTACTATAATAAAACCAAAAAAGTATAGGTATATGTGTAGTGTACAAAAATCGAGTTTATATGTGGCATAAAAAGAATATTCAAAGTTAAAACAAAATGTCTCATGTCGCACACGCCTTATACAAAAAAAATTACATCAGATGGTTAACCTCCCCAATGTTCTTATTTCCCAATATATCCTAATTGAGTATTCATAAATAAATTATGTTTATATCTGGATTCTATCTAAACACCCACGTCTTTGTATTTATATTAAAAAAATCTCTCACAAATTGACAAATCCAAAAATTTTTCATACGTGAGGGTGCTAAACCTTGTCCTAACTTTTAAGTTTGGTAATGAAGGAACTAATACAATTAAGTATTCGGTTCAATTTTTAATGCAAGCTAGCTTTGGATTAGAATCTAGGTTTTAATAAGTATTTATCAATTACGACCCTCGTACTATCTGTCAGATTTATGTAAAATTTTGCCAAATTACATCAGAAACATGACTGAAACTAACAATATAGCAATATAGCAACTGTAATGTTAGTTATAAACCTTTGAAAAGTCATTTTCCGTCAAACCGCCTAAGTATTTTCATTTTTTGTGGTATTTATATCATAATTTCACAGTAATAAGTACCAATAGTAAAACCTAGTTAATTCGAGGATAATTGGACTCGAAAAATCACGTGTGTTTAAAGACGTTAATATTCATTTGTACTATTTAATTCTAATAATTTCTTAACGACATTCGTTATTTTAATTATTTGTTTGTACTTCTGTTGTTGGTATATATTTATTAGAGATAATTGAATTTGTTTATTTTAGGCTTTATAGACGTATACCATTTAGGAACATCGTGTTCGTTTCTCAAAAACCGACTATAAGTTCAAGGTTCTTCCTCACACCAGCTGTCAACAGAAGTTTATCTACTACGAAGAAATCTTCAAGTAAGTCCAACTACGATAACCAGAGGTTATTATAGGATAACC
This sequence comes from Diorhabda elongata, assembly GCA_026230145.1. Taxonomy (NCBI): domain Eukaryota; kingdom Metazoa; phylum Arthropoda; class Insecta; order Coleoptera; family Chrysomelidae; genus Diorhabda; species Diorhabda elongata. Next base: position 8,229,799 of record CM047928.1, read on the forward strand.
TCATATTTTTTCGTATATATAAGTATTAGAATTCTGACATATTTCTAATACTGTTGTGAACATTCTTACAATTAATTATGGAGAAACTAGATATCGAATTGTTTTATTTGATTAATTATCAATCTGCAGAAGGTTTGATAGATTTTTTTAGTTTGGTAAACGCTAAGTGGTGATAGAATGTAGAATTTGAAGAAATATTTGTGAGTTGAAAGATGGTGAACTATCGGTAATTAGTCAGTGTTAAGGTGTTTAAATAAGGTATCTTAGAAAAAATTGAAATATACTATTTTAAAATATCAAATATTAAACTTCTTTTTATTACTTATTTATTAATTACTTGGCAATCGAAAACCTGTTTATAGGTATGTATAAAACAAGAGTTTCGACTAGCATTTAACATTTGAGGAAAAATAAATGAATTGCGACTCGTGCTTTAGTACTGTACTTTTTCTACGAATTTTGTTGTTCTTATTATAAATTTATTAAGAACAGTTTATGGAAGTGATTCCTTTTCACTCTTTTCTATTTTTTGCTTTCGTTTTCCAGTCCTCTGCGTACCATCTTTTCATTGGTCTCCCTTTTTTTCTTGCTCCTCCTTCTATGTCCATCATTTTTTTTTGTTGGTCTAAAATCGGGCATCTCTATGTGACCGAGCCCCTCTATTCTTTTGGATATTATAATTTTGCTTAGATATCTACCTCTCCAAATATATTGCTTATTTTATTATTTGTTATTTTAAGCCATAATTCTTCCTCGTTTTTACCACCTAGTTTCCTCCTGAGTATTTTTTCCCGCATATCTTATTTCTCTTCTTCTGCTTTGTTAAGAAACCACGTTCCACATTCGTTGCTCCCTATGTGGTTTCGCCGTTTTGGAGATTTTTTGGAGGAGATTATCGCATTCAGTGCTTCCAAATGTTTACTGCCCTTCTTCTAGATTTCCTTCCTCGTCACCGTCGTTCTTGATAACCACCACAAGATATACATAACTTTCAACTTATTCTAAGGTCATTACTTTTTTTTTCATTCAGTTTTATCGAAAAACTTCTCATTGCTCTTTTCTTTTGTGGTGTTTTCATTATCATAAACTTCGATTAATCTTCGTTGACTCGAAGATTCCCTGTCTCTGCCGTTTCTATGAAGGCTCTGCAAAGTTCCTTAAACTCATTTCCCGATGTTGAAATGATTACTACATCGTCCGCCTATGCCAGTAGTCCTCATGTCCTTGCTCTGATCACCCTATTGCGACAACGTTAGATTCAGCGAGAAGTGGCCAGTGCGCTAACATGAGTAAGTCTTCTGTTTCCAGACTTTACCGTCGGTACCAAAAGACTGATAAGTTTTATCGAAGACGCGGTTCCGGAAGAAAAAGGTGCGCATTCGATAAATCGGTCCCTCACTGGTGTTCAAGTTCAACACGAGCTCAAACTTAAAGCAGCTAACCATGAACAAAAACGCCAGATAACCTTAAGCCAAAAAGACCAGCTAATGGCCCCAAATCAAACCCAGCTCGTCCACGATTCACCAGAGAACACGTTAACTAGACTGACGAACAATGGGGTTGCGTTGTCTTCTCAGACGGAAGTAGAGTGTCTGCATGGTTGCGATAGAAGAGGACGAATCCACAAAAGACCTGGAGGAAGATTCGCTCATTGTTGCATAAAAGAAAATGGGACTTTTGGAGGAGATTCCTGGGTGGTTTAAGCGGGAATTTCAATGGAAGGAAAAACTGAGTTGGTTTTTATTAAAACTGGCGGTGAAGCGGGGAGATTAACGGCAAACCGAAGCATAGAAGAAATTTTAGGGGATCACGTCGTTGATTGCGCCAGTTTCATCAGCGAAAACTTCATCTTAATATAGGACAATTCCCGTTCACATTCTGCAGGTTTCGTACAGCAGTATTTACAGCATGTCGAAATTGCCGCTATGAATAAACCAGCGCATAGCCAGGTCTTAAACCGTATCGAGCATTCATAGGATGAATTTAAGAGAAAAGTTCGGTCTAGAAATCCTGCACCGGCTACGAAATTCGACCTTAAACCGGCGCTTACTGAAGAATAGGATACCATTGAACAAGATCGAGTATTGGTATTTTCTTTACTGTTAATTATAACCCTTTTTCATTGTTTAATATTTCTTTTCGTTTGACATTTTTTCTTTATCAAAGAATATCTAAAGCACAACAAAGACCTCTTATTATGAAGCTAAGACTAATGGTTTTGAGATGCTGAATTCAGAAAAAGAATGGGAGCTACAGAGTTTCCACAGCGAGCGTGCGATATGAATCCATTTTTTTCTTCACGACTGTATTTTCATGATTCGACTTCAATATACGCAACAAGTGACTAAAGTAGGAGGTAACTACTTAGGTATTAGAATCAAGTTAATCTTATCCGATCTAGGAATAAATTTCCTCCTTATTATGAATGTTTTAAATCAGATAAAGTTAAAAGTACACCAAGCACACTAGCAGATCCAGCCACGCCTTGCTGTGTCTGATTTGATTTGAAATAATTCTAATGACAATACAGTTGCTCTCTCTTCTGCTTGTTTAATGAAATTAAACTGGCATCGAGTTGTTACACGTTCTTCACAATTTTATGATAGACCTGGCATTGAATTTTGAATGTTGTCTCAAAATTACGACCATCAGATGACAAATCACAAACTTTGGATGCTCCAAACGACGTCATTTGGAAGCAAGATTTAAATTTTCGTGTCTTACGCAAAAATGTTTTTGATTCATTTGAAATGCCATAAAGAAGGGATTTCAAAGGTTCAGGTGGAGTAGGGAGTCGTGACAATACAACTTTTCCTGATGCGCAACACATACCGGGTGTTTCATTGCGAAATTTTAACGCCTGACAATAATTGCATATTTTGTCCATCGCACCAATACTAACAAATGATCCACTGTTACTGCGCGGTTGGTTCGATGATTTTCTCGATTTCGTTCTCTATATGAATCTATGTGTTATTGACGTGCCACCCTGGTTCTGAATGCATTTTCTTGTCGACAATTATCACGCTGTTCTCGTGCACGAATTTCAGCTGTGCGAATTTTTTGAGCTGCATTTCATTCTGCTCTCTGTTCGACTGATTCATAAGCTCTTTCGACACGTGCACATCGAATCTTCTTGCTACGCGTTGGATTGTTTGGGTGGCATTTTACTGAAAATAGTAATTGAATCTTCAATGTGAATTAATTTCGCTGTTCTCTGAATAACTAAGTTAGAAGTAAAAAAAATAAGTAATATACGCAACGAAGACAAAATGAAGAATGATTTGAAAGAAGCGCCAAAATAAGACATGTAGAGTATGTAGTCTAAGAAAATATATATCTTTAAAGTGTGGCGCCATCCATGAGGTGCAAAGGACAAAAGAAGAAATCCGCTTAAGGCGCCATCTGTTCCAGACTTATGGAAACTACTTATTAATTATTAAGACCATTAATTTAAATAATAACCAATCCTAAATTACCAAATTACATATTCTTGCTATTTCATTAATATCAGTTGACTCGTTTTTGAGTTCATTCTTAACATACACACGGACACTGAATTTTTATATATTAAGATTGAATTAGTATAGTTCTCCTAAACACTCAACTCACAAATATCTTCTGTATAATCTTACAAATTACTTCAAGTTATCATTTAGTGATATTTATTTTTAATATAGATGGAACAGAATGGCAAACAGTATTAAAACGCTTTTTACCAGTTGGAATATGTTTGATAGCAGTTATGCAATGGAGAGCATTTAGGAAGAGACAAAAAGAAGGACCCGCTAGGCAATGGGAAATTAATTGTTACTGTATGTTACCTTTGAGGACAGTATCAAGATGCTGGGGATATATAGCAGGTAATTCTAAACAATTTCTTTTTGCTATCAACTTGTATTATATTCCTTATTACACTTGGTATGTACCATATATGTTATTAGATATAATATTAAGATCATATTTTTGAATCGTTTGCCTCTGTTAATTATATAGGGATAGCTTAATATACTGCCTTTAAAAGGGTTTTCAATTTTCTATTCACACTTTTTTTATTTCGGGACTGGAAAAACTGATTTCATTTAATACAAACAAGAAGTATTATTGTTATTAGATTATTTATTTGGTTCATCTGAGAAAATACACTGTATGAGTCGATGTTCTGGCAATCCTATACATATCCCTATTAAATTGCAAAGTTGCACTGCAAACTTAAAGTTTATTATACATGGTCTCAACATCCACATCTAATTTTTTAGTTTGTGAATTCTACTAAACTCCACAATATTGGTGTCAAGCATATTTGGTTCTACTTTCTTATCGGAAACATTTCTTGCTTATCCTTGCAATGGCAAGATATTCTAAAACTAGCATTTCTTTTTCATCTCCACAAAATTACACATGCTAGATTAATGTAATCATGTACCTCCAGGTAATTTTTTTCTCAGTTTTCTTCTTCATTCAAAACACTTTTCTATAGGAGCGTTTTTATACACCACTGAAATGCACAGATTGTAATTGAATTTAGTATTTATAGATGATCAATGATTCTATAATCTGTATAATTATCATAATAGCTATAATGTAAAATCAATTTGATCTTAATAATATATTGTGTAAAATTATTTGCCAAAAATTAATAGACTAATAAATATTTCGATTGCATGGCTTTTTTCTTATTCCAAGTATTTTTAGAATTAATTGTAATTTTTGGCAAATGTAATCTTATTTCTGTGTAATTACCTTTACCTTATCTTTCAGAAACAAGGATGTGTCTCAACTGACGAAATCGCCAGTGAAGGTCCTTCGTTTTTGTGTTTGTCACAGGTTATATTCTATTTTTATTTGAATTTCTAAAAGTATGACAAACTAAATACATGTCCTATTCTTTTAATATTATAGATGTAAAACTACCCGAACTTTTGAGACCGCCCGTATACAAAATGTACTCCAGTGTATTTGGTGTTAACATTTCTGAAGCTGAAAATGAAGATCTAACGTCATATCCAAGTCTGGCAGACTTTTTTGCCAGATCTCTGAAAAATGGAATGAGACAGGTTGATCAAAGCAGCTGTCTCGTATCACCTTGTGACGGGACGGTCCTCCATTTCGGGACAGTTGATACTGAACAAGTCGAACAGGTGAGCTCATATTAATTTTTAGTTAGTTTAAAAAATCAATTTCTATGTTCCCTATATCTGTATATATGTATACTTCAAGGTATACACTGCAACCCAAAGTATCGGTTTTTTCCCACTATCACATTCAAGTTGTGGGTAGTTTTGAATATATTAAGCTGAAAGTGAAGTAAATTGGTCTGTTAAACTTAATATTGAAAAATTTATGTCAGCATAACTGTGTGAGACTCATTATTTAGTGTAATATATCATTTCTTGTGGCAATTTGTTTTAATTCTATTTTTTTTTCTTAATTTGTTTTAGGTAAAAGGGGTGACTTATTCACTGAAAGATTTTTTGGGAGAGCAAGTTACAAAAATGCAAAAATATGGCAGTGACTTCAAGACATCTTTATTGCATAAACCTCTCGAAGGCACTACATTGTATCAATGTGTTATATACTTGGCACCAGGCGATTATCATAGGTAAGAAAATTGTACAAAATAAGCTGCTAACTCATAACTAGTATCCTTCTTCTGATACTTCTGATGTGCCATCAAGATTCTATAAGTAACATCTACCTCCCCTGGGAAAATGAACCATGAACAAATATTCATTCCAAATCACCATTGCAAAAATAAAATTTACTTGTTTTGTCGTTTGGAAAACTGGAATATACATTTTCACACGAGATTTTTTCTAGTGACTTCGAGGTTGGAAGTCAGCAAATTAAATGCTAGGCCATGTCAGTTTTTATAATAATGTATCAAAATACTACTCCATCTAATGAAATGTATATATACTCTCTTATTACAATAGATCAATTATCACTAAATTACATCAATTTCGTCAATGTAATAATCGTTTCTAATTACTTACGTAATTAATTAATTACGTAATTACTTACTTAATCCTGAGCCCTTTTCCCTTTGCAGGCATGATGGAGTTTAGTCATTACGTGGGCTCCCTTTTTTCACGGCAATTTCCATTCTTTCCTATCCTGTCTTTTGTTTTATTTCATACCGTCTCATTCCTCAATTTTCCCCTGTCATCTTAATTTCTTCTGTCTAGCTCTTCCTCGGTCTTCCTTACTTCCTTATTAATCGTTTATTCTCATAACATGACCAACGTATCTTAATTGTCTTTATTCTATTTTGTTTTGAATTGATTTTGAATTCAAAATTTCCCTTATAGTTCTATTCTTTATTTTATCTTATCTTATCTGGATTTATTCTCTATTATTCTTAGAAATGTGGTTTCTGTATTTTTTTTATTTTGCTTTTTTGTTTCTATGTGATTGTCTATATCTTTGATCCGTATGACAACATGGATGTGGCTACCTTTTTATATATTTGTTTTTATTTGTTTTACCTCGTTGATTAATTTTTTTGTATTCCTCTGTAAACTAGGATCTTCCATATATCATTCTTATTATAAAACACAGTCGTATCTCTCTCTTTTCTATTGTAAATGAATTGAAAACAAGTCAGATCAGATAAAAAATTAACAATTAGATAATTAGAAACCATTGGAAAATTTGTTCTTCCATCAACATTTAGCAGACTTGTCAAGAAAAAGCTGTTGCCTTGGACAGATGTCTAAACACCATACACGATTCTAAAAAAACTGATTGTGAATAGGAAGTGATACCATGGTGGAGCTGTATCTGTATACTTTATACTGGTTCAAAATAAGACCTTCCCATCACTTCCCTCGGGTACTTTGTCCTAATGAAAAAGAACACCTTTGCAATAAACTCAATTTTCTCATTGATGTTGAAATATTTCTCATGCGTCTCAAAAGAAATATTGAACAAACCACTGAGTTACAATACATAGTACTTCATTATCCAAATAAAATTGTTAAACAAGTGTTCTTCAAGTTTTGTTAACAACAGGTAATCGCTTGGGCCAGAATCGGCTCTATATGGTGGATGCTCAACCAACTCAAACCCTACCTAAGCTATTGCGACTGATGCAATGGTGGAGCTGTGACTGGGTAATTTATACTGGTGCAAAATAAAACCTTTGCATCACTTGGCGTTTTTCTTTAATTACCTTATAGTTTGGAACTAAATTGGCATAATAAACGTCTATATATAATTGTATCCCCCTTTGGCAGAAAATCTACCAAACTTTGTCGTCGAGACGCGATGATGAGTAATGATTTTGATTCATAAATAGGCCAGAGGCGACTTTCGTCTACAATTTAAATGGAACGTACCTATTGTACACATGGGTAATTAGTTATTGGAAATCTACATATCTAGAATGACAAAAATTGAAAGTGTTTTTTTCATTGGTAGTTTATTAAAATAAAAATCATTATTGGAGATATAATTGAAATAATTATGGTTGTAATGGGCAAATAGAAGTGAGAATAATATGAAAATAGATCTTTTAATAATGATGAATTATCATCGTTGGAATTTGGAAAAAATAGGGGATGTACTTTTGAATATGTTACCAGTTCTGCACAATCTTTTTTATGATCAAATTATTTAATCCGGTGTCTACAATCAACTCTCTTTATTCCGATGTCTCTCTTTTTAGAAGCCAATCTACTGCTAAAATACTTTAGATATGACTTAGAGCTACATGTCAAAATCTGGTGTATTTTTGGTAGTTATTAGTTTTAATCTTCAGTGAAGTGTATATTTTCTCACGTTTTTCTACTTTTTATAGATTTCATTCTCCGGCGGAATGGAAACCTACACATCGAAGACACTTTTCTGGACAACTCCTTTCTGTAAACCCCAGTATAGCAAGTTGGCTACCAGGTCTATTTACTCTTAATGAAAGAGCTGTTTATTTAGGACATTGGAACCATGGATTTTTTTCATATACTGCAGTTGGTAAGTTATTTTTCATGTATTTACATCACTTTCTCACTTTCTAAGGCAATATAATGGAAATTTTGCTGAACATATTGCTATAAAATAATTATTGAGTTCGAAACCAGCGAATTATAATTTTTAATATAAATAGCAATTGTTTCCTTATTAGAAATCTTGTCCCTCAGTTTCCCATTCATATTATTAAGTTATTAAAATTTGAAAATAGAAAGATAAATTTAATATGAAAAAAAGCTTGAGTATACCAATTATTCTCAAGTTTCTGGCTAAGTTGCTTAATTTATCATACACCTTAATGTTTAATAAAATTCAACCTCACTTGACGCCTCCATGAGACCTTTCAAGAATAGACAGTCTTCCGCTTTCATTGCCTGCCAACATATTGAACTACAATTCAAATTTCCAACTTCTACACGTAGGAAAGTTGTAAAAGAATTGACTTGAGGATATTTACAACATCATCTAATTCCAGGTAGCATGGGTGTCAAACAAAAATAACATAAAAATTCAGTGGCAGTGTCGGGAAGTCTTTTCCCTTTTTTTTCTATGCTGATCATATTTACAAGTCTATTAATTATAAAATATATATTTACAGTACTACGGGCATCTAAGGCCCATGACTTATTTTTCTTTTCTCATCGGTCTTCAACTGATTTCACAATTCTTCTCCACAAGTTGCGATTCTGTACTTTTGCGCTGTAACTTGGCTCTACCTCTCCAATATCCATCAAAACTTCATCCAACCATTTTTAAATTAGTCTTTCCCTCTTCTACCTCTTTCTTCTTCTTCAATGACCATTTTAGCAAATCAATTTCCAAGCATTCCTTCAGTCCCAACTATCTTACTCATTGAGCTTTTACGTAACATGTTATTGAGGGGTATTTATACAAATCCTTCAGTACTTAGTAAGTTGTTCTTCTCCAAAGTTCTTCACATGTTTTTATTTCCCCAAACATTTTCCTCAATACCTTCCTTTCCTATATAATTAATTAAAAAACATGAAATTAAAAACGTTGATATGAACATTTTCTGTAATTTCTTGTCATAAAATTAACATATTCTCATTTTTTCAGGTGCAACGAATGTTGGGACAGTGAAAGTGTATTTTGACAAAACTCTGCAGACAAATAAACCATACAAAAATCGTACTAAAGAAGAAATATGTTTGGGCAACGCCGTGGAATTGAAAAAAGGAGATATTATGGGTGAATTTCGGATGGGTTCTACCATAGTTTTAATATTTGAGGCGCCATATAACTTTAAATTTTCCATCATGCCCGGAGACAAAGTCAAAATGGGACAGGGAATTGGTTGTGTTCATGAACAACAAAATAAATTCGTAGATAGGTTAACAAATGAAAGAATAGGTATTAAAACTGTCGAATAATTTAATATTTAGATTTGTATATATTTTTGTTATGTATTAAATCATTGTGATATTTTTTTAATAAACGAAAAAAGAATTAGTAGTTTCATTATTAGTAATAAGAAACTAAAGATTGAATTATTGCACATTGAAAAAACGTTCTGGTTGCACAGAACTATTCTATAAGAGATAATCCGAACGACAAGGATTTACAATGTCCTGAAGCGAACTAACTTGACCAAAACCGATCAATACATTTGACCTCATATCCTTCCATTTATGATTTATTGAAGATGTTTATATCAATATGTATCGATCGGCGTTTCAAGAACAAAAATGGTCGTTGGATTATACTTATCTCCTTGCAACTGCCATGTATTAAAGAGTCGATCGGCGTGTCGTGACTGTTACCGATCGTTAACTACCATATTAATAACTTTCCTTTTGCAAGGATGTGATTTCATTCAAATTGAGCTGATGTTATCAGCTTACCTGTTCTCATTTTGATATGGTATGTCAAGGGCAATGACAAACTTAGATATTCAGTCAACTCATTCTAACCTAAAATTCACTTGATACAAAAATGGAATAAAAATATAGATGACAGGAATGTCATCAACCCCGACTTACTGTTTTTCAGCTTTCTGATGATGCTAAAGATTCCCTATCTTGTCGGAGGCTTCATTTGGTCACTGCTCTGGTCATAGTCAATGCTCACGGTTGCTTTAGTGAAAATTGGATCGTTCTGATTAAGTAGCTTCTGGAAGCAGCTGATGCATCTTTCAACTTCTTTTGAGGGTCAGTTATTAGATTTCCGTCGGGATAGTTACAAGCGGTTACCTGAGAATTGCATCCTGCGTTCTTTTTTTTTTTAGTTCGACATAAAATTTAAATGATTCACCAGCGTCAAATACCTCTAGCGATGCTTCCAGTTCCTATTGTTCAAATGCTCGTTTCTCATTACGAAACATGTTTTTCGCTCTGTTCCGCTTTTTCCTATGCTCCTTGTCTGTTTGTTTAATTTTTTAACTTCTTGAGTACAGCTTCATATACCTAAATGATGGTTCCCAAATAGAAGTGGAGATGGTGTCTGCTGGTGAATAGATACTTTTACGAACCACATAGTTGATTCGTATTATCTTCAATCGGATTAGACACTACCAATTATATATTTTCGAATATTTATTTTCCGAATAAAATCTCTGTAAGAACGAACATACCTAATTTCGAAGAATTCTTATAGCCACACAAGATTTTCAAGAAAAAAGTCAAATTGACTTGTTGAATGAAACAATGTTGTTCATTGTATTCGAAAAAAGAAGCAATATCTATTTTTGATAGGTTATGTTTACCCGGTTAACTATAATAAATTTCAAAATATTTTAGAATATATGGTCTTTCTGTTATAATTTACTGTGTAAAAACATTATGGAAAACTGTCCTTCTGTTTCAAAAAAGGTAAAAAGTGAAAGTGATAAAAGAAAATGTGAGGAGAATTACACAGACGAAACAATAAAAAAAGGTCCTATATTAAAAAATAAAGTGTCCAGCTATTTTCACAGAACTTCAAGTGGTTTTAATTCCTATTGCGATAAAGGAACAAGCAGCTTTGTAGAAAATTCATCAGAATCTATTGTTGATGAAAAACTTGCGGTGCTTTGTTTACCGATTAATCATGAATCCAAAAAAAGAAAAAGTGAAACATCTACTGATTTGACAGAAAAAGAATTATCAGAAGACACCTTTGATAATACTTTGGACTCTGTGAATATTAGTACTTTAATAGAAGCAGAAATGGGTAAAACAGAAGGTAAGAAAATTTTTTATGTAAGAGTATGTTAAACATTCTTTAGTTATAATGTACACATGAAAATTTGATCAGGACATTTTTCTTTTTTGATGTGAAGAATTTTCTACTAATATTAAGCGGTCAATAGTTATAAAAACTAATTTCCCTCAGTGAATTTGAAAATTCAAGAATCACGTTGATTTTGAAACCATTCATTTTCAATTTTATTGTATGTAATTTTAATGTCTGATACCTATTAAGTATTACCTTAATTTCAGTATATAAGTTTTTAAATATAAATATTAAGCTATTTCTACTCATAGATTGAGATTGGCTAGATATTATTGCCTTCATATTCTTTTGACTTAGAGAGAGATCCTCTACTATATCTAAGGCTGGGGGATGCAACCTCCACTTGTTCTATATTACAAGAACTTTTTACAATATTAATATTTCAAATCTAGGTCTGCAAATAGTAAATAATTTTCAACTACTTTAACATATAATTTTCAATAAATACCTATCAATTTTCAGCTAAATTTGGAGATAATGATGGATTTGACGCTTTTGCTAGTTACCTGGGTAATGCTTGTGTTTCAACAAATGTAAGTAAACAAATAACAAGAGAATGCCCACAGAATGATGATGATATATTTCCTTCCTTTCCTGATACTCAAACATTGCAAAAAATAGAAGCTAAATTAGAAGAGAAACTCCCCAATCACAACACTGAAAATAATAAACGAATAAATGAGAATAAAAATGTAAACAAGGATGATTATAGTAAACAGAAAGTTGGAGATGAAAAATCTGCTACACCTTTGAAATTATGCTTCCAAGAAAGATTGAAATCTAAGGAAAGTGTCAAAGAAAATAAGATAGACCAAGAAATAGCAGAACGATCTATTCTATTTGAGAATGAACACGTTACCACAGAATATAGAAAAGAAGTTAGTGAATTATTTGAGCAGATTGAGAATTCTATATGTGCAATGGGAGAGGATGAAATAAAAGTTAATGTCCCAGAAGAAATATTAGATATAATATTCAATGAAAACAATGAAGCTTTCTCCAATAAAACAGATAGAGGAAATGACAGTGAAGAATTACAACTTACTAGTTCTAATTTAAATTCAAGTTTTGGTACTCTTATTAGAAAAGCACTTATTAATAATTCCACAAAAACTTGTATAGAAAGAAAGAAGAAACAAATTGAAACATTGAATTTAAGCTCTAGTGAAGCATATGCAACATTTTGTAGTCTGGGCCCTTTCTTTGGACTGCCTTTAAATGTTAAGAATCTAATCAAGCAATTCAAAGGAATAGAAGAACTTTATGGTATGTTTATCTGATTTTTATATTTTCATTGTATTCTGTATTGAACTATTAACAACACAGCACCATCTAAATAAATAACAGGATTACATGACAAAATTCTATCTTATTACTAGACTTTCATAACAACATTTCTATACATAGGCACTTGTACATCATCATAAATTGAGTAACCTGCCATAATTTCAAGGTAAGAAAAATGAATTTATTAAAACAATTATCATATTTCACTATTGAAATATAATTCTCTTGTTTCAAATTTGCCTGAGCAAATTGTACCATATTGATAATAAAAATGTGTGATCATTTGAAGGTTTTTATACTTCATGGTATTCTATTGACTAAATGATTCAGACTGATAAGAAGGTCAATACTGGTTAATGTGAACTAGGCATTCTTCTGACTTAGTTACCAACATTGGCTTAACTGATTTATTTGCCAACTTTTTTATGTCTTTTACCACGGTTTTAACTCCATAGAAATTAAAGCGTCTTCTGGAGTGGCCCAGGGCTCAGTACTTGGGCCATTATTATTTTTAATATTTATAAATGACATTGTCTACATAAACCCACCCATTAACTCATAGAATTTCAAATGTTTTGATTATAATTACATACAAATTTTTTTATGTTTTTACTCTCTATATGGGGTGTAAATCCAAGGAAAAATAATGAAAAGATCTATTTTGAATAAAAAGTGAAAAAAATGATGTTTTTTGTGTGTATTATACAAGTTTGGAGTTAGCCGGAAAGCTTCAAGGAAACCAAACCCATTTATTGCAGACATTGCAAAAAATAGGACTACCCATAGACATTGTACAGAAGAAGTTGAAGAAATTAAATTACTAGAAAAGAAAACGATAAGGCAATAACAATACTAAAATTGAAAGATAATGATGCTTTCTACAAAGTATGCTATGCTAATGAAAAAATAAGCATTGTCAGACGATCAGCAATGATTGTAAAGCCTTAAGCTGTGGTCGACTATAACATAGGCAAATCTTCTATAGATCTTATCAAATAGCAACATTTCTTTGAAAAGGATGTTGCATAGGAGCATAGGAAAATTGCTATTGAGATGTTATTTGGTACAGAAATGGTAAATGCCCATATTCTTTATAAAAGAATAACAAAAACGAATATAGCAATTACTTATTCTGAAATTAGTGTAGCAAAGAAGTAACGGACGAAAGAAACTACGGCTGTTGCTGATTAAGAGACGCCAAAACTAAAAAAAAACCTATTGCATAGTGACGAAAGGTCACAAGGTAAGAAGAGATTGTGTATGGTACAGTAACAAAAATCATGAAAAAACAAAAGGATCAAGTGTAAGGTAATGTTACAAGGACCCAGAACGGTTCATCCAAACTGGAAAACATATTTAAATATGGTTCCTTGGGCCGCGGAGAAGGTTCGAAATAAAATACGTCGAGGGGTCCATAGGACCGTTCTGGGCAGTGGGGAAAGTCCAGTTGCGGGCATATGGACCGCACTGGAACTCAACGTGCTAAAGAAAATTTGAAAAAATTTTGGGGCTTCGATATCAAGATGAACGATGCGCGTCAGCGCTCAAACGTAAACTTTACGAATTTTTTTGACGTTATTAAAAATACTTACATCATAATTGTTTGTTAATTGTTTTCTAATTAGCTGAACTTGTAATAGAATTTTTTATCCACTTTATTATTGGTAGCAAAATTATATAGCCTGTTATAATGTCATTATATATCTCCTCTATTGACATTTTTTCGCAAAAGTTCAGTTTACTTTATAAAAAAATATTCGAGGTAAAAATCCGTGGATAACCTCATGCGGCTTTCTTTATTTACTATCTGTACACTTTTATTCTTTTAGATTGGCAAGAAGAATGCTTAAAACTTCCAGCAATAGAAAATAAAAAGAATTTGATATATGCTTTGCCCACAAGCGGAGGAAAGACCTTGGTAGCTGAAATTTTAATGTTCAGAGAGTTACTGTGCTATAAAAAAAATGCTATTTTCATTTTACCATATGTGTCCATTGTTCAAGAGAAGGTATGTAATATTATATCTCAATTGTATAATTGGTTCAATCTGGAAGTTGTTTTATCACTTAGTAGATATTGCCATTATTAAAAAAAATTGACTATGGGACATACATTAGAGAAATTATGTATTCATTCATGTAGTAGTGCAGGTAGCTGATAGCGTATTAATGTTCATCAATGTTTTGAGAGCTGAAGTTCCAAAAGTTTTTCACTGAAGGACACAGCTTTGAAGGGCCAATAGTTCAGCGCAAAAGAAAACTTACGTTTTACTACTTTTTGTTATATGAGTGAGAATATTAGGTCACGATTAACAAAAAACAGCAGGTTCTACTCTATAACATGGAATTATGGCTGACAGCTTCAATGAAGAACAAGTTTGTAAAGACCTCATCAAAGAAGCACGTTTTGTTATGAGCTCCGCATTTGTTTTGGAAAATTACACTTTACCTTCAGAAATTGATGTATTTCTAAAAATGAAATACGATTAAGACAAAGTTGATCGTCATCTGGTGCCAAATTTGATTTCTCAAGTCTGAAAATGTTCACAACAAGAATGTATTCCTTAATTTGTTGAGGCTTCAACAACTGTTTTTGACTAACTCTGTGTCCACTTCAACCTAAAAACGATCTTCAGTGTCTTTAAACGCATCCAAAACTATTTGAGGAATTTTATGTTCCAACAACGCTTTTTATATTTAGTTAGACTAGCAGTTAAAAATATTGACATTGTTTTAAAGCAATGATACTTATTTTTCTTGATGATTTAATTAAACAACCTATGACAATTACAAATGTATTTAGTTTTCCTTGCATTATCTAGTAAAGGGCAGTAGGTTTCTTTCTCTTGCCATTTTTATTCTTAGATTTTATCTTGCCCCCCCCCGTTTCTAACGTCTAATCGCCACCACTGTGTAACCCTACAACAGACAAAGGCATAATATGCTTAACTATTTGATTGAAAACTGGACATGTGGCTAGTTTCTCATTTATTTTGAGTTAAGTGGTCTTTAGGCAATTAATACAAGAATAGTAATAAGAGGATACATCTAAAATACATCAAGTATTTGAAGAAAAATATACAGTGTTTGTTTTCCTGTAGGTATGGGCTATATCACCATTTGGTGTTGCTTTAGATTTTTTAGTGGAAGAGTATGCTTCTAGTAAAGGAGTTTATCCGCCCAGACAACGACGAAGAAAAAATTCAATATATGTAGCTACAATCGAAAAAGCTTTAGGTATTATTAATAGTCTAATTGAAACGGGAAGGCTACATGAGATAGGTCTCATAGTTGTCGATGAATTTCATTTAATCGGAGAAGATGGGCGAGGACCTATATTGGAAGCAGCTCTCACGAAAATTATGTTTTTAAAATGTAAGTAATACTTAACAGGAACTTGATGCCGTTGAGATAGTACATTTTCTCAAAATTTGCTGAAAAGAACAATTAGAAAGTGGTGATACAAACCATTAGTCTTCTCAAACTTGTATGAAAACATCATCTAAAATTGATGCAAAATCATTTTGTAAAAATTCTTAATGTGTGGACTTAATAGTTTACCAACTATTTCTGTTCACAAGTTTATGTCTATTTTGGGTTTCATCAATTTTTCACTAACATATAAATGTGAATTACAAAACTTTCTGTACAAAGAATGTACAAACAAGTTTCTCTGGATAATTTTCTACACTTTTAATAAGTGGTACACAGAATGGCCGTGAATATGATCTGCTTAGACGTTCATAAAATTCATAAACTAGACTAGAAAAAACTAAATTTCTGTCTCAATAAGGCTTGGAAATGTTTTCTCTTAAAAATTAGATATGACAAAACCATTCATCGACCAAATTAGACTCACAGAAGCCATTTTTGGCCACTTAGAACTTACGAAATTCATTTTTTGGCAAATTAGATTTAAAAAGCGAATCTTTCACCAAATTAGAATTTAAGAAATCATTTGTATACAAATTTGATTGGGACAAACCATTTTTTGACCAAATTAGACTTTTAAAAGCTATTCCTAAACCAAATTAAACTTAAAGAAAACAATTTTTGTCAAAATTAGACCTATGAAAGAAATTTCTTGCCCAAATCAAATTTAAAAAATCAACTTTTTACACAATTGAACATTGAATAGCAATTTCTTAACCAAATCAAATAAAAAATGTCAAATATTCACAAGATTAGCTTAAGAAAAGTCATTTTTGTTCAAATAAAAGTTTTGGAAAAATCATTTTTTTTTCGTTTATCCAAGCAATTTATTTTAAAGAAAGCAATTAAAACAAGTATATTCTTCATAAACCATAACGACTCTTTTAATAATTAATTGGGTAATGCTGTTTGTAATAATAACCCATACTGGAGGGAAATGAATCAGTGTCAAAGTCTACCAAAGATTAACACAAAAAATTAATGATGTTTTTGTATTTTTTTCAATTTTTGGATTTATTTCGTAATTTTGGATAATATCATTTAAGGTCAAAAAACCCATGGATAATTGGAAAAAATAATGATATAGAATATTCATCAGCATCTGAGGAATACGCTATCGATATCAACACCAAGAAACTAATTTTCTTTGTTGGCGAATTGATTTCATTCAAGATTATTTTGGCACAAATGAAAGAATATGTGTTCGGCAACTTCTAATGCAGTCATTATCAAAAATTATAAAGAAAATTGATAAAAACTCACCACGTAATTAAAGAAGAATAAAAGCTGTAGGGCTTGAAAAAAAAATTGTAAAACTATTTGTTTTATCTAAGTTGTAATTTCTGGAATCGTTGATGATACTCATACTGAACACACTGTTTACACTACACCAACACTCATAATTACACTGTTTGACACGCGTTTCGATAACCAAGTTATCGTCTTCAGAGACAGAAGGAAAACCTGTAATTGTTGGTGTTGGGGTAGTGGTAGTGTAAACAGTGTGTTCAGTATATTTGTTATATCTCTAAAATCTTATATATTACTATAAATTAGAGCCTAATATAACAACTACAATCTAAAAGAGATTTTCAATGTAAAAATATTTCTAACTAAAAATGTTACACTGAACTGTCTAATGGCAATTACAATTTACTCTTGGAGAAACAAAATATTTGTTGAGACACATATTATATATTTTCTATACCTCTAAATGGAATCTTCATATTGCCCGAAATGAATTAATATTCTTTACTTTCAGCCAATATACAAATAATTGCCATGAGCGCCACTATAGGCAACGTATCAGATTTGTGTACATTTTTGAATGCCGACGTATATACAAAAAATTTCAGACCAGTTGAGTTGGTTGAATATGTGAAATGTACCAACAACATTGCGAAGATTAACTGGAATTACAAAGACGAACAAGATTTATTGGTAGATCAAAAGAAAATTGATTTTAAGGTAACTTTTCCTTTACAAATACAAACCATATAACACTTAGTTCTGAATTAGAAAATTTGTTCTAATAACAATTAATATTTGTCCTAATTTTCCACCAGAAATTAACAATTTGTTATTATAAACTGATCGGTATCAGTATTTTAACAATCCAAAACATATTGTCGATTATAATCATGTAACCGTTCATAAAATCAAGAGACCTTTCATCACTTGAGGAGCTATTACTTGAATAGTGATAGAAAATGGATAAAAAATAATGAGTCACGAAACAATTTTGCGGAAAAACTCCCTTCTCGCTTTCCAGTGAATAGGAATCTTGCAACAGGACAAATCTAAAAGCTTTCCAAAGGAATTTAACACAAAATACAGTAATAAAAAGGAGTGAAATTGAAATATCATTAATAGAGTATAACCATGACTTCCCCGGCAGGAGACTCTTCCTCAGGAAGTGGTATTCTATATTCTATATAAAAACTGGTACTCAGATGGGGTGAACAATTAATATTAAATTGGACGCCACTAGCTTTTGCACAAATGACGTTAAAAATTAATAAAAAAAGTCGGAAAAACTGGAAACACCTTATTAATTAAATTAAAAATAAAAATTAAACAAACTAGAAACTATCCCTGGACACTCTTATCCAAATTAATATTTATTGCTAAGACTGGGACTTATCTATTGAAATCCAGGATGGTTGCAGCCCTCAACTGAATTCCCAGTTGTTGGAGTTGAGTTGAATTTGTTTGTGTGTGGTGTACCGGTTGAGTCCTTGTGTGTGTGGTTGAAACTCCAGCCTGGTGTCTGTAGAACTGCGGGAAAAAATAAAATGAGGAAAGAACCGGAACACATATGGAAATTATTGAAGAAAGAACGAGTAGAAAGAATAAATTTGAACAAAAGGAGCTTATGCTCGAACATATCAGAAAAATCGGAATTTATATTTTTTAAATATAAATATGTTCTATTCTATTCGTTCTGTTCCCCAAACAAATAGAAAATAGGAATTTATACATAGACTATTACAAAATTTGCTCAAAACAGAAGAAAATCTATAAAGATAACTGGAATTTTTGTGAGTCCAATAAAAAAAGCAAAGAAAAACTTACCAGCGATTACAACAAATGAAATTATCACAAATTTAGTAAAATTTACTTTACTGATTTAAAGTGTTGGGAGTGGGAGGTCGATAATAAATTAATTTCTTCAAAAATTCGAATGTTTGAATAAATAAGAAGTGACTAGTGTGTCACAATACGTGAACAAAGGAATATTCAAAATGTTTGGATATTACATGTTACAATGGGGAAACAAAATCATTAAATTTTTTATAAATGGTCAGAAACAAACTGTAATACTAATGTAAGGGCCCGAAATAAAACACTGAAAGCTTAAATAAATATCGAAGCATATTACAAGCCGAAATTTATACCATTCGGAAATGTATCCAGTTCAATAATAACAATTGGAAATATGGAAAACAGAGAAATAATAATGGCGTCTGATAGCCAAACAACCATTAAAGTACTAAGCCCTTCTGTAATATGTTCCAGAGTGGCTTCGGAATGCTTGAGCATGCTTAGTGAAATAGGCAGAAATACTTTAACCTTTAGTGGGTATAAGGGCATACTGGAGGAATTGAACTATCAAACGAAGGGCTGAAACACCCATTTTGAAGACGAGAACTCTTTCGAACCAGAATATTGAAATACATACATAGATCAATAATAAATGAAGAAAATATTGGACTACTGGGACAACACATTAGTGCTAAGATAAGTGAAGTATTAGGAAACTACGACCAGAAAGGATCAGAAAAATGTATTAGTGAGTGCAATTGTGAGTGGTGGTGTATACGGTGTATTCAATATGAATATCACTAACAGTTCCAGAAATTCCATCTTATAGCAAGTTTGCATTAAGAGTTTTGATAGAAGATCTAAAAGTACATTACAGCATGAATGGATACCTCAAGAAAAGAAAAAATCTACTAGTTTCAGAGACAATCGTCAGAAAATAGTAGATATGGGAGGCACAATAGATCTTACATGTCTCAGTAAATTCTATCAAACATACCAGATAACAAGAAATTGTTTGATTATTAAAATATCATTTGGGTGTACTGGATTGAATTGAAAGACTTATCTAAAACGAAGCTGGCAGATGTCTTAAAGTGTCAATGAACCGTAGGAGTATTGTACAAACTTAAAATATTAGTTTAATCAATGACAACTACATGATCAAAAATTTTTGTTGATTACTCATTTAATCTATGATTAAGCAGGTGTGGAAATTTTATAAATTAATTCAAATACAGACAAATAGAGTTATTTAGGTAAAATATTTTTAAAATGAAGCAACAGATAAAATAATTCATCAAGTACAATGTAATGTCGGATTTGAATTTATTTTTAGTATTCTGAATCGATTTTGAAGTTGGATCCAGATTTTTTGGGTGGTTTAGTAATGGAAGTTATTCCAAATGGGTCATGTCTCGTGTTTTGTGCATCCAAGAAGAATTGCGAAAATGTAGCTAATTTATTATGCAAAATTTGTAAACCGTAAGTGATGTTTCCTTTTTAATTTTCAAAATATAAGAGACATACATATCAGTTTAATTAATTTTTATATCAATGAACGTATTAATTTTTTTAAATTGAGAATTATAAATTGGTGATAGTTTTTTGTTATTGCTCAGATTCTAGTGAATAAATTTTTCTAAGAACTTTTTAAAACTTTGAAATTATGGATCACTGTTTTCAGATATTTTTCAAAAATGGACAAATAGTAAAATCTTGTAAATCGTAATAAATATAAATGATAGCATTAAGTTGCACAAAACGAGATATGATCAAGCAAGTATAACATCACCTAATAAGTCGTGTGACTGACACAAAGATGGCGCCGAAATTATCAAATCCTTATAACGTTTATGAAGTACCAACTTTGAAAAGACTATGTATAAAATTTCATGACATTTCGATTAATCAGAAAAAAGTGACAGCCATTTAACTGTCTGTAATGTCTTTAACTAACTTCTGTTATTTTCAAAACAGTTTCGTGTGTTAATTCAGCATTGCTTCTTGATAAAAGAAATACTGTAAAAGCTCAGCATCGGTTTCGATAGTATTATCCAGACTGTGCTCAATCAACAAGAACCTATTGTTATTAGTTTGCTGAATTTAAACGTGGTTGTAAAGACAGCGATGATGGTGAAAGTTCTGTTCGTACAATTGAGGTGGTTACTCCAGAAAACATCAAGAAAGTCCAAAAATTGATTATATCTATTCGTAAATTAAAATAGTGTAGGATACCTGAGGCCATAAAGATATCAGAAGGCAGTGTCTTTACAATTATGCATGAACATTTGACCACGAGGAAGCTTTTTTCAAAGTGGGTGCCGCGTTTACTCACAGTCAATCGAGAACAACAACATGTTGATGATTCGGAGCAGTGTTTGACCATGTTTTGCGTCGATATGTGACAATGGATAAAACATAGATCCAT
Organism: Diorhabda elongata; assembly: GCA_026230145.1. Classification (NCBI taxonomy): domain Eukaryota; kingdom Metazoa; phylum Arthropoda; class Insecta; order Coleoptera; family Chrysomelidae; genus Diorhabda; species Diorhabda elongata. The sequence continues at coordinate 8,251,189 of CM047928.1, forward strand.
CACTTCTCTCCATAATCAAAACGATCATTATCTGAGTGGACTGCAGCCGGTGAACCACGTCCGAAGCGTCCAAACGCACAACAGTTAGTTGGGAAGGTTATGGCTTCAGTAGTATGGTATGCGCAAGGAATATTGTTCATTGACTATATCCAAATAGGAGAGACAATCAATAGCGAATACTATTTAGAGTTGCTGGATTGTTTGAATGCAAAAATCAAGGCAAAACGGTCTCATGTGTTGAAAAAAAAACCACTGTGTCGCCAAGATAATGCAACGATTCACAAGTCGATGGCAACGATGATTAAATTAAACGAATTACACTTCGAATTGCTTCTTCATCTAGCGTATAGTTGAGATCTGGCCCCAAGTGTCCACTGATCTTAAAAAAATGCTCGCCGCGAAGAAATTCAGCTGAAATGAAGAAGCAATGACTGAAACTGAAGCCTATTTCAAGGCAAAAACAAATCCTTCTACAAGCACAACATCAAGAAGTAAGGGAAGCGTTGGAATAATTATATTGGTCTTGAAGGAGATTACAATGATGAATCAAATCGATTTTTAGCAAAAAATGTCGTTTTCTTAGTTAGTCACACGACCTATCGAGTGATGTGTTATATAATTTTTTCTATTTACTATAATCTTAAAATAACTTTGATTTTGCATCACTTGATCAATTAAACATTAATTTATTCAGAGTGGGCTATTGATTAGATTTTGAACAAATGTTGAAATAGGAAATAGGATTTGTTTCCAGCATTTTCTCTAAAATTCAGTGAATACTGCCACATATTAGGGAGGACTATTTGCTGTAGCTCAGTCTATATTTTTGATTCATCATCACAACAAATGCTGCATTTGTTATACTACTAATTTATATTATGGTAATTATTTTTTTACACTAATTTAATACATTGTCTCATATTTTAAGGGATCTCAAAAAGCACAAAAAAGAAGAAAAGCAACAACTGTTACATGCCCTAAAAGATGAAAGTGGAAAACTGTGTGATATTTTATCGATTTCTGTACAATATGGTATAGCGTATCACCATTCAGGTAAGTTTATAAATCAATAATAATTCACTAACCTTGTTATATCTTTGTATATAATTACTTTGCTTGAAATATCTTAGATCTAAATTTAAACTTCAGAAATTATTAATTGGAAACATTTCTGGCAATCTTAAACACACCTTAACTTTATACTTTGAATATTGTGTCGAGTAAATTTTCACATTATAGTAAAATAAAAATGTTTTGAACTTTCTTCCTATATGATGTTTGTCTCAAAAGTATCTTCATATCTCTCTCTTCATGAACTGGTTTTATTTTTATTCTTTATCGTGCGGTGACTAACATCCGTCAAAGTAGTCCCCATTTAATTGAATAACATGTTTCCAGTAGTATTAACAGACTTGGAAGTCAGTTTTAGGAAATGTCTTAAGTGTATTCGTCGCATTAGTTTTAACCAACTGTTGTCGACCGGCGTTTCTTAGCTGAAAAAGAGCTAAAAGTCACAGAGAGCTAAATCGTGACTGTACAGAGACTGGCCAAGTTGTAAGATTTCAGAATTTTAATGCAAACAATGCATCCCAAAGAATGGACCACCAACAGTCCAAGAATATATCACCAGATTAAAAAACTTGCAAAAAAAAAGTGCAAAATATGATGCTTTTTGTGTATGGTCCATAGGACCGCTCTGTAAACTTTCTCTAGGCTCCACAAAAAAGCATCATTTTTTCGCACTTTTTATTTCAAATAAATTTTTCTTTGGATCCACACTTCATAAGGAGCGTAAAACTACAAAAAAATTTTTTTGACCCAAGGGAACGTTTATAAAGTTTGGTAGGGGCTCAACGTGTTAATTAAATATCATCTCAGTTTTCACTGTGAAGATATTTTAGAAAATATTTTTCGAGATATATTATTTTGCTACTTTCTACTTCTTATTATTCAAGTATTATTTAAACTACAATATATTTTAGCTCTCTTTGGTAGGCAAAATTTGCTTAGTTAATTGTATTTGTAATAGTCTATTTATTTATAGGTTTAACGAGTGATGAGAGACGTATAATAGAAGAAGGCTTTAGAGCTGGAATAATATATGTAATATGCTGCACCTCTACTCTTGCTGCTGGAGTCAATTTACCTGCACAAAGAGTAATATTAAGATCTCCTTATATTGGAAAAGATTTTATAAATCTTTCCCGTTATAAACAGATGGTAGGAAGAGCAGGAAGAGCCGGATTAGGAGAAACAGGAGAGAGTATATTGATATGTCAACCACTAGATTTACCTAAGGTAAAGGACTTGTTGATGTCACCTATGAATAAAGCTATGTCGAATATGCATATGAATGATGGAAAAGGATTAAGGTGTGTACTTTAAAATGTGGATAATCATAAAACAATATAAATATTGCAGATTAAATTTTTTAACTTAGAGTTTCTAGATCAATTGGTAATAATCACACTGAATGTAATGTATACTACCACTACATTTACACCATATGCCTCATGTTTTGATAGTTTTCATTTTCAATGTTAACAAAAAGACTCTAAAAATGTATAAAAGTAAGAAAAGTATATACATTCACTATTTTATTCACTTTTGATATACTGGGAAGTTGATAGAAGAAATTTCACAATAACCACGGTGTGTCTGAACCAAAGTTAAATGAAATGACTCAACACTTTGGAACTTGCTTCAGATATCGAAAGTAGATTACTTATAGGTCATAAAAAATCTATTTCCAAAATAATCTGTATAGCCCTTTCCAAAAAAAACTGATTTAAAGAAAAAAAATTTTTTTTTTCGTTTTATTGACCAGAAATAAATAAAAAACTAATGAAATATGAAATATCCATCAAAAAATGCTTATTATTATTATTACGTATGAAAACTATAAGTACAGCTATTACTATTCTCTACTATTACATGGTTAATAAAAAATTAGAAAAAGTAAATAGTCTTTTTCAAACATGAAATGCATTATAACTACATAGGACACTTAACAGTTTTGTAGAATACTGAGGGTTTTGCACATCAACTTTAGTTTTGAGCCACCAACCGTTGAAATAGAAATGCACCGATTCCATTGCTTGTTCACTAAAAAATCCAAGCCCAGTTTTAGTTTTGCGGCAGAACTGTTCAACGTGAAAAAAAAAACGGCATGAACCTTGGGAGTGATGTTAATACCTGAAGATATATAGCTGTTTTTGAAACTTTGTATGCACTTCACGTAATTTTCATCTAGACTGTTTCCAAAACATGCAGAAACTACATTATGGAAAGTAGCGAAATTACGTATTTTAATACAGCAAGATTTTTAGAACTCCGAAAGACGTCAACATTTTGTAGAAGTTTTCTGCACGCATTTCCATTGAACCCCGAACCTTGGTGTGTAACTTCACGCTGAACGTGGCAAAATTCAGCCCAAGATTCGGCTTCACTTTGACATTCTTTCAACATGTGCGTATAAACAGTATTTACCACACCAAGCATGAGATGCAGTTCTGGGGGTGGAATTATTTCCAGGAATGTTTTATCTCCAGATGCTGTGATTAGAGGGGGGTGGATGCAATTAAAATAATTTTTTGCCAGCCTCTTCAATCCTTTTCCTTCAGCTAATCACTTTTCATAATTATTTAAAACATTTTCCCCAGTTCTTAAATCACCACAGGTGTGAAGCGTAACAGTACGTACATGGGTATGTGCTACTGTGTGCCATAATACCTACCAAAATGTTTGCCAATTTTAGATCAGTCGCTATGGTGCCATTGAAAGGACTAATATTCAATTCTGAAAAAAATTGCTGCACATTTTCATAATTTTCTTGAACTTGTGAAACGGCTGCTAAGATAAATAATCGCTTAACACCAGAATCCTTGAATTTATTTGCTGCAATTCCTGTTTAAAAATAGACTACATCGTCATATAAAGCACTTTAAATGGAGTTGAATTTCGTACCATATAAAAGTAAATAATACCTTCAATGTATTTTGCTCGCTTCTTATTTGCACCTTCAAATTCCATATTTGATTTTGATTGTACTGAAAGGCATATTTTTAAAAATCCACCTCCTCCATCAATACCTAACTTCAAGTGGTCTTCTGATACATTGCGCTCTTGTCTCACATACTCAACAAACCCTGGCACATCATTGCAATAAACTACAACTAAAGGAGTATTCGAAACTTCATCACCTTTCACTTTAACAAGAGGAAATTCTTTGTAAGAAAAATATTCATCTATTGAATGAGCTTTGGTAGTGAGCTTCTTTTTCAATCCTGGTTCAACAGCTTTTCTATTCTTTGTACCGGCTCGAATGGAAGCAGCCAATTTCAATTTTTTATTAACCATGTAATAAGAGAATAGTAATAGCTGTACTTATAGTTTTCATACGTAATAATAATTTTTTGATAGATATTTCATATTTCATTAGTTTTTTATTTATTTCTGGTCAATAAAACGAAAAAAAATTTTTTTTTCTTTAAATCAGTTCTTTTTAAAAGGGCTATACAGATTATTTTGGAAATAGATTTTTTATGACCTATAAGTAATCTACTTTCGATATCTGAAGCAAGTTCCAAAGTGTTGAGCCATTTCATTTAACTTTGGTTCAGGCACACCGTGTAACGTAAAAATAAAAACTTTGAAATTATGAAACTATAGTTTAAGAAACAAATTTGAAACAATAATGATAGGATCTTGCCTAACAAACACTCCCGGTATGTTACAGTATTAATAATATAATAAATAATTTGCACCTACGCAATATTGGAATTTATTCTAAATGTTTTTACTGCTCAAATCTTTAAAAATTCTGTTTGAAATATGTTATTGCAAAACAACTGTATATGATATATCACACCCCTATTGCCATTGTACCATAAGCTCATAAATGCTAATTTTACAAGAAAGACAAAACAAGAAATGTTTTCTGAATCAGTTAACTCTGTACTTGGGTGTACCAAATTCGGTGCACATACAGTTTAAAGATATCTTTACTGGTTAGTGATGTAAAATCTTAGGAGCTATAAAAAAATAATTTTTGGAATGATATGGCACTACTGTTACACTCTTCAATTTCTCACTGAAAGGTGCCGCAAGGAGCTTCCGAACGAATCCCGGAGGAACTATTTGCTCACACAGCACCTCGCCTATACGGACGATGTTGACATAATGGCACGAATCACTCGGCTCTTTCAGGGACGATTGAGGAGCTTGATCGAACAGCTGAAGCAAGAGGACTCAAAATCAATGAACCTAGCGATAACACCGTTCAAATTCTCACTGGAAGGTACCGCAAGGAGCATCCGCACGAATCTCACATAGCACCTCGCCTATGTGGATGATGTTGACATCCTGATACGAACCACTTCGACTCTTTCAAGAGCGTTTGAGGTGTTTGAGTGAACAGCTGAAGCAAGAAGACTCAAAATTAATGAACTGGAAGGTACCGCTAGGAGTTGTTGCGGGAAACATATGCTTCTGGGTAGTAATGCTCCTCTGAGACAGATGTTTGGCGAGCCATATTTTATGGCATTCACTTGGTGACTGGGACACGTGGAGAGGATACCTTCTGATCGATACCAGCGAAGAGCCATGTATGGAGTACCTAGAGGACGGAGATTGAGAGAAAGACCCCGCCATCGCTGGTTGGAGGACGTTGTGGCGGATCTGAACCGTAGCGCTGTTTAAAGAAGAAGAAGATGACACTACAGTTGATGTTAATTTTATTTAGACTTGTTGAGGCAAATCAAACGAAATATAACTTTATTCAAATTTTAGTTTCATGTAGGAAAAAAAATCAAAAATAATTGAACTAAAAATAGCTCTAAAATTTGTGTTTAAACTTGTCCGGTTTAATTGAAGAAAGAACAATTTGAGAGAAAAAAATAATATTGACGTGGGAAGGCTTCAAATAAAGATAATAAAGCCTTTGTTTGCCTCAATCTTTGACTTACTTGTGTAGACCGGAATCAAAACCAAATTAGAATCATTTTTTTCTTCTTCTTTTTCTTATAACCACCTCTTGGAAATCTTCACACTCAGGAGGTTTTCACTTGAAAAGAAAGGAGTTTTTCCTTCTGGTATCTCACGACTTTTATATCTGAAGATGTATTCCATTATTTAAATTTTGAATATCAGTTCGGGTTACAGCTACAGCTTTGATTTTTGTAGCATTTCTTGACGAAATAAAATGACATTGTGGCTACGGCCTTGTTCGTGCTACTTACAGTCAGGTGTAACTCAGGGTAAAAGTGACACTTAACGCCTCACGCAGAATTTATCAGCACTAATGATATGACAATATTGAATCCTGTAGTCAATTTTATTGTTTTGGGATACGGCACTATTGAAGTAGGAAAGCTATATCATCAAACACCAAAAATATTTTGGTTCGCAGCGACAAGATATTTTTTTAACTTTTTATTGTGTTCTGGTTTCTCTTGTATATCGTTCTTTTTCGGTGTTTTCTATCTTTTGTTATCCTCTCAAATTCCTCCAACATTTTTTTTTTCTTTTTTGTCCCCAGCTTTTTTATTCAGTTGCTACTCGACTATTTTTCTGTCGTTAATTCTTGTTTTGTTTCTTTTCCAACGTCTTTCTACCATATCCTACCCGTCGTTAGTTTTTTATTTCATCTCCGTTGCGTTTATAATGCAAGGAAAACTTTATATTTCCATTTATTACCTAAGTGTATTCCACATAACTGCTCAATAGATTTAAGTAAACAGAATAAATAGAAGAATGAATAATCGTATATTCCAGAACCATTCAATGAATATTATAATGTGCTAATAATTTGAAGAATAATCAGGTATAATGCAATTATTTATTTGAAAAAAGGATTTTTATACTATTATTTTTAATGAGGTGAAAACTGGATTTTATGTCATTTTTTTTACAGGCATTTGCTCCTAAGTTGCATAAGCTTAGGAGTTGCAAATTCCAGAGTACAATTGCAAGAAGTAGCAGCTCACACATTAATGGCCGTTCAAAAAAACGTTCTTGATGTAGATATTAAAAAAATAACGGATGCAGTAATCAAGAATCTTTTTAAATTGGGAGCTCTAAAGGATTATGCTTCTAAAGTGAAAGAAAAAGATATTTCTACTGGTTTGGCTGATGTTTCTGTTAGAATGGATGTAAGATATAATACCACTGTAAAAAAATAGCATTACTAGCTTCTTTTGAGATTACTCGTTGAAGGTGTAAAAAACTTTCTTTTCAGTCATATCATTTAGTACTATTCTCAGTTTCTACTTCGAGAGTCCCAGAGTTCTATTAGAAATAATAGGATAACTAATTAAACTTACTATATATGCAAATATACCAACAAACTGGTGGCAACTAGTGATCATAAATCTGTAACCCCACTAAAAAACTATATGTGTCAGTAACTCACTTAATGTAAATTGTCATAATATAATTGGTTTCTTGCTCGTTAGTACACAATATATTTTATGAAATTATTGTTTATTTATAGTAAAAAATATTTTACAGATATCTCTTCAAGACACACCAGTAAGTGAAAGTACAGAAACGCATAGCAAAAAGAAGAGAATTGTGCTAACAAATGATACTAAGTTAGTGGTTAGCGAATTAGGGTGCGCAGCCATTAAAGGTTAGCTATAATTAGATAACACAGTTTTTGATTATATAATATACGAGATATGATACAACTACACTTACTCCAGTATATTAGCAACGATCCCCAAGTGGCCCTACCTCAAAACTACCATTATGCCAACAATCTGTGATACTAGTACTATTGTCATGAATTAACATGACCAATCAGCAGTATTAGTTATATATCCAAAACATTTGATGGCTGATATCTAACACCTCATTTATTACTCCTAAAATAAATTCAATTCTTTCTAGTGCATTTTCCTTGGTATTATAACGAAGTTCCATCTGATGTTTTGCTATCTTCCTTAAGTGGTCTCTCCTTTTTTCAGTTTATTTATGTCTATCAATTTATTGATCTTTTCATTTTTAATCCCTTATATTTCTCATTAGTCTATCTTCATTCATATGCACATACCAATTGCTATTTTTATGTCTTGAGTTGGTTTTTATCCCGTTACACTTAGTTTCAGACAATAGTCTTCTTTGATATTTTCATTGAGTGTATTTTAGTCTCATATTTTCTTTTAATTAAGTATCCAATTTTCTGCTGTATATGTTTTAGTATTAGTAGTATTGATTTTAGTCGTTGCAATGTATGTAATGTGTTATAATGTAATTCCCCAAAAATATTTGGAGAAGGCTTTGATATCAGTTTTTAGTAATGTCCAATTTACAATGAAGTACTTCAGGAAATATTGAACAACTGTCAAAATGGGTTTGCATTAAATTAAATATATATTAAAACTAAATAAAATTTATTCCCAATTATCTGTTATTAATTTATTTTAGGCGGATTGGAGCTTTCAAGAGCGCATATGCTGTATGAAGATCTTTTCGAAGCTCAATCTTGCTTAGTTCTACAAGGCCACTTGCATCTATTGTATTTGGTTACCCCTTATCAGACTGCGGATCAAATAAAACCAAATAATCAAGTTTATTATGAAGTGGTATGATATTTAAATAACCGTTTATATTTCTTCTGTAACCATTAATGAATAAGTGAGTAATCACCTTTAAACCTAATTATTGGATTTATTCGAATCTTAAATGTCGTTTTAAATTAAAAAAATATAACCAGTTAAGTTCAAGCTTTTTATGGTACTCCCAGATACTTCCGTAGTCTGACAAGGGGACAAAAGTGGTACATCACATTAAAATACAGAATGGAATGTCTGACCCATTCGAGACAACAGTAGGTGGGAGATAGAGTCACGCGTTGGCCTCTCTCCTGTTTAGCACAAGAAAAAGTAGTTCAGGATGCGTAACTTGGTGCTAGAGTTACCATCTTTAATAAATCATCACTGGTGTTTGCTTACGCAGACGTCTTGACCTCTGGAATCCTATGAAAAGGAAGGGAAACATTTGTAAATTTTGAGAATGCTCCAAAGAATGTGGGATTGCAAATTAATGCAAACAAGACAAAACTCGCAGGGCTAGAAATGCGGATGTGGGCCAAACTACTACAATTGGAGAATATAACATCGAAGTGGTGTATGAGTTCGTATACCTCAGTCTCGTTAAATCCTAGTAATGACGTTGAGATAAAAAGGCGTATAATGCTTGCCCCTCGATATTATTTCGGACTGTCAAAATACTTACGTAAAACGAGTCTTTCAAAAAATACAAAGATCAAAATCTATAAGACTTTAATTAGATAAGATGGAGAGACGGAGTCTCTGAAGATGCTACAAAGATTGATGCATCAAACTGGATGGTCCTTGCAAGAAACCGGAAAGGATGGTGTTCAAGGCTAGAGAAACTCGAGGTCCTCCTGTAAGGTTATACCGCTAGATATGATGATTAATCTATTTAAGGTTAAATTACAATTATTGTTATATGCATAATTAAAATATTTTGGAGCTCAAGTTATAGGTATGTAAATTGCCCATCAGAAGTTGGTTGGTACATAGCGTTGCTTAGAAGAGGGAAACAGATGGATTGTGGAACAGAGATGATAGTAGCTACGACGGTGTGGATGTATTTCACAAAGTAAAATCTCCATTACTATGAAAATATATTTCTGAAATATTTGGTACCGTTTTTACGTGGGACTGTAAAAGATATTAATTGCAAAAATGCTACTTCGTACTCAAACCTTATGTGGAAGATAGAACTGCCGTGCTTTAAAATTTGAACAAGTTTGAACTCTACTAAAGCATTTGAAGGATCAGAATTGTTATGTTTTAGATGAAAAAATTACAATTCTCACGAGTTTCTTCATATTCTCCTGTGGATTAAGGATATTCACAAATATATCTACTTTTTTAAGTTAAAGTGAATATTTCACTTCACGTTAAAATCTGAATTTTATCTCCAAAGTACTAATTCTAAGGAGCTTACTACTAACACCGAAATTTAGTTTTACAACTCAAACATACATTTGTTAATATAATTATTCTATATACTAAACCTTGTTCATAAAATTTTGTCACATATCATGACATCTCGCTTAAGAACGTCTGCGGAACCTACAGTTGGACAATATATTACGGATTCCGAGAACAGATTGTCATACTACGCTAGATCCTTAAGGAGCGATCATATCAGAGATTTTATGGCGACATATGATTCTATCAAAGACCAGGACCATGCATGAATACATATACCAAAAACTAATTGAACTGACAAATATGTCGATGTCAAAAGTGATATGTCACGTTAAAATACAGAATGAAATTTCTGACCCAAACGAGACAACAGTATGTGTAAGGCAGAGTGACGCATTGGAATGTCTCCTGGAAAAAGTATTTCGAGATGCTAGAAATACCGTGTTTTAAAATTTTAAAGTTTTTTCATATATTTTCTGGTGGATTGGGGATATTTCATTTCATAATCTGAATTTTGTATCTAAAGTACACAATTCTAAGAAGCTTACCACTTGAGTTTTACAACTCAACTATAAGTTGTTTTATTAAGATAATTCTTATATATGAGTGTATACAAATCAATTTTTTCCATTTACATTTGTGAAGATATGTTGAACATTTTATTCTAATTTTTAGTTTACCCGATTAAAACCTAGCGAATTAAAAGTAGCAAGAACTTTGGGATTAAATGAATCCGTAGCTGTTAGAATGTTATCAAACAATCCCATCAAGGTATGTAGAAAACTTGATTTCTCTTTAATCAATCTGTTGAAAATATATTTCTAATTATGTAGACTGTACCAGAAAGAGTATTAAACAGATTTTATTTAACATTGATGCTGTACGATTTATGGAACGAAATGCCAGTTTTTCAAGTATCAGAAAAATATCAGGTTAGTGTAGATTTGTTAAATTTAAATTTCGTTCTTCATTTTTGTTTTCATTTTATTATAGATCAATAGAGGCATCGTACAGAATCTAATGACGGCCGCTGCCACTTTTGCATCAAACGTAGTGAACTTTTGTGAACAATTGGAAGAATTTTGGGCTTATGCTTACCTATTAAAAGGTATGAGCCAGAGATTATCACACTGTTGTGTTAAAGAACTATTACCTTTAATGGACCTTCCAGCTGTAAAACAGGTAATGGAAATATGCAACATGTTTCAATATAAGCATTTAACAATAACACTATTTTGTTGAGAAAACCTTTACCACCGATACACTTATTCTTTGATCAACTTAGTCGAGATTTTATGTCGAAATTTTCACAATTACTCTGACACTTTAACTTCTTCAGAGCTTAAAATGAAACAAAAATTATTTCTTGAATTATAATGAACATATCGTTGTTTGGAAGCATTTTTTGTGTGAATAAGCTTGTGGCAAAATATTAGGAGTTTCATCCAATTACTTTTAGGATCTGGCGGTATCTTAATTCTGATGATGCTTTTTGGCTGGGAAGACACCACCAGAGTGCATCTTTTTGAATTCCGAAACTCTCACAGGAGCATATTCTTACAAAGAGTTCAGGCAAATAAAGTCGTTTGCGTTCTTTTTCTTGGCTTCTTGATTCCTGTGTGACCTGAATCCCAGGCATTATTTTTGTTTATATCATCTAGTTTTTAGGATTTATAACTAGAAATGAATTAAAAAACAGTGTCATTAATTTCGACGCAACTTCGGAAAGACTATGTAAAATAAGGTTACAGGGCAAGTACAGGAAAATAACAGTAATAATTGCACCTACAGAAAATAAAGAATTGACACAGAAGTACGAGTTCTATGAAGATATGGCAAGTGCATTAGAAATAACCCCAAGGTACGATATAAAGATGGTGGTAGGAGCTATGATTGCTAAGGGGGAATGGAAACAATATACATGAAAGTAACAGTAAGCACGAGCAAAGTATCGAAAATGGGAAGTTACCAATTAAGTTCGCTATGTAACATGAAATGAAGATAAGATTCACAAGCTTTGACCATAGAAAAAAGCAGAAAATAACATAGATTTCACCAGATGGGAGGACTAGGAACTAGATTGACCATATGTTAATAAAAAGAAAACATCAAAAGCTGGTGAAAGATGAGAGAAGTTACAGAGGTGCGAATGCAAATACTTATCACTTTTTAGTAGTAGGAAACACAAAGCAACATCGACCAAGAATACCAAATGAAACCAATAGAAGGATGAATTATAATGTATCAAAGTTACAGGAAAACAGAGTGAAATAGAAAATTCAAGAGTATATCAGCACAAATGAAAAATGAATAGGACAGGTGGCAGACCAAACGCTAGGATTGGAGAAGAAAACAAGCAAGAAAGGATGGTTCAATGAGGAATGTAAAAAGAAACTGGAGGAAAGGAATCTAGAACGACTAAGCACACTAGAAACTGACTCGACAAAAGCAAAGAGAAAATATTCAGAATTCCAAATACCAATACCAAGAAGAGAGTCAGGCATAAAAAGAGAATATACATGCGTAAAAGACTACAAATTTTGAAAAACACTTTAGAAACAAAGAATTGAGAAATTCTTAACAAGAGGCTTGAAAAATCAAGAGAACACAATTAATTAGCAAGTACCTTATATCAGAACCAATGGAATGGAAGGCTTTTAATAGACCTACATGAAAAGGTTAAAAGATGGACTCAATACTTTGGAGCAATATTACATGAACAAGAAGCACCGAAACAGGAAGAAGATATGGGAGACGAAATAGAAAAGGAGGATCTCGTGGAGGAACCAAGTGATGAAGAAATCTTAGAACAGATAGAAAATTAGAACAATCATAAGAATGCAGGAGAGAACGGAGGAAGTTTCAAGAAAGGAAGAGGAACAACATATCGGATTACTACCATTAAGACGATCATGGATAAATGCTATAAGCGAAATCTAGGCCTTCATATTATGTTTATAAATTTTAAGGTTCATGACACAGTAGACAGAAATAAAATGTACAGCAGAGTAACAACTGATGGAATTGTATCAGACAAATTTAGGGTTGAAAAGGAACTAAAACAGGGAGATCCAATATCGACGGTGGCTTTTAATCTGGACTTGGAAAAACTTCTACAAGATAGCAAGATACAAACAAAACAAAAATTTGGATTAAGAATAAACTAAAAAAAAGCAAAGCATATGGTGCTAAGACAAAATGTGATTGGTAAAATGGAATATATGGAGATTAAAGAGGATAAGGGCAAAAAATATAAGATAGAAAAAGTTTGTGAATTCGAATACCTTAAAGAAACACTGTCAAATAAAAATGAAGAGCGGGCGGATAGAAAGGAAGTGGAGCCATGGGATCATTAACTAGAAGGAAAATCAAAGGAGTTATCTGGAATAGCCAAAATATGTATACCGAACAATAATACGATCAACAGTTACATATGGAAGTGACACATAGGTTTTCACACACGCCGAAGAAACAAAACTGGCTATATGGGAAAGAAATATATTGAGGAAAATGTTTGACGGAACAAAAACAAGTGAAGGGCTATGGAGAAAAAGAACTGGACTCATCAATAACAGGATGTATGAAAGCCCAAACAGTAAGTTCGTTGGGCATACTAAATGGATGCCGGAAAAGAGATATTCTTATTCTACTTAAATTCCATACTGCTGTCTTTATTACATTGATTAACAATAACAATCCTTTTTAATACAATGGATTGGTATTTGTTAGATAAAAAGATTTAGTTGAGGTTTTATTTTTTAATTAAATGGCACTGCCTAATTCGTAAATAAAAATTAATTAGAACTTTTTTTTAGAGTAGAGCAAAGCAGTTATATAATGCCGGTTTTAAAACTTTACAAAGCATCGCAAAGGCGAATGCAAATGCATTGGTGGAAAATATAGAGTTTATGTCTCTTAGAGTAGCAAATCAACTTATTGCAGCATCCAAGGTAATGCTTCACTTAAAAAATGATGATTAATTTTAACACTTTTATTTTTGTAGATGTTGCTTCTTGAGAAAGTTGAAAACTTAAGAGAAGAAGCCGAAGATGTTCTAGATGGCGTTGACGTACCTAGAGATAGAGTTTAATATAATTTTTAATACTTTATACAATTTGAAGGATTTAGTTTTCAATTTGATAATGAATAAAAAAGTTTTTAAACTGATTCAGGGTTTTTTTATTAAATATAGCTGTTGAATTTGTAAAACAAATAAATTTATTTGGCTCAAATTTATCAATAGACCGATAAATAAAACAATGGTAACACCTGTATATTAATCAACAAAGCGAACAAAAAATACTGCTTTTTTTAGTAATATTGATAAGTGTTATGGTATTACAGTACACAATTTGACGACCAGATTTTCAGTACTAAAGATTTTAAAATTATAAAATAAAAAACAGTGAACAATAAAATTTAATTATCTCTTCTTGTACAAACAAGGATGTAAACCTATAGTTGGCAATTTGTTTTTGTGTTTAATTGGTTTCTCCTTTTTGAAATCCAAAAAATAGAATAAGTTATTTGATAGATCTTTTAAGGAGTTCTTGAATCCATAATAGCTAACCCCTTTGATAAAATCATCGATGTTTTCAAATCTGCTTTCTACTTCAGCAATTTTTAAGATGCCCCTGAAAATAAAAAAAATATTTTTATATCAAAGATTTCACTGAATCCTTGATTAGGAAATATATAATGTGCTTGAAATTATTTGCCTCGATAACAATGGTTATAGCTGTACAAGAATTTGTTTTTGGAATGAGACAAATCCGAGTTTGCATTAATCACTCTGAAACTGAGACGTGGAAAAATTTTGGAGTAATCTTGTCAAAGTATTGAGTACTAAATTATGAATTTAACGATATAACCCCCAAAAATATTGTCACTTCTTTACATAAAATGAAGGTAGAGGTAGAGGTGATGAGTCAATTTTGTTCTCAATTGAAATTCCACACAAAAATTATTTCAGAAATGATTCTTGACTTTCTAACATAACCTGAGTCATTAAATGTGTTCCTTGCAAACTAGATGGTCCCATCTGTCACCCACGTTGTGCAGACTTGTGATTACGCTTGTTGTTCGTACGTCCCAAGCCAGGGACGTATTATACTTTTCCCCCATATCTCCTCACCCACATTATTTCGCTTGTTCGATGCCGAACCATTATCAACAAAACAGTAGCTGCCCTTTTTGCTATCAACCCTATAGGCCTACTTTGTCCCATCTCTCTACCTACATAATCCCGCTTCTTTGCTGCCAGACCAATATAGATAGATATAAATTAGCTTTCAAACTTCACTTCTGCCCCAATACCTGTCTAGAGCATTTACTAACAGTCGTTGATAAAAATTTATATTAAGTATTAAGAGATATTAAAAACAAAGGCATCCAAGAATATCTAGGTTCACTTACCTTCACTAAAGACATCAATTATTCTCTTTGGAAGGCAACAAAGAAATTGAAATAACCTCAACAGTACTGTTTCCCGTAAAAGATCTACGAGAAAATGGGCCAGGAACAACAGTGAAAAAGCTACTGCTTTTGCCGACCACTTGGTTAAAGTATTTAACCGCAACGACGAGGACCCCAATACAAACTACCATAATATACATAACTATTTAGACACCCAGTTTCAAATAGAACTTCCCATCAAACGGTTTACACTTTCAGTTCTGCGAGTAGGTCCTTTCCCTTGCCAGTAGAAAGTTTCGCATATTATTTTAATAATGAAACCGGGAAAAAAACCAGATGATTTAAAATCGTATCGCCCAATCAGCTTGCTACCAGTTCTTTCAAAAGTATTCAAAAAACTTCTCTTGTGACGACTGACACCAATTCCAGAAAGCAGAAATCTTATTCCAGAAAGCAGAAATCTTATTCTAGACCACCAGTTCAGTTTTAGATCTGCCCATGGTGCTATTGAATAGGTACGTAGAGTAGTGAAAAAGATATCTTTAGCTCTGGAAAGTGAATCCTACTTATTCTAAAATCCTATTTAACAAAGAGACATTTTTGGTAAAACATTGAGATGAATTTACAGGATGGTATTCAATCAAAGCTCCTTTATTCCTACGATCTTCCAGCGAGCAATCATACCAAGTTGCCACATTCATAGATGACACCGAAGTATTGGCTCTACATCATAATCCAGTAATTGCATCAAGGTACATACAAGACAACCTAAACAAAATAGATAAATGGCTGATTAAAGTCAACGATGCCAAGTCCACTCATATAACTTACACAATGAAACTTGACTCATGTCGACCAGTCACACTTGATGATTCACAAATAACCCAGTTAAGCAATACAAAGTACTTGGGTACTCATTGTGACAGACGTTTAACTTGGCAAAAAGATATATTCATGGAAAGGAAACAACTTGGCAAAATTTAAACAAATGTATTCATAGATTTAGTACATTATTATATACTTTAAAGGGGTATATTCACTGAAAGATACTCTTGCATGTCTATTAAAATCAAGTGAATTATTTAATATCCTACTTTGGTTAGATTGTAATTATAACTGCAGTTTATAAAGAAAAAATTAGATGTACCATCAGCTTTACAAATTGATGTATGTACATAATTCTGGAAGAACTTGTATAACATTTAGAAATATATTCCTTACCCGACTTTTAATACCCTATTGGCTTCTAGCAGATAGTCTTTCAAATTTGTTCCCATAAGTGATAGACAGAAAACTGCCACGTCCACAGAATCGTTGTCTAGAGGTACTTTGCACATATCACATTCGATAACTGTATCATTAACAGCTACTAGATCAAAAGAATGTACTTTTTGATCAACTGACTTTGACAATCTTGCATCTCCACAACCGAAGTCGGCCACGACGTGACTATGGGGCCTTCAAAAAATAATATAAATTTCTTGATTATTGGTCTATGTGGACACTTCATAATACGATTTCAATGGAGTTATAATTTTATGAGGTTATAAGTATTCACATGGAATTTACTAAATTGTTTATTTTATTTTTGAATGATGTAAAAAACTCAGTAATAAACTTATTATTAACATTGAATGTAGTGATTGTGTTGCGACTTACATTTTTTTTATACTCTTGATGATTACATCTAATGGGTTTAGAGGCCACATTTTAACTTGTTTCCTATAACCATCATGATAAGCTTTGAAAGCATCCGGATCAGTTTGAAATAGTTTCTGAGCTTCTTTACTATCGGTAGTATAAATTTGTTCATTTATGAAACGAAACCGGGCCGCTTTCAATTTTTCCATCATTCTTTGTCTCAAACTAAGTTTAGGTTTGGTTTCCTTGACTTCTTCAAGAACATATTTTAATTTGTCATAAAATTTCTCTTTCTTTTTATCTCTATTAGAACCTGATGTTTCTATTGCCCTTAAATTTCTCTTTGGGAGTTGATTATTTATTTCGATTCCTCTACTCGTTTTTTCGGATTTGTTTTTTAGTTTTTTGGTATTATCAGAAATTGTTTCAACTATCTTATTATTGGTATCTTTGAAAATATTAGACCTATTTCGTTTCTTGCTTTTTTCTACATTATCTTCCTGT
This sequence comes from Diorhabda elongata, assembly GCA_026230145.1. Lineage (NCBI taxonomy): Eukaryota > Metazoa > Arthropoda > Insecta > Coleoptera > Chrysomelidae > Diorhabda > Diorhabda elongata. The sequence goes on from CM047928.1 coordinate 8,268,714, forward strand.
GTATATTTTTTTGACTTTGTAATTTCTTGATTACTGCTTTTAACTTTGCCTTTTTTATTTTTCTTTATTAAATTACTATCTAAAGGATTGCTAGAATTTTTAATTTGCTCAGTTAATGTATTGGTGTCTATTAGTTTTGTCAACCGTCTCATTCTTCGTTTTTTACTTTTTGTTATTATTTCTTGAGCAGATTTTTCTTGTAGTTTTTGAAATTGTTGCTTTTCAAGTTTATTCGCTTTATTCTTGTTGGTAGTAGTTGTTGACCCAGTAAGGTCATTATTTGTACCAATTTGTGAATTTTTCTTTTTATTTGTTAATAACTTTTTACTGTTGGTTGTACTTTTTAATAAATTAGTTACCTCCTCAGTTTCTACATTTGAATCAGTCAACTTATTAATGACTGTATGCAATTTCTTCAATTTTTGCTTTTTAATTGTTTTGATGTTAACAGGTGCATCCAAAGAACTAGTCACCAAATAATTATTTTTTTCCTGTTTATTTATATTTTTATTATCGCAATTAAGCACATTGTTTAAATGTGATACGTCTATGTCATTTTTAGTTAGTCCTTTCTGCTTTTGTTTCTTCTTTTTAACTTTTTTTATTGGTGATTTAATGAGATTAATAGTATCATCGGACTGTAAATTCAATTTATTTGTTAATTTTGAAATTTTTTTATTAACTTTGAAATTAGGTGTTTGTTTCAACTTTTTCTTTGCTTTTTCAATCAATCTTGATTTACTTCTTTTTTTCTTCTGAAAAAAAAAATCTATCAATTAATATTGAGAAAAACTTAAAACATTAATAACATATTTTATAAAAGGATAGGATGGATCTTTAACCTTTTTATGTCAGATGAGAACTAGAGCCATATAAATGTTTTTTCTTATTTTAAAGGATTCTTAAGGAAGATGGAATCTATGATAAGGACGGGAATCAATGGAAGTTTATTATTAGTGGGATATTAAGACTAGTACCCCTCATATTTTACGCACATTGGATGATTTATCATCTTTCTTTATTATGAGCACTATACTGTTTCAAAATCTCACGTGAAGGAATTCTATAACAACATATAGAGGATGGACTCTTACCATTAAGATTTATTTAATGACATTCTCTTTCAAGTAACCCACATAAGCAAAATAAGAAGGTTTTAAAGCAAAATTATTGTAATGTAATGAACAACAACCATTTTTACTTTTACAAAATGTGATGTTACTTCAAGTATCAATGAAAGATAGCATACAGTGGTGAAATTTTGATTTTCTGTTGTATTGCGAAATCCACAATATGAATGGTTACCTATATTTGTAGTTCATTTCGATTTGTGGATTATGATATTATTTTGTTTCATTAGTTTTTGGATTTTATTTTTACCTCTTATTTGATTTGTTATAATGAAGTGTATAAGCTGAAGCAAATAGTATACCTATATATTTTCCACATTATACTTTCATTCATTCCTTGATATGTACTAATGTATTAAGGACTTCTCAGATTTTTGTTTTTATGACTCATTATGTTTGAACTTTACATTTTTTACTTTACATCTCGTCGCTCAAGTTCTAACACCACGTAAGTCTAAAAAATGCCTTTTTGATTTTTGAATATCATTTTATAAATAATCGAAAGACCTCAAGACAACTAATACAAAAATCTTGAAACTGATATATGTTCATAAATTTACAAAACGATTTATAATTTTACTTCGTGACATTACCTTCCATTTTCTCTATAATATCATGAGTACTAAAGTTTTCAAAATTAAATAAGAATATATCATAAATTTAAACAAGTAAGATTAGAAAGCAACCAGAATCGATACTGTATAAATAGCCTTCCAGTCAGCATGGATAATTTTCCCGTTGCCATCCTGAAAAGGTTAATAATTTTATGAAGAATTTAATTTAACAGGGAACTAATAAGTATATAGCTCTGCTAGATAGTTATAGATCTGCTGATCAAGTTCATATGATACAATCTAAAATTTGCTAGAAACAAATAGTTACTGTAAAAGACATAAGCTATGATAGTAGACAGATAAGAAAAACTTCCCCTTTAAAAGGGTATAAGAGATTATCAGAAGAAAACACAAATAACTGCAGTTATGGGAATTTGATACACTTATGGTGGTATTTTTTATTCATTCTACATTATTGACCAATGTTAGTTTGGAAATCTTTGATGATGTTTTGTAACGAGCCCACTTTACACTATCATTACACCAACATTGATTGTTTTTTTTTGGTTAAATGATGTATGTTTCGATAATCATATCATCTCAAAGACAATAAATTAACTAAATGAGTTATCGCTCATCGTGAAAACTAGCAGGAAGAATTTAAAATTTTTTAAAAATTGATAACTAAAAAGTCGTCTAGGAAATTATTTTCGTTGGCTTTACCCAAGCTCTTCTTTTGCACAAACAACTATTTCTTCATTTCCAAATGTAAATAATCTACCTATTTCAATATACTTTAATCTTCCCACATTTTTCAATGACACTGTATGAGCCAAATTAAATACCACTAAACTTGCCAAATCACCCACATTGTAAATTACCCAATTAATTTTTGAAAAGCTTCCACCAACCTCATAGATTGCTCGTACTCCTAATCACAAAACCTCATGGGCAACGAGAAGTAACACTTTTCTGTACAGAATGAAAAAATCTGCCAGGTAGTAGAATTGACAAGCAGTAATTTTTTTGTGAACTCTCAACTTTATTGTGAACAAAAATTTTTACACAGTTTTATATAATACAATTAATTAAGGTAATATTTTATAAAATTAGTAATTTAAAATAACAATTTGTTCATGTGAAATAATCAAATACTTTCTTAGAATTTGGAAGACTTCTAGGTAATTTGGGTTGCTCTTGCTTTTGTTTGTTATTTTCTTCATAATATTGTATTTGTTTCCTACGAAACTCTGTTAATGGATCATCATACTGTTTGTAAAATCTTAAGACTTCCCTAACGTCGTCGATTTCGGTATGTGCTACAGTCATTAAAAATGATGTCAGATCTACAAGAGCAGTATCATCATCATTTCCTTCCCATCGGGTAACGTTTAAATGGTTGTCAGGATGAAATTTAATAGATTCACTATTCCAATCAACAACGATAACCTTTTTCAAGTCTCTATTGAGTTTATCAAGATTTTTAACATGATGACCATCAACAAAGTGAGTGGAATCTCTAACAAGTTTATACGAAATTAAACCTTTAGGATCAAGGGCTTCAATTACAGGGAAAATGGTCATACCTGATTCTGATGTGAATATAACTATTTCATATAAACCTACAAGGTTTTCTAGCATGTAATCTAAACCTGGACGTTTCTTAAATCTCCAACCTGTTTTATATGTCCAGTCGGCATGTGCTAATACATCTGTGAGTCCCAGAATTAATGTATAAGGAGGTTGATAATAAGGATAGCTTAGAACATCTGGTAACAGTTTGTCTCTAGAAGGTTCTTGAAAAAATAACGTAAAATTCTCGATTTGTTTAAATAAGTTTTTCAAATACTGCTTCCAAGCTGGAATTTCTAATCCATTTTCATCTGGTTTTTGAAGTTCTATGAATACATAGGTGCCTGCTACTATTATAGACAAACCCAGTAAACCAAATGCAAACTTAACTTTTCTTGATATTCTGCCATAGTCCACTATTTCCTTTCTAAGAGAATCTTTTCCTTTACAAGATTTATTAACAGCAGTATTTGGAACACTTTTATTTGTAGAATTATATCTTTCTATAACAAGGTTATTGAGAGAAGAAATATTAAGTTTTTTGTTAGCAAAGATAATTTTCAAATTTCTTCTTGCAAAAATACCTGTTGTTCCCCACATACTAACATAACTTTTCAATGATCTAACATGAATTTATGAAAAATGTGACAATGTCACTTTGACTTTTGGAGCATTTGGAAGACATAATTAGACAAACATAAATTAATATATATATAAAATTTAATATGTATTATGATTCGTCCAGTGTGTTAAAAAGTATATGTCTACTATAATCTAGTTTAAACGCATACTAGATTAAAATCTGAGATATTTACTTGCTAAAATACCTTAAACAGCTCGTCAAATATGTTGTTGTCTGCATCCGCGTCCCATTTTACACTATTGAAAGTCTTCATTTTGTTGAAAATGAAACAAAATCACATAAATATCTATAACAAGATTCATATATAAACAATTCTAACCTTAAAACAACGAGAGTAATTTCGCCTGCTTTTTTATTGGAAGCTGGATTTTCTTCTTTTTCAAGATTATAAGTGCTTAACAAGATCGGTAACCATCCAACATAATTTTCAATCCTGATTCATCTGAAACTTGATATAGAAAAGCATGTATTGATTTTACCGAATCAAGAGAACTTACTTTTTCTTCAAGTAATGTTACTGTATCTATTACTGTTTTACTTCTCAATCTTCATCAATTCACGTCTTGCTTACATAGTTTGCATTTCTTTTTTCCGAATATCCCTTTCTGTATTACAGATTTTGGCATAACGAAGCCAGTACTAAAAACGGAACCTTCATAGGAACTCCGAGAAGAAACTGGAGTCATCGACATCCTGCCAGAAGAACAGTTCGGGTTCACAAAAAAAACGAAGTCAAGTTTTGAAGCTAGACGAATACGCAACTCAACGGATTTAACAGGAACCAATCTATTGGAGTAATCTTCTTAGATGCTGGATTCCAGCTAACCGTTCAGTCATGTCTGGCACGAAGACCTTGTATACAAGATAAGGGATAAGATACGAAGGAGAATGGATAAAGGCAGGAGTACCACAATGAGCAGTCTCTCTCTTGTATTCTACAACATCTACGCAGCAGATATTCCCAAGACTAACAACACTCCGTCGGCCCTTTACGCAGACGACACTGTCATAGAAGGATCCAACTGACTACGGTAACACGAAGACTTCAGGAACTATGGACCAAATTGATGATTGGCGTAAAATATGGAAGATCAGCATCAAGGCGGAGAAGACCCAAGCAATATTTTTAACAAAGAGGAGATAGATACCAGAAGACACTGTGAATATCACAGGAGAAGCAATCATCTAGATCAACAAGGATAATTTGGAAGTCATCCTGGACTAAGCACCACATCGACTACCTATTGGATAATACACGGAGGGCAATATAACTATAATAACTCATATCTAAGCTGGAACTGAAGATCAGGACCCTGCAGATCTACCGATTATTGTATATGAGATATAATGGAGGAAATTATTAAAAGAAGATTTCAAGAGCTGAAGACCCACCTTAACTGAGGGAGCTAACAGATTACATGAGAGAAGACTACGCCAGGCGTTCAAGACCGAGAAAACGGCTGGACCTTCACCAGCAGGAAAGATAATTAGAAAAAAACGAACAAAGAGAAAAGGGACCACTTATCAGAGATCCTTTCAATCCAAGTATGGAAAGGATCTCGAGTAAGGTCAGCTTTATCAAGTGGATTCACTCTTCAAAGTTGTTTTTGGTCGGCTAATATTTTACCCTTTATAGAGGATGCGAAAAACACCAGCATGCCAGAATTTAAGAGAAAAACAAGTAAAGTGTATAGCATTATTCTGTAAAAAAAAGACACAATTAGCTTCACTTCACTAAATTCCACTAAAACCATGGGAATAGTAAGGAGAGCGAGCAGCAGAGAAGGCTGGCGACGCCATCAGAAAAGTTGCAGTGGTGGAATGCATCGTTTTTTAAGGAATGCATTTTAGTAGGGCCTGTTTGACTTGGTATGTGTCTGGTATGGAGATATTGAGTTGAAATTAAAACCATATACTTAAATCCACAGTCTTTTAAAAAAATTTAAGGCCGTTTATGTCGCTAAAACGTATACTTCGACACTCAAGGGAATCAAAATTTATAGGGTACGAGTATTCTCTCATTTATATTAAACTGTGAAATTTTGTCACTAATAGCGTCTTATACTACGAGTACAAGTGAAGGGATAAAAATGAACTTTAGTATGTAAAGGTGATCTAGTAGGTGGATTGATTTAACAGTTTTATATATGGTATTTTGTCAAATCGGCTGCAATAGCACCAGTTTAAACGGATTTTTAATCATTTTTTTGGTGTATAGTTTTGTATTTACAACCAATAATGATAAAACAGTTACCTTGTCTATACGTTTAGGTAGATACCAAATAATTATGGTGCATGCATACTTAACATTTTGCACATTGATGCGGATCGGCTCAGTCCTTTTCCCCAGATTTGACACATACAATGCGATACTATTCATTCTTATTTTAGTGACCATTTAAAAAAAATCACAATCTTTAAACAGTTAGCTGTGATTTGAGTTGAGTCGCTTATTATATCACAAAGTTAATAGAGCATAGGATTTGCAAATGAAATGTTTTCAAGGACGCTGGGTGAATGCAATCAGCTGACGAGTTGCTTCTGTGGTTTTTTAAAATTTGAAAGTTTTTTATACCCTTCAATATTTGTCTACTATTGATTCTCATGAGCAGCGTAATTGATAGGTTACTGAGGTTTGCGCTTTTTATACTTTTAGGCATTTAAACATAAAATAACTTATTAGTACTAAACTTTAGGACAAAATTGGTGTGATTGTAGAATTGAAGCACAATGAAGTAATTAAAATTCAAAGCTCTTGTAGATATCACAAAATCATAGAATATATCGCAGAAAGTTGAACTCGACATTCAGAAAATGTGATCTAAATCTCGTTCTGGGTTATGATCCGCAATCATATACAAAAAAATCTGGAACGGTTGTGTTTCACAGATATAGCGAACTTCAAACACTTCACTTAATAATGAGGCAGTTGTCTATAGGGCCTGCTCCTCGGTTACTATTTGACACCTTGAGAGTGGGAGAAGTCTGCTCGGAGATGATCCAAGATGCAACAAATTTTTAATTGTTGGGTGCTACATGCGCGTAATGATTTACAAAAGGCAAAACGAGTAAAAATCGCGCGAGAAATGTTACAAATGTTAAAGAATAGGGCTCATGGTATTCTTTTTAAAATAGTAGTATCAAGTGTTGAAACATGTATACCATTTTATGATTTTCCTTCCCGACTGGAGAACCATTTGTGAGTTCACCCACACCAATAAAGGCGAAGAAGCGAAGGTATCTCAGAAAATGTGCTCAGTTTTTTTCGTAGTACAGGATTAATGAAAGCAATTAAGATTAAAGATCAACATACAGTTATATCAAAATGATATACCACAAAATGTAAAGCTCTTGAGTCAGTCAATATTGCACTGGAAACAGTTCACTTTTTCGTGAAAATAATGATAATAATAATAAAACGTTAAATAATTTTATTACCAATGTCTCACTGCCCAACTCCAATTTCAAATTTTGTTGCAAATTTTTTCTACGTCTCTGAGAACAGAATATCAAAACATCAGTCTTATTCACATTGAGCTTTAGAAAATGTGGAATATTCAAGAATACTTGATATATCTCTATTTAGGTGTGTAGCTGCTACATCTGGATCTGCAGAATAAAAGTAGTAGAGAGTGTCATCATCATATGATTGAATGTGACAGTGCAAGGCACTGTTACATATATCAAAGACATATACGAAGAACAAAAGCAGACCAAATATTGAACCTGCGGCACACCAGATACTATTTCGCCAGCCTCAGATGAACTGTGATACGTGTGAACTCTCTGCCTTCTTCCTTTCAAGTAGGATTCAAAGAATTTACAAGACACAAGGATGTATTGATATCTAGTTAGCCTAGACAAGTTCCATGCATAAACAAAATATTGCGTTAAAAGAAAAAGGATGTATTTGAAAGGCTTAAGAGGTAAGCAGATTTACGAAGATATGCTTAATACCCTTGGTGATCAATGTCTTTAGTATAGGACTGTGAAAAATTGGACTGCAAGCTTCAAAAGATGTAAATTTTCCATTGAAGATGATGACCGATCGGGAAGGCCAATTTCTGTGTCAGTCCCCGAAAATATCGATGCAGTTCTTGACATGATTTTATCAGACCGTCGAATTGAGCTAAAACGGATATCTGAAACACTAAATATTTCATACAAAAGCGTTCATCATATAGTTCACGTCATGAGAAAAATTGCTGCAAAGTGGATTCCCAAATGTTTGAACGTTGACCAAAAGCGTGCAAGGGTAGAAGCATCGCGTTCGATCTGTGCTCGATTTGAAAACGATGTAGACTCCTTAAACCGAATTGTTACTATGGATGAGAATTGGGTACATTTCGGTTCAGAAACAAAGCAACAATCGATGGAATGGCAAGACCTAAGAAGTTTCGTGTCCAAAAATCCGCTGGAAAAGTTCTTGCTTCAGTTTTTTGGGATTGCCATGGAGCAATCATTAATTTTTTGGAAAGGGGTAGAACAATAACTGGAGATTACTATTCGACATTACTGACCACTCTACGGGAAAAAATTAAAGAGAAAAGGCGCGGAAAGCTATCCAAAGGTGTTTTGTTTTTGCAGGACAATGCCCCTTTACACCAATCTCATGTTACCTTTTAAAAAGGTGAAACTCGCTACAAAAGCTTTTCTCCAATTTAACGAAAAAGTAACATAAGCTTTTGGAAGTAGTTTCACCTCTGTAAGAAATTCTTCACTATCTTATCTAGAGAACTACGTACCTAGTCCGCAGTTTATTTATTTTCTTTACTACTGTCTCCCTATTGGCTTAAGGATCAATAGATTTGTACTTAATAATTAGCGTATCGAACGCAGCGTTTTTCTTGTTGCGGTTGTGATAATCTTTACTTTTCTTATTCCACAAACGTCTGCCTACATCGACAACGATTTATCGAATAGACTTTGAACCTCGCTCCGATGGCTTGCACTATCCAAAAAATCTGCACCGATTTTTGTACATACGTTCAATAAAACTGCGCAAATGAATGTGCAGTTCGTTAGTGTAGTTTTATCGTTGCCGTGTATACCGGCCATAAGCTCGGAAAAAACTGCGGGATTCGATTCCTACAAATATATATATACGGAAACCTTGGTAGGCGAGTTTCACTCGTACTTTTATTTAAATTAGAAATTAATAACGTTAACCATGTGACAACGTACTTGTCCTTAAAGTGACATTTATAATCTTTAGTACAGTAACGTTTAATGTGTATAATGATTAAGGCAGCTAATACCTTATAGTTATCTGTCAAAGTAATCATAAAATTGATGTTGAAACGGAATATTTTATCATATTGTTGAATGGGCAACTCAACATAATGTAATAATGAAGCCGATTTAAAAAAGAAAACCTTAAATAAAATGATAAATTACATGTAACGAAATTTTTAAATGTCAAGTAAGTACATTTTAATTAGGTAAGTCTGTTGATGAATACTTTTTCTTATCTTTTCAATTTTAGGTATAACATCAAGACTGGTAATAGAACAAATTGATGTGTGTTTAGGCTATTTGACTATAATATCATTACTATGCCTAACCATTGTTGTAGAGTTTATTTTCCTAATAGTAAAGACATTAACAGATTCAATTTTATTGATATTACATCTCATTTTATTGCCTATATATTTAATCCTAATTGCCATTACACTCCCAGCAAGACTCTTATTTTTTGTCGTTAAAATATTATTGATTCTTTTTATATTTTCTGCCATGATACCTTATTATACTTACGATTTATTGGTTGCAATCTTTTTAGGATCCAGATTGAGAAGCTCACAGTTACAATAAAATTTTTAAAAATACCTACTTCTGACTTTAATCATTTCATAACTCTGTAGGGAGGAATATATTTTACTTTAGAGTCTAATGATAATTTTAAATAAAGATGTTTAGTAGTCGAGTGAAGGGCAAGTGGAATAATATATTCAGTAGACGAAATATCAACATAAAGTTATTTCATGGTTACTGGAGGAAGAACAATCAAAACGGAAAGAAAGGAAGTAAATAAAACATTATAACTTTGCTTAAAAACTTTTTTATACATTTTACAACTATAAAAATGACTAATCTGGTCTCATAAATTGCGAGACTTTATAAACTGGAATACAAAATCCAGAGTCCAGATTCTAATATTTATTAGAAAACATGAAACATCTTAGAGAAAATTGTTCGGTAAAATTTTAGGAATAAAAAAAACTTTTTATTTATACATTCGCGGTGACTTCGTTTTTTGGCTTTATAATATCGAAAAATCTTCTAATTTCGATGAATTTTTTTTTAAATCTTCGTTTTTACGGTGGATTTAAGGAAAAAAACATGGGAAATATCTGGATATTTCATATATTTTTATGTCTTTAAATGTGATAATAAACGCACTTCTTCGTATATAATCGTTCATAACTTTTTTACAAATCATCAAACGCATTTTTTTTATTAATCTACACAAAAAACGAACATTTTGGAAAAAAAAATTGAAAAATGTTTGTTCAATTATTATCTCTAACCTTACTATGATACCATTTTTTTAATGTGGAAAATTTTCAATTTTTCAAAGTTAACTTAAAGTTAAGTTAAAGTCTACCGAAATTGTGAAAATTTCGGTGGACATCATCAAGCCATCATCAAGTACCTATATTTAAAAGGGTTAAGAGGTAAGCCGATTTACGAAAATAAGCTTAATCTTAACCGAAAAAAAGTTTAAAAGGTCGTAAATTTTCTTCCAACGAGGAGGTAATAAAAGCTGTGGAGGTCTGGTTTGCAGAGCAAGAAGAAACATTTTTTTTCAAAGGTCTAGAGACGTTGCAGGTTCGCTGTAATGAATAATATGTGAGAAAAGGTCAATTTAAGAGGTATTGTTATTATTTTTAATTGTAAAAACATGATAAATTAACATTTTTGTATAATTTTTTTTTCAATTTGTTCGTTGTCTTGTATAGATTATGAAAAAAATATAACAACTTCATTTGATTATTTTGAAAAAAGTTATCAACTATACGTGATTGAGTGCATTTTCATGAAATTTAAAGCCCCGAAACCAATATAAGTTTTAATTTTATTCGGAAATCCGCCGTAAAAACGAAGATTTGAAAAAAATTCATCGAATTCTGATGATTTTTCGATTTTCTAGAGCAAAAAATCGAGAGGAGCGTGAAAATATAAAATTACCAAATTTAAATTAAAAAATAATAGCTGTGATAATAAACAATTAAAAAAATTTAAAAACTACATAAGTAGGTAATCCTATTAATGAACTGATCAAAAGTTTCTACAGAAGAAGAAAAAATATCAACTGTGGAAAGGTCACAACAATTATTGTTGTAGGCTTTACAGCAACGAAATAAAGGAGAAATAGATTGAAAAACAATTTAAAAATATTTGTGTTTAAAAAAAGATGATCGTCACTAGAATAGATATAAAAATGAAAAATATTTGGAGATTGTTCAGTAAAAAAAATTCATAACGCTATCCATTAATCCAATGAATTTGTTTTTATGTCTGGCTCTCATAGAGGGCGCTAGTTACACGGTTCGTACCAAGTAGTTTTGAACATAACTTTTCCGATGTTAGATTTATTAAGCATCATTTACTTTTACACCAAAAAGGTACCCTTGATAAAATTCGATACTGTTTACCGTTTTCGAAATATTTTGATTTGAAAATTATGAAGTAATAACCAAAGCAAAATCGTAAAAAATGTGTGGCATTTTTTACTGAGCATACTCCAAATATTTTTCAGTTTTCTATCTATCCTAGAAACGGGATCATCTTTTTTTAAAACACCCTGTAGGAAAACTTTTTGTAGCGATCACAATTCATAAAGGTCTAAAAGTGTTTCAAGAAGTAAAAAATTAGAACATGATAGGGGTCGTGACGGACAAGGTAGATACATATGATGTCAGAAGCTGGTAATAATAGAGAATTTTTTTTGTAACTATAACAAAAACGTGGGCTCTCAAATTTTATATTAATTTCATATTTTAAGGATAGTATATGCACTCTTATAAAGCGCCCATATTTCGGCATTGACATAATAATTCTTTTACAAATTTTGATGCCATACGTACCAACTTTGTTGGCCACGACACTTATTCTGTCTTTATTTTTAACTTTTCAGTGCACTTTTAAACCTTTATAAAGTGTGGATTTCAAAAAAAGCTTTTTTTATATAATATATTTTTTTTTTGTATTTGTGATGGTTATTAACGTCGAAGGTCATAAATTACGAATTGAAATGAGCTCAGACCGAGGACTTGACCGTTAGTTTTTAAGCAGGTCAAGTCTTGTATCATAGTTTTAAGTGCTGAGTAGTTAGTATAATTAAACCCAGTGTGATTAAAGATATTGTACATTTTCATCCTTTATTCCCGATTGGGGTAAGTCCGTATTTACATTAATTCCGCAGGCGCCGTACCACATACACCACATTTTGTTAAATAATCTGCTCCAAGAATAATTTATAATTACTCATATCAGAACCAATTACTGAAAATGTTATAACTGAAATTTGCACATTTATTGTTACTATTAATAGCGCCATCTATTCTAATCTATACAGAAAGTATAATTGGAACTATCGCCATCTATTGGTGAAATCATGAATAACTTTACTTAAGCTAATTACCACTAATTGGACTATTATTTCGTGGATTTTCTAATTGAATCATGTACTGCCATCGGGAGTAAGTGAGTAAACAAAATTTTAAGTTGATCGGTTAACGTCAAGCTACTTAAATATTGCTTACAAAATTTGTATCATACTAGGATGGTCCCGGAAAAATACTATTGAATTAGAAACTACATAATCTAAACAGCATATGTTTCAAGTTTGAATATGCTACGTTGTTCAGTATTTGTTTGGTAACCATCAATATTGAACGTTTCTAGTGAATTTGTAAGCATGGAAAAAATTGGTCATCTTTATGTGATACGATACTTTCATTTGAAAGGCCTTAGCCAAAGCCACATAAAAACTGAACTAGATTCTACTCTAGGTGATACTGCTCCTTTGTTATCAACAGTAAAATATTAATAAAAATATAAATAATAATCATTGGTGCCGCATTTGCTCGCAATGGAACAAAAACAGCGCCGTGAAGATGTTTCCATCGAGTATTTGGCAATGTTTCACAAAAATAAAGCCGTTTCATAATCATGGATGAAGCGTGGGTTCATCACTTCATACTCGAGACAAGAGATCAATCACAACTAACGACTGAAAAGGGAGAACCGGCTCCAAGGAAGGCAAAGACCGTTCAATTTGCAGGCAAGGTCACGGCGTCGGTTTTTTGGGATATGCGTGAAATAACTTTAATTGACTATCTTGAAAAAGTATAACTATAATCAGAGAGCATTATGTGAATTTATTGCAACGTTTGAGCAAAGAAATCATGCAACAACGACTGCATTTGGCTGAGAAGAAAGTGTTGCTTTATCTAGGCAATGCACCAGCTCACACATCCGTTATTGCAATGGACAAAATTAATGACTTAAAGTTGGAATTGCTACTTCACTCACTCAGATTTAGCCCCCTCGGATTATTTTCTGTTGCCAGACTTGAAAAAATGGGTCGCCGCTCAAATATTTTCTAACCATGAAGAAGTGATGATTCTTGACGATTCTTAAGAGTGGCTTTTTACTGTGAAAAATACTTCATTTTCCAAGTTAATCTCTTTATCATCCTTAGCTCTTAGTCCAGTGAGATTAAAGTTCTTTCCAAACCACCCAGAAAATAATCTTTCAGATATTCTACCGACTAAGCGTTTGTCTTTCTCATCACCCCTTTATTTGTATGATGCTCTCTAAAGTCATTTTTTTTGTTTGTAACAGAAATACATCGGATCAGATGAATTTGCTTGATGAGATAATAAATCGTTTCGCATTTCGAATAATTTTTTGTCAAAAATAGTGAACAAATGGAGTGACACATTATCGCGATGCAACAAAACTCTTTTTTTCGGATTAGAAACATGGCAGCAAATCAGAATATAATTACCAGTTATCGTTTTCTTTTTTCTATATAATTCATGAATATTATCTACAAACAGAATCAGAAAAAAATTCTCGAAACTCTGGATACTAAACATTTTCTAACTTAAAGGGCTTTCTATGTTTAGAGACAATACACTCGTAGCAGGGCATGGTTTTTTAAAGGTCCAAGGGTAGTCCCTTCAAATAGTTGTTGCTTGGTGCTTGTATTTGGAGGTACTGTGACCTTGAGGAAGGCTCATTCGCTACCTGAGAAAAACAAAATTTCTTGATAATAAAAAAAATTTCGTTTTAATAGTTTAAGTTATTATATTTGCTGTGGAGTTTGAATCGTATGTTACAGTGGACATTTTTGAAAATGACATTTTTAAAAGCTTACGAAATTTGTAAAACTTAGGTATTGACATTTTTCTTTGAATTAATTATGTTGTGTTGATTAGATATCAAATTATATTTGTAAGTTATCGTTTTCTTCGTATTTAAATAACCAATGAAGATTAAATTTTTGGTAACCATGACCTTATTGTCCGACAAAACGACTTACACTTGTTCGTCCAAGGAAGTTCAATGTTTGGACTTTATTTTTGTTTTTTCGGTACAACAATGTACACAAATTACTTCAATTGTTTTGTTATAAAAACAGAAACATTCACTTGAATATCCAAATATTCGTTTAAATTCACAACCCGAACGAGCTTTTGATCAGAATTAAGCAATCGGTATTTACCTTGCAGATACCTATTTCAAACGTATCCTTTTATGAAAGAACATGGATTATATTAATTATTTCTGGAAAAGTTACTGACAATGATGGTTCCAAACTTTCAGAATAATTAGTATTCATAAGTCGTATTTTAAAGCAGAAAATCTCTTACAAATACAAGCGCGTTCAGAATTATATTCATATATCATTTTCGTAGTATCTTTAATTGTTTTTTTTTCTATGTTTTACACTTTTATACAATTCTTTTTTCTTTATATTCACCCAAGAAAACAGCTCTATCATGAGTAATAAAAATAAACTATGTACAAGATTTATATAATATTTAGACGAGTGGTATCAGGAAATTTGCGGAAATTTACAATTAAATCAGTCATCTTACATTTAACTTGAAATTATTCTTGTTATGTAGTTTCCTAAGAAACTTGTAAAATCTCCTTATAACGAATCAAAATAATTTTCATTGACCCTTTAAAAGAATTGATTTATAAACGCCTATGTTATATACCTATCTGTTGTAAATACTGAGCTCATATCTAGATGTTGTAGATCGGTATGGCGCGACATGTCCTGAAAAAAGTGCAATTGCAGCTATGGATGTGAAACACATTGCTATGCGACATATAAGTCTTGACCAGTTTTTTTCTTTACATATAAAGATGAGATGGTTTCTTGAAAACCTTAACACTGCTCATATCGATCAACTTGGAATGTCAGATATACGAGGCATTTAGAAAATACTTAATAGCCTTTTTTAAGTTATTTCCTTCTAAAATATTTTTTATAATCAAACCGTATTTATACGGTCTCTGACAGTTTTACTTGAATTGTTGTAGTAGACAGATGTTTATTAATGATAAAAACTTTATTGTCTTACAAAACATAAAGTTATGAAGGCCAAATACAATTAAGAGTTTCTACTTTTTTTTATATAATATCACATCCACTTTTATAGGGTGTTTTAAAAAAAGGTGCTCGCGTCTCTAGGATAGATAAAAAAATGAAAAATATTTGGGGTTTGCTCAGAAAAAATTTTTTTTACAAATTTTACAAATATGTTTTCGAAGCTGATACATCCAATGAATTTGTTTTTATGCTTGACTCTCATAGAGGGCGCTAGTTACACAGTTCGTACCAAGTAGTATTGAATATAACTTTTTTAATATTATATTTATTAAGCAAAATTTCAAGTGAACTTAAACATCATTTAATTTTACACTGAAAAGGTACTCTTGATAAAACACCATACTGTGTACCGTTTTCGGAATAATTTGATTTGAAAAATATGAAGTAACTCAACCGATGAAACCCCATCGATAAAACGGATACATTTAAAAAATGGGACAATTTCTTGTAACTTTTCACAAAAATCCGATCTAATCGGTATAGGATCTTGTTTTTCAAAATTATGGGCACTGAGCTATCGGAGGCCTTAATGTGAAACAAACAACAATTTGATGATCATGTATTGCGGCTCTGAGACTCAAACTGTTGTTTGTTTCACACTAAGGCCCCCCAATACCTAAGCTGTCCATATTTGACCGATTTGTAAAGAGAACGGCGCTTAAATATTCTATACCCTATCTTACTCAAGGGGTTACCCCGTCTTGCCCTACAAGTGAGGTAAGATTCGGAGATTTAATTATTTTATTAAAGTTGATATTTCTATGAGAAGACTTATTTTTTTGTTTTGACTAATTATAATTAAAGGAAAAAAGACTAATTATTTTCTTAATAAAAGTTCCTATATTGTGCAATTAAAAACAGAGGATTTTATTTATTAAATACCTTCCCCATCTCACTCCACCTAGTTATCATATTGATTCTTTTCTCTTGTAATGATCTCTAATACTTATTTAAGGGCTTCAATGCTAAACCGCAGGTAAAAGCTAGTTATAAACTTGACCATTTATTTTTTGACTGGTTTATTTAGGATAATTAACAGGTAGTCAATGGAAAAAACACTTTTTTAAAGTTATGTATTCAGAAAAGTCTGTTAACTTGAAAGTTACAAATTAATAGTTTAGTTATATTTTTATTTATCAGAGGAACAAATTTGCTTTAATATATCTGGTGACGATTTTAAGTGCGTATAAAACGCTAGGCATGTTTTTTTATATTCACCTTAATTATCAACATCGCCTTTAGAAGTAAAATTTGTTACTGGGTTTTCTCAGAATGCCACAATTTGTTCATCATAGAAAATTTCATGCTGAAGATTGTTGGCTTGAAAGTGTTTGAATATTTCCACCTAACGAGTTTCCGTGGAAACATTTAGATTATTCCATTCAGTTACTTTCTGCGATGTAATGTAGTTAAAAGTTAACGAAAATTCGTCAAAAACTTCTGCATCTTTATTACAGTCAATGAACTATCTCCATTTCTTTGGTAAGAAAGCAAGTCCACTGTTCCAGATATTCACGGCTTTTTCCATGAAATTCTGTAGCCGCTCTTTTCATAAACTTTTCATCCATATCAGCAACATTATCTTTCAATTTCACTATTAATTGACGGACCATAAATGGAAGAAACTGATTGGTCTGTTTCTGAGTCAAATTGTGTTTTGATTGATTTCTTTTGCAGCTTCAATTGCTGATACTGACCTTCCAGTTTCAATACAACTTGATGAAAACTTGCTAACTGACAGTGTAAAAAATAAAGCCACAATTCGGATGTGGGATCTTCAAAAAATTTTTCTAGTAACAGGGGACATTTTTCAATGCTCAAAAAGTAGTTTTTTATTGGCTGATACATGTTTAAAACCCTTTCCAAGGCAGGAATAAGAGCAAGCCATCTGGTTTTGCTATAGCCGAGCATTTGTTGATATTCCGTTTCAGTTTAGGCACAAAACTCCTCTAGAATCATGTAAACATAAAAAAATTGATTATATATATTTTCTTGTATCGTGTGATAAGCCCAGACACCTTCTGCCGCGGCGATATCCAGATCCTTTAAAGTTGATGTGGATTTCTTGAAAAAGGTTAACACCTAAGAACTAGGACAGCGGCGCGATCGGCATTTTTATGTTATTCAGGCTTCAAACGTTATTCAATATCACTGGTACCAGAGTGGGAAACGCTAAATTCACACTTTTCACATCTGACATATGAGGGAGTATTTTTTTGCTTGATAATCGGATATTTTGCTTGTAACTTAACATTGAACGAACATTTACGTTTTGGTATTTTAACTTATGGTTTCAAATCGAAAGAAGTTCAAGTTATTTACAGGGTACACAAGCGAGCGGTCTTCGCCACCCTCGGCTATCGTCGCGTCGACCCACGACGCGGTCTTGCTGTTCTCTCACACCGCTCGCCTCCAGCCGGCTAGTCTACTCAAATTTTCGCGCGGTTTCAAAAAATGGAACAATTTGGCGTCCCAGAGTTCATTTCGGGGACACCGGACCACGTAACTATAAAAAGGGACAGTCCCGTTCAAAACGGGACGTCTGGTCACGTTATTTATATTATAAAAAGAGTTACTATTAACTACCTGAAAAACATTCAATATTTTCTATTTTTCCATAATAATAATCAACTCATACATTTCGAAAGAATGACTTATCGTGTCTTCACCACGTAACAAAGCCAATTGTTTTATTTTTTAAAGATATTTTTAGCCCCGAAGTTCGACCGAAAAATGAACATGAAAATATTCTTTTATAGTAGCAACGAAACAATACAGTTTTTATGTTTCATACAAGGCTTCTGATCGGGTTAAATAATTCTCATGGTAAACGAGGGAATTGCATAGATTGTTCACGGTAAGTTGAGTGTTTCCCTCATTCAAAATCCGGATATTAGACTCGATGAGTCGGTGATAGTCACAGACGTTAAATATTCATTCTATTAAGTTATTGTTTATTGTTACGCTTTATAGTTCCTTGAACTCAATAAGTTCTTTGTTCACTACTGTTTTATAAAACATTCATTATATATGTGCCTCCCAAAGTATAATAATACTTATTACTCACGAGTGAATTATGGTTCTTTCTTCACTGTATTACATCCCTTTCTAAGGCATATCTAACTTGAGATTATCATTTACATTTTTAGTGCTTTTCTAGACCCTTGACTTTAATCTTTCCCACTTTCTCCGGTCTTTTATAGCTTCCCAAGTTGCAGTTTATTCCCCCTTGTAGTTTATTCCCGTCTTTCTTTGTCATTGTCTCTGTTTTTAATGTATAAAGTTGTATTGTTTGTTCTATATAGTGAAAGATGGAGCCTGTTATTTGTATTTTACTTTCTCTTATTACTATTTCTAATATACGAGGATAGTTCAAATGTAAACTGGAATTTTGCTGTAAAAAAAAGTTCAAAGCTGAATCTCCGCATTGCTTTAGAATCGCAGTACGTGCCTCTTTCAATAGATCAAACAAATAATAGTTGTATAGCAACAAATCAGGACTATGAGAAGAGTGTTTCAGTGTTTCCTAACCCAATTAGTTCAACGTTGCCATCACAAGCCAACCTGTAAGGGGTCTGGCATTGTCATGCAGCAATATCACGTCGTTTTGATCTGTAGACTAGTTTCATCGTGTTTTTTAGGAGATTACTACAGTACTGTGTGTTAATAATTCGTTGTTCAGTGATAAAATCAACTGAAATTACTCCTCTAATGTCACAAAACAAGGTATACAACACTTTTCCCGTTGACAGTGTAACCTGTAAGTTGTGCGCCTTAGTCTTCATTCCTCCACTCCATAGACGTGCGTTTACTCCCCGGAGTATAGTGGTCTACCCAAGTCTCGTCTGTGTTGAATATTTGATGCAATACATTTTCTTCTTTCTCTTCATACCGCTGCAGGACACGTGCGCAATCTTCCCAGCGTGTAAATTTCTGCAAAAAATTCAGAAATTTTGCGGTAACCGAGTGGCTCATGAATTATTTGCTCTTTCTCTTCAGCCATATCGCCTACAATACTACAACAGTCTCCCAACATGAGTTTTTCTAAAATAATTTTCGATAAATTTCCGTGGATTACACATTATCTGCAACCAAAAACAATCCTCGATCAAGGCTGTAAGTACACTAAAATGCGAGGTTCTAACATCCAGTGTAGCAACTTTAACGACACAAAATTTTTCGCGCGCTTATTCTATAATTCCGGTTTATATTTGACACCCCTAGATTCATTTAAAGAGGATCGCCTTGTCTTGTACTTAGTATTTTTCCATTCGATGAATATTGTTTTTCCCTGAATATTGAGTTGTAAGCCTGTTTAAAATTAATAAAAATGAGATGAAGCCATACATTTTATTCCTAACAGTTGTTCTGTACCAGTTTTAGCGTTAATATTTTGTCAACTGTTGATCGCCCTTCTCTTCCCCAACTATGTTGTCTTCATGCTTTCTTCACCTATTTTTTATAACTTGCCGATTATTCTATATACTGTATCTATAATTTCCGAAATCCTAGCATACAGTAATAAAGTTCAAACCCAAAACTTAAAACTAAAAACCCTAAATACTATATTATCGACGTACGATATTACCGACGGTCAAGTCTATTTAATCTATACGTCCAATTCAATTGTCTATAGTTTCAAATGTTTGGAATTTTTGAGGTTAGGTACCATTGTTATTTTTAACTGTTACTGAAAGCGTATGTCTAAAAAATGTCTCGGAAGCGTAAATCTACATTATCTAAAAATTCGTCACGGGCCCTTGCAGTAAAAGTTGCACGAAATCAAGAATCTTCGGTTCATGCAGAGCTGAGAAGACAAGAGTTAGCAAGGCGACAAAGTGATTTTAGAGTTGCTGAAATATCGATTCAGAACCAACGACGTTTAGAAAGATATGCTCAGCAGCGGGTAGCTAGAAGAGCGATAGAAACGCCAGAACAAACTTCATTGCATGTAGTAATGTTTAAAAATCGATAAATAAAATAAAGTTATATTGATATATTTCTATTATAATGATTTCTGATACTTATTTGATGGATTCGATGCGAGTAAAGCAGCGGGTAAAAGCTAGTTTTTCATAAATTATACAAATTTGTGCCTTCCTCCTAATGTCTGGCGTTTTCTCCTCTCGCAACAGCCACATAAATTTTAAATATTCTTCATCCTATTCAATGATTTCTACGGGAATTCCATTTTTCTCGGTACTTCTATTGTTTTTGAGCTCATTTATAATTATCTATACATCCTCTTCTGTCGAAAATTCTTCTCCACCATTTTGTATCTCTTTACTCATTTATATATCTTTTTTGTCGCTATTTAATACTTATTTAGAATACCTCATCCATATGTCTAGTTTCTTCTTTGTGTCGTCTAGAAGCTGGCCTTCTTCATTTGTACACTAATTCTTTCTTATCGTTATATGTTTTCTTTATAACTTTGTAGAAATTCTTAGGCGCTTTATTAGCATAGTAATTTTTCATTTATTATATAAATTTTTTAGTTGTTTCTTTTTTTTAGTTTGCAAGTGCGTTTTTAAATTTATAATCATCAAACCATTCTTGTTTTTTTATCTAGAAAAGGTTCGCTGCTTGTACTATCGCCTTTTGAATCTCCTCCCATTCCTCTTTATTTTATTGTGTGATGAAAGTTCTTTTTTGAATTTCGGTACAAGCAGTATGTGGTCACGATTTTTTGTCCTACCGTCTGGGAATATATAAGTTATTTTATGAATGTCTTTGAGGTCAATTATTAATTGATTTTTTACTTCCTTCAATATGTTTCTTATTGGTATTTCAATGTCCTATCTTGGGATGTTTATTTAACTTTTCATAGACCTCATTTTTTGTTCTACTCTTTTATGCTAGAATTTTTGCATTTCGCTGCGATAAAATCAATTAATTCACATGTTTGCCGAACAAGAATAAAAAAATTGAAGACTTATGCTTTGATTATTCTTTATTTAACTCACTCTGTCGGTTTGTTTCCATGAAATTTTCTAATCAAATTTTCTCTAACGTTTAATCAACCTATTGACTGGATATTTCGTATACTTTTTCGATTTTCCATAAAAAATTGGGCAAAACATCATGTGATTTAATTTATTCCATTGTTATATGAACCAGAAATACTTTTTAAGTTTTATTATTGTTTTTCTCGCGGTGCTTTTTCTGTGTAGGACTAATCCGCGTCACACGACCAGTCATACTTTGTGCTTGGGAGGCCACAATGGAGTTCAGTAAGGGCGTTATCATACTAGTGGATTGCGAGCGTCTTCAAAGCGAGGTAGGCGCGCAACGATCACGCCACGCAGGCGCAGCAAATCCGTTGTGGACGCGCTTGGAAGTTATTTTGTACTTGTAGCCTTTTTTCAGGTGTCACTTATAATCTTAGATTTGTGTCTTCATGTCAAGTCAGTTTGTATCAGATGTGACAACTAATAAAGTGTAGGTCTTGACATTCGCAGGTAAGTACGAAATTTTTTTAGATTATTTTTTATTCGTTCTCTTCCATTCGATTAATTGATAATGGGTCCTCCCAAATTCGTTGATGCAACAGTACTGTTTGTTCGTTGGAATCCATTTTGTTAATGAGTTTATTGTGCGCTACAAACACGCGACGAAAACGTTGCATTTTTGTCACGCGTTCGCTACGTCCTCGCGGAACAATCGATGCGTATACGCGACGCATTCGTTAGGCGCCCTCTCCGCCCCGCAGCCGCTCGCAAACCGCTATCATGATAAAACTCTAAACTATTTTCTTACCGTTGAAGTTGATGATGTAAAATTCCCATAGTATTTATCATGTAGCATGGTTGGAGTTTTGTTGCATAATGGATAATGAATATTCGAAATTCACTTTTTTCAGTTTTCTCCTAAGATCAAAATATGTTCAATATGTTCATTAGAAATTAGATTTTTGACGTAACATGTATGTAAGAATGAAAACATTTAGGTTATAAATTGAAACACATGTAGTCTCCGACTACACAAAAACAATTTTGTGATGAAAATTGCCTTGACGGTCATACAACTCTGGCTCATACTATTTATGTTCTTATCAGTATGCAAATCTTATTTAATCTAACGCCAAGTTTGTATATTTTCTTTGATGTAGTCTAGAAAATAGTACAATTAGTCTACCCGAACCCCTGGTGGGTAAATGGAACTGGAATAGGAGTGTACCGACCCAGAACTAAACACTCTGAATGTCTGGGCAGCGCAACAAGCATTTTTCAAGCAGAAAACTCTCTCTATCTTGAGCTAGTCTAAATAATTGTCCTGCTTCTCTTATCCCAGTTCATTTTCTAATATTCTTCAACCAAGAAGCTTGTTTTTCATCCCAATTCCTCTATAACCTTCCGTAGAGGAATAACCAGAGTAGATCTGCAGAATGTATGAATCTAAGTAAGAACAATCTATGAAAACTAACAGGAATTCTATTAGGTCAACCTCGACTGTCACCTCAACAAACACCTGAAGATTCTAGGCCTAGCAGATAATAGGACGCGAAGGTTTTGTTGCACAGAGGATGAAACCTCTCGAAATGTGAAACATTAAGGAACTCCATAGCGCTAAACCTAGGAGCGTATGAAATATGACGAAGATCTCTGGCAATGAAAGCCATCCCACATTCAAGACTTTTTGAAAGGAGTGGGATTAATTGATCAGCTATAAACATTGGATCCTCCAGTATTGCAGCAAGAAAGGCCGGACACAATAGATCCTTTGGATGGATCCCAAATCCATACATACATACGAGCACATAACTGTGAACATCAGAATGAGATGCCTTATTTCGTACATCCTTATGACCACACAGAAATGTTTCAAATATACAGGGCGCTCAGGGGCTTGATGCAAAAAATTCGGAAGTAGGAAGAGCAAATACGGCTTATGCCCAATGGTTAACAATCCGTAAGGAACAACATGTTAAATCTAAAGATAGCAAAAATGAATTTTTCAATCGATTTTTTTACAAAAAAGTACTCTTTTTTATACTTGTCAAGGGAACCGTTCACTATAAAGAAACATTAGACGAAAATTATCATAAATTGTATCTATTGTGAATAATACGTAGTCTTCTGAGGAGTAAAACTTGGACTCTGCTAGAGTTGCTCAGTAGTGATACACCATAAGCCAGATAATTGCGGATCAAAGCATAACGTGATGACTGCCAATAAAGGAGGGCAATTATCTCATTGCAAAAAGCTGTGATGAAATTTGCGTGAAAATTGATAGATACCTGAATATAATATGATTCTCAAAAATTTCACAGATTCACCTCTGGCATCTCGTTTTGCAAAACTAAATGTTATTTTTTTAGTTTTTGCCTTGTTTAATTTTATATTATTTGAATTAAACCAAGATTTGGCTACCTTTAGATTCTCGATGCTGACGTTTTCGTCCCCTTTTATTAGGGATGTAGTATCGTCGGCGAATAAAACTGATCGACATTTGAGAGACGCTTGTAAATCTTTTATAGAGCAGAAACAATAGCAGTCCCAATACTGAACCCTGAGGAGCTACTCTGGCTCACCAATGCCAGAGTAGATTCACAGCTGTTGTAGCTTATCTAACGCTGTCGATTTTCCAAATTAGATTCAAATAAGCAACAAAATGTCTCAGTTTGCTCTGTCAAAGGTTACTAAGCTAGGTCACACATAATGGCACACGTGCTTTAACCTCTATCAAGATCCTCAACTATGCCCTCAATCACGTTCAAGATTGCCTGACTGTTATTATGTTCTAACCTAACCTAACCCAACTTAACCTAATCTATCCAAAGTTTATTTTTTATTAGTATTTCAAATATTTTAGAGATCACAGGTATAATAGTTATGGACCTATAGCTGTTAACGAATTTGAAGTAGTCACTTTTAAGCACTGGAATTATTTTTGATATTTTCAATACTTGAGGCCAGTTTCCCTCGTTTTGTTGTATAAGATTGTCGAAGGTCCAACCAGCGAATTCAAAGCAACTTTAAACACGCCTACAATTAATAATTTTGTGATAAAAAATTATCCGGTAGTAGTAATTAGTTACCGATTAAGATGCGTCTTCGATTTTAAATGCACAAAATCATTTTTTTTTTTTCGGTAAAACTGCGCCGCTCCGCTTACTTTCATTAATTTTTGATTGTTTTGCGCTTCTTTATATCATAACTGCTTAAAAATTTAAGAGATACTTTTATTTATGCCCGGGAGCGATGCGGCTTACTTCTTCTGGCTTTAAAATTTTAAATGTAAGTACCGTAACCTTTGTCTATCAAAAGACTGGCACTTATAAAACAGGTGTCCGACGGTTTCTTTTGGTTCCTTGAAGAAACGACAAGAGCTGTCCAAAGTTTTGATAGTAGTTCACCGGAAAATGTCCAGTGGGCATATCAGTAACTCTCCTTAACTCATCTTTGCTTAATGAAATTGCTTTGGGACCAGTTGGTAGAATAAGAAAGAAATCTCTTCGATTGTATTAGTCCATGTTTCTTCTCGTTTTTCTACTTTTTTATGAACATGACTTGATTGCTTTTTAGGAAAAGGTTGTGGTTCATGAAAGGAGATGTCCTAGTTCTCTTCGCCTGGTAATCAACTTATTCATTGTTATAGTTAAGTACTCTCATAAGAGTAACTTTATTGTTTGCTTCGAGTGAGTTGTATGCTAGTATGGAACTGCATTCAATTTTTTATTCACTTTTATAAGAGTAAAGTGTGCTATATGGATAAATATCTTTGCATTGCATTGCGGCAGATACGATGGGTGCATGTAAGGGTATGTTTTCGACCGGAATATAGAAGGTTCTAAGCCCATTGGGATAGTGAGCTTGGTTCTTAGGTCATATATTCCCATCCCTACTTGTCTATTTTCCTTTTACGAGTCATCATCAATATCAATTAACCTCGCGGAGGCGCAATCTTTGCATTTATCTATTGCTGTCGACTTGTTATTAGGAATTTTTAGTCTTTGATAAAGCATAGTCTGGGAGTTGGGAGACATGGCGTGATCATATCTATGGGCACCTTATATTCCATATATACCCAATCAGGTCGCATGTCTGGCCGTTAGCTAAACTTGTTGCACATTTAATTCTTATTTGAATCATTCGATGAAAATCTCCATGGTTTGTCAACGAATAACGAATCTTCGTGTTTTAATAAAATATATTCTTCAATTAATGCTATAAATGTTTTTGAAACAAATTTGGATGTGGAACGAAGAGAGGTTTTCGCAAACAAAGCATTACTATTTCCCTACACTTAATGCACAAACTAATTTTTATTAATTTGTGTTCGGTTAATAGTGTAGATTATTTTGGTACAGTTACAAGACAATAATCTTCACTGTTCTTTTATAATTTATCTGAAAACACTTCCATGTTTTTTTTATCTAACTTATTAACTAGTTCATAAATTTAAACTCTCTATTTTAACTTTATGGTTCTGCTCACATAAAAGAGTAACTTTTTCTTTGTATTTTTGACCAGGTAACTAAGGAATAATCGAGAGAAAATAGCATTCCATAAAAACGATGTATTTTGAATAACGATAAAAATTAATTTCGAACCACGAAATATACGAATTTATCTCGATCGGAAAAAATTCTCCTTATCATTATAATATTTTTCAACTACTTCTCCATATTTTTTAATAACAAGTGCCATTTTTAGTTATCTGAATAAATTTATTCCCAGCTGTTGAGATATAATACAGAAACTCACTTAGCCTCTACCTTAACGCCACTGATTGTACAACTTCTTGTCTCTTTTCTTGTAAGTAATCTTTCAGAGGCCATTAAAGATATTTGACCGTTCATTCTGTTGCTATGCTGTTCAAGAATGACCTTGAGTAAAAAGGCGCGGGCCCTTTTCGTTTCAGTACTTCAGACTCGAAATTACCCGCCATGTTTTTCTTTTTTTATATTCTCATTGGTTACGATGAGCTTCAGTTGAATAAAAAGGTTTATTTCAATATAGAATCGGTTTTTATGATTACATTATTAAATTGATTTTATAATTTTTAGATTCTAATAAGATATGGCAGAGTTATAGAAACTTATTTTATTGAGTAAATGGAGCAATATACAGGGTGTTCCACGACTTGATGCATGGATTGATCAGGTCACCGCCTTCCCCTGAATTAAATGGATTCATTTTTTGGGGTTTTTGCAACACCGATAAACACAAGCAACGAAATTATCGATATAGTAAACTTCCATTGGATATTAACAAACATCGGAATTAATAAAAAGAACTATCCATGGAAAGAGAAACAAGAAATATATCAATATTATTATTATTTATTCAATAATTTTGTCTTGACAATTGTCATAATACCTAATTGGCTTATGAAATAAAAAATAATCTCAAATGACATAAATTGGCTTCTGTCAGATATATTCGATTTACATTAGTTGAAGCCGATTGAGGTCTTTATGTTGATTAAGAATTTCTGATTTCTATTGACACCGATTAAAGTCGATTCACATCAATTCTTATATATTTGAGTGAATTGGCGTTTATTTTTGTCAGATATATTCGATTTTCATCCATTGAAGCCGATGGAGGTCGATTTTCACTACATGTTGATTCATTATTTTTAATATCTACCGCTGATTGACATCTATTGTCATTTGATGTTGAGCGATGTCTTATGATGTCTTTTGACGTCGATTGATGTCAATTCTTGTCATTTAAGGTTATTTGGCCAATGGTATGAGATCAGATTTTTAATAATTTAATTACCGCAAACTGTGGCAGCGATCACTTCTTATTTAGAACAAAATTTTACTTTTCATGCAGATAAATAAAATAGAAAAACAGCAACAAGAAAAAGCATTTGAAATAAAAATTAATAGATTCAATCTAAATAGCTTACAAGAGAAAAGTGTAAAAGACTTATATCAAAAACGTCTAGATGGAAAACTGGTACAGGAAAATTTTGACAATCCGGAACAACACTACAGCTTTATCAAAAGAAGCATGATTGCTGCAGCGGAAGAAGCCCTGGGAAGATCCGATAACACTAGAAGACCAAGAACGTACTGGTGGGACAAGGAAATTGAGGTTCTCATAAACGATAAGAAAGTAAAGTTCTCCAAGTTTCTATGCACGAAAAATGATAATGATAAAAGAAATTTCAAAGAAGCACAGACAAAAGTAAGAAAAGCTATAACAAAAAAGAAAAACGAGACATGGGAAAAGACCTGCACTCAAATAAACACCTACCTAGGAGGCAGCAGAAACACAGAAAGTTGGAAAACCTTAAAATCTCTTCGAGAAGATAGATCAAAAAATCTTATATCGCCAATAACATTAGAAAAATGGGATGAGTACTTCTCTAAATTGTTTACAGAAACAAGACCAGAGTTCAAAAATCAAAAACAGGACAATATAAACATCATCACATCTCCGCTTAGAATTACAATTAAAGAAGTAAAAGACGTTTGTCAGTCACCAAAGAATCGAAAATCTCCAGGCCCGGGTCAAATAGCACCAGAGTTAATTAAAAATGGCACTGAAAAACTTTTTTCTCATCTGCAAATGCTTTTCCAGAAGTGTATAAATGGTGAAGCGCTACCCCAAGAGTGGAAAACATCTTATATGACTACCGTATATAAAAAAGGGGACAGAGAAAATTGCGACAACTACCGTGCTGTGTACAATATCCAGAATTTATGGAAAAATCATAAAAAATAAAATCGAACAGGAATATTGCAACATGGAGGCAGAAGAACAGGCAGGCTTTAGAGCGGGGAGGTCGACTATTGATCATTTATTTACGATTTCGCAAATAATTGATAAGAAAACCGCCAAAAATCAAAAACTCCACCTTTTGTATGTTGACCTTAAAAGAGCATATGACAGCGTACCTCAAACAAAACTATGGGATGTCTTGGAAAGAACAAATATAAATGCGGCCCTAATAAAAGCAGTACAAAAGCTTTATGAAAACAGTAAATCACAAGTAAAAATAGGAAACAAGGTCTCAAAAGGATTCTCCATCAATAAGGGGTTAAAACAAGGATGCTGTCTGTCACCCACACTCTTCAAGATTTACCTGGAACACGCACTAGCACACTGGAAAAGGAAATGTAAGAACATGGGCATTCCACTAATCGATTCCACACTATATACCCTGTGTTTTGCAGATGACCAAATAATCTTGGCACAGGACTACGAAGACTTAGAATATATGACAAGAAAGCTAGTAGAGGAATACAGGAAATGGGTCTAGAAGTAAATTTTAGTAAAACGGAATATATGTGTATTGGAGGAGAACAACAAAATTTAATACTTGAAGAAACACAACAAAAAATGAGTCATTGTACGAAATACAAATACCTAGACATGATCATCACTAACGATGGAAGATTAGATGAAGCAATAGCACAAAGAAATAACCAAGGAAGACAAGCAATAAGACAACTAAATAGTGTATTGTGGGACAAACAAATATCCAAGGAAAACAAACATCGAATATACAATAGCATAATATAAAGTATAACAACATATAGTAGCGAAGTCTGGCCTCTAAAAGAAAAAACAGTCAAAATGCTTGAAGCCACAGAAATGGATTATTGGAGACGCGCGGCAGGAATATCAAGACTGGAAAAAATAGGAAACGACAGAATCAGGGAGATCATGAAGGTGCAACACACGATTACGGAAGACATTAGGGTGAATCAGTTAAGATGGTACGGACATGTCCAAAGAATGCCTGAAGACCGCATACCCAAACAAATCTTAAATTGGGCACCAAAAGGAAGAAGAAAGAGAGGAAGACCAAGATTAAGTTTGAGATAAGGTATCGAGAAGGATATTCGAGAGAGAGGATTGAAAGAAGATCTTTGGGAAGATCGAGAAAAATGGAAACTGGGAATCGGAAGACGGCGAAGAACGTTTTAACCCGATTAATATATATATATATATATATATATATATATATATAATTACCTCTTTCTTAACAATACCCAAAATTTCTTTCGCTTTGGCATATCTACAGCTATACAGAAATTAAACGCAAAAACCCCGAACTCGCTACATACTTCCCGTGAGGAGATATCGCTGTTACAAATGCCCTAACCCACGTAATAGGAAGAAGTTACTTATCTATTGATGTCATTTGTTTTAAGATCCAGACACACTATTGGACGCGGCTGACGGACGTTGTTTGATAATAGCTTAGTTTAGAGATTAAATCGTGTTTTGTGGGTTTACATGGTTGTTATGATTCAAATATAAATATTTAGAGTAAAATTGGTGGATATAAACATCGATTTAAGTCGATCGATACTGAATTTTAAAATTCATTGGATTTACCAAGATTACCACCACACACTTTGGAAATCAAGCTTGGCTCTGTGAAAATTATGCTAAGCAATCTTAATCAACCAAAACTGTAAAATGGAATATGATTGTTGTTAAAGAAAAGCCACTATAATCACAGGAAAGTTCAAAGGCAAAGATTTGATTTCAAGAACACCACTTCTATCACTGATTTTCCTTTTGAATTCAAACGTGTTCAGTTTCTAGTGTATTCACATCGAGAATTAATAAATCTCAAGGCCAAACTTTGGAAGTGTGTGGAATTTAAACTTTGAATTGCTATATTTTTCTCATGGGTAGTTGTACGTTATGTGCTCAAGATTTGGTCAACCATCGCCCCTATATGCTTTTTCTCTAAAAAGAAAAACCAAGTAAATTGGACATTACACGGCATTAAAATAAAATTTAAGGATAATTTCAAGAATAATATTCATTTACTATAATTATGTGAAATTATTCATGAAATTCATTTAATATATTGACAAATAAATGTATTCCAATATTTGTTAATAAACAAATTAATATGATGAATATATACAGTCATATTATTTTATCTCATAACTTTATTTCAATATATGTTCCTATGAAAATAGTAGCTTTTGTTTATTTTTTTTTTTGTTATAAAACAAAGTCTTTCAGGTTTTCAGAAATTCGCCGGGTCAGCAAATACATTATATATGTTAGTGACGTTAAGGTGAGTACCAAATTGATCGATCGAAAGTATTTAAGAGAATTTGGCCATTAGGAAAGTCTGCAATACTGGGTTTCGGTTCCAAAATTGAAAGAAAAAAGCAAATTCTCAAATAATCGCGTCCAATGAATATTACAAATTAGTGCGGCACTTGGCAGACTCCCCCGGACGCTTTTAAACATCGCTAACAATGAAGTTGTTCGCATCTGAATCAAAAATCTTCAATTTATGAAGAACATAAGCTAAGGCGACTCGTAAAGACTCCTAAAGAATTTGATTGCAATGGCACCACCCGACTCGGAAGTTGAGTCATACAAGTGGCCCTATAAGCCAATAGAGCTGGTATTTTCGCAAAATTCAGGGAGTTACAATAATCCTTTAAGTCAATGTCTTGCACTGCCACACTGTTTGCATAAACTAAATTTTTAACATCTTTCGAGGTGACGTGTTGAATGAATACAACTACATTCTTTAGAGTTATTTGGCTGCCTTTGTTGTTGCATTTAGGTTAGGTTGGAAACATAATATAATTTTGCACTTACATGACCAGTAGAACCTCATAAGCAGTTAGGTTCGAAAACTTTTAAATGTTTATAATATACGAGTAGTTGATATACCGCAAAGAAAAATCATATATCTGCTACGCATGCGCATAACTCCCGGAATTTTGCGAAAATACCGAGACGTGTAAGCCAAGATTAATATCAAATGTAAAGGGTCAGCTTACCAACGCCAATTAATGCTGAGAAGCAGTCTTTTTTCACAGCCACGTGTGAATTAAGTCGTAGATTTCATATTATTTTAGCCTTTTTTCTAATTGATGTTATCATTTTTTACGGAGTTGAAAAGCTAAAGGAATATATTGCTTTTAATTTGAATCTTATTTCGAATTTGAATTTTAGTAATTTCTTTCTAAAACCTATCATTTAAGTTTGTCAACTGAATAATTCCATTTTTTATTATTAAAAATTATGTATATGTTACATAGGGGGACATAAGGGGCTAGATTTGTATTTAAATTATTCAAAAAGTTTCCAATTCTATTTGTTTGTTCAAATGACTTCTTAACTTCATTTAATTGAAATTATTCAGGAAGTTATGTATGATGGTACCTAATATTGTTGTAACATCTAGACTAAAGTCAATATGACTTTCTTAAAAGTACCCTTATTTTCTCAGAATATTGTGTGCCTGGAAAGTACCGAAAGGCACTGAATTCCTTTTCAAGGAGTCTGTATTAATTGGGATCCATAGAACACTAATGAAACTATTTTTAGATGACCATATATAATGATTTTGAACGGCTATACTTATTTTTCTATAATTCATAGTTAAGGTATTTGTCATGACAAGGGAGATAGTAAATTCGGCCAGAGAAATATTGGAATGCAATCAGTAACAAGCTTAGGTTTGTTCCCCCCTAGGCCCATTTCGATGTGCCGTCCTCTTTTTATTTTTTTTTCATTTATTTTTTAATTCGAAATAAACCTATTTTATTGAAGGCGCTTAGAGAGTTTCGAAATGTGTATCTTTCGGAGGATGCTGAGAATTTCCTGGACCACTCATATCAGTAACGAAGAAGTAATACAAAGAATAGGCACCGACAGGGAACTTATAGAATTAATAAAAACTCAAAAAACCTCGTATCTAGAACACATATATAGAAATGACAAATACAGACCTTCGCAACTTCTAATCGAAGGGAAAATCGAGAAAAAACATTGTCCTGGCAGACGACAGGCTTCATTGCTCAAGAATATTCGCAAGTGGAGTGGTGTAAACATTCAGACGCTTTTAAGAAGGGGCAGAGACAGAAATGACTTTACTGGGGTTATCACCAAACTTCGTTAGAAGAGATCACCCAAAGAAGAAGATAAGTCATAATCATGAATATAAATAAGTTATAAGCCTTATGTAGATAAATAATAAATATATTTTTTATTATCAATCAATTGGAAAACTTCTTTTTCCTGGCTCTGGTCTGCGCAAAAATATCAATTATATCATCATAATTTCTTGGATTAGTTTAGCTTCAATAGAGAGTAACGGAAGGGCATTTAGTCTATCTTGGTCCATGTTTGAGCGTAAATATGTTGTCACCCTTTGTAAAAATTCGGAGAGCAATGTCCACATTTCGATAAACATGCTCCGTGATTGCAATACATTTCATATTTTTTTGCAGAGCCTACATCTTCCGTTTTTGCTTCTTTGAGTTAATAATGGATATAAATACATAAATCATCAGAAATTTTGGTAAAGTTTTTCATTTGAAGCTTTACGCCAGGCTAATTATAGATACACTCAGAGTTTCTAGAATAGGGTAATAAACATTTGTACAAGAATTTTCTCACCCATAGAAAAGTATTCTTTCATTTACTCGTAAATTCTCTGGGTGAATTTTTCTGTAATAACGATAATACTAATGAGCTCCAGATACTACCTTGGCTTTCTCTTCATTTCCAGAAAATTGTCTCAAGTTTGATCTTCAGTAAATATAGTAACTGTTCTCCTCAATCAGAAAGACCAGGAAATATCTTAAAATTCTGTGAGAAGTTTATAACATACTTGCAGTAGTTGCAGACTTGTGTCGAGGAGTGAAGAAGAGGCGCAATTCTAAAATGCACAGAGATCTGCTTTCCGTCACTACGCTTTGTTGTTTTAGAAACAAACGGAACTTGAAAAATAAATTGCATTCGTATTCAGATTTAAAAATAATAATAGAAAATATTTGAATATTACATTGTTAAAAACTTCCAATCAAACCGCTAGAGCAATTTTGCTTTAAAGCTGCATCTCTTCAATATACAGTTTGTGTAAGAATTGGAGAAAAACTATTTAATTTTTAAAACAATATTCGTTGATATTATGTGGTAACTTCAATAATATTTTGTTCTCGGACGAAGCCCTCTTTCACTTGAATGAAAATTTCATCAAACGAAATTGTAGATCTTGAGTTGGAGAAAAGCAATTAAAATAGCAAAGATTTTTACATTCTACAAAAGTGATGGTTTTGTAGGCGATATCTTCAAAGAACATAATTAGTACAATGCGAATGTGTCATTCTTCCAAAGATATACCCGTGCTTGAAGAAATGTTCTCAAACAAATTGATCTCATGGAGAGGAGATATTCCGAGGCCTCTTCGCATCCCAAGCATATTTTTAGCAGATTTATTTTCAAGAGTTTCTCTTAAGAGTCTAGTCTACGAGAATAATCCAAGAACAAACTCTCAAAGGAGAACATTTTAAATGAACATTTGTTTGAATGTGTTTTCTTTATATGGCAAATTCATTATAAAAGGATTTTAATAATTTAAAGTTCAAACTAAAACATAATTTCTTCAAGATTCAAATTTTCTTGAAAAGATTTGAGTTTAAATTATTTGAATCTAAAAAAGCTATAAGAAAGATTTAATTTGAGTTTTTTTCAAACAATTTATCATACATGCAACATATACAGTTATGTTCTTATGAAAATATTTATAAATATGAAAAATCTTCTGGTATGAATGATTAATTGAAACATTAACTCAATTATCTCACAATTGATATTTTAATCAGACTTCCTTATAATTGTGAACATTATTGTTGACATATTAAATATCAAAGTTATTATAAAATTGATATTCAAATATGCAAATCGTTATATCCAAAGTCTTCGTAATCTCATAATAAAATATAATTTTGACTTATGAAAACACATTACAAGTGCAAATTATACTGTTACGAATGAGTAAATGAGTAGTTATATTATTGATTTACATATACATTTAATATCAATCTCGTGTGGACGACACCAGTTGTGAAGCATATTGAATTTATGTTTCTATAAATTTGAAATTTATCGATGTCTCAGCTTTCACTTTGAAGAGAAGAGGTATAATGGTTATTGGTTCATTAAACTTGAAAGTAATCCAACTCCATGCAATGCTTCATCTTAGTCTTTTTCAAAGATCTCAGTATAAAACGAAAAAAGCTACATGTTAAGGCATAATCTACTGCTCAACATTATGCCTTGTTATTTGAATATCAACCTATAATATTTAGTCCTAATAAAATTTCTTTTATTAGGACTACATTGCGTATTTACAGCACTCGCCCTGAGACTCGAGCCACCAACTTGTACACACGTGAGAAAAGTTGAACTTTAATACTATCTCTTGTCTTGATTCTCCACTTTGTTAAAAATGTAACGTAAAATAATCATGAAACAGCTATTGAAAATGAATTGTACAATAGTTGCTAATTAAGTTGGATATGGCTTTGTTGTTTTCAAAATATTCTGCATTAAGATCAATACATGTTTGCATATGTTTGAACCAATTATCGAAGCATTTTTTCCATACCAATTGAGATACCTCCACAACATGTGATTTGAAAGTATCATCCGCTTCTTCAGGTGTAGTAAACTTCGCAATTTATTTTTGATCTGCGGAATAAGAAGGAATTATTAGGTGCCAAACAAGGATTGTACGGCGGATGACCCATCAATTCGATGTTTTAACTGTTCAAAAAAATTGTTGTCTGAACTTAGTGTGAGAACTCGCAATGTTGGTGGTGGAGAAGAGAGAAGATTGGTTTTCTGCGATTGATTTCCTTGATTTTTTCGAACACCTCTGGAGTACCATTCAGAATTAACCGATCTACCTTGCTCTGACGGAACGGTGCCAACATATTCCATTTTTTCCAAAAAAAGCAGGCGACAATTGGCTTCAAAGTGCTACGTGCACGAACAGCTTTTGTTGGATTCGGGTTGTTTTTGAAGACCCATACAGTCGATTTTTGTTTAGTTTCTGATTCATACGCATAGATCCTCAATTCGTAGCCCGTCACGATCTTATAAATGTCTTTTGATGCACCGCCATAGTATTTTTTTTGCATTTCTTTGCACCAATTGACTCACATTTTTTGAGCTATTGTCAAATTATGTTGTATCAAACGTGAACAAATCTTTCTGACATCCAAATTATTTATTGCAAAATTGAATGTATGCGAGTGTAATTAATGTCTAAGTATGCCTCAATCTCACGGTATATCACATGACGATCTTGCAATATCAGCTTACGCACTGTATCGATGTTTTCTGGCACAACAGCCTATTTTGGACGATCTTCACGACATTTATTCTATAGCGAAGTGCGACTACGATTGAATTCGGAAAACTAGCGGAAAGTCATAGAAAATCATCGCTATGTAATTCCATTTTTTAACCAAGATGAGCATTTCAAGTATCTGCAAAGAACTCAAATAGCAATCGTATGATAACACGTTTTGAATACGTCACAATTCACATCAGTGCTGCCTTATTAATAGTAGCAACCCTCGTATCATGTTGTGGATATCAGCATTCATCAATACTAAATTCATAGTTTGGGCAATTTTTTATTTTAATCTATATCTACTACTAAATCATATTATAATTTTTCAACAATCACACAGTATATCTCATTTATACGAACCGATAATTTCTTTAAACTTTGATAATTTTAAATAAATAATTTGAAATATCTGGTTCGATATTTTTGCACCAATAATCATTGATTTTTTATAGTTATTTTGTTGCGATAAATGTAATTATTCAAGTATTTACACAAAGAATTCTCAAATAGTTTATTTAAATCATTACTCTATCAAAAATATTTTATTTGTAATCTAAAAGTGAATTAACAGTTTAAAGAAGCAGTCTTAGTTAAATCCAAAATAACCTCAAATTTATGTCACAATTGAAAAAATCAAATATTGTTTCCCGCGAAAATTAATTCCAGCGGAAACAACTCCTTGGCTGGAATCTTCACAAATACCAAATTTGGAAAAGAGAGGTACGAGGATTTATTGAAAAACTCTTAGCCTACTATAGAACCAAACAAAATTTCAATGTCAAAATATTTTATTACTCAAAATATTCTCCTCTATAGGATACATTAATTACAGCGAACCTGCAACGTCTCTAGACTTTTCAAAAAGAATATTTCTTCTTGCTCTGCAAACCAGACCTCCACAGCTTTTATTACCTCCTCGTTGGAAGAAAATTTAGGACCTTTTAAACTTTTGTTGAGGAAAGAGATGATAGTCGGATGGAGCCAAATCTGGTGAATAATGATGAATATATGATGAACGCTTTCGAAGGAAATATTCAGTGCTTCAGATATCCGCTTTAACACAATTCGACGGTCTGATAAAATCATGTCATGAACTGCATCGATATTTTATTTACCTCTTTTGAAGCTTGCAGCCCAATTTTTCACGGTCGTATACGTATAAGACATTGATAACCAAGGGTATTAAGCATATCTTCGTAAATCTGCTTACCTCTTAACCCTTTCAAATACAGGTACTTGATGATGACTCGATACTCCAATTTTTCGATGTTCACAATTTCGGTGGACATCTTTTTTCTTTTAATTTATTGCGTAGCACTGATTTACTTTTTTGACGTCAAACTTTACACTGACACTTCTAATAAGTTATTGTTCGTTGCTATGGTAACGCAATATTTTGTTTATGCATGGAACTGGTATAGGCTAACTAGATATCAATACATCTTCGTAACTCGTTCTTTGCGATATTCTAGCTATTTAACTGTTTTTTCTTTTTTCTTTCTATTTGGTATAATAATACTTTTATTTTTATCAAATAATTTCTTCATCAAATTCTCGTTGGTTTTTTATTGTCCCGTAATATTCCCGATAGTCTCATACGCTGGTACAGGTTTCTCATTCTCACATTTGACTTTTTATAACATTGCCAAGGTACTTAAATTTTTATCGTGACCCATTATCAAAAACCTACCTGCTCAAGACCTTTTATACCATTTCGTTTTATTTGTAGTCCCAAGAGAGAGGAAACAGTTAGTTTTAAAAATTGAATAATATTTATTTATGTTTCTTCATTCACGAACTTAAAATAAATAATTTCTATTATGGTAATTCTGGACATTTGTCGACAAAATTATAAAGTATAATAGTATATTTGTCAATGACCGAGTAATGATAGCTATTACTCATGTGGATGAACGTTGCGAGTGGTCTAATTCATCCGAATGAAGAACGGCCAATACTCGCGAATAAAGTTCTATACTTTATCCAAAACTTTTATGAAAAAAAAAACAATACATTATCAGGATTTGTCAACATGATAATTATAATAGTAATATTACGACAGTAACCAAATATGGACTACCGTTTGGTTTTTGCCTCAAAAATGGAAAACTAAGCTAAGTAACATTATTATATTCTTATCTAATATTAAATATAATATTAAATTGAGCATTAAACAGAAATGCAAAATATACGTTAAATATGGAACAGGTACTCATATATGAAAGATAAATTTTCTTTAGTAGATGCAAGAAATTACTTAATTTACTTGCAAAAATCACATATCCATGTGTCAAACTCTGGCACAACACAGTCGTTATATGCCCAGAGATTAAACATCTGACCCACAGTTCTCTTTCAGCGTTCCCGAAGCAAGAGAGCATCTGGTTCACTATATGATTTGAACTGGATATCTTCTTTACCTTCACTTTCTTCAGTGACCTTGGTTTTGTTATCTTTTTCAATTTTCTTGTTCAATCTTTTCTTATTTGTTTCAATAAGGTCATTGTTATAGGGCCACATCAGCTTTTCTACCTTTATTAGATGTCCTTCTAGTTTTTTTTGGCACGGGATTTATGTCATAAGGAGATTCTAGTCCTGGAGTGCTGTGATCAATTCCGGAAGATGAAGGTTTGCTGTCATATGTTGGTTCATGTCCAGTTCCATAAAAAGATTTTTCTATTTGAGTACCAGGTCTCAGTGGAGGCGTATTTCTGTCTCAGATGTAGCCCATATTTAGAGGACAATTGTCATAGCCCATTTTTGAAATTCTTTACCAAAATCAACTTGATCGTGTACTTTACAAATCATATATAACAAGCAATAAATCGAGAGACAATCATAAAATTAAGCTTATATTTTGTCATAAAACGCATAGTTATAGTATTTAGATCTGATTTTCATTTATGAAATAACGAATTGATTCGTACCTCAGAAAATTTTTCGACTGTGACAACACAAGTATGGCCGACACTAGCGACAGCTCGCGCCCGACTGACGAAAGA
Source organism: Diorhabda elongata (assembly GCA_026230145.1). NCBI lineage: Eukaryota > Metazoa > Arthropoda > Insecta > Coleoptera > Chrysomelidae > Diorhabda > Diorhabda elongata. The sequence continues at coordinate 8,307,356 of CM047928.1, forward strand.
GAGTGAGTACGATGTTAAAGCGAATGAACACGACAGACGATAGCCCATATTAAAACCCTAGTCCATATTTAATTACCCTACTTCAGTAGAACCTCTATAAGTCGAACCTTCCTAAGTCGAAAACCTCCTGAACTCGAAGAAAAGTTCCGTTCCGTTGAATTTAATTGGTTACGTTCATTTTATTTTGGAATGATTCGTCAATGTAGCTTTCTTGTCGTTGATTTCCATCCACCATGCCGCTTAAATGAAGTGATGTCACCACTTGCACCAATTAATACTGTGGTAAACTACGACGATTTCAGTGTTCGGCATATAAATTGGGATTTGGAAGGTTTAATTAAACAGAAATTTGTTTTCCATGTTTCCAGCATTATTTATTCCTACGTTTTGTTTGGTGCATTTTTGGCTTAGGAAATTTATAGAAAAAGAAGAAGTTATACAATGTTTTGCACGCAGATTCATGTACTTCTTGCAAGATTTCATAATATTTTTCGTGTTATTTTTGTTTCTGTATCGAGAGTTGTTTTAAAATCATTTACATCCAAGATCCAACTTGTGCAGCTCATGCTCATACACGCCCCCATAATACCAAAAATACATTCAACCTACGGAAATAATTTTTTGTATTATTTTTGACATATATCTCTTCAAAAACTAAGAGAAGTTTTGATACATGCACAGTATGTCCTATGAACTATTTCCTTAAACAAATATTTCATTGGACTTTCGTGGGATTTTTTATGTCGCAGGTCTCAAATTTAACTAAAATAGAAACCGTCGATGACCCGCTGAAGATATTTGCTTCTTCCGTTTTAAACGATTATTGGACATCGAATAAGACGCTTATATACTGAAACAAAAAAATTTTCAGTATTTTTTAATAAAAGAATAAAATGATTGACAAGAAAATTAATGTCATTGTTATAAAAGCGTAGGCTGCTCAATATTAATCGTTATAACTCCTAACTAGTTTTATTTTGAAAGAGAGAGAGAAATAGAGGAGAGAGAGAGAGAGAGAGAGATAGTTTTAAAACCAAATTTGTCGTACGAAGCGTCCCACGCTTCAATGACAATACCATTAATTTTCTTGTCAGTCAGGCTATTCTCATATTAACGATTATTTTCTACATTTTTGTACGATATAGATTATGAAAGTGTGTTGTATAGTTTGTATGTCCAATCATATATGACTAGAATATCAGGTGATTTTCGGAATGATTTCTCCGTATAATCATTTCATATACCTCACCTATATATTAATGGGTTGGCGACAAAATAATTTCGGTTTTGTAGTATAAAATGAACTACTTTTTTGTTAACAAAGCACAACCAAACTGAGCCAGGTGCGACTGAAGGTCATCGTCATTTGTGAAAGTTTGACCATTTAAATAATTCTGTAGAGTTCGAAATAAATGGTAATCAGATGGTGCCAGATCAGGGCTTTATGGGGGATGTGGTATCACTCCAATAGTTTCCCACGAGTTGCCAAAGACGCGACGGGCCTTGAATTATTGTGGAACAGTAAACAATTTCGGCCGTTTTTCTTGGATTGCTTTATTCAGTTTCATTAATTGTTGACAGTAAACATCAGAATTTATCGTTTGGTTCCTTGGAAGCAACTCAAAAAACACAACATCTTTGTAATCTCACCAAATTGATACAATGAGCTTTTTTGTTGTTTTTGAGCTTTCTATATGGTGTATGCTGGTTCATCGTTATTGCTTCATGATCGAGCTATGTTACTGTACAGGAGCCATTTTTTATCACCAGTGATGATTTTTTTCATTTCTTTTAAGGTGCATATCGCAAATGTTGATTCTTTGAGTTGAATGAATATCTTTGAATTCGTGAGGTACCCAAAATATCAAGCTTGTTAACTAGTCCAAGACATTTTAAGAGTTTTACAATTGTTCGCAGCCTCTCGAACAGTTATATGACGATCCTCTTCAATTATAACTTTGATTTGGTCATTATCGTTTTTAGTAGAGTGACCAGAGCGTTGCTCATCTTTGAGGGAAATATATCCAAAGCCGAATTTTTTATACCAATTCTAACACGTGCGTTCTGTTAAACAATCAGTACCATAAACTTTACATATTTCTTTGTTAGCCGCAGCCACTTGTTCGTTTCTGCAACCCATTTAAAATTAACCCACAACTAATAGCTTCAATAATAATCACGCACCACTAGCTTTTTATGTTATCAGTATCACGTGTCAAACTGTTAAGTTGCCGCCATTTTAGACGTCCATCTCAGTCGGGAACTATAACAAACTGGCGAAATACGTACGAAATTTTATTCGAAGTACGTATTAGAAGTCACTCCGATGACGGAATATAAATCGCGAGAATAAAATTCCCGCGGTGAAAAGTCGCTATGCGGACTAGGCCTAAGACTCTGCTAGTCAATTTTTAGCAATTGAGTTATTCTATTGGAATACACCAAGAATTTAGATAAACCGCTGGATAGGTAATTAATCGTATAGTTTTGTGGACAGTGGACGCTCAACTGATAATAATAATTTCAATGAATAGATATTTCCAATTAATTTAACGTCATATCAATTACTCACCTATTTATTCCATTTTATTGGCCACGTTTGGCGAAAGATCGTTAAGCTGATATTGGGAAGGACTATGGCGAGGATAATAGTACAAATTTATGAAATTATGGTATTGCCATCTCTATTTGATAAATGTGTGAAATTTTGAAAGAATAACAACCAAAAGTTTTGTTACATGCTATCCCTAGAAATCTGATAAGGATAATGGTAAGATTCCAGAAATTATTATATTGTCATTGGTCTTCAATGTGTTAAATTTCGAAACACGACAAATTTAAGTTATAAATTGACAATATTTAAAGTGAAAATGCCTTCAACCCACTTCGAATAGGTTTGTGAAAGTTATTTTTCTTTGATATTGAAAAATGTTTCCAAGTTTAATGTAACATTGAAAATAGAATAAAATCATATGATTACAATCCCTACATTATAATCAAAAACTAAAAAATTATGAAAAATGTGATGAAATGTTGAGCACTAAAAAGAACTATGTTAAATAATGATGTACTAAACACACCGTTTACAGTACCACTAAACCAACACTCACAATTACACTATCTGACGCCAGTTTCGATAATCAAGTTATCGTCTTCAGAGACTGGAGATAAACTATTCAAGAAATTTTAACTTTTAACTCAATGAAGTAGATGTTCAAAATGATGATGAAGAGACTTTTCAAACGATGCATCACAAGTTTATGCTTCTCATTACGAAAATGGGTGAAGGTACCAGTCATTCGAAGTGGGTCAAAGGTAGAGATTATAATCACACAATACAAGATTGTATTGATATTTAGTTAGCCTAGACAAGTTCCATGCATAAACAAAATATTGCGTTACCCAAGCAACGAGCAATAACTTATTAGAAGTGTCAGTGTAAAGTTTGACGTCAAAAAAGTAAACCAGAGATACGCAATAAATTAAAAGAAAGAAAAACCACCGAAATTGTGAAAATCGAAAAATTGGAGTATCGAGCCATTATCCAGTACCTGTATTTAAAAGGGTTAACAGGTAAGCAGATTTACGAAGATATGCTTAATATCCTTGGTGATCAATGTTCTTCGTATGCGACCTTGAAAAATTGGACAGCAAGCTTCAAAAGAGGTGAATTTTCCATTGAAGATGATGACCGATCGGGAAGGCCAGTTTCTGTGTCAGTCTTCGAAAATATCGATGCAGTTTATCAGACCATCGAATTGGACTAAAATGGATATCTGAAGCACTAAATATTTCACCAAAAGCGTGCAAGGGTAGAAGCATTGCGTTCGATTTGTGCTCGATTTGAAAACGATGTAGACTTCTTAAACCGAATTGTTACTATGGATGAGACTTGGGTACATTTCTACGATTCAGAAACAAAGTAAGAATCGATGGAATGGCGACACTCTGGTTCTCCAAGACCTAAGTCGTTTCGTGTCATGGAGTAATCATGATTGATTTTTGGGATAAGGGTAGAACAATAACTGGAGATTACTATTCGACTTTACTGACCACTCTACGGGAAAAAATTAAAGAGAAAATATGCGGAAAGCTATCCAAAAGTGTTTTGTTTTTGGTCAACGCCTCTGCACACAAATCTCATGTTGCCATGAAAAAAATTGCGTGATTTGGGGTTTGAATTACTAGAATAACCCCCTTATTCACCTGATTTGGCTCCGTCCGACTATCATCTCTTTCCTCAACTGAGAAAAAGTTTAAAAGGTCGTGAATTTTCTTCCAACGAGGAGGTAATAAAAGCTGTGGAGGTCTGGTTTGCAGATCACGAAGAAACATTTTTTTTTAAGTCTAGAGACGTTGCAGGTCGCTGTAATAAATGAATCCAAATAAGAGGAGAATATGTTGAGTAATAAAATATTTTGAAATTGAAATTTTGTTTGGTTCTATAGTAGGCTAAGAATTTTTCAATATATCCTCGTATATACAGTAGCCAGAATAATGAATTTATTCCATTCTAAGCTTGGTTTATGCAGCCAAAACTAAAATCAACATTGAGCTAAGTTTTCTTGTTGGTAATTTTATGGTTTGTGCAGTAAATCAAGGACAATTATTAATAACTGATAAACCAATAGAAATTCTTTGTATGGGTCCTTTTTGACATACAAATGGGGAAAGCTTCTGACACTGTTTATCAGTGTTCCATCATCAGTGTTCTAAAAATGAAGCACTACGGTGGAAATTGGCGAAATTACGCGAATAATATTTTCATAATTAAAGAACAAAGATGTAAACAAAACAATAGCACCAATACACACTGACCCGACTCATTCTGTGTTCATAACCTCACAAAATTAAGGAATTAAGCTAAAGAGTTGAAAGTTGGCGAACTTTTAATTTAATTTTAATTTAAATTGACTGTTAATTTACTGCATGAACTACAAGTATCATTTTCTTTCAGCCATTTGATTTCTTTAATGTTAATTTACAATTTTGTCTTCAAAAAACAAACTTTACTTTTTCACACTGTATAAAGGCGAAGTTAATAAACGGTCGAACTTTATGTGGCTGCATTTGGGTTTGTATTCTTATCTCATACTTGTATCTCTTTAAACTTATTGTAACGTTTCTAATTCAAAGTGACTCACTAGCATGTGGAAAAACATGCTTACATACAGGGTTATACTTTTAAAACTATTGATTGCAAGTTTATTATGCTTTTTATCAATCGTAACTTTAAATATACCGACGTAATATACCTTAGTATAGAAGAGAGATCTTTCACCCGACTTGCAATTAATCACCCTCAATTGAAAGTCGTTTATAATATTAATATGTATTTATAGCTTGATTAAATTTTCAATCGTGAGAAAAGATATTCGATTTTATTAATTTTTATGAAAAAGCTTCTCCAGACGTAGTCGCTTAAGATATTGGCATCCTACCCACTGAGATAAAGAAAAGAAAAAACAAAAAACATAGAATAGAGGGGCAACCAACAAGTAAAAGAGGACCGGTTCCACCGCTACAACAGTGACTTTTTGCCTTCGTAAGCCCCCACCATGACACCTGTCGTCTCTCGACTGCTGTGAATACCTGTTCAAGACAGTGCTTCGTTTACTACCAGACTGACAGTTCCATGGCGGTTATTTCTCTCTCTCTGATAAATAATTTAATTTTTATAAAATCGGATAAATTCTATCAATCTTCTAAGAATACTTAGTTTCGGAAATCTTCGCGTGAAAAACTATGGTGAGAGTGGACTGCATAATAAGATACTTGCCCTCGGTTCTTTGACATCTTTCAAGGTCGATGAAGCCGGTAATCAAGGTAAGTTCTTTAAATATTAATTTTCTTAAATAACAGAGCTCATAATTCCAAAATTTGTTATTTTTCTTCGGTTTTATTCATTATTATATGATATTTCTCAACATAAAATTTTTGTTTGTGTCAAGCTTCTGCTGTGTTGATAATGATGAGAAATTGAATGTATGTAAGGATAGATATGGTATTTGAATTGAATTTTTAGATCGATTCATAGTGAAATAAGTTTTAACTATTTTCAAGTACTTAGTAATGGTGAAGCGATGGGTTTTTTGTCTCAAAAAGAAACACTTAAATCTAGTATCATCCTCTTAGTTGTACTAAAAGGTCAGATAATTGATGAGAATAAATTTCTATTTCTTTTTTTTTTAAACAAAATGTTCCTTCTACTTTGCGAGGTACTGATACGAAATAAAAAAAATTATCAATTTCTTCTTTTATAAATTTCAATTCTTGATTCGAAAATTAAATGATCCAACTAAGTCAAACTTCTTATATACACTTTTCTTCTTCAAAAAGCAAGTTTGAAATTTTTAATAATCATTATGTTTTCTTTTATCCTATTTATTGTCTAATTTATTCTTTATCCATTTTTGTATCTCTCTTCTCTATTTTCCCGCTTGTCGTGACAGCGTATGTTGTTTCTTGTACTATTTTTCAAACGCGAACCATATCAAGGCAGCAACTAGTGAGTTTCATTGGCGTACTTTCCTTTGAAAGTACACTTAATAAGTCACGCCGCGTCACGGAGTCGTTTGCTTACTAGTAATTATTTTAAATTTAATAGCGTAAACTTTTATAAATTATAAGATTTGTGCAGTAAAATACCAGGGTGTTCCAGATCTACTATATTACGAAAAATTTGAGTTCTAAACAAAAAAAAGTTATGGCAAATATACTTGAAAGCTTTACCCATGGATTCTTCAAAGCTTAAAAATAATTTGGTTCAGTTCCAGATCTACGGGTATTGAATTATCAAAGAAATAAAAATTAAACGAAAATTTGAGACACTGGAAATTATTTTAGAAAACCAGCATAAATGTGGTACTGGATTTTTGAAAAAACTTTTAGAAAGATGGAAATTCTGCTTAAACAAAATTGCAATAAACCTCTGATATTGCAAATATGTGCCACACAATGATTCGGAGGATTATTTATTGGCAGAGAATATAGTAGAATCGATAATAATGAAAGTAAATACATTTTTTTAGATAAAATTTGAGTGAATTAAGGTCATACCGCCGTTTCCCCATTTATACAAGACGGAAACAGAAAAATTCTTGTCAAGCGTTCATGGTCTCGATATTGGAAGAGCGCGAGGATTTTAATATAATTAATTAACTCCAGTTTTTTTGACGAACTATGGCTCTAATTCAATATTTATAACAGTGGCCATTAACTGTACCGTTGACGGGAAAGACTATCTTACATTTTGCGTTCACGATTATTTTCAAATAATTCTTTTACTAGTGCTACTATATAAGGATAAAAATTATTCTTCTAAATAATGTTACAGACTTATCTTAGACTAAAATTATGTTCTGATGTAATTTGTCAATTTAACCCTTTTGACAGAAAAGTTTTGTTTTTCACTTTCACCTCAGAATTCCATTAAGACCCATGGATTTGCATGAAATTTTGGAATTGAGTCATAATTACGCTTCATTTCAAAATAGAACTTATGCTAATATGTGCAAATTATTGTAAGGGGTTAAAACTGCCTTTATTGTCAAATTTCAATAAAGTAAAAATTAAAGTATTTAGAAAGTTGAAAAAACATTTGTAGATTAAAATGAATATCGCATGAAGTTCTAGGATGATATTTATGTTTTTCAACCCTCAATCAATGTATTTCAACCCATATTATATCTGCTCCGAAATTAAAAAAAAGTATTAGTTTGTTTTAGGTATAATTCCCTTAATTTTTGAGCTAGGTAGTCGATTAAACAACCATTTACTGGGAAAATTTTTAATCGATTAGGCTGAGAAGGCTTGGAATACATTGAATTTTTTCAAAGGGCTCCAAAATGGTATCAGTCACACGCTACTGTGTACTTTGAAAGGTTATATCTCGGTTAATTCTGAAGATGAGAAATAAATTAAGAAAGTTTTCGTGGAATTAAACACTTATTCAGTTTTCAATTCTTCAAAATCTTCGATTTACTAAACAAGTTTCACCTTCAATAAATCATAACTTGATTTGTAATAGGTTTATAACTAAAAAAAACATTGTTTCCTATTTTTTAAAAGCTACATTGAACCTCCTTACAGTTTTTTCGATAAAGTCTAAAGATTTTGATTAATTTGGGAAAAATAGAAATATGCTTTTTTTGTAATAAAAATTCAAAATTTCAATCACTCCATAGAGTAATTTATGCTTAGAATGGTATTCATCCCACGAGTAGAATACCTATCGGCATAGAAAGAGACTTTGCTCTTTAAGTAATTTACCATCTACTGTTGCATCAAGTGCACATGGCTCGAGCGGACGGTGGTTTGAGCGCACAGATTATATAGGAGGGTGTATCGAGCGCACATTTGAAGGTATAAAGATGATATCTTCAATCCATGTATTTAGGTTTAAATGTTTATTACCGTAAATAAAAAAGAGAACAATGCGATTATAGTCATAATCAAACAAATTATGACAGGGATTTTATACCTAAACTAAACTAACAAAAAATGCACTCATTCTTAGAAAAAATAATTTTTTCTATAAATTTTGGTTAAATATTTTATATAATATTGAACATTTGCTCTTTTTGAAGAATATTAGATGTTGATGATAGTTTTTCGTTTTGATTTAATGATAATAATTATTCAAAAGTTCGTATGTTTTGCCATCTCTAGGACGCACTTTAGCAGATTAAATTTTCTTGTGCGCTCGTCGAACGATCTTTTGGATGGTAGTGTGCACTAGATGCATGAAATGTTTCCCAAATGTGCCTGTGCGCTGGATGCACCGAAATTTCAAGCAAATCGATGCGTCTTGATGGAAATTTGAGGTTAAAACCGTTGTTATCTGGTTTCGACGGTTGTATTTGTAACTTAATAGATTTTAGAGACCCAAGCATACATTTAAGGTATATTATCTAAAAAATATGTTTATATGTTGTTTTGTTGTTGCCCTGTGTACCCTGTAAACTTATTATCGATTAATTCAGATGTCTTTTTGTCCGGAAAAAATGTTTTAATCAATATTGTCCAACAGACATCGAAAGATTAGCGAGTCACGTTACTAAGAACACTCTGTACATACCTTGTGAGACAGTCAATTCGTTAATAAATAAAAGAGGGCGTGTTTAATAATAAGTATTATACAGGGTGTGTCTTGTAACAGTAGCCGATACCAACTATTGATTTTTTTCAGATTTATTACAAAAGTTAACAATAAAAAAAAGTAAATTAGCTTATTTCATCAATTCGTTACATTACACCCAATACTTATTTCTGATTCAGCTCGTGATATTGAAAAAGAAAGCAAAAACCATTGCAGCGTTTCTTCCTATTGATAAAAATTAGAAAAAAAATACAAAACTTTTGATTATTATGGTATAAAAATCATAGTCACAGCAACTAGTTGGCTGCTCCAAATTTGCCGCTTATATCTCAAGAAACAAAATAGGAAAGCAGTTTCTCGAACTTGATCATGTAAAACAGATAAAAGCTGCCAATGTAATAAGTGATGATACGAAATTGAATATTATGCTTGAGCTTGAGAAAAACCCACATAATTCTTGTCGAAGAGCAGCCCACTGCACAACGTAAGCCACGCATTAATATTGAACTAAAATAAACTTCATCCCTATCAAATGATACCAACTCAGGATCTTATAGAAGAAGATTGCGATAGGAGAACCGATTTTTCTAATAGCATTGTTATGTTCCAATAATCCAATTAGAAGTTGTTTTGTTTTTGATAAGAACACATTTACACTTTACCTGCAATTTTTTCGTATCAACTGTAAGCAATTTTATATTGTAATTCGAATTTCGCGCTCTATAAAGGGAATTTTGAGAGGTTAGGCTGGTAACACCGATCGAGACGTGCGTCAGATAGATGTAAACACAATAAAAATAAATATCATTTTCAAAAAGTGTTTTTGAATTTATTCTGGCCATCCAAGAAAGAAGTTTACACAATTAAGGAACCTTTCTCATGCATTACATAATATTAGAGGTCACTATATCAAACTATTTGTCTAATACAGACAACTCGATCTTGGAACTCGATATTACAAACTTTTTTTAACATTTTTTTCTGTGGCAGTGGTTGTGGGTGCTCCACCTAATGTTTTTCCTATAAATGATTGTTCAATTACATTTTTCACAATACTTCAGATTCACCTAATTTCAATCCTTTGTGATTTTGCGTGGGAGTTTTTTTTAAACGCAAGTATTTACTATCCAAGCGTTTTTTTACACGATTCATTTTGATACTGGGCTGCGAATCTCTATAATTCGGGTTTCCACTGTAGATATGGCTTAGCAGATTAAGATTTCTCAGTTTCTAGTGCGGTCTGCACATAATAGGAAGTGCTGTGATGATAAATGATTGTTTTTATTTATAAATGGATTAATGCTGGAACAAAGGGATTAGTATAGGTATTTCAAGTAGTGAGAGGCACTTAATATATGTTAATCTCAGACACTTACTGCCGAGGCATTGTAATTTGGGCGCAACACATACTGAAGCCTTCTACTCCTAGTAATACCTACGTTCTATTTTTTCTTCAAACGCAACATAATATATGTTATGTGAAAAAACGCAATGATTATACCTTCCACTGATTACTAATTAAAAATATTCACACGATCAAATAAAAGTTTCAGTACTAGAATTAACTATTTCGATTAATTCCAGAGACGTAGATTGCAATTCTTGAGACATTTTCCCAATGAAATATTAAAAACTGCCAAATTAAATAGATGTAGAAATGACAGTTCTTAATCTCTCAAAACCCATGAAAAAGCGTTACTAATTTTGTTTTATTAGTAAAATAAATAAAACTTATCATTTTAATATATACAGAGTTATGATAAAGAAATGCTCGAACTCATGAAACGTAAAAAGTTAACTTCTAAAAAAAATGCAAGAATACCTCACAAAAATATAAACTGAGAAAATGAATAAATAAAAAATGAACTTGATTTTGAAATAATCACAAGAATTTAGTAAAACTTTAAGTTACCTAGTAAGAACATTTCTTTCTTTCTTTTCATTATTTTCATAAAAAAAAACGGTTTGTCAGTATCCGTCTCACATTAGCGTCCTAGCAATTTTATTATTTTGACTTTTTTAATCGAGAGAGAAAGGATAGAAAGTCTAATGATAATAGGTTATGGCGATAGACTTTGCTTGTGTTTTATTTAATGATACACATTTTAAAAGAGTTCTGAAAGCTAGAGACACAATAAGCAGAACTCTTTAATGAAATGGGAAGCGTTATGGATGCTCCAAAATCTAAAAGACCAGGAATAAGCGACGATGCAAAATTAGATAACTTGTTGTCATTAGAAGAGAACCTCACGCAACTACAACAGAAATTTTAGGTAGTCATCTAAAATAAAGTTTTTAAAGGAAGAAAAATTGCATCCATACAAAGTTCAACTTCTTCAAGCACTCTGAGGAGATTATACTGACAGAAGTTTGGAGTTTTATTAAATCTTCATGAGCCATTGTGATGGAAATACAAATTTTCTTAGTATTGTAGTATTTTCAGACGAAGCAACGATTTGTTTGATTGGTATAGGAGCCAAACCACACAAAAAAAATCAAAATAAACTTGATCTTACCCTCCTTGCTTTTTTCTGTAGGTAGATTTAATAAGCCGGGTCTACGTTGACCGACCAGATAATTAAGAAGATTTGACGGAATGAATTAGAGGTAAAGTGACTTGTATAACTTTGCATATGATCGAAAACACAATTATCACTACTTGGCTGGTTAAATTTCTCCTGGAATTAGGCAAAACACATATAATGCCTCCAAAAAATTTATATTTGGGTAGGAATCGTCGGAAAAATAGTTATTGGTCCTCATTTCTTTCAAAGCAATATAACATCTGAGCAATTATCAGAACATCTTCGAGTACATTTTTAAAACTAACATAAATTAAACTGACAGAAAATAAAATAATGCAGATATCCTATGGTAATGTAATTATGTATTTTTATTATTTTGAAAATTAAATGATATAAATTCAATTCTCATCCTTTTTTACGTCGTTTTTAGAAAAGTATAGTAAAAAGTATCGTTTATAACAAGTCCAGAAATGAATTAGAAATTAGTACTTTCCTTTATATTTTTAAGTCAGAAAATCTCATTTTGTTGGACCGAGCTAAAAAATTATTGTGACTATTTCCTTCGAAAAATTTAAGCCAACCAAAAAGCTGTAATATTTTATGTTTACCTAGCAACTATCAAATTTCAGCGATAATACTGCACTAGTGCAAATTATCGATAATTTGCACTAGTGCCAAATTTTCGTCTAGGATTAATAAACATCATTTGGTTTTAATTTTATATTTTAAAAAAAGGAACAATTATTGAAAATGCAATTAGAATATACAACTTTACTGGAGGCCGACGATGGTGTTTCTATGCTGCTTCCACCACTTCTTATTGTTACTTCGCTACTGTCATTTCGCATTTTTAGTACAATTTCCTCGTGGTGTTCACTATTTACTTGGAGGTAACTCTTTATCGAGGCCTGGTTTGAGTGTCCGGTAACCTTCATAATTTGATTTTCTGAAACCCCAACCTTGGCAAGCTGAGTAACCTTTTGATGTTTCTTTCATCCATGATGGGTTTACAGTTAAGAAAAGACGATCGACCGTAATATGTTTTCCTCTTTTTTCTTTCAACATTTTAAAAAGCCTGCAAAATTATAATGATAGATTGTTTGATATCATGCTTTACATTAAATACCTTATTGGGCATTTATCAGGCTCTGTTAACCTATGACTCCCTCCTTGCGCTGTCTTAGAAAAAATAGGATTATAAGCTATGCGTCCTGTAGGGTTGCCGTAGTTGTCAAATTCTTCTTCAAAGTAACTCAAAAGGCAATTACATGCTTCTCCTCCTCTCCACGCCAGTTCATATGAAGCAATATGAAAGAACTTGCGTTGAAGTCCGTCCGGAGTCGACTCGTCCCAAATGGCACACATTTTATCAATATCTTGTCCTGATAAACTAGATGCACTTGTTTTTCTTTATTCAGGACACTTTTGCAACTGCTTCCTTTTTGCGTCTCTCGCAGTTCTGGCGCATTCAAAAGTTACATCTTTAAAAGGATCGAAAATAATGTTAAACTCTTCATAAGATTTTTGTTGCAAAATTTTCGCTACTGTATTCCAAAGTGTTTTGACAACACCTTCTTTATATTCTTCCCCATCACTACGTCTCATGTTGAAAGCGAAATCTCTTAGAATTACGGCCAGCTGTGCGACAGAAGTTTCCTTGTTCAAAGTGTATTTTCGTTCATTACAAAATTGTTGAAACTGTCGCCACGCAGAATCTCTCGACTTTTTCGTATTCAGTGGAGTTAGTTTATCCACTGCGGCGTCTATTACTTGCGTGGAATTCTGCCCAAAACGTAAACTCATTGTGAAATATTTTTTCACGAACAAAACTGTTGTCAATAAGTTACCGTAGATACCAATTCAATGCCAATATGATGATCGTCAACTACGGTATAATTTAAAGAATAACAAATTTTAAACACAGAATTAAGTTTATTTTAAATTAAATTTTTCTCAGGAAATAGTCTGCCAAAATGCCCTCTCGTGCATGTCAAATTGTCTCATAATTTCGTCGAGTGCGCATTCGCATTTAAATTAAAGAAAATTAAATTATCGACAATTTGACATGGACTCGGGACATTAATATTGATAATCTGGTAAAAGCTTTTACCAGACTCATTTTTATTTACTTTCCGGCCTATCTTATGCCTACCTGCCTGTAATGGAAAAAATAATAAAATAGTTAGTCTAAGATAGTGGTCAATTGGTTCCTATAGTAACCGAGATTTGTATTATTTAAAACTATAAAATAACTTGACATATTTTGACGTTAAGTTGAAAACGTGACATTGATTATAAAATGGTTATTCAAAATGATGTATTTGATTGTGAAAATTAATGGAAGATGAAATTATTGGAAGTCCCGGACACGATATGTGTTTTTGTTATAAAAATGTAAACTGAATAATATGAAGTTTATTGTACAACAATGTCCGATTAAAAAATATTGTACGTAATACGTCCCGATAGTGGTGTTTTACTGGACTCGTGGCTTGCAGTTTGCAATTTGCCCACTCGTCCAGTAAAAGACCACTTTCGGGACTTGTTACGTAAACTACTATTATTTACAACCATGTATGCAATGTTGTCATTACTAACGTCATTGAAGGTTAGAAAGTGTCATATTACACACCTCTACTTACCGCCCTCACTTCCCGCCCTCTAAAATATAGTGATCGTTAAAATTTAGATGAATGTTTTTTATATTTAAAAAGATAACACATTGACAAATATAATAATACTTATTTAATAGCAAATAATAAAAACTAACAATGAACTCAAATACAACAAACTACTTATTGAAATTAATGGTCGAATTTGATTTATTATAAGCGTTTATAGAAATATTTAGGCCAATACTAGCGCTGGCATCTTCAACAGTTATTTCTTTGGTCGATAAATTATTTTGCTGTTGAATGACTAAGGTTTATGAACTACTTGCAACAGCTTCTGAAGACCTGGCACATTTGGAAAGCATATTGGCAGCTTTGGTTTTATTCTCCATTGAGCTATCTACATAACCTTCTGCCACAGTACTAAATTTCTATCCTCCCAGGCTTTTTAGAGTACATTTGCACCGCTGTTAACAAGTCACGTGGCAGCGATTCTTCTTAAATCGTGGCCTGTAAAGACTTTCGAGTCCTCTAAATTAAAAAAATAGCAATTTTTTGGGAAAAACTAGCTATTGTATTGTACCCAATTGATTGATTTATTATTATTCCTCCTCTATCTAAGTTGAACAAAAAATCTATCGATTTCTATGTTTTGTTTCATATTCATGTAGTCTCGAATGATCTTCACCATACAGGATCAGTAATGAAAAATAATATAAGTACTTGTATGTTCTGGAATTTCAACCGAAATTTTTTCTTCAGAAAAAGCAATATCGAAAATTTTCATTTACACTAATTCGTTCGTCCGACAAGCTCCAGATATTATTAATGCGACCTAAGACAATAAGAAAAATATGATACTATAATAAATATGCATTTCTATAAGCTCAAACATGATTTTTTTTTAAAATACTTTTTCAAAGATCATAAATATATTACCGATATCGGTATAAATTCATTTGGAGATTTGTTTAAGAAATCCTCTATATTTTTCCTGGAAAAGAGTTTCCCACGTTTCGAAAGAACACTTTTTTCTCCAATTTGTGGTATCGTTCGAATCATACTGTACATTGCTCACAAAGTGGACGACTTTTGTCTGGTTTGGTCTCCAAAATATGCTAAGAGTACACTTTCGAAACTGGTATTCTTCACTTTTTTTTCTTCGCACCACTTCCTATATAGTTCAATAGCTTTTAGGTATCGATGCTTTTTTCTGGCACCATCCTGTGTACTGCTGCGTCAGCGACGTATTCTTTGAGGGGTACAATCCATCAATTCTTCATCGGAGGACATTTTTCTCAATTTATTATTCGCGAATTCAATATGCAAATGACTTTATCTAGCATTTACTTATATTGATGACAGTTGTTTATCACATAGCAATAGTATACAATATACACTGACGAGCAAAAAATTGAGGTCTCTTCAGACATTGCGAATAATTCAGAAATTACGAATTGATAAGAATATTGATAAGAATTAGTAGGCGTTAAAGCAAATTTTTTCCGAGACTTGACAACTGTTATTCGATGTTTTCCAGTTTACTGTTGATTCTTTGTGTAAAACCTAACGATTGCAAAATGTAGTGATTCAACGGGCCCATAATGCTTTTAGATCCGATTGTTGTGGCAAGAATTGTTGCGCTGTTACAACATGGTCGACTGCAACGTGAAACTGCAAAAATTGTTGGTGTTAGTCTTTGTGGTGTGCAAAGGATGTAGCAGTGTTTTCTGGAGACTGGCCTAATCTGGGTCTGGGCGAATAAAAGTTACCACTCAACGAGATGACCGTTTTTTGGTCTCCACAAGTTTGCGGAATAGGACAGCTACCGCGGTTTCACTACGAAATTAGTTGGAGGAAGTGAGAAATGTTAACGTTAGTGAATAAACCGTAACAAGAAGACTTCATGCTGCTGGAATGTCATGCAGAAGAATGGCTACAGGTCCCCGGCTGCAACGCCAGCATCGGACTGCAAGATTGACATTTGTGAGAGATCACGTTCGTTTGAATGATGATGACTGGAGCTGGATATTGTTCTCAGATGAGTCGCATTTTTGCGGCACTGAGTCAGACGGACGCCAGGGAGTATCTGGATGGGCTAGAAATTAGGTGACTGGCAAGCCCGCAACCCAGATATGAATCCCATAGAACATGTCTGAGACGAGTTGAGACGACTGAGCCGCAGACACACACCAGCACCAAGAACTGCCCAAGAGCTGAGAAGATTGCTGTTGCAGGAATGAGATAACATTGACAAGAATGTGATCCGCAACTTAATTCATGCCGCGCCGACTTCAATCAGTCATCAATGCAAGAGGAACGAATACACGTTATTAATGTCAAGTTTTTTCATTAAATCATTAGATACAAGACAAAAAATGCATTTTTCTTTAGTATAGAGTATCACATTCAGCTTACAAAAGCACATGCAATGATGTACAGTTTGCGAATAGTATCTGAAAACGTAAAATTTAAAGTACATGAAAATTTTAAGGTTACCTCAATTTTTTGCTCGACAGTGTACCTGATTATTCTAAAAAAAAATGCCTGGTAATATAAACGAAACAAAGATATATTAATTTTGATCAAAATATGATGTTATTTCCACGAGACGTTCTGTATATTTCTCATTGTACATTCGACAGTATTTCAGTTGATTCTATCGGATAATATTTAGTTTCGTAACATATATTGTATTCAAATATATATTGTATAACAGAATATTATAGCTTTGCATCTAATGTCAAGTTTAATGATAATTTCCAATAAAGGTCATTCTCCATATTATAATAAAGAAATAATTAACATTGTGTCCTCTCACGTACATGTGTGATTAGGAAATATCAATTAAAACGACTTTTCATTCGTTGTTGTCCAATAAATTTCACATATGATCTTTAGTATCCATGCTCCATAAACTATCCATAAAAGTGAAAGCATGGATAATCCATTCTTAATAAAACGTCAATAGTATAAAAATATTGTTAGTTAAAGGTTAAATTTTATTATAGTTCATTAAATTAATGTCTATATAATATTTAAATTTTATTTTTGATAAACGATTTATGGTTTGGGGGATAAAACTTTGAATTTTTGGTAACAAAGGTTTATTTTGATTATTGAGGGTCATGGATTTAATAGTTTTTTTTCACTGCCCAAATTAAGTGGTTATGAATACAATTTGGATCAATATTTGCAAAAAAATGAGATTCAAGCTTTGGCAATGAATAAAATTTTTATACTCGTCTACGGAATTCATCCTTGACATTATTTTTTGGTACATCGTCATCGTTACTTATTACCCATTTTTTGATGATGTATTCTGAAATAAACAAGCACTGTCAACATTCCTTAAGAATAACATGCACGCAATAAGATCTCATAACATACACGTGCGTTTGAAGAAGAAAACTTCTTGGTTTAATTCAATTACAATCAAATTTTTATTTACATAAGACTTTATTTGGTCCATTTACACAAATTTAGGATTGAAATAGTGATGCTCCTAAATTTAGGCAGCACATTATGCAATTTTTTTAAAAATAAGACACGTTTTCTTAAGTAGCATGCATGAATGGGCGTAGAAAAAGTATAGTACGTTACACGAGTTGTAAGCCTATTACGCACTCGTGAAATTTATGCACTCGCCGCTGCGTAATAAGTTACTTACAACTCTTGTTACGTAATATACTGTTAATGACTAAAAACAGACGCGTAGGGGTATCTTCCAGTGGAGAAACTCTTTTAAGTATTTAGCAATATAACTGCTACTTTATATCAATTTTGTTTAACCTAAGTATGAATAGTATAAACCAGTAACAAAGTTAACATGACGCAGTTATACAGTGCTTTTCAGATAAAAGTATCCACCTTTAATAACTTTTGTAATACTGGTATTTAGAAAAAATCCAAAAACACGTCAATTTATGTTGGAAGGGGCAAGCATTATGGCTTATTTAAACTTACTGGAAAAGCCACCCCCTCACCCCTAGCAGCATCCCCTTTATTTTTTTAAATTACTTTTCATATTTTTTATGTAAAATTTGGATACTCCTCTTTGAGCTGATTTCAAAAATGTATAATACTTGTAGGTTAAAGTGGTTAGTTTATGAGATAAACAATTTTTCTTTTAAGAGCACAAATTTTACTTATTATTTACTTTCACCTTATTTGCCTGTACTAAAATGGGTTGTACAACAGTTCAAACTTTTTAATCTTTTTAACTGTGCTATTTATTATGAAGTTACAATAAGTGTTCAAAATGAGTACCATTCACTTCCATACAATGGTATAATCTATTTTGAAATGCCTCTCTGACATTGCTTAATACGGCTGGATTTAATTGTCGACATTCATTTTCTATCCTCTCTAAGTCTAGGGGTGTTAAATCCGGTGACCTAGGTGGCCTCTCCATCATCTGCCCCCTTCTACCTATCCAACGAGCGGGGAATGTTTCGTTTAAAAATTGTCGGACAGGCATAGCATAGTGTGGGGGAGCTCCGTCTTGTTGAAATACCAGTAAATCTTCGGAAAGGTTATCATCATTTTCTATTATTGTTGTAATACGTGGGTCAACCCCTTCCCTGAGTAACTCAAGATATGATTCACCATTTAAATTTCCGTTGATGAAGAAAGGTCCGACAATGTGGTCACCTAGGATACCACACCAAACGTTTAACTTTTGGGGATGTTGTGTGTGGAATTCACGCATAATATGTGGATCACTTTCAGCCCAATATCTACAATTATGCCTACTTACTAAGCCATTTAATGACCATGAGCATTCATCAGAAAAGCAAATATTGTTTAACAATTGTGGATTGTTATTGATAATTTGCGTCATTGATTCGCAAAACTCTAGACGACGATCAAAATCATCTTCATTCAACTCGTGCACCAACTTAACTTTGTATGGGTGGTACTTGAATTTACGTAGAACTCGGAAAACTGTAGAAGATGAAACACCGATCGCTCTACTTATTGTTGACAACGATTGGGGTTGTTGAGCCTCTAAGCTGACTTGCCCTAAAATTGCCACTTGGATTGCTTCGTTATTTACGAATCCCTCTCGCTTATGCACTTTATTGCAAACAGACCCTGTTGTGGTAAATTTCTCCATCAGTTGAATTACATACTTATGAGTTTAATGTCTTCCGTCATGTAATGCGTTAAATATTCTAGCAGCAGCTCTTGCACAATTATTATTTTGGTAGTATAAACCTACAATTTCAATTCTTTCTTGCAAAGAGTAAACCATTTCAGAGAAACAAAATAAATAATGTATCAAATTACACTATCAATAGTGACTACAAATTCTAGTTGACAATGTCAAACTTTAATAAAAAGTAGAGTTTTTTGTTGTTTGGATTTTTTAAGTAGAATAAATAGCACAGTTAAAAAGATTAAAGAGTTTGAACTGTTGTAGAACCCATTTTAGTACAGGCAAATAAGGTGAAAGTAAATAATAAGTAAAATTTGTGCTCTTAAAAGAATAATTGTTTATCTCATAAACTAACCACTTTAACCTACAAGTATTATACATTTTTGAAATCAGCTCAAAGAGGAGTATCCAAATTTTACATAAAAAATATGAAAAGTAATTTAAAAAAATAAAGGGGATGCTGCTAGGGGTGAGGGGGTGGCTTTTCCAGTAAGTTTAAATAAGCCATAATGCTTGCCCCTTCCAACATAAATTGACGTGTTTTTGGATTTTTTCTAAATACCAGTATTACCAAAGTTATTAAAGGTGGATACTTTTATCTGAAAAGCACTGTATAAATGATAGAAGGCAACATGATACGATGGTATAATACATAAAAATTAACTTGACACTGTAGTATAAAACATAAAGATCGAAATTATTATCACTTAAAGTGTGAATCTGTCTATCAGGTGTGAAGCGTTTTAGTCATCGCACTTCGTATGCGTTATTAAATAACTGGTTTACTAGAATATTGGAGTGTTCACTTATTCGATCACTATATTTTTCACTGTAACGTTTTATTTCTTCTTTGATTTGTAGGTCTTTTTCTATTGATGATGATGTAACATACCAGGGGAAGTTCACTATGGATCGTAAAGTTTTGATTTGGAAGCGTTGTAGAATACTGATATTGGAATTGCTCTCAGTTCTCCATAACTGTATACCATACGTCCACACTGGCTTGAGGAAAGTCTAGAAATTTGTTTTCAATGATTAATTCTGAGTATCTAGAAATTAACCAGTAGATCTGTCTGAATATAAGTCCCAGTTGCTTCCTTTTGGTAAATATGTATATACTTTTGTCAGGTTAATCGTCAAGATGAACGCCTAGATATTTTGCATCGGTAGCTTGAGTTAGTTAAGTTTAACTGATGGACAATCATCTCTCTTCATTGTGAACGTTACATGAATAGACTTGGTTTCATCTGCTATGACACGCCATTTTTTTAACCAGATTTCTATTTGATTAAGGTTATTCTGGAGATGCTTCTCTAGAGTTTGGATGTAAAGCCAGGATTGCAGTGTCATCTGCAAAAGCTGCAACTTTTGTGTCCCTACTGGAAGGAAGATGTGCGGCATACAGAAGGTAAGGATGGGTCCCAGGACGCTTCCTTGCGGTACGCCAGCTGTGATGGGATATAGTGGAAACTATCTTAAACCACTTTATTTGAGAATAGTAAGATCTGCTTGGGCTTTAGACCAGGAAGATCAACTATAGACGCAATCCACAATATAGACTAAATGATAGAAAAGACAGCGTAATATAAAAGAGAAATACATATAGTCTTTATTGACTTCAGAAGTGCTTTTAACTCAATAAAAAGAAAGAAAATAACAGAGGAATTATAGAGTCAAAAATTGAGAAAACTCATAGAAATAATACTAAAAAAGGGTGAAATTAAAGTGATATTTCAAGGTACTACATCTGATAAAACGCACACAAATAAGGGCGTTAAGCAATAAGACTCAATGTCACCAACGCTATTCAATATAATTCTGGAAGGCATCGTGAGAAACGCAGGATTACAAAATAAGAAAATTAGATTCATATAGTAGCATACGCAGATGATGTAACGATCATAGCTAATGGATAGACGGAATTAATAAAATCGATCAACAAATTAGACGAAGAAGCAAGAAATTACAGACTGCAAATAAATGCAGAAAAAACAAAATATATGAAAATGGGAGGAAAACCAGAACAGAACGCAAACCAACTGAAATATTGAAAATACAATTTTGAAACAGTATCGACCTTTAACTATCTAGGAATAACGTTGGGACAAACAACCAGAGAGAGGATAAAGGATAGGATACAAAAGGGCTATCAAGCCTATGAAAGAAACAAAAACCTACTAAAAAACAAGAAAACAGAATGAAAATGTACAAAACGCTAATAAGATCAGTTCACATATTCTATGGAAATAACAGTAATGAACCAAAGAGAAGAAGAAGAACTTAAAAGAACCGAAAGATAATGAGAACTATAACAGGCTCAAACATAACACAGGAAGGAAGAAGAAGAGCACAGAAAAACTAAGAAATAGAGAGAGAACTGGGAAAGGAGAATATAGTGAGATACATAAAAGCACAAATGCTCAACTGGGTCGAGCACATAATGAGAAGGAAACCAATTGAAATGATCAAAATAATAACGCAATGGATCCTATTGTGGCCAAGGAGAAGGGACAGGCCGATAAAAACTTGGAGAAACGAAATAGAGGAGGACATAAGAGCACTCAATAGAGAAAAATGGAGAGCAAATTGCCGGAAGCGAAAATAAAGGAAAATAATAACAAAAGCGGCAAAAAAACGACAAACTATAAAAAAATCAAAATTAGAAAACGAGGAGTAATCCACCTCAAAAAAAAAGGATTTAAAGCGCCAAAAGTAATAGCCATAATACACATTGGAAGGCTTGATGATGATGATATTGAAGATCTGCCTGAATATAATGGTAATAAATTCTATCAAATCCCTTACATCAATAGAATTCAGGATTAAAAAAGTAAAATCCGTTAAAATATAAAAAATCATCCGTATTAGTTGATAATCATTTCTAATTTTTGATACACCTGATATGATTTTTTTTAAGAATAATAGTAATCTACAAAAAAGCTTGTAAGTAAATTTACTCTATCAATCAAGTCTGTTCGTTCCTACCTTAGTTAAGTTCAACTTTTGCTTGAACAAATATTTGACATGTCCAAGCGGTTGTGCTTGTTCACCTACCCACTCAGTTTTCGTATTGACAAACTAGTTTTTTACATACAAGTTCATCCAATAGCGGCGGTATGAGTAGAACTGGTTACATTCCATAATTTTTCAGCTATCAGTATTAGTTATGGTAAGCAGAATAAATTTTATTTAGTTTTAGTAAACAACGTGTATTGGATGTTTTATTATAAATTGACTAGTTTCAATTATAGATAAATAGCAATGCCTTATAAATAAGTTACACGAAACTTCAATGAGACATTCTGCATAGCTGATGTTTTTTGATAGTTTTCTTAAAATATGAGACATTATTCCAAAAATGTCTATTTTTTATCAATATTTGAACATTATACAGTATCAACAGAAAAAAATGTTAATATTGCCTTCACATCATTATCTCCAGTTGGTAAACTAATTGGGATAACAGATTATTCAGTTCTGATTTAATTCTTTAATTTTGTTTATGACAACGACAAATTCCGATTATGCTTAATGAATTCATCCTTTAGATTGACAGAAACGTGTCCAACTGTCGTGCAAAGAAAAATATGCTGCATTTTGATTCCCTAAAGTGATACGTTTCTGAATATCCCCAGGAGATATATATACTGCAAGGAAGCCATCACACATTACTAAATAAGTTTAGATTGCTATGAGCAAATTATCTGTAAAATAAAAATGTATGAATAGAATATAAAGTCTTCCTATTTAAACGAATAATTATACCCGAGCATAACTTCTACTTTCTGCAAGTGGTACAAAAGAAGTGTTTAAGTTAGGCGATCAAACTCTCTTGCTACCAGAAGCTATTAAGAAACTTGTCAACATATATACTATTAAAAATTTCATATGAAATAGGTTTAGAAACTTTTACAATTAATGTTAGCCAAAAAATGATATCAAAACGTAGTCAAAAGTATATGTAATGTTTTCATTGTTAAACACTGATAAGTTTGTTGGAATGTATGAAAACAATAATTTCTTATTATAATTAGTGTGTGTTTTTTTAAATAAACATTATAAACTATCTATAATATCTATAAACTATCATAGCCATCACTCAATGTGAATTTAGTGAATTTAGAACTTTCTTTTGTCGAGGACAACATAATTGATTCACAGATGTTTTCTACCTAATCAGGTGGCTCCAAAGTTCTAGAATTTCCGGCTATAATGCTTTCCACCGTTTCATAATTGATAGTCTCTTTACTAAATATTTGTTTGTACTGGTTATCCCCTGTACTACTATCGCAACTCTATTTAGAAGTTAATATTGAATCGTGATGCATATCAAGGTGAGTAACGTCGAAAACTTCCGTTGGTACTTCCATAATTTTTTAGCAGTGTGGTCGAGAAAATAGTGCAGTCCGGCTTCGGTCATATTTTCAGAAATAATTACGTAGGCTAACATTTCCCTTTTGCAACACGAATATTGTTATAACTGGGATATATATCTGCGTTTTTCAATGCTTCATCTCTCATACAAACTATTTTTCCAGTTTTGTTACATTCTTTCAAACTTCTCTTAACCTAAAGGCACTCGTGGCACTTCTAAAATCAGTTTCGACGCAACCAATTTTCCTTCTGTGCTTGAACCTATTTTCTTATTTTAATGCTCTCTCTACTGACTTAATATTAAACTATGTATCCATATCCTGTTACCAATAACTAGATTATATCCTAAACTCAAATAAATAGTTCAAAATTTGCTTAAGATTCACATATCTAGACAGTGCACGAAAAAATAAGAAAAGCGAATGTTTCAGGTATATTTTATTGCATCACGTTACAGATCCTATAATTATCAATTTTTGCGACATTCTTTGCTAATTTGGATTTTAGGTCAGGTTAGGTTATGCTGATCATAAAATATGAGCTACCGCTAGGAAATAAAACAAAACAAACTTAATTTTAAACGTGTTATATTCTTGAAATCTTATTTTTGACTTCCTATTTTTCAAATGTTTTCTTATGAGTAACCCTGCCGAGATTTTGGAAATTTCAATTATGTACTGTGGGCAGTGTTATTACACAATGTAAACCCTGAGTTATGACGAGGGCAAAACTCGTTAGAACATCGTCTTGGACTACTCTTAACTTAATTCTTATCAGCCAAATATAAACTTCAGAATAATATGAATAATTTAACATTTTTCAGTTTCTGTGTTATATTTATTTGATAAAAAATATTGAACATCAACGTGTCATATAGCTTGTAAATTAATTGTCATAGAGTTGATCAACTACTGAGGTTACTAAGTGGTTATTAAAATTTTAATCTCTAATCTCCATATAAGAGAGAAGGGCAGGTATATGCAAATAAAGAAGGTTGCCAAATTAAAAGGGGCAGTCATCAACAGTTGGTATTTTGTAAAATATTGTAATATTTGTAAAATATTGGTCCACATCGTTTCAGGTCTAATTTACATTTAATAATATTAGATACATCTCATAGTAATGTCAGTTGTTAATATTTCTTTCAGTATCTTTTAGTGCTTCAATTCGCCTCTACCTGCTATCTATACATTGTTAGGCACTGTATTTTATTTGGTTGTTTTAATGCCATCCATTTATTAGCTTATCAATCAGTTCGACCTTCGTTGTTTTTATCTCATTAACAACTACCGGACTAGTAATTTGTCATATATTTTATATGGGGGTTATATCTGGTGAATTGCTGGAGTTATAGCTTGGTAAAAACCATCTTATTCTCCTGCCTTTACGACGCAATTCTGAATCGTGCATAAACACAAATTCTCCTCCTTCTTGGAACTCCATTTTAGAGTTGCGGTAACATGTGAAATTTCAAGGTTTCCCTAGATAATGTAGAGGTTTCTATGAAGGACCACACCATTAGTTTATCGGTGTGCTCAACATGTTTCACTCTGTAGTCCTAGCAGTGCTTGACTAGGCTGCATTTGTCCACAATAATCTCGACTATTGTCAGATTCGAAAAACCAGACCAAAAAGATTGATAGATTTATAATTTTTATAAATATAATTTCATGTGATATAGAAGAAAATTGAAGTGAAAACTAACTTTATTGTATTTTTCATCAAACTGCAAGTGGTTCTAATTAGGCCAGATAAGCTGTTTTTTCTTCATCTCCTTTATTAACCGCCATTTCTTAAGATGTTGATATCACATCAGGTCTATATCTGCTCATGTTAACTGTAGAGTTCTCTTAGAAAATGTTATTCTAGATTTCTGAACTATCCTAGTTCAAAGTCTCGGCATTTTCTTTTTGTTTTGTTAGATATCCCAATCCTGTTTACCGTACAATAGAAAGTAACCGATTATAGTCAAAATTTATTTTTATCGACAACATAAGGAAGGGAATTACTGTTTTAGAATTCACTTCAAATTATTTTTGTAATAATACTTGCATTTAATTAACAATTATTCTACAAAATTACGAAATAACTTTTTTAATAATAGTATTTTACATTTACATGAGTAAAATACTCCATGTTTCTATTTTTATTGAAATATTTTTAATTATTGAGATACTGTGAACATGAAAATATATTTCAGAAACATTTGTACGACTTAAATATGCAGTCAAATGTGCTGACGAAATAATTTATAATTTATATTGTCCTTATTATTTTGCTAGCCCACTGTATATTCGAAACCAGGAAAAAAAGACCTACTAAAAAATATAATATTGAATATCATATTTGGAACACCTGTTCGTTCTTCGATACTTTTCCTCATCTTGGCTAAAGATTGTCACTCCATCTTTACTCCGTGTATTGTCTGTCATTCATTTTTTTTGTTCCATTGTTTTTTATGCTATTATCTACGTCACATAATCGTCTGATGCTTTCGCTTTGTTCTCAGTCTAATAGTGTTTTTCACGAGATGCGCCTAAGAATTTTCATATCTTAGCTCGCCAAGAGTTGTTTTAGTTCTGATGCTACTGGACTTGTTTCTGATGTATAGGTCATTATTTATTTGCTTGTCGTTTTGTAAATTCATGTCTTGGTTTCTTGTCTTAGGTATTTGTTTCTCTAGCTACTTTCCTTCTTACCTTGCCTTACACGTCTCTATAAATGATTATGTCAATTCCAAGATACTTGTATTTCAATCTAGTGTTAAATTATTTAGTCATATTTCACTGTTTTCTTGTCAGATTAAAGATATTTAATAATCTTCTCTGTCACCCATTCCGTAATCTTCACCATTTTCCGTGATTTCATCCATTATTACGTTGAATAACATGGGACTAAGCGATTCTCCTATCTTCATATCTTCCACTTTTGTACGGTCAAATGCTTTTAGGAGGTCAATGAAGCAAAGGAATGTTGATTTGTTATATTTTATGGATTTCTCAAACAGCTGTCGTAGGATAAATGCTGCGTCTATGCAGGATCTTCTTGATCTGAATCCTTGCTATTCATCTTCGAATATTGTGATCGAGTTAATTTTGTTGGTGATAATTTTTGTAACGAGTTTCAATGTTGTATCTATCAAATTCATCTCCTCTGTTGTTAGCCAGATCTTTTTTATCTCCTAGACATAAACTTTATTCTGCACAACTATAGAGTATGTGTATATTAAAAATTACATTTGTTATTATGTGATTGCATAAGTATAAAACAACATTAACATTTTCCATGCTTCTTAAAAAAATTGAACTGAATTTGTCACGTGAAACCCCAAACAAAAAATGAATGTTGACGTCTATGAGTTAAATTGTTAGGTCGAGTTCGATGGTTGCTCTCCACGGGTATATCTATTGCATCTCTGAAGAAACTGGTTTGGGCTCGTTCCATAATTAAAAAGTAAATAACTCGAATAGTTAATATGGTGAAGTTGAGTTGTTTTTTCAACTAGAAGCTTTCTGCCTTATATGTGTATTTAATAATGCTTGAACACGTTTAATAAAAGAAATATTGTAAGAGCTCTTGCTTCTTAAACCATGTAGAAATTTTTAACGAAAGTAAATAACATTAAATCTTAGAGGTGGAAAGAATACTTCTATTTATATATATATGGTGGCTAAACACCCCAGATGGGGTAACGCCGCTCTTACGAGCTTTCTAGATCTTTTTTTTTTCTTTGTTTCGGGGTAGATCAGTCCCCATTCTCTTCTGTTTATATCTTGTGGCACATATCCTGCCAGGCTCGTCTATCTTTCGTTTTTTCTTGCCAGTTCCACATCCCAATTCTCTTAAGGTCGTCTTTTACCTCTTGCCACCATGTAGACCTTGGTCTTCCTCTTCTTCTAGCACTTCCAGGGGTCCAATCTAATATTGAGTACGCTACTGTTTCCTCTCCTGCTCTCCATACATGTCCCAGCCATCTTGCTCTTTGTTGTTTAATTTTTCTTACTATGTCCTCTTTAATTTCTTGTGCTATTTCATGGTTCATTCTTCTTCGGTACTCATTTTCTGTTAGTTTTACTGGTCCTAATATTGTTCTTAATATTTTTCTCTCGACAATTCTTAAGTCTTCTTCTTGCTTTTTTGTCATAGTCATAGTTTCTGCAGCATACATCATGACCGGTCTAATAACTGTTTTATATATTCTCATTTTTGTACTTTTTCCTAGTATTTTGTTTTGCAGTAGTTTTTTGTTAGCGTAATATGCCCTGTTAGCTGCTGTTATTTTTTCTTTGACTTCTGCCTCTTTATTTCCGTCACTACTTAAGGTTATTCCTAAGTACTTGAATGTATCTACTTCCTCAAAATCAAAATTTCCAATTTTTATTTTGTGTTTACCTCCTATAATACGTTTATCTAGCCTCATTATTTTTGTTTTCTTTTCATTTATTTTGAGACCCATTTTACTTCCTTCTAGTACTATTTCCTTTAGCATTTCTTCCATTGTGTTTCGACTTCTTGTGATAAGTGCTATGTCGTCTGCATATGCTACTATTTGTCCACTTCTAGTTTTTATTGTTCTCTTGTCTATTTTACGCATCACATATTCCAGTGCCAAATTGAACAGCGTCGTTGATAAAGCATCCCCCTGTCTTACACCCTGATTTATTTCAAATTCTTCTGTGTTCCCCACTTGTGTCCTTACTGTGACTGTTGTTTTCTTCATTGTACACTGTATTAGTTTTCTTAGTTTGGGGTGTATTCCCAGTTCTTTTAGTGCCGACATGAGCTTACTTCTTTTTATCGAATCAAACGCTTGTTCAAAATCTATGAAGAGTATTTCCACTTCCATTTTATACTCATGCGCTTTCTCCATTATCTGCTTGACCGTATGGATAGCATCTATTGTAGATTTTCCAGATGTAAATCCGGTTTGGTACTGTCCAATTATGGTTTTGGTTTGTTTTGAAATTCTTTTTTGTATGAGTGTTGACAGTATTTTGTATGCGGTGTTTAGCAGCGTGAGTCCTCTGTAATTCTTACATATCTGTTGATCCCCTTTTTTGTGTATAGTAATAATTTCACCAGTTTCCCAATCCTCAGGCATTTTTTCTTCGATCCATATCTTTTTGATCAATTCATATAGCCGATATTGGAGGTCAAAGCCTCCATATTTTATTAGCTCCATATTAATGCCATCTAATCCAGGTGCTTTTCCATTGCGGCTTTTATTGATTATTTCATAGATTTCCTCTCTTGTTGGTTCATCCGTATTTTCGGTTGCATTTTCTAGATCTTCTATTTGTTGATATTCTTCATCTTGGAGTACTTCTTTATCTGTAAGTATTTCCTTAAAATATTGCGTCCATGTCATTTTGTACTGGTGTTCATCTTCCGTAACTTTTCCGTTGCTATCCTTTATGCCTTTTATCTTCCCTTTATTTACCTTATTTTGTTCATTTATGCTCTTATAGAACTTCTTCGAGTTTATATTTATATTTTCCCTTTCTATTTCCTTTATTTTGCTGTCTATCCAATTTCTTTTTGCTCTTGTATTAACGCTTTTTGATTCTTTTCTTAACTCATTATATTTTTGTAAGTCCTGTTGCTTGCCAGTTTGGATCCATTTTAGTCTTGCCCCGTTTTTTTTATTTAGTATTTCATGACAATTTTCATTATACCAGCCTTTATTTGTTGTTTTTTCTTTTATTCCGACATGTTCTGCTGCTGCTTCTTTTATACAGTCTTTGATTTGTACCCACTCTGTTTGTATATCATTTGACTTTTTCTGTTCTCTTAATTTTTTTTTTAAAGTATCTCTGTATTTTTTTCTTGCATTTGTGTGGTTCAATTTTTCAATGTTCCATTTCTTTTTTTTAGCATCTCTTCTACATCTTTTAACCTTCTGCTTTATAGTTGCTGTAACTAGAAAGTGGTCCGTATCTGCGCAAGCTCCCCTAAATGTTCGGACATCCTTTACAGAGCTTTGTTTCCTTCTTGTTATTAATATATGGTCTATTTGCGTGAATGTTTTGTTGTCCGGGGCACTCCAAGTCACTTTGTGGTGGTACGGATGCTGGAATTTGGTGCTGCTTATGACCATATTCGTACTTATAGCTAAATTGCACAATCTTGTTCCATTATCATTTGTTACATTGTGTACTGTATGTTTTCCTGCAACTTGTTTTATGTAATCTTCTTGACCTATCTGTGCGTTAAAATCCCCCAGTACTATAGTTGTATCTTCCTTGGGTATTCCTTCGATTTCCTTCTCCAGATTCTCATATAGTTTTTCTTTTTCTTCTTCTTCAGCATTTTCTGTTGGTGCATACACGTTTAAGACTGATAGGTTAAAGGGGGTTGCTTTTATTCGTAAATACGCTATTCTCCCGTTTACCGCCCTAAAGTCTATTATATTGTCTTTTAGTTTTTTGCTTACTATAAAACATGTCCCACCTTGCCCTTGTTTCTCGTTTCCTGAGTATAAGAGGGTGTACTCTTTTTTGTTTATAATTCCCTGTTCTTTCCATCTAATTTCTTGTATGGCTGCTACATCCACCTCATATTTTCTTAGTTCAGCTGCTATTTCTTCCATTTTTCCTGGAGCCAGCATAGTTCTAACATTCCATGTACTAATTTTAATTTCCTTTTTTTTATTTACTTTTTTATTTATTCTTTTATTTTTTTTATTTTTAGTTCTATTTCCCATTTTATTCTTGTTTTTTGCTATTTTCGGTATTGTTTCATTATCCTTTAGTACGTCCTTGATCTTGCCATTGTTTTCATTGCATATTTCCATATTACCATGGTTCATTAGTTTTTTTCGTCTCTTGAGATTTTATTTAAGTGCGCTGTCTCCATTCCAGTTGGTCGTTCACTTGTCGTTCTTTTCCCACTGTTTTTTGGTAGGTTCCTTTCCATGTCCATCTGATCTTTTTGAAAACTATACATATCATAAACATTTCCTTCCACGTGCAGCTTATCGTATTTGATATGCGCTCTTTTTCCTTCTTGCCTCGCCTTCTTAAGGTAGGGTATTAGTACTTTCCTACTTTGTTGTACATTCTTGGTATAGTCCTCGTTGATCCATATATTCGTACCCTTAAGTTTTTTTGCGCTTTGTAATATTTCCATTTTCCTTTCTCCTCTATTCATTTTTACAAGTACAGGTCTATTCTTATTTCCAGCAAAGTTTCCTATTTTTCTTATTTCACTTGCCTCTACGTTTAAGCTTACATTTATGCCTGTTTTATTTAGAGCACGTTCGACTTTTCTTTTAACCTCTTCCAATTTCTCGTTTTCATTATCTTCAATGCCATGGATTATAATATTGTTTCTCTTTATTTCGCGCTCAATCATTTCCATTCTCCCTTCCTGTTTCTGTATCGTTTGTCTTAACTGTTCGTTTTCTGTTCTTATTTTTGCCATTTCTAGATTATTCTGATCTAATTTGTTGTCAATAGCCATTATTTTTTCATTTAAAGCTATAAACATTGCTTTTATTTCCTCCATGTCTTCATTCCTTTTTTCCATTTTTTGTCCGCTAACCACAGTTTAACAAATCAAGCGTACCGGAGGCGCTATTAGTCAAAAGCCTACTCGGTTCAACTTTCAACACGCCAGCGATCTGACCCAGTTTGCCAAACCGTCGTTAAATTCTTAATCCGCCTCTGTATTTTTATTTCTATTGGAATAGTAGATGCGATAGCAGCTGGTTTTCGCTTATCTTTTGCTTCTTTTTTTCTGATGTTAACAATTATTACTTGCTGAATTTTAATGGATTATAAATTTACTTTACTTTTATTATTTTATCGGTCAATCCACTGATAAATAACTTATTAAAACTGACTTACTGGTATGGTGTATCAATTCTCAAAGGTTGTACACTATTTTTATAATTTATTTTTCACTTTTCACTAGTTTTTCTTGGGTTTTATGTAGACCGATCTAACACACTTCTGTTCACTCACAATCCTACTTCTATTTAAATAGTTATTTATACTACAAGAGATTTAACTAAGCATAAGCGAAGACTGAAAATAATGTTCGAAACTTAAAAATTTTCTTTCGTGCAGAATTTATTCTTGAATTTTCTCCAATTTAATTCGACCCTTTTTACAGACAACTTGCATTGATTTCTATAGCATTATAAGGATTGTTATTTTATCAAAAACCTAAAGCTGACAGATTATTAGCAAAAATTGAAAATATTGAACAGCCAAATGGACAGTGATGGATTCACGCCTAGGCCCGCGAGGCCCAGGCCTATGGCGGCAAAATTTTTGAAGTACCAAAATTTCAGGAATGGAAAAAAGTAAAATCAATTCGGATAAATTTTTATAAAGAATTTTCTACAACTATACCCACTAGATCAATCCATCGTTGAAGTCTTGGTACAACGTACAAATTTAAAAGTTAAGAGTCTTCTCAAACTCGTTGGTGTGCTCGAAATGATTCATTTCACGCGCTAGAAAAAGAATGGTCTGCAATTATTGATGCACTGGAATTTATTGCTAAAAGCAGAGATGAGAAACCGACTACACGATCTGAAAATACGATACAGCGATTCTAATCTTTCTTTTCAATGTAATTTTGGATTGATTTAATGCTGCTAGTGAAAAGGTTCACGAATCTCAAGCTGATTTATCATCTGTTGTGCAGATCTATAATTCTCTGGGTCTACTCCTTCAGGATTAGAGAGGCAGATAATTTTCTGAATATGAAGAAAACGGTTATAAGATTATTATCGTTATGATATTCGTTGCAAAACAAGGACCAGAAAATTTCCACATAAATGTTTAGTACCCTATATTAGATAGTTTGAGTTTGCAAGTGCCTATGTAAAGCTTTCCGAAAACTTTAATTTCTTCGATAGTTTATCTGAAATTGAAAAATCTTGCCAATAAACTAGTCTAGCAAGATGAGACATTAAAAAAATAAAATACGTGTTTTTTTGAATATTCCGACTACAAATTGTTCAGGAGAAAGATCTTTTTCTACTTTCAAAAGATTAAAAACCTATTTACGTGTAAGTACGGTTCTATTGAAGCTCAATTAGTCCAAGAAATTAATTATGAAAAAACTATTTATTTATTTGCCAAATGTTAATTACTTATGTATCTCTATTCTATTATATTCTAACGAAATACATAATATATCAAAATTAATAAAATTTAATCCTACATTAAGAGCAGCGCGGTAAACAGAGCCTAGGCCGGTATCAAGCCTACAACCGTCACTGCAAATGGATATAGAAGAATCAGCAATTATTTTTTGTCTGTCGCTGATGCCAGAAAAATTGATGAAGAGGAAATTAGCGCCAAACAAAGACTGCTACTGAAAATTGAGAATAAAACGAGAAAACATTTATCCAAATCTTAATTTCTTAAATAATGTTCATACCACCACTTAATATTACTCAATTTTTATTAATCGTTATTAGTTTGTATTGTTGATGACATAAAATTGAAGGTCTTCTCTATGTTTCTTATTGATATTGCAGCCTAATGAATATAGGCTGCTTTTTAAGTAAATAAAGATACACTTTTCAGGATGAATTTTGTTGGTAAGTTGCTTACAATCCGAGCAATCGATAACTTTTTGGCAATTGTTATTTACGTTCTTCAAAACAGTGTCAGCCAGCGTTTTTTCCAATATAGGGAACAGAAAAAAGTTTTTAAAGAACATAGTTTTAATGTAAAAATTAACCATCTCACTTCCCTTCTGTATGTGTGAATGCCATTAGAACGTTCCCATAAATTATGATAAACTCAACTGTTCTATTGGTTTCCCACCTCACCCTTGAATACAAAAACAAGAGTGGAGCGGTGTACGCTGAGACACAAAAATAAAATAATTTATTTTATTCAAAAGATTATTTGTTTCCGAGATAACAAACAGTTGAACTTGAAGGTAGATAAATTACATATTTTAGCTGTTCAACGATATTTTAATCACAAATTTGATTTATTTTTTATCTTAATTCGTTGAAATTTTCACCTTTTTCAAGTCATGTCGATAAATTAAGTTTCCTCAAAGTCAACAGGGAGTTATGAAGGCGTAGGACTCGTTTACTTTTTTAGAAGAATTTATTTAAGATCGCCCGAAAACTATTAAAAGTAAAACTTCCGTAGTTAAGTAGAAAAAAAAATGGCGACGAGATTTTCGATGTCTCATTTATTATTACATTTTTTCTATCAAAAAGACGCAAAGAAGCAAATTATTTCCCAACCATGTTCAGTCAATTTTTGGAGAGGTATCAAAAATATGTGTTGCTGTAACACAACGTTTGTTCTTTTGATCAGCTTTGGGAAACCGTTACCAATTAAGTGACACTCACAGCTTAAAATGACCAATCCTTCCGAATCTTTTTCTAATAGTGTGGATTATCCTTAGAGAAGAGAGATACATAAGAAAACTGAAGAAGTATATAATATTTTCTAGAATGTTAATAATAATTTAAAAAAAAAAGTGATAATGGAATGGTTTATTAATAGTAGAATAGGCGAATGGAAACAATTATACAAAAAAGTGGTTTTCTATGAATGTATTATAATAATTATTATAAGTTTCTAATAATTGAAAGTAATTGCAAGTGCAATACGATAATTACTAATTTCAAATTCACACCAGCTTATTAAGGTGTAGATAGAATAGTTATCTCAATTCATGTAGTAATATACCATATTTCACATTTCAAACAACACTCACTTATTCATATAAATTAATTTATTAGCGTTATGGGTAATGTACGTGCCACTAATTTGTTGTCTTCCTTGTTCATCATCTTCACCCAAGAATTTGGATGTAAGTGCATAGTATTTTTGTACTTACTCATATAAGTTTTCAATAACAACTCAAAAAATTGTACTGTATGTAAATGTGTTGTGGATATGTAGATAACAGTTTTTACAGTCAACTGTTTCTCATTCGAACATCAAGTATAAACTTATCACGTCTAAAGTCTATAGGAATAGGAATAAAGAAATGAAAACATATATTGGTTTCAAGGCTTTAAATGTTCTTGAAAATGCACACATTCACGTATAATTGTTGATAACTTTTTTCCAAATAATCGAATGGAGTTGTTATATTTTTTTCATGATCTAAACAAAAAAACAAATTGAAAAAAAATATATTCAAAAATGTTGATTTATCATGTTTTTAAAATTACAAATAACAATATAAAGACAATATAAACAATTTCACTGCAGTACGATGAGACGATGCCGTCCAAGTACTACACCTGAGCTTCATCAACGAAGCGAAGCTCGCTCCTTCCATGATTTGGAACGATAACGATGCCGCGTTTCGCCCCCTATGTTTACTTACTGATCATTGTTTTGATTTACTATTTTCCTTCGATAAATAGATTTTAATGTTAGGTATTTTCATGTGGTTAAGATAGATACATTTGTGTTGAGCTTAGTATAGTTTTCATAATAGAAATCCAAGAATTAGCTTCCTTAATACCACCTATCACCTACCACCTTTCAATTGCTTATAACACTTGTATACAAAGTTAACACATTACTGCCATAGAGAGATTTCAAAACTTTTTTCAATTAAAACAAAACTCGATGTTAATGCATTGTTTTAGACGCAAACACGATCTTACTAAAGCGGATATATTAGCAGACTACAATCCAGGTGAAATTTGTCTCTTTTGTTTTTATTTTTTAAATTAATATGTATTCTGTTATTCAGTAGAACAACAAGTGGGTGTTAGGTAGAACCCCTGAGGTTTACCGCCAATTATCTTGTTTATTTTGCAACTGCTTGAGAGCCAGTATCTCAAACCACGTATGACAAATATATTAAAAATAAATTTATCAAAATTGGTGAAGATTATTTTTGTGGATTGCTGAACTTGCGAGGATATGTGGAATTTTTACTCACTCAACCTTCCCTTTGCTTCTCAACAAACAGTACTCGTATAATGGAACCACCAGAAGATATTATTTTATCATACAGCTTATACTTATTTTGGTATATTCTGTTTGTGATTTATCAATTTTAGCTTTACTTTATAGTGTTTTCCAGACTTCTTCGCTAGCTATTATTTAGTGAACAATATTTTCTGTTGACAATAAGCTCCCTATTTTTTGTATGGTCGTTCTCTACGTTCCTCCTGCCATCTTTGACATGTAAAGAAGGTTTTCTCTGCAGTTTCTTCCACTTCAGGACAATGAGGACAAAATGTTGAGTCTGTAACTCTCATGTCCTCAGGTGATAATGTACACATCCATGTTTTCTATTGAGCCAAATTTAAATATGTATTGGGAATTAATCTTTTTGTCCAGCTACTTTTGTCTGTCATACTGTTCCATCGTCTTTGGTAGCTTTCCTATTTCTTTTCTACACTGGTTACATTATCTTTACAATATGTCAGACTTCATTTACTCACAATATGGTCTATAGGTATCAAATCAGGCAGTAGTACTATTGCCTCCATTGATATTGTTTGAAAGGCCCTACAGATTCTAATCGTTATTTTTCTGTGAATTTCCTTAAGTAGTTGCTGTACTTTTGGAACCTATGGGCATGAGACCCACACGGAGCTAAATATAATATGATTGAGTAAGTGACTGTACTCAATAGTTTTCTCTTTAAGGAACTATGACCATTGAGTTTCTGCATTAAACAGCCTAGGGTAATCGCAAATGCAGTTATTCAAAATAAGTCTTTTCATAGAAGCTCCCTGGTGTATGCAGACTCTAAGGTACCTTATTTCTGGATTAGTTGCGACACATGTGTGTTTCCTTTCTATGGTCATCTGCTTAACTGCCCTACGATCGACCATGATCGTCATTTCATCCGCGAGTTCTACATTCATTTCTTTCATATACTCCGATATCTTATGTATTGCAATATCTGTCAGGTCAACTAGTAATTCTTCTGATGCTCCCAAGGGCGGATACAGGGTCTTGACAAAGAGGGGGCCATTAGTATTAGGACGAGTTCTCCCCCAAAGACATGGCATTTTAATTTTTACTTTAAACCTCAATTCCTAATCGACTTTGAATCACATATAATCATATAATTCGTACTTTTCCATATTTCTACTTACGCCCTTGTATAAGAAACAAAAAACCAAGTTAATTAATCAGGGTTTAGAGGAGGGGGGGGTCATGACACCGCTGGATCCGTGCTTGGATGCTCCACTGCTGCAAGATCATAAGCATAACTGATAAGAGTGACGTTAAACTCTCTAGACTGAGGATTTTGTCATTATAGACAAATATGACAAAATTAGCGAAGTTAGTTGAAGGGTAACAGTAAACACTTTTTGTCAGGGCTAATTTGCTAGTTGATTGGGGTGAGATTTAAGTCTTGTATTGTACTGTTCGCTGATCCTCTTTAGCCAAAAGAGGATCACAAACCATGGAGCATTTGTTACCATCCTCAGAGCCTCGGATTGAAATGATGAAGACGCAAAGCCCTATATTATGTCCAAATAGGTTTGAGTACTGTCCCATACCAATAGCTTATTCTTAATAGATACTTGTGATTTTTCTCCAATTATCCTATGTAGTTGTATAAGTCCAATCACAAGCTATTTTAGTTTCGTGATCAGATGCTTCTTCCAAGAAAGTCTCCCATCCACAGGCTTTCTCGATCTGTGTAATTTCATGCTCGTTTATTGTAACGGAGGGACAATTTCCTCGTCCGTTTGTGAAGGTGACGTGAATAGAATTAGAGTTGTTAACTTGAATTCTCAGTTAAAATATTTGCAGCTCAAGTAATTCATTTACCGTTTTCTGTCTTTTTCCTCTTTTCCTTTTTTAGATCTCATGATCTGTTAGCTTATATAGTCCTGAGCATTTTCATTTCGGATACCCGTTTTTTTTTTGGTTTTCTCTATGGTTCCTCTATGGTTCCTATTCCGTATATCAGTCTTATAGATCCTAAGCTTGCTATCCTTTCGCATGTATTCGTTTGCCCATATTGTCTGCCTTAAGCTGCCCGATATGGCAGTCGCTTTGTTGATCTGGCTTCTTAGTTCATTCACTGGGTCGTGATAACTCGACAGGTCCATACCCAGGTATCTAAATTGTGAGACTTGTTCGATGATTTTGTCCTGAACTACCAGCTTACATGGTACGGGCTCTTTAGCAAAATTATGTTTTTCGTTTTGTCTGGGGATATAGTCATGTTCATCGCTTGGATGACCTGACTGAATTTGTGTAGTTGTCTCTGTAGGTCGTCCTGAGTTTCCGCGAAAATAGCTGCATCGTCGGCGTAGCATACCATGCAGATTCTTTTATTATGTCCTTCTGGTGTTGGTATTTCTTTCGCATAAGTGTCTCCTGCCTTTACTTTGGTCATATTGTTCGTATTGAGTCTGTGGACTGCTCTTACGGTGGTGTCAGGCGTTTCTTTCGATATCAGTATATTTAAAATATCGGAGAAGGGGATCCTATCAAATGCCTTGGTCAAAATCGATGAGGCAGATAAACGTTGGTATATTAAATTCGATCGATTTTTATTTTAGCTGTTTAATAACGAATATGGGGTCGGTCGTGGATCTGCTTCGGCTGAAACCTTGTTGTTCTTGCATGTTCGTTATTTGTGTTTCAAGTCTTTCCTTTAAAATGCTAGTGAAGAGTTTCATGCTTGTGTTCAGCATGCACCTGTAGTTGTCTGGGTGCGTTTTCTGTCCTTTCTTAAATACAGGAATAGTTATAGTTTTGTGCCAATCCGTAGGTATTTCTGATGTCTGTAAAATTTTCAAATGTTTACCTCGCTCGGGACCGGCATATTTTAGAAGTTCGTTTGGGATGAGGTTTGCTCCGGGGGCTTTTCGGTTTTTCATTTTTTATTTTATTTTTACCACTACCTTTTCCGGATAGCGAGTAAATTGAACTGAGCTATTGTTGCTTATTTCCCCTTTTTCTAGTGAAAGTTTCG
Source organism: Diorhabda elongata (assembly GCA_026230145.1). NCBI lineage: Eukaryota > Metazoa > Arthropoda > Insecta > Coleoptera > Chrysomelidae > Diorhabda > Diorhabda elongata. Next base: position 8,346,032 of record CM047928.1, read on the forward strand.
TAATTTTATTTCATCATAAAATTCCATATATTTATCTGACCATAATAAGACTTGTAGACTAGTATTGGACATTTAATGACACGCCAAGAACAATGTTAAGGTTGGGTTTATTTATAGATTTCAATTCACACTCACACAAATCGTTCATAAATGATTGGTAAGAATGAATGGATTTCACACGATAGAATCAATATTTTTCAGGGATAAACGTGGGTACCACACAAACTAAGTAGTTGTTTCTATGCTTTATTGTACACTAGCGGAGTATTTGAGTATTACACTATAATAGTGCAAAAAATAATATTGGGAAAACCCACCTTTGTTGTGAATACGCATTAAAATATTTTGTGGGAATACTGGGGAGCATAATAATATATGACGTTAAATCAAATCGTGTAATATATTCCCCCTTGATGATGTGGAGAAATCGTTGTGGACGCAGATTTCTCAATATTATTTGAATTTTTATTAGAGCCTCACGGCACATTTCTACCTTTGTTTGATATTTTTTAATTATAAGTCCACCACTGTTAGCATTTCTTGGTTCTTTGTTTGTTATAGTTTATCTATTATTACTGGTGTAAGACGTGAGGTAAAGTTTATTTTTTCATCGAGTCTTTCTTCCAAAACTCTTTCCATTTGCGCTCTGTTGATTTCGTCCATCCAGTTCTTCCTTGATCTTCTATTTCTTCCACTTACTGTTCTGGTTTCTAGTATTTTTTGTAATCATTTCCTCGCTGTTCCTTTTCACAAGTCTGATCCGTCTTGTTGGTTTTCTTCTATGTATTGTGCTGCAGGTTTTGTATTTTTGCTTTGGTCCAATTGCCCTAAATTTTTCTATCTTTTGGTAGTTGTCAATTTTTTGGAATCATTTGTTAACATGGGTATAAATACTATTTTGTAAATTTCAACTCTCAATTCCTTGGGTATTTTATTGTTTCCTAGAAAAAATGTTTTTATCACGTTAAATAATTTTCCTGTATTTGATGTTTTTTCTGCTATTTATTTCTCTAATTTTCAATATCTTTCCATCAAAGAGCCGAGGTATATGAAATTTCCTATTTTGATGTTGTGTGTATTTGTTCCTGTGCTTATGAGATTTTGGTTTAGTGTTTTTTTTATTTTCTGCAAATATGACGATGTCATCAACATATTTTTGTTAATGTAACGTTGTCCCTTTCTAGATTTTTGAATAGTTTTTATTTATTTTATAGCCTCATTGAGGATTATTGTGTATAGCAGTGGACTCATACTCCATTTTTGATTCCTTCCTCTCTGTTCTGTTCTCAAATCTTCCATAGGTCTTCTATGTTTATTGTATCGTCTTTTGTCCCTATATTGGATAGGAATCTAGACTGAGTTTCTTCTAGTCTTGTTTCTAGTTTTCCCCGTAATATTTTTTCTATGATTTTGACAAATATTTTAGCTATGTTAGTCAGTAAGGTAAAGGCTAACTACATTCTTGGCTGTCTATGCATTAATTACGAAGAGTTAATACTATTCAACTAGCATGAATTAACTATCTGAAATGCCCAATAATTATTTTTTCTACGACCGTGCGTTTTAACCCACTTTCCCGCACGCATTTTAGTTTTGAAAGTGTCACTAGTGCAGGAAAGTAAAATTATGCAAATTTTGACCTTATTAGGTAGTTTCTTACTTCTGAGATTATAACTATTGTTACTACAGGTAAATAAATATTTACGAAATAGGCCATCAAATAAAATTTAAACTTTTTCTAGCTTTTTGTAGCATTTTTAATTTTTTGAAAATATAAAATAATACAGATATTTTTTATATAACCATGTAATTGTTACTAAAACGTCAAAGTTGTTCAAAACGTCTTGAAAGTGACCGAATATGTGGAATCTTCTTCTAAATTAAACCACATTAAACCGAATCCGATACAATAATATTAATGGATTCATCCGACGAAGAACTTCCCGAAGCCATTTTGAAGGCTGCCAATGAAACTAATTCCGAGCTGTTACCTGCCAAATGACTTAAAACCGTTGCCGTCATCGTCATCTTTATGCGACCTGCAACCGACGCCATCCTCATCGACGTCATCTACCTTCCAGTTGAAACCAAATAACTCCACTGGACCGGCAATTCTTACTAGTCTACAGAATACAACAAATTGTGTTTTCAATATTAATATTTATAATAATTAGTAGTTTTTAGTTAAAGTTTTGTATATTATTATGTTTGTTGGAATAAAATAATTTTTGAAAAATGGGTTGGTATACTTTTTTGTATATACGGTCGTAGAAAAAATAATGTTCCTAACTCATGCGTAAAGTGTCTTTCCCGCACTTGACCGCTTGCCCGAACTCCGCTCCGCGTCGTTCGGGACAACTGCAGTCGCGTGCGGGAAAGTATCACTTTCCGCACTTGTTAGGAAAATAACTATTTTAGACGACGCCATCTGCAATTTGTTCGTTCTGTATTCATCTAGTTGCGTTTCGAGTGTTCCATGTAGTGAAAGTGACAGTTCCGTACTGCAAAACATTTTCGGGACGCTCTGGAGTACACAACTTTAACTTACTTAAATGTGACTCTAGCCATTTCAATGTTGACAGTGAACAGTTTCACTTCGATGATTTTGCATAACCTTAAATTTTTAATTTCTTGAAATTATTTGTTTTTTACGAAGTTTTGTTTAAATTAATGAATAACAATGAATGAAAAATAAAATATCAGCGATGAAGAGTTACTCGAATTCACGCCACCTGATCTCTTTATGAAGTGGTGTCCCCAGAAAAAATTATACATGAAATGTTTTAAATTCTCTAATTTTTACTTTCTTTCTTCAATGTAATTGAAAAAGTTTTGGATCTTATGCGTCGTCTAAAAAATGTTGTGTACGCCGCGGTTGAAATACTACTTTGTAGGACTCGTCTGCTGCTCACCTCGCTTCGCTTGTCGCACTTTCAGTCCTACAAATAAGTATTTCATTTGTTGATGAAGAAGGCTTTAATGATGCCCATCTTGACTGCTTCTAACGAAACTATATAACTTAGATGCACGTATTGCCACTAGGTAAGGTTCAAGATAAAAAGATCCGATTCCGCTCAATCTGTGAAGTTCAAGATCGTATTTTCCAGTCTATCATCATGTCGTTTCATGTTACTGTCGGTGTTGATTGTATGTTTGTCGCCACGTCAATCAGTAATCCCGCCAAATGTGAAGTTATCAAATAGCAAGAAAGTTTGTCCTATTGAAACTCACCAAAAATTTATTGATGCTTATGGTGTAAGTTGTAACGAATTATGGAATATGCGTGAATATTATGGGATTTTCAAAAAAGAAATACTTAATATTCAACCAAAAAAAAATGATGAAGATGTTCGCATAGAGCACTGAGCATCATCAGATCTTCATCTGTTTGCAAGAAGAATTTCTTAGTGGGAAGGGTTTGGAAAATAATGGTCATTTGAAAGGAATTAAATCAATGAAGCGTGGCAGATTTTTTTATGAGATCGGAAAGCTGGCACCACGAAATATATCTATATGTTAATGGTAACTACTTTGGTCTCTTAATATTCTAGGACTCTACGCCATAAATTTCAATGGTAAAAAATTGGTTTATTGAAAGTTCAGAAAGTTCTGGACAACCAGATCTGTTACGTTCTGACTTTGTCTTGTGTTGCCTCTCACTAATCTGATCTGTTTTAGCTATTTGAGTCAACTGCAAGCATTTTTATTTCATTTTATGATCTACAAGTACCTGTAAATCATCTGATGATATAACCATAGAAATTTTGACTAGCAAAGTCATAGAAGTAGTAGCTTATTTTTCACTTTATTTGTGATTTATGGTCGGGTGGTTTCAGAATAATATCAGAATTCTGTGGTGTCGCGCTTACGACAAATCTGATTTTTAATTACCGAAAAAACACCATTATCAAAAACAATTGGAAACGCTCATGATACGATGTTGTTCCATCACATATTGGAAAGCTATTTCTCGTAGCTCTGTGGATTTAAATTAAAATGTTCACTTGGGTAAAATAATCAATAATCGGTCACAAAAAAACTGTGTGACAAGTGCGCAAGAACTTGCGCGTTGTTTAACGACAGTAAATACGTAATATGGACGAAACGCGCATCTTCCACAACACACCAGAGTCAAAGTCTGCGGATTGTGATTCTTGGGGTGAACCAGTACCAAAGCAAGACAAAGTGGATTTCTCAGCCAATAGAGGTGACTATTTTTTTGGAATATGCTTTGCCACAAACCACATTGATTACTCCCAAAATTATGAAACCATCATGAATGATTATTATACTAACTTACTTGGCCTATTTATTAAGGATTGGAAAAAACTTACCGCATTTGGCCAAAACAAAAAATTTTTTCTTCGACTATAGATATGAATTAGGCTACCAATTGTTCCTTCAGAGTTTCTATTTCCGGATTTAGAACCAAGTGACTATTCAATGTTCCAGAACTTATAGAAAGAGAAGAGGAGAGCTTTGATTCAATTCATCTTACAAACAAAAATACCAATTCCCATGAGCACTATAAACTTGGAAAGGATAAAAAATTGAAAAATTTTTGAACTGAATATATAGAGCTCAAGAAGATGATATTTTTTATATTACTTTTAAATGGTCGATGCAAAAAATGAAAAACGGACTTTTTGAGGATCCATCCTTTAAAAACTAACTGTAGCAAAATATTTTTTCTACTCCAGCTCACCATAGCGGGTTTGTAAAATTTAGTTAGAGTTGGTAATAGTTACTTCAAGTGTGATTTGGAAAAAGCAGAGGAAGCATTTTCACACTCAGAAGATAACTCGGAAATTATTAATAAACACTTGTACTTAAAAAAAGTTATATGTTATGTTTGACTAATTCCGTTAATAACAGTTGAATTATTGAGATACCCATTATTCTTGAAATAGATAATACGAATCCCAAAATGTTAACGAAAACTTTTTTAACAAGCTTATATTATTTTTACATGTATGTTTGTTAGTTTGTTTGTACTTCTCCTTTGAACCAAGTGCAAGTGGCTTATTTAATACAAATTTCGTTCAACAGCAGATTCTGACCTCCGATCTCCGTGTTGGAAAACAAGCACTTCGATAACCTTACCAATTACACCGTTATGGCTCGATATAAGTTTCGAAGAGATGTAGGTATATAAGCAGCGAAGTTATTATATGGAACAAAAAACATAGCATATCAAACTAGAAAGTGAAAAATAAATATAATTGAAAAAAAAAACTGAAAAGCACGCTTTTAAAGCACGTTAAACTAAATCTAAAAAGTTAAAAATAATTTTGAAAATAAGCTTAGAACCATATTGAATGAAAAATACTAGTATTATTGTGGAAAGAGCGTGTCTTATATTTCTTGTAAATCGAGCACCCTACGCTTTTTTCTATATAAATATATAATTTTTTATTCATTATTATTTTAAACTTATTTTCAAGGATAATTTTCAACTTTTTTTTTTCATTTGCTTTGTACTTTTTAGTTATTTTAACAAAATAATCAGTTCAATGATACGCTAGATCTATCTAGTATTTCAAATGATAGGTAATAATCTACTAAGTAATACTCTCTCTACAGTTTTCTCGAAAATTATATTTTCCCAACAGCTCCAAATTATTACATATCACTATATATATATGAGATAAAAATTCCATCAGGACGTCTAGACTTGGTCTTACAAAATATGTAGAAAATCTTTGATGATCGAATAAACGCATTAATGCCTTAGAGGTTATTCGCCGCGGTGATCATGGTCTTGGTCTGTTGACCTTGAGAGGCCAACCCCACTTCAACCACGGTGAGAACTCACCAAAGAAGCCTACGACGGTTGGATGCGCTTTCACATAATATATTCGAAAAAATATTAAGTGTCTGCTGTTAATAAACCAGTTTGAATTTTTTTAATATTATGAAATATTCTTTTAACTATAAAATGTTGACTTATAGCTCGTGTATATTTGAAATTTTGATACGAAGATATATTGTTTGTGAGTACATAACAGGATGGTCCAAAAAGAAAAAATGCTATTTCCAATTCATAGGAAATTCGTGGATTTGTAATAAGCTCTATAGATCAATAATATATTGGTTTGAGTTTTCTCAAAGTAGTACTGCGTCTATATGAAGTTTCATGTAGATTATTAGTTTTGGAAGGAGAGAGAGGGAGAGTGAGAGAGAGAGAGAAATGGTTTATTGCCAAAAGATTGTTACAATTTGTGGACAAAAGCCTGTAAAACCTACAAAACAAATATAAAAATAACTTAATAAAGATGGGAATAAAATAAAATTTGAATATAAAGAAGAAACCACAATGAATAACGAAATTATAGGTAATAGTTATAGGTGATAAGTAAGAGATAAATCCATAACAAAACTAGGCCAGTATGCAGCATGTCCGGAATTAAATATTATTATTAAAAAAGAAGTCGTTTACAGAGTAGAAGGCAATTTCCAGTGCCTTCAAATTATTGCGAAATGCAAGAAAAGATGGCATCGATCCGATTTCAATTGGCAACTGATTATGCATTTTTTTGCATTGTGAAATATTGAGCCCTTAACTAATTCTGTACGTGGAGTAGGTATGTAAAGGTCGTGCGTCGCGTTCTTAAGTGGATAGCCGTGCAACGATCTTTCTGAAATTGGAGAAGCGTGCTTACGATTCGACAAACGGATTCAGAGATGAATAAGGGAAAAGTCAGAATTTTTAATCTTTCAAAGAAGTCCCTGCAGTGAGCCCTGCTGTTTAGTCTGAGTAAATATCTAACAACTCTCTTTTGTAGCTTAAAGATTCGTTCAAATCGAGTCCCACCACACGTACCTCAGAAGGGAAGGGCATATCGGAGATGCGAAGGTTTAGTACCAAAATAAATTTAGGCTTATTAAAAGTGTATAAGAATTTTTCATCTTCAGTTCGAACAGTCTAAAGGTAGACGCATTTGAACGCTAGAAAACATAGCAAAAATAAAGGATACGATTATGGGTGATCGTTGATCAACTGAGAGAGATTTAATAGGAGCCCTACCTTAAATATTTTAATTGTAGACTCAGGTTAGAGAGAGATCTTAGCAAAATGGGTGTCGTATTTACTAACAAAAATACTCACAAGCTATTACTTAACAACATTTGGAGCGTTTTAGAAAAGATAAACAAGATTTTGTGCGTCGTTGAAGCTTCAATCTATTACCATGATTACAAATCGACACAAGTAGCTAAATATTAGTGTGAACCCAGTATTTCGGATCTGAAGTTAGGTAGGATCTAATAGGCAAGACGGTGTTAGTTAGAGTTTTTTGAGATACAAAAGGAAATTTGATGTGGATTACCTTGTCACTGAAAAACACGAAGTAATCTTTTTGAAGAGATGAGAAACAGGGTTTACACAGAAAAGGCACTTTTTTATGAAAATAACGCACATGTTCAAACAGCTCCAAAACCGAAGCGAAAATCAATGAAATAAAGTACAGATTGTTACAACTACCACCCTACTAATCAAATTTTGCTCTTACATTTTTTCATTTCAGTTCTTACTGGCTTTTTTAATTTAGAATCTTACAAAACTTCAAATTTTGTCTCAGTTTTACTATAGGTAACGCCAATTTTTGGGGATCAGATGAGGTAAATAAATTATATTTTTCCTTTCTTACCTCGTGTTTTGATAATGAGTTCTTATTCAATCAGAACAAACACCGTTGAAGCAAAAGAAAATCAACAAAGGACAAAGAAGTTTCTACATTACTTCACATGAGAATTTCAGCATGAAAATTTTTCTTTTTGAACAGATGCTCAAGGCTTCCCCTTACGAAATAAAATTATCAGACTAATTGATTATTCATAGTACCGTGGGAACTATTTGGATGAAATATAACGGATTTGTTCAATAACAATCATCTCAAATGATAGGATTCACTACTATTGATCACAATCAAAATGGTCATTGAATTTATATGATAAATAATCAACGGAGAATAATTCTGTACATTATTTGACTGACTGAAGAAAGAAATAATGAAGAAACGAGTACACGGGCAGAAAAAACACAGAGCATGTTAAAATTAAATCAATGGATATTCCAATTTCCTTCCATTCACTGTATTGTCCAGATCTGACCTATAGTGACTACTGGTTATTTTTATACTTGAAACAACTCTCAACGGAAGTCCCGTCCGAAACATAAGCATACTTTAAGGACAACGTTAATTAATTCTATGAAAATGTCACAATAAGTTAGGAAAAGCGTTTAATTGTATCATTATCTAGATTGCTGTATGAGTGAAAAAATGTTGTTTTGTTCACTAGACCGGGGACTCATTGATTAATGTTGCCTTAAATAGGAATGTTGGTTGCTCTTTATTGATAAATCACGTTTATTGGATATTCATTAAAAGCTGATATTGCAGTATTATCTTTTACATTGAAATTGAACACAATTTACTGTTAATATTCTCATTTGTCAGTCCTGAAGCGTAACACGACTACTGAATGAATAGTATATTTTCTAATTTATTTACTGCAACCTATTTATCTTTAGATCTATTATTGAACTTGTTGAGACAACATAATCGGTCGTTTTCAATGATCTATACAATATTTATGATGATAGTGGGTTGTATGCACCCATATTTACAGGGCGAACAATAAATAAAGATGATAATACTTTTTCACTGAAATTTCTGTTTATTTTGTCCATATCTTAACATTGACATATCTGTGAATAAAAGTAAAGGGAATTAACTATCGTCCAAGTTGCCAAATCTGTGAAATTGCGACAAGTCATCATAACAAAAAGACGATGGTCCATTTTTAGATCTTTTCCTTCGCAAATCATAAACGCTTATGTGAATTAACAAGTTTATCCACTTTTTGCACAATTTCTAATTTTAAATAGTTTATACCACTTAAAAAACAGTTTTCAAAGTTACTACATTATTACCATCGGTATACACAAATAATTGTGTTGTTCAAGATCCATGTTTCATGATTTCATTACAAACACTCACTAAAGTGCCTATAGTTGAATAGTAACATACAGTATGGTGCAAATGGAAGGAATAAATTCGTTATTTCGTAAACCGGCGACCTTAAGGAAAAATCCCGAAACCCATCGATTTTTATTTTAAAACGGGCTACTCGTAAGGATACCTTTTTATTTTTGACGTCATCTATGCGAGCACTAAAATTTTTAAATGAAAATGTGGGCGTTATAGTACACTATTTGAAAGGTCTTTTAAATACCTATTCAGCTATATCAATATGTACAGTAATTGATTTGCGTATTATTTATGAAATTTCAACAGATTTCTTAATAAAATGTATTAAGTATTGGTATGATGTGTTTATTGACACACACATACTGTATACACAAGCCGGGACGGGTTCAAGATTGTCACCGTTTGTCTGAACATATGTATTTTTGCTGATATATTCATTCATCACACCTCGTATATCAAATTTGTTAGTTATCTACTACTTAACAGATTTTCTAAACAGAAATTTTTGCAAATATCTATTATAACCGAAGTCTTACATTTTGTTAAATTTCAATCAATTGTTTATCACATCAAATGTTTTGTACAGAAGGCTAAAAATTGAGAAGAATTAGTTTTCAACCTTCGAATCAACCTTAAAAATCACAGATGTAACATGAGCATACATCATTTGCATATCCACCTCTTTCACAATTTTTCTAAAAATTATTCGTCGTTTTATTGTAGATCTGTTAATAGACCGATTTTCTCATCCAAGCTTTCTAGTGTCCAATAAATATCTTGCCACATTCTTGAACAGTGTAACTTTTATATCAAACTAGTAGATTATTATTTTTATGTTTTGATACGATCTAAATCAATGTTTTCCAACTTTTTTTGTGCCATGCCTCACCCAAGCCTTCTAAAATTCTTATGCCCATCTATGTAACAAAGACATAATTTTTAATATTGAATTGTTCAATTGAAAAGCATAAATTATAGGTTTCAAGAATAAATTCCTAGGAAATTGTGAACGAAACATAGTAATTAAATTTTCAAATTTTTAATAATTTTGATAAAGATCTCTTCTATGATAATTTAACATTTTAAATTTATTGATATATTGGCGCTTGATGCTTGCTGCAAAAGGTTTTATGCTAGATTCCAATTTGGTTAGCTTCAGTCTGAAGTCTCTACGCTCAGTTATATCCAGAAGATTTCTTTTTTTACTACTAAATCATTTACATTTGGTAAAATTTCGGTATTTGATATGTGTTACCTCAAAAAGCCACGCCATCGCTCGTTTTATATTAAATAAAGCTTAAGCTGACTCATTATATTGCATCTTCGTGCGTTCTTCTTGATATTGCATATTAGATATATCAGACAAATCCACTAATATTGGCTGCAATATCCCTCCGAGGCACCATCCGACCACAATCTCCTCAGCTTATCTTCTTCATTATTTGAAGTTCTTTGATTCAGATGCGAGCAATTGCATTATTTAACGAGTTTTTAAAGCGGCTGGGAGTCCACTAGGAGCTTGACGTCTGCCACAAAGAAGTTAACTTAACGACGACAAAAAAATGTTAATATTTTGGTCTCGTCAAAAGAACTTATAATATTTAATGTCCGCAATTATTTGTGAATTTGCTTTTTTCTTTCATATTTGGCACCGAAATCTAGCATTGCTTTTAAATGGGCCATAGCAATAGGGTTAAACTCGTATCGTGTCCGTAAATTTCCCCTCTTTACAAATTGCCCCACGTGAGGAAATACGGATCTAAAAATGGATTGAATGGAATGAATAGTATTCTTTACTTTTTCTTTAATAACAAAATATAATTTGTTAGTTTTCTATTATTTGGTAATATTTGAATTGAATTGGATAATCTGGAAGGTTTAATTGCTTTTGTGAAGAAATACAAACTCCACGAGCATCTGTAAAACTTCATTTTTTGGAAGTACGATCTCCTCCAAATAATCTAGCAGCTGTGGTACTCTTCTATCCATCATAGCTCTTCATTGTGGTCATATTTTCTCCAGCTTCTGCTAAAAGAATTTTTGAAGTTCGATGTGAGTAATGATGTATACTTTTCAGGGCTGCCGCAACCCAAATATGATGTGATAATACAGGAAATTTTCTCAAACTTTCAGTAGATTGTACAGTGCAGCGGTCTTGTGCGTCTCCTAAAATCATCCTCCATGAGCTTCATCCCTCATTTTGTCTTTATTAACAATTATGAAAACTTATTGTTTTTACTCTGTTTTGATTTACAAGCTCTTCACACATCTACAAAATACAAAGTTGTTAATTAAAATCGTTTCGTTGCGTACTTAATGAATAAATTTTAAGATATTTCTCTTACTGGATTTTTTGCTTGGTACTCTTTTATTTTTTTGCTTGAAAGACCCACATAAGTACATTTAGCCCACATGGAGCTCAGGGAACATTTTAATTAGATCATTCAAGTACCACAACAACATAGTTCTTTTAATGATTTGTACAACACTCTTTAAATCCACTTCAGAAATTGGTCACATCATTTGTCGTATGAGTCTGGATTTTCTCGCTAGCAGGTTTTCCGTTTTGGCCTTCTAAGCAATTCCGTCGAGAATTTCGATTATTTATTTCTGACTTTGTTTCATCAAACATTTTCATACTTATTTCCACAGCAACAAAAATGTAGATAATAATAATGTCAAGCTAATGTTTTAGGTAAAAATAAAAAGTTGGAAATAAATTTAAATTAAAAAAATATTTATTATTCAAAACGATCTGGCATGTTATTAAAGTTTGTATGCACTACGGATACTAGAAGATTAGTAGAGACAATCGGCTTTGTAAGATTGTCGCCCTTAGGTCATAATCGTCTATTTAGTACTGTGGAAGCGCCATGTTGAAAGCATCTTTTTCCTTAAGAAGTTGGCAAATAAAATGGTATTTTCATAAACTAAAAATGATACAAAAAAAGGTCGCGTTCTGTACCTATGTAGTATTAATTTTAAAATGCGATCGTCCACGAAAGTTGGTAAACTACTATTTTTTGCTTCCAAACGGACATATGTGGACGTTAAATCATCCATACTTAGTACCACCCATAGGCTATAAATAAAGAAAACGAATCACACATCGCAATTCACTCTTGGCGGGAGCATCAATTATGGCGGACATGTTTTCGTGTAGCACAACGCCAACTGACGCCTGACTGTCAACAATGGCGGAGTGTATAGTGCAAAAGCCTCACTGTTATCTACAGCGCATGCCCGCACCCATCCACATTGTTCTCCATATAGAGTTTTATTTTTTTTAATAAAATCAGGTATCCAAACTTCATAATATTTCAATTTTTAATCATATATCGGCTGTTGATTGTGATCATTTTTGTAACTGAGCTTGCCACAGCTTTTTCGTTTTTTTTTCCTATTAAACAATATCTTAAATAATAAATTCAATGTTTTGTATATTAACAAATATATTCAACATATTATGATCACTCCCAAGATTATTATGTGAATATCGATAGTATGAATAATTTTCTAGTTTATCTAAAGAATATCTCAGAAAATGACTTCATCGATAGATAGGTACATTGATATTTAATTGCATTTGGCAAAATGATTTATAATTATACCAGTTTATCTTGATAAAGTAAACGTTTGAACGCATTTTTCACGAATGTATAGTGACTATCTTTGTTTTGATTAATGCTCTACAAATTAATAATTTCCAGGAGTTAATTAAACATGTGTCACAATATTATTGTTATTCAATGAAAATTATGTAATTTGAAGTGATCCCAGATACCGGAATTCATTAGAGCTCTGGAACTAGAGGGATGTTAGATGATCTTAGGCGTTGTACTGTAACATTAGATGTGATCTGATTTATACTGAAGACTGAAGCTATCAAGCTAGATAATTTTAATTTCATTTTACCTAAAACTAATACACTAAACGTTTTAAGTGAAACCGACAATATCGACTAATTTAGTTTTAAATCAATTTAATTGGTTTCAAATGTAGTATACTATTAAAAATATTCATTAATAAAATACACGCATGCTTAAAATTCTGATTAGTACACCTGAGGGTACATACTTTAGTTGTCTTTACCATAAAAAATATTGTAAGTAGGCAGTACTTACCTATAGTCTAAATGTATGTTATTATTATTACTTTCATGTGACCTCTTGTTCCTCACGTATAAACTGTACGCTTGGGAATTCAGCACTTTGTACACTCCTCAGATTCCTAAGTCAATTAACGTATCAATTTCACTTTTAATTAGTTATTTTTAAGACAGTGTAGCTCATAAAATAGATGTAATTCTTTTAAATTCGAAAGAAAGGAGATGAGAAGTATTACTTCAATTAAGTGAAATATATTGTTTTTATTAAAAATGTAATGATTAATTTTCAACATGGTTGGTATCATTTGAGTAATTGTTATGAACTCATCCACGTTATGGACCGTGAAGCCAGTCCTGTCCGGCTACAATGAAAAAGTCTAAAGTTTGAAAAACGATTAGATACGTCGGTGAAGGAGATCCCAGTTTATGTCTCAAATGTAAATCGACGACAACTGACAATTACCATGACCGATTCGAATAGATGATATCAGTAGTTGATCAATGCTTGAATCAAGCTGATAAAAGGAGAATGAGGCATTTTCTCTTGCAGATCTACTAATACCAAAATGAGGAAAGACTAGTAGAAAATCAGTCATCAACAAATTATCGATAATGACCTAGTCAATCAGACAATCAGCTCGCCGACTACCAAGGCGGCTGAAACGAAAAAGTATTAGAACAATCTAATCAATGGGTGTCTCCAGTAGTGCTAGAGCTATCCTCTACCCCGAATTGACAAGCTGTTTTCTACATTGGATCTGGGGTATGGATAATGGTAAGTAGAGAAGTAGCACCAGAAGACAAGAAGAAGACTGCTTTCACCGCCTGATCTGGGTTACAGCAATTCAACGTCATATCATATATTCGGATATTTGACTTATGGAAAACATCTTGAGTGGGTTATCTCGAAAAAAATGCCTGGTTCATTTGGACAACATCGTGATGATGGCGAAGACATTAAATGAGCATCTGAAGAATTTGGAAAACGTATTCAAACGAGTTCAAGCTGCCCAACTCATCATAAACCCGAAAAAGTGTTGGTCAACTATCTAGGTCATATAGTGAGCAATGAAGGAGTGGCGGTGGATCCAGATGAAGGACGATATTTTGACCATGGAGGATGGTATGCTGAATTTTAAATACAACATTCCGACTAATATGGACGAGAAGATTTCTATTATAAAAAAAGATATTCCCTCAGATATTTTATCATTGAATACTGACATTGCCGAAGATGTCGAAAACAAAGTCTCATCTCTAAAATCGGATATCGAGAATAAAATGATAACGATGGAAAATTAGAGGTATGAGAAAATCAAGTAAAATGATGCAGATGAGAAGAAGATTTAACGTACAAAATCATGCAAACAACAACCACAACTCGAAGATATTGGCAGTTTTGCTCAAGTCAACGTTTAAAAAAAGAGTTTCGTCACACATCTGCCTTCGGTTCTTTAGCTGTAATTGGGGCAGAGACTCTAGATGTTCATGACCACATCGTATGTTCAACCTCTTCTTGAACTGTTTGCGTCATCTTCTTCTTTAAGAGGTTGGATATGCAAGTGTTTACTAATAAGTCTTAGTGTATATAATCTTGAATGTGCTCGTGTTCTTCCCAGCAATCTCGCAGTATAACTTCTACCACCATCACACTTTTCGAAGAAAATGTGATTGTCTACAGTACATATAAAGTTTATCGTTTTTCCATCACTTTAATGTCCTAGTCCCAAGAATAAAATGGGAGAGTTTGGCCAAAAAATTTAATCTTGTTCTCTTGTTTTTTTAGAGAGCACCAGCAATAAATGGTCGAGAATAAAGTTCTGTAAGATCTAATAAGAAAATCATGTGAATTTACTCCTATACTTAAATAAGATCAAGAAATCTAGTTCTAATGTTATTGTGATTAAACTCTAAAACTCAATTGGTTATGCTGCAACAAATGTATACTCTTAATGAAGGTCTTAACCTAGAATAAATTAGAATCTGCGAGACAGTATCGGTGTCTTTAGGTTTACAAGCAATGAAGAAAATAAGGAATTTGGCTCACTAAATCCCCGAATGAGGATCTCTGGACTTGATGGCTCAATCAGTTTTCTAAAAAAGCAAAATCAATACCTTTTTTCGGATAATTCTATTATTGACATATTAGAAATATGCCATTTCAAAAAGAATAATAATATCTTTCAATCAAAGTCATCTCTGGATATTAAGTAAGGTTATGTAAGAAAGTAGTTTGCTGGTCTGGTATGATTGCTGCTCAGTTTATAACGTCATTTAGCTAAGGTGTTTTATAGATATTATAGTTTTACGTATTTTGCGAAAACCTGTAATAATTCACAGAAATGTTCAAATTGTGCTGGTAATCACAAATTAACAATACCCATGTTCATAAAGAAACTCGCAAAATTTAAATCTGAAGTGTTTGACATCAAGTAGATATTACTCAGACTTGATGATGCTGTAAACTCTGCTTGTGACCGTGTACAAATCTCCACCCAACAACAACAAGTTCCCATGTATTATCAAAATGTTCGACGCATTATTACTAAACTTCGTAGCATTAGAAATGCTTCCACGGACTATTATTTTCATTTAATCTCTATCACTGAAACATAGTTAAATTCCTCTGTGCTTTGATTCCGTAATCTTAGAACAAAACGTGAGCAAATGAATAAATAAAGAGTCTCCATAGTAATTAAGTTACATTCCAAATTTTCAATCTTCTTTCATATTGCAGTCAATGCAGTGTAGTTAACAGGATGAACCAACATCGCTAAAATAATCTTAATGTTCTTGAACTTGACGCAGGTACAATACCCTAACTAACAATATTCGTACTATTTGTTTTTTTTCGAAAAAAAAAAACAACTCGTAGTCTGCTGTAATTATCGTTATGGTGTTGCTAAGAAGTCAGGGTCAAGACATTATTCTTTCTGTGTGTAACACTCAACATATAATGTATATTTTGAGAGTAATAATTTGTTGTTTTAATAGTTTGATACCATAACATTTGTGTGTTATAAATAATGAATTTCTACTGTCTTTTCGACTGATTTCATGATAGTAAGAGGATTGCTAATTGAGTTTTGAGATAGACAGATGACAACAAATATTTAGGAATGGAACTGGCTTTATTCTTTTTCAAAATATTCTACGTAATTTATTTTTGATCTATGGAAACAAGAAGAAATCATTGAGTGCCAAACAAGGATTGTAAGGTAGAAGACCCATCAATTCGATACTGATGTGAGAGAGCTCGCATTGTTTGGAGCACTTCTGGTGTACCATTTAGAATTGAGCGTTTTATGTTGCTCTAATGTAACAGTGGTGACATGTCCAGTTATTCTCAAAAAACAGGCGACCATTCGCTTCAAAGTGCTCCGTGCGCGAACAACTTTTGTTGGATTTGACTCAAAAGACCCGTACAGTTTATGGTTGCTTCGTGTCGGATACATAGATCCATGATTTGCTGCCTGTCACGATCTTTTAGATGTCTTATGAAGCACTACGATTGTCAAATTATGCGGTATCTAACGCGAACAAACTGTATGTAAGTAGAACTAAAGTCTAAGTACGCATCAATCTCACGGTAAGTTACATTACGATCTTGCAATATCAGCATCAAGAAATTCATCCTGAAGCAAAGTGCGATCATAATTGATTCGGTAAACCAGCGAATCACCAGAAGTCGTAGCGAATTGATCGGTATACTGCAGATGGTTCAATCCACGACGAAAGTCATAGAAAATTATCGCATGAAAATGCTCGCGATTTAATTCCATTCTTTGACCAAGATGATTGTTTAAATCAAGTATCTATAAACAACTCAAATAGCATTCGAATGGCAACACGTTCGACATTAAAATGTCAAACTTTATGATGGCAATGTCAGATTTGATATGCTCACATCTGTG
The DNA here is from genome assembly GCA_026230145.1 of Diorhabda elongata. Classification (NCBI taxonomy): domain Eukaryota; kingdom Metazoa; phylum Arthropoda; class Insecta; order Coleoptera; family Chrysomelidae; genus Diorhabda; species Diorhabda elongata. The sequence goes on from CM047928.1 coordinate 8,363,047, forward strand.
TTACTATATCTTAAAACTTGATTAGCAACCGCTTCTATTATCTACTTTATTTCAAATTCATAAATATTGTCAAGATATTTCACATACAAGAATCAAAGCTTATTGAATAACAAGTACTCAGTCTGATAATAAATGAGATGAATATCAGTCCCAGAAGTTTACCAAAATATTTTGGAAAATCATTTAATGGGAAATGATTTGCTTACCATTAAATAACACTAAATTGTTTTATTACATAAATAAAACTTTCATAGATTGAATCTTCTGTTTCAGAATTTGCATCCAAGGACACTATGTATATTCAACCCACCAGAATCCGGTATTAAGTAAGTACAATACAATATTGAATTATACTGATTATGTTGCGACTCAGCTTATTTTTGTTCTTTAGTTAAGTTCCATTTTAATTGAATCTTTGTATTTACAATTTGATGCTGCTGAGATTTATTATTCTGTTTTTCCTTAGAATCTTCGGAGGGTTAATTTCCTACACTTTTATCCAGCTATTTCAATGTACTTTTAACTTAGGTATACTATATACGAGTACTAGTGAAATATCGATATTATTTCTATTTTTTATGCAATCCTTAAATTATTTTGGTTACATGGAGAGAGCTACTTTGGTCGTGAAAGTAGCAAAACATTTAAAAACATCAATGATTCTATGTTCCCTTGGCTCTTTTCATTGGCTCAAACATATCAAATAGTCAATGCGTTTTGGTTTGAAAACAGTTTTCGATTCAGTTACAAGAATATTAATTGTTTTAGAAAAATCAGAAATGATATCAATTCCTTTCAAAAAATCAATCGAGATCGACGATCAATTCCTGAAAAAAGTATTAGAAACTAATGTTTTTCTTTCGAATTACAATAAGAATAAGACTACATGAATCAGAATCGATATTCGGAAAACTGATTTTCCATTATTAAGAAACCGAAATGATAATCCAAACTGGTTGACGCTAGACCTAATAGATATTTTGCTCCATTGCCACAAATATCCATGAATCCATATTCCCTTGACTTTTTTCGTTCATTAAAAAATATCAAATAGTCAATGCTTTTTGATATCAATTCCTTTCGAGATCTTTTACATTATGTTCTCTATAAATAGTACAAAATTTTAAGCGTTATAGCTTTTATAGATTGAAGAAGCTCTACAGCGTATTTATTAAGAAATTTCATTCTCATCTGAACGTTTATAACTTTTAATAGTACTACTGCCTAAAAAAATTATCAAGCTGAATCATCAGTATGTAATTGTTTCATTATATTTTGAGGAAATTGGCTACGTTCTAACGTCGCATACCAGTCAGTGTAAAAATTTCCCAGCTGAATCTTCCATTCAACGGTAATCTTTTTCGGTTTTAATTATTTTCAGAAATTCGTGATTGCTTGGAAAAACATGACAAAAAAGTTCGAAACTAGTGAATATATTTACATACTGTGAAGTATAAGATTTGTTTCCCGCAAAATACACAGAAGACGCTGCCATTGTCAAATTGCCAAACAATTTCGATGTTAATTTACCATTGGTTCTTAATGAAAAAAAATATTGTACAAGCCTAGCAATGACCTCTAAAGTGTTATTAGGACTATGCTCTATCGAAAAGAACCATTTGTTATTGGTTTGCTGAATTTAAACGTGGTCGTACAGTCACCGATGATGGTGAACTTTTTGGTCGTCCAATGGAGATGGTTATTCCAGAAAACAAAAAAAGTTTACAAATCAGATATCAGAAGGCAGTGTGTTCACAATTATGCATGAAAAATTTTTTTTGAATGAAAGGCTGTATTTACTCACAGTCAACTAAATACAAAAACGTGTTGATGACTCAGAGCAGAGTAGAGTTCAGAGTTTGGCCATGTTCACACGTAATAAATAGATATTCTACGTCATAATGGATCCATCATCTCCAAATGGAAGGTAGAATCAATAGCGATTGCTACATAGACTTGTTAGATCATTTGAATATAAAAATCAAAAAAAACTGCTTCATATGTCAAAAAACCATTGTTTCACTAAGACAATGTACTGATTCATAAGTCGATGGCAACGAACGAATTATCCTTCGAGTTGCTTCCTTATCCACCATATAGTCCAGATCTGACCGCGGTGACTACTGGTTATTCGCTGCTTTCAAAAATGCTCGCCTGTAAGAAATTCGGCTCGATTGAAGAAGCAATTGCTGAAGCTGACAAATCCCTCTACAATCACAGTATCGGAAAGAGAAGCATTGTAATGATTGTATAGCTCTTAAAGGAGATTAGATTGATGAATAAAATCGATTTTTGGTACAAAAAAATGTGTTTTTCTCAGTTATTCACACGACTTATTGGTTGATATAAGCATTGTTGTTTTATGATCAAAGTCAAGTTGAGAGACATTGAAATTGTTGAAACCGCTGTTAAAAAATCGAGAAAGAGATATGAAGCACTTCTTGAAATGGGGTTAAACAAAGACTGCCACTGCATATTGAGAGAAAACAAGCAAAATATTTATCCAAATTTTGTGAGTAATGTCAGAATTCTAGGGTGATTTTCAAGTAAATAAGATGCAAGTTTCATATGGCTCAAGGGTGGTAGTTTGATTTACAAGCCGTCTTCAATGGAAATCTGTACTTTTTTGGTAATTATTACATTACATCTTTCAAACAAAGTCAAATTGCGTTGTTTATAATATAGAGACTTATTTATCAATAATATAAGACACATATTTTGATATCAAATCCATTATTTTACTTTCAGTCCGACCAGTATTTCTACATTTCAAGTAGCGCCGTTACTATTTTATATTATCTAAAATAATTTCATTCCATTTAAAAATATTTTTACCGGAAGAGAACTTGATATATATTTCACTCATAACTGCTTTATGGTGTCAATTCTATTCACGTGTTCTGATCATTTTTTACTCAAGTAATTTCGAATGTGAGATCTAACGAGGCCAGTATATAATATCTATTATGTGATATTGATCCTATCTCTTTCAAAAGTAGCGATAGTTACATAATCTAATGGACATAATATTTATTTCATCACTCATAATGTATGAGCAAATCTATTACATAATGAGTTGAGGTATTTTAATCTGAAATGTACGTGAACTTGAATATTTTTACCTAGGCCATGAATTTTATTCGATTAAGGATCGTGGCTTTCATCGTTGTTTAGAAATCCTTTCGCTTACCGTATTGCATGTGTTTCAAGGTAATGCCAAATCTTTATATGCTGCAATACTCCTGTAGTTTTTTTTGTAATGTTTATAAAACAATTCTTTTTAATGATGTATTTTTTTTTTATTATTCAGCTATTAAGTTCGTGTTGTATACAAGGTAGTTTCATATAAAGCTTGCTCATAAAATTACGTAACTTGCTAATATTTTGATTTAGTTAGGTTTTCAAAAAAGTGAAGATAAAAGGTTTCTCAGACCATGTTATACCAAAAGTACCTATTCTATCAACAATATAAATTTTCATTTTTTTATCTCCATTCATTTAAAGGTTAAAGCCGTTTGAAGTTACAATTATAAAAGTTTTTTATGTCAAAAAGGTGAATATAGTAAATAGTGAAATTATAATTCGTTACTTTCAAAATTCAACTATCTTCGCAGAAAAGAATCATGATTAATATGACGAGAATATACGTCAATCGCAAAAGATATTTTGATTATTTATTTAATGATGCGTATTCTAATCCAAACGATATTTAGAGCCCTCAATTAGGAGGTTTATGGAACTTTTTGAAGAAATGGGTTCATTAAAAACTGTCAACCAAAGACCTGACTACTATGTGAAATCCTTGGAGATTATATTTTAGAAAAGGGAATTAATGCTATTTCAAGAATCATCTGAAGTTGAGAATGATCATAAAATTGAATTTTCTGGAACGACAAGGCAAAAGGTTACTTTACACGTGATATAGTATTCTCCCATGAACTATATAGACAACAGATTACACTCCTAAAATCGACTACAATCCCAGCCCTGCAGAGGACAAATTTTCCTGTATCAGTATGACGATGGAGATTTTCTCGGTCATGTTTTCTCCAGATATGAATCGACCTTTCACATAAGTACATGTGTTAATACTCATAATGTGCGGATCTAGACTACCGAAAATTAATATTTTTGTACCATATCCCGACGAAATTTTTATAAACTTTTCTTTTTTGCTGAAGAAACTATTATCAGAAAATGTGATGTGTTTTGTTAATGTTGTATTTTCTATTGCTCTGATCAATTTATATAAAGGAGTATCTTGTTTGACTAGCTATTAACCAGATAAAGCGATATAAAAATACTACAGAAATGAGTTGGGAAAATTAGTGATATGATTTTATGTATAGATAAATCTAAAGAGTAGGGATGTACATTATTCAAATGGGAGCTAAATGAATATATGGTGTCTGTTCCATGAGGTCAAATAAAGAAAATATTATCATCAAAAGGGCTATAAGAAAAGCATACTTTTCATTTTGATAAAAAAATTTCTCCTGTTAACAAAATGTTACAAGACAAACTTTGCCTTTACTACAGGGAATTGACGTTGCTAAAAAGACAGGAAGCAATCATCTGGAAACGCAACTATCTTCTTAGAATAGAATTTCATCAATAGAATCACAAAATTTACTATTTGTACAAGCTGAACATACGGATGGAACCAGCATGGGTAGACACAACCATCAACAGCAGTAGGAGAACTGTTCCTGAAGGTTGATCAGGAAGTTTTCAAAGCAAAACACGACCTGATAATTTACTCATTAACGAAGTTACAGTGAAAAGTATCTTGATCTTTATATTTAAAAAACTGGTGAGGAAATGGAAATAGATCGCTTTGAACTGTTCTTCAAATCTATCCTAAACGTATGATTTATCATTCTAGTGAATGTCGCAAACGTATTCCCACTTCAAATGGTCAAAATTTTGAAAAGCAACAATGACTGCATGATAAGGGAATCTAAGAAGCATAGTAAATGTAACCATCAAACTAGTAAACAAAATCAGTAACATTCAATACGTTCTCGATGAAATGTTTAATAGTGGAGCATTTGCTGCGTATTGCAATAGATGAAATTACCCCATTATAATGAAAGTACACTGTCAATCACGTTCCAAAAGAGAAACACCTCATTGACGATTTATAATTTCTAGTGAATACGGCTATTATTTACGTCCGATAATACCGATAAATCCTTATCAACAGAAGCGCATCGAATCGTTTTAGTGAGGAGCTTTGAATCGTTAAGCCGGCTTTACACCGAGGTAACAATTGGTAATAAGTAGCATGCAGCAGTCTTTGAGAAAGTCGTCATTCGCACAAACCAGTTCATAGTGACGTATGCAGTTCGCCAGAAATAATTTATATCAAGGCAAATAAATTACCTCCAACATTCAGTAGTAGCCGAAACTATACAATAGTTATTATGTCGGACAAAGTAATTGCAGCTACAGCTTATTATTATTATTTTAGTTGTGGATCTGCAGCAATAGGTCACAACGGGCAAAAGTCTGCAGCAAAGTGGATCACTGGCAATACTTGGCAACATGTGGTATGTCATGACGCCGCTTGCTACATGTTGTCAATTGATGTCCCGGTGTAATCGTCAATTATCAAACACAGCAGTGATATTAAACCCAACCAATATTTTAAATTATAATTACATTAGAATAAATTATGAATAAATCTGATCTCTCCCTCACTGGCGTTTGACTACGAATACTTCTTATCTATTGATAGTGCAGCTGTCTAATTTCATTTTTACTTTTTCAAACGAACTAATACCGGATATTCATAATTTTTGTGGATGATTAATGATACTGATGATTAAACCATTGAAAATGGTAGTGTGAATAAGTCTACACGTCCTCGCTGGTACTCATTATTCACTTGTTTTCTACTGACCGGTGAATAACCTCCTTATTAATTAAATTTCATTTGTGTTTGAGTTTGATAAATCTAATGGTTGTTTTTTTCCTTTCGGCAAAATACAGGTAATAGTACAATGATCTGTATTTTTTTTTTTGGCCGTTCTAGAAGTGACTGCTAGATATTAATTGGTTAATTTAAAATATTACATATGACATTTATATATTTCTAAATATATAAAGAGCCAGATTTGATAACAGGTTCCAGTTTCAACGTTTGCAATATTGACGAGTTGGATTAACGAAAAAAAAAGTTATTTTTCGATGATAATCAAGGATTAAAGTTAATTTTTTGAAAATATCGTAAATACGAGATTTGAAGAAAGGGGTACTAAATCCTGTGATTAAGACAGATGTGGTCAGATAGGATGAGAGATTGAGATGAGATCTCTTTATCTCAGTATCATATCTATTGAGCCCGCTTAAATCTCAAAAAACAAGTTTGACAATGGAACCGGATCTGTAGAAGACAATCTTTTAGGTGCAGGCAAATTAAAATGCGACTTGTTTTCCGTTAATTAAGCATGAGGCTGGGATAGATTGGGAATTTACTAGCCACATGTGTCTATCATTTATTAAAATTCTATATCAGATTGAAACTCTTCAGTAAGCTTCAACTCGTTTTTGAGATGAAACTGAGTCCCGACTGCTCATCGTCCTTAATTGAATCACTTCCAATATCAAATCTCTCATACCACTTGTAAATAGTTTTCAGATTTGTCAAGTTCATTGTTTCACGACAACATGATTACGTTAAAGTGGCCGTAGTAACAGACTGACCAGCCGGAATGAGCTCAAACTTTTGAGGCTTGTCTTAATACATATAAATAACTATAACCGAGCTAATAGCTGTAGCGTGAGTGAATGATGTTCCAAAAATACTTTACATAAACATAATAAGTAAATTTGGTATATTTGTAAACTTCATATTAACGAAGCTCTAGTTGCAGTGCAAAATTTGAATTGTTGGTAGGAGATTAAGCCCGCTTCTTCCAAAATACACCCCAACTCATCCCATGGGATCATCTCTCCTAGCTTCTATTTTCTTCTGAGTTTAGAGTCAGGCTCTCCTTTTTCTTATTTTGATGTTTTATTAGAATTTTTTGACATCCTCTAGAAGTGGCACATTTTTAGCCTTACAGCGACTAATAAGCACCTAATAAAACAGATTTACTTGCTAAAGCTGTTCCTACTCAAGATCCCACTTATCTTAATAGATAAACACCCTCAAATCAATTCTCCACTTCATTACAGTTCATTACTGGGTACTGCTTGATTTCTTTCATCTTATTCTGGTCCAAGTCTTGGTAAATCTGCTGATATTTGTTCATTACTTGCCTCAGGCTGGTGTTCTGCTGGGCTTGCGGCTTTTTGCAATTACTTTTGGTAATGTATTCATCTGCTGTAGATGCGTATAGCATGATGTATCTCTGGTTCATCGACGGTAGGCGATGAATGGACCTTCAGTCTACGGGAGCTTCGGGAACTTCGGGCCCTTTTCGTTACACCCCACTTGATTTCATTGATATATATTTCGGTGATACTTGATCTGGGGTTAAGTATCCTAGATTTTCTTTTTGGCCTCTGTCATTTTCTTCGTCTTGATTTTGGAGTTCTTCTTCAGCTTGGTTTGAGATGTCTTTGTATTCTTCTTCTGGAAGCTTTTGCTTTCTCTCCTTCCTTACGTTGACTACGTATAGTGGTGTCATATTTCTTTTGTCATGCGTCAAGATCTTAGCGTGGTGGGTTCGGGTCAAATTTGTCTAGTCTGTTGTGTTTTCTGGTTTTCCTGTCCAGTTGGTTTTTCTTTTCGCACTGTTTTTCATTCTTAACGTACTTCGACGCTCACGTTAGATTACCTCTTGAGGTTGATCCCTATTTTTGTAGTCGTGCTGTCTTCTATTGATAGTGGATGGTTTAGTCGATTTTTAAATTTCACTGCATCATGTATGAACGGTACTTATCCTATCAACAGGCTTGCGTTTATCTTCAACTTTTTCGACTCAGTTTTCTTCATGTCTCTTCCAGCTATTATCTCGCCTTCACCTTCAACAACAAGCTCAGCATCCGGGTCTGAATCCATACGCGTCTATCTGTTTCCTAAAGTAAAATCTACGTTGAATGGAAATAGATTTGAGTCCATCAAGGATGAGGAAGAGAAAACGACACACTTCACGAAGGAGCTGGCAGAATAAACATTCCAAGACAAACAATGTCCTCCTTGAGCGTTGTAGTAATACAGAAGGAGTATATATGAGAGGATAAAATATTTTACAGCATTAATTTCGTTATCCACACACAGTGTTGTTCATTTTCAGGTTTTTTCTTTATCAGTTGCATTTAGAAACGTTGGTAAACATTTTTGCATATTTAATAGTTTTTTTTGATAACAAATTATTACCAGTGAAAAATGTATTATATATATTTGTTATTCTCGTGGTGTCTATTGAAATACATCGTCACTAATGATAGCATTCTTATTCACTAGCTGGCTAATTTTATATTCAGATTGTTATACTTTATGGTAAGTTGTGAAGAAAAGTATACTAAAACTTAAAGCAAATATTCAACTAAATGTAATTGTGTGGCAACAGACAAGGGACACTACGATGGCAATTATGTACCAACATGAGTACTGGAAAGTCTACAATATCAAATAGATTTAACAATGCAAGAGCACCCTCCATATAAACTGAAGAGGAATTTTATTTGAACACGCCAAGATTGTCCTGATATCCAAATTACCATTAATTTATACCGTGGTCTACTTTACCATCAAAATTTTGTATTTGTCATGTAATACCAAAAATTATAATACTTTATCGAACAGAACAAAACATTTCTTTTTTTCAAATAATATGGGAACTAATCATAGATGCTTGGAACTTTTTATTCAGAGATTATGCAGCTGATTAATTTCATGTTTAGTTGTTTAATTCAGTAAAATAAAGAGATTACACTGGGTATCTACCTATTACTGATTTGTTTTACTATGGACTCACTTCGATCTTAAAATTTGAAAAAAAAAAATATTGTGAGAAAGAATGTCTCTTGCTGGAATCATACATTAGGCGATAATAATCACAAATGACATTTGTAGAATCACGTTTTCATCTTAGAATAATAAACGTGTTAATTTGAAATGGTATATATCTCACATTTAAATAAGAGGTACCACTTTGGGAGTCCACAACTAGAATAACGGTTTCTTAATGTTTTTTTCCTTTTATACAGTGTTAACCGTTGCATTAATTCAAGCCACAAATACGAAGAAAAATTAACATCTTTTTTTAATTATCGCAACCTTCCAAAATCAATATAAATGTCAAATAAACACAAGAGAAAATTTTGACTCAGGCATTGGTTGTGGTTGATTTATTAGGAGCATTGAATTATTATCTTTTCAACACTTCGATCGAACCCCTATAATATGTTATCTATGTAACCCAGCTCAATGAGTGAGATAAAACAAACTGGTGTTTAACCAAAAAATGTTTGTAAATAGCTATTGTTATTGATAAAAAATACGAACTTACACTATAAACATGAAACATGAAGCCTTTCTATTCAAATACTTTTCGGCAGATGAAAAAAAAAATTATTGCGATATTAAACCTAAGCTGACAAATAACAGTTGATGTAGGTATCACCAAAACTATTATTGTAATCTTCCTTCCATAAGTTTTGTTTCTGCTATAGTGAACTAAATAAAAGAAGATTTTATAGGTTGAGCTCGTCCTACCTATTTGGGAAGATGATAAATTTGCAAAGATGATAAATTATTCTTTTCAGCAATTTGTTGTAACTTCTTTATATGTCTAGGTATCAGGCAGAGACACTATTAGCAAAAATTGAAACAAATCGGAGGCTATCAGAAACTTTACCAATGATCCCTTCAACTTTCTCTTGCTGCAAACTCACTTCTTTCTCTTTCATTGCCTTTTCCGTAGGTTGTGCTGTATTCTCTCTGGTCCCTTCTTACCATCCGCTTTGCCTTGAACAATCAACTGCAAACGACGGTTATTGTCATATCTTAGTATGTAGTTAAAATACTCCAGTTACCGTTTTTTTAGTGTAAAGACGACTTCCTTCTCTTGCCCTAGTCTCTGCATAACTTCTAGGTGAGGTGCTCCGTCCAGGATATTTTCAGCTATTGGCCTGAAAAGACGCCAATATATCCAAATTTCGAAAGGTTCCAGTCTTTTTTAAGTAGCCTCGGTTGTGGTCCAAGCTTCTACACTATAGAAGAAAAGAAAAAAATGTCAAGAAAAATATTTGCTGGTATATAGTTTTTTTATGTTGTTAGACCCAGCTCGAGCTCTCTCTATCAAGTGAATTCACTATCGGGTTCTAATTTTTTGAGCGAAGTAACTGGCTCTTCTTTATTGATAGGTCCATATAACAAGTTTCCCTTTAGCAATTCATGCTTGGCTACGTCAATATTTTGCGAATCGTATTAATGTTTTCGCAATCCATGTAGCTTTTTATATTTTTAACCAAATCTTCATTTGTTGTCACATCTTTATTTAATTCTGTTACAATTTACTGGACGGGTTCCCCTTTGTCCAATCTTTGAAGAACAACGAACTTATCGTTTAAATGTCTTTTCATTTCAGTCTATATATAGGAGAGCCGATTATCGCTCAACCAAAAATAGTAATACTTAAATGGTTTGGTTTGAAACTATTCAAGAACATCCATTTTCTTTTTTTAGATAAATTTAGATAAATCACGATTTATGACAATCATGTATATATATATATATATATATATATATATATATATATATATATATATTTCTATAAGCATTATCTCATTGGGAACGTGGCAATGAAACACCAAAGTAGACTAACTTTAATATACACACTCTCATCTAAATTACTAATTATGTAATATGGAATGGAATGGAATGGAATGGAATTACTGTTGATTTGGAGAAAATTATCAAAATCTAGCCCTTTCTCATCAGTCATTTGCTCAAGGGCTTCTTCTCATAATTAAATTATTCCCTTATCGTCTGAGCCATCGCTTGACTTTTATTTTTTTCAACATATCTTTTAGTTAGCTCTCCCCCCACGGTCATGGTGTTTCTGTCCTTGATAGAACATCTTCCTGAGATCAATCAATAAGTCTAGGTCCTAGATAAATTATTATATATGTTAGGAAGCTGTCGTGGTGAGTAAATTTTTTCTACCGAATCCTACGATCTTTATAAAAACAGTACCTTAAAGAGTAATACATATAGGTACGCAATAATTTCTGTCCAACTAATTGTCTTTGTTTAGAAAAGATACTTCAATATCGGCAATTGCATGGAGCTAAATCTCTTTCTTCGAAGCAATAATTATGAGCAGAATTTATTTAATACAACCACTTTTTAGTTGCATCAGGGAGCTTTCCCCGACTACTATCCACCCAGTGACGATCTGCTTAAATCAGAAGTGCAGTAATAAATCCATATTTCATACGACGTTGCAAGAAACCTTGTTTTTTTGTGTTTGAGCACCTCCAAATAGCAATTTGAATCGTCAATTGGTCGATGTCTTTGTTCAACGGTAAGCAAATGTGGTACTCATTCCGAACAAAGGCATCTCATGAACGAATGCTCATGAAAAATAGTAACTACGCTTTCTCTTATATCTTAAGCTATACATCTATCTCTTGCACGTCGATTTATGATGTGATCGAGATTGTTTTGTGTACTTTTAGACAACGTTCAGAGTCAATACACCGCAATTTTAACCATTTTTGCCGATGTAGCAGAGTTTGAATAACACTTATAAAGTCATAGATTTGCTTGTATGGTATATTTGTCTATCAAAACCAATATTCAATCAGTACACGACACTCGTTTTTTTTTAATAACAAGTAATGTGGCGTCACTTAACATCTTGAAAAATTTCATATGTCTTGATGGTTGGTACTAACACAAAATGAAGTAAGGAATTATCTATGACAGGAACTAGATAGCAAAAAACTGGTCTACAAAAAACAGTCCACACCATATTTCGCAGTATTTACACTCTCCAACCTCCTATATTTAAGTACTTAACTTGATTATGTCTGAATCCTCTATCTAAATATATTCCTTTATTTCACAATGATGTGCGTTCATGGTATATTACTTATTTCGAAAAGATTTGATGAGTTGAGTAAGTGAGCGGAAGGGGGTTGACAAATGACAGATTGTCTGTCTCGTAGAGATGTTTCCTTCCTAGAACAGAAATCGACATGTTAAATATAATAATGTCAAATATCGGAGTGATTTGCTTTCTGTAGTCCACTCTGTATGATAAGAAAAAAAGATTTATGAAAATAGGAAAAAATGCTTCAATTTTCAAATATTCGATTAAATATTACATTGCAACTCATAAAACAAGAAATGAGATCGTAAGTAAGTTTATACGTATATAGCTACTACAAATCAAAAAATCCTCCAAATCATTCGATTTTTGGATTTATTGAGACTCTCCAGTTGCCAAAGTATCACTTAATTATTGTTTTGTCTTTTAGAAAAATTATAATAACTTTGTGTACAAAATTAGACACAATATTAATAACTTTAATACAGCAAATATCTTTAATTTTTATGTTTCAACTATTCTCATTTTTATTTAATTTCGTTATGGTACGTATACTTTACAGATGGGAATCAACTTTACGTTATAATAAAATACGACGTTGGGCAAAAAGGGAGACAGGATGTGTTTTAATGCCTGTTGGCACGGTCATGTTTGCTTAGAAACCGACAGTGAAATCGCACCTGTACTGAATTTTTATATTCAGGTAAGTCAGGTGCATTCTTTTGTGACTGTTGACTGCTATTGTCGGCTGTTGTCCTTTCGAAACGTCCTTCGGCCACTTGCATACATACGTCAATTTATTGGTCTGTGAAATATAAAATAATAAATAGTCACCTGCAATGGATAAAAATTATAATTTATGAACTTTTTCCTTGAAAATATAAATTGTGATTGACTGACGGTTGAGCAGTGGAATTCATCTTCAAAATTACAGGAACAACAAACTTGAAATTATTCTACACTAACTAATGATATAACTGGAAAAAATAATTTCCGAAAGATGTACATTGCGAATAGTAAAGTCCGTTTCATAAACATGACTTCCGTTTGCCGTTGCCGTTCGTGGGTGACGTTTGCCGTTATACGTTCGTAGCAAATTCTACACCTTATCCATAAACATGACGTTGGTGGCGTTAACTAAAAATTTCGTCATTTTTCTTGACGGGATACTGTATTTTGTTTTCGTGACATTTTTGTGTTTTTGTTTATAATCCGGTATTTATGCACGATATAATATAAAATAACGGAGAGAAAACAAGCAAAGCCAAAAACCATTATAAATAAACAAATAGAAAGAAAAATGACCTTAACTTCACGCTCAACGTCATGTGATTGGCTCTTTTCTATTGCTACGAAAGCTGCTACAATTGGCTGACGGGAAAATATGAAATTCGTTTATGTTGAAAGTCACCAACGGGAGACCGATCAACAATCGGCAACTATGAATGGACTTATGTATTTCATTGTTTTTAATTTAGTAATAGCAAACGTCAATGGCAACGACAAACGAAAAGTCAAGTTTATGAATCGGTCTTAAGGTAATTGGCAACAACAATTCACTTATTATGTTTTTCTTTACAGAATTTACAGAAATTTTTATCATAATTATTTGAGTATCTCTGTCGTAGTTGTTTAGGATATTAACCAATGGTTTTATGCTAAGTAAGGAATCTTTTGTTCATACTGTCAGTTCATTTACCTAGTTATATATATTATAATGGTTGGAAGTAACATTAACTAGTCGAGAACGATTTTGTGGCCGAGCGATGAAATTATGTACAGCCGGTCAAGTATTGTTATATGTATTATCAACTGAGTTTATTTCAAAAATAACGGGAGTAAATTATTTTTAGACTTTACAATATGATATGTACTTTCAGCCACAATATTAAAGACACTCATTTCCAATATTCTATGGTGCTAATGTCAATAAAAGATCAGTTTTTCTGTACTCTATCCGTGGTATTCTGAAAATAGTGCAAACTTTGGTTTTTTTCATCTTCTTTAATAGTAGGATACTCTTTTTGGATAAGTCCATTCAGCACAATTTTCTCATTAACTGAAGACTCCATGCGTAAGTTTCTTAGTGAGTAATGTCAGCGTTAACAAAAAACTGATCAGATAAAAGTTTTTCTTTCCAACTTTTACAAGAAAAAATTCTGCATTTTTTGGCAACTAAGTACTTTAGCATTTTACTGATAGAGAGCGTTGCTATATTTTTTGATTAACTTATGTTAGTGCTGTACTTTGCCATTTGTCACGTGATACATCGTCGTAACTTTAGAAGTGCGTGATTTTTATTGAAGCTAGTAGTTGTGGGTTAATTTTAAATGGAGTGCAGAAACGAACATTTTCGGCATATTTTATTCTTTTATTTCCGTAAAGGAAAAGGAAAAGTTTATGTTACTGATTCCTTAACAGAGCGCAAGTGTCAGATTTGGTATAAAAATTTACTTTCTGGAGATTTTTTCCTCAAAGATGAGCAACGTTCTGGTCAGCATACTGAAGTTGATAATGACCAAATCAAAGTCATAAAGAGAATCGTCATATAACTGCTCCAGAGGCTGCGAACAATTGTAAAACTCTTGAAATGTCTTAGGCTAGCTCATTTCACACAAAAATAAGAAGAACAAAACAGCGCTCATGCTGTCAGTTTGGTGGGATTACACAGTTGTTGTTTTTTTTTGCAATAAAAGAAAAACGACTTGAATTGTCAAATCGGAAAGGTTCAGTGTTCCACCATGATAATGCAAGTCCTCACACATCTTTGGAAATTCTTGGGAAACTATTGGAGCTTGGCTGGGAAGTGGTGCTACATCCTCCATACAGCTCTCATCTAGCACCATGTGATTACCATTTATTTCGAAGTTTACAGAATTCTATGAATGGTCAAACATTCACAAAAGACGACTACCTTCAATCGCAGCTGGTTCAGTTTTTTGCTGATAATGACCAGAAATTTTATAAGCGCGGAGTCATGAGGCTGAAAGAAAGATGGCAAAAGGTGGAAAAAGATGGAAAGTATATAATTGATTACAAACTATTATTTATTTTATTTTATACCACAAAACCGAAATTACTTTGTCGCCAACCCATATTATTTGGAACGGTCGGTCGTGAGTTTTTCATTTGTGTTGTATCAAAATATATAATAATTATTCATCTTCATTTTTTCCAGTCTAGCCATTAAAATACATAATTCTAAAATAGTGCGACCTTTATAGGAAACTACATTGTGGTGCAATTTACTGTCGAGGTTGAGAAATGAATTTCACAATTGCTGGAGGAAATGATTTTTCCAATTGGAATTATAGTGAAATTAAGTAATCAATAAGGATTTCCTCGCCAAAGGCTGTTTCCTATGCGAATGAACGTTATTATCCTTTAAACATTATCATAAAGACCTAATTATTCCAAATAATGAGACATAGTTGTTGACTGCGTAAAATAGTTAATGAAGCATGCTCCTCACGACGAATAATCCGAAAGAATTTCTACCTTATAATATGCAGAACCACCAAATTATAAAAAGTATTTTGAAAAATATGACTATTTTTTCGCTTCAAAAATGTAAGTTGAAGCTACTAGTTAATTTGCAGTCTTTTGGATACTTTATAAGTTTTTTTAGGTCTTCTTGCAGAAGTTTATCCAGTGAATGTGGTGGTTGACTCTTCTTACGTATACCTACGACTAATATTATAAGGCAATCGTTGCAAATGAGCCACCATTTTGGTAGCTTATTTTCTGTTTAACAATCATAAAAGTGAGGTGTTGCGCAGATTTTTCGGAAAATGGAAAAAATACACCAACGCAAACGAATGAGAATAATGAAAGGGACTGTATACGGAGACCCTGCACCACGTCAAGTGCTCAGAATGGCTTAAAGTTGAAACAACCAGTGATATCACCAAAAAAGATCACCAAATAGTAATAGACAAACATCGGATTATAATCTAGAGAGATAAAAAAAGCTATCAGAATATGAAAAGAATTATGCATACATGAGCTATTCACGTGACAACGCAGCGTATCGCGAGAGCTGTTTATTATCGAGTAGTAAATTCTCATAGAAGGCAACTGTTGAAATTTCAACCGGATCGAATTTGTAGTTTTGATGAAACTGATATGTCCGAGGATTTTAGAAAAATGGAAAAAGATCAAGATCAATCAGTGATTTGATTCTTGTTTTTTGAACGGAAATTATGATTCGAAATCAAAGATCGTTGGGATGTTGTATATTCAACGTGGTTGTACATCGGTTTTTGATAAAGCAGGTACTACAAAAACGGCTGCCACGGAGGAAAACGTGCCCGTGGTAGCTAAGACAGTGGCGTAGGTCACATCCTGCTCGAAATTTTTTGGTGTGAAAAAGCGATTTTAAGATGGGTTCAGTACAGGTCCAGACTCGAGCCAAGTATGTACAACTCTGGTCCTAGCTGGGAGACCGTTATTAGCACAGACTTGGTGGGACTCTGGGATGATAATAATGTCCCTCGCTCGGTTTGCAAGCCTGGACCAGGGTGTGAAAATAGATTTTTAATACATTGTTAATAAAATTAGATGGAATTAAGACAAATTTCTATCAATGCACACTACTAATTAATGTACATAAAAGTATTAGTTAAATAATTAAACATATAAAGAAGTAATACTATTTTTTATTGTCTTTTATGCATAACAGAATTTTATTAATAAAAAATTATTACTTTTAATGTTAAGTTATTTATTATGGATAAGATATTATAAAAAATATAGTTATTCAAAGTTCTGCCAAGCCTGGCTGACTAGGATAGCCGAGGACGGGTTACCCAGAGTTCAGCACGGCTTGGGTGACTATAGGATGGCCGAGGTCAGGTTACCTAGAGTTCAGCCAGGCTTGCGCCATTATTAGGTTGCCTGCGTTAGCACAAGCTAAGCCCCATCGTTCAAGTCTGGGGGCTTTTATATGGGTAAGATCACAGGGCTGGTACAGGTACAGGACAAAATTTTCGTTTTTCTTTCTTATGCTTAATACTTATCGAACCACCCTCGTATATGTTTCTAGAAATTATTATTTTAAAACATTTACATTGAGAGATCGCAAGTCCTATTATTCATAGCTAACGATTATTAACCTTTAATTAGTACATGCTATTGACTTTGAAATCAGTTTAAGTTATTGCTCAGAATCTTTATTACCTTTATTTACAGTTAGACCGAATGTAATAAAACAAAAGTTATGTGATTTTCATTGTAATTTTTCATTGTCGCCCTTTCAATTATATGTTTAGAAGTTATTTATTTTTATATGAATGAGCTACAATTTATGATTAATGCCCTCAGTTAAAATATTTTAACTGACAACTGACATTCACTCACGGATACGGTAACATTATATCTCAATATCAAAAAATTGTAGAAATAGCTAACAATAATTTTTTAAAAGCGAATAATATTACAATTACTAACGTTTGTCCATCCCTAGCATCAGGGCCTCCGTATGGCGCCTGTATGCAAAAAAGGATTTTGGAGCCCCTTAAGGCATCTTTTTTTTTATAGTAGTATTGAAATAAAGCAAAGAACTGAAATTTAAAAGTCATATATATTTGTAGACACGTTGTTCATATATACTAGAAAATAACCCAAAATTAAAAATCACATTTTTTAGGAACAAATAACAGAAATATTGCCTCATGTCTACATACACAACGTGTTAATTAAAAAGCGCAAAACCTGAAATTAGTTTGTTCAGAATCGTGAGTAGAATCGATTCTACTAATAAAGAATAGGGGTCAAATTTGAATCAAAATAATATTCGTAATGCTTTTATAATAAAAGTAAGTTGGGTTGTCTGAGGTTTTGCGCTTTTTCATTAACACGTATATAAGTACTACTATCTACTTATACTACAATATTTTAAAAAATATGATGATACCAAATAACTGTTACATAGCTAAAATTTATACCTTCAAATATTTCTCATTCAATTGCTAATATTGCTAGCCCAGACAATCTTTCTTGAAAGCATTATTGACTTTAAATAATTTTTAACTTTGAAAAAATCGCACGCCAGAAGCTACAGATACAGGCAATGACAAAAGTGAAATACTTACGTTTGGAAGTGTGGATGTTATTTTCAAATATATATTGTAAAATACTTAAGAGGTCACGGTGAGTATCATCAGGTATTGAAAATAACTTTAACGCTTTAATTCCATCAAACAAATCATTGGAGTCTATATCCTTATTATTCTGATCTGTCAGCCGGTCTTCAAGAACACAACAACGTTTTAATAGTTTTAAAGTAGGGAACACTTACCTTTTTATAAAAACGGTTGTACTGTTGAAATTACAGCCAGGAGGTATGCAGCACTTATTTTTTTAGAAAAAGTGTAGTTAACAAAATTTTGAATTATACAACAACCTGACATAATCTCGCAAGTCTCGCAACATAGGAATCAACAGTAACTAGATGATATACTAATAAAATGTGTGTACTTAGACTTAATCTTTTTAATTTCTCAACTTTTATTTTAAAATTATTTTTGATTTTTTTTTTCAAATTTTTTTTGGGGGAGTTCCTAAAAAAAGGCCCGAGTTGTGGAAGAGCAACTCGTGAATTTGGCACCAGGACAACGCACCTGTCCATAACGTGCTATCTGTGAAGTAGTATTTGGCCAGTAAGCGCACTCCAGTGCTCGAACACCCGCCGTACTTACCAGATTTGGTACCGTGCGACTTTTTTTGTTTCCGAAGATAAAATCTGCTTTAAAAGTGACCCGATTTGAGTCGATGGAAGCGGTAAAGTAAAAAGAGGCAGAGCTCCTAAAGGCTCTTACTAAAGAAGACTTCCAGCCTGGCTTGGATCAATGAAAAGAAAGTATGGAACATTCGAATGTGGAATAATTTTTTTAATAAAACCCTTTTCCGTAACTAGTCTCGTTATTTAGTAGCCAGACCTATTTGCTTTTTTACTTCATTTTCTACTTGATTATCTCTAAATTTTTTTGTCTTCTGAAGTTAATTGTTAGCTTTATCGTCATCAGTATCTATAAACATATATCGCGTGGAAGACACTAAATTCAATTCATCGGTTGCACCTTGCATTGGCGTTATCAAAATATTGGAATATATCATTTCATTGTATAACTCACCTATATAATTATTACCATTAAAAGATGTAAATGAAATCCAAAACCCTAATTTTCTATTGAAATTTGTAGGATAATCTCTTAAAGAAATATGTACAATTTCATTCTGATGACGACTTCAGCACTGGAATTTCTGGAGCAAATGCATCATTGTTTTTATCTACAAATATATCTGAAAACGCGGTAAAAGAAACTGCCTTATAACTTTGTGAAATGAAGTAAGACTCAAATGGGCTCTTCCCATCGATGATGGAGCTTGAGACTGACCTATTACTTTTCAGGGATTTGTAAGTGAGTTTTTTTCAACCGCCCAAAGAACACAACATCCAAGGGTTACAACTTGTGGCTAGTGCGAGGAGGCAAACTCATAAAATATGTCCAAAACAATTTTTGATGTGACTTACTATGTATGAGGATGTATCGATATCTTGTTAGCCTATCATCGAACAATAACTTATTAGAACTGTCGGTGTGAAGCTTGACGTCAAAAAAGTAAACCAAAGTTACACAATAAATTAAAAGGAAAAAGATATGCTTAATACCCTTGGTGATCAATGTCCTTCGTATGCGACCGTGAAAAATTGGACTGCAATCTTCAAAAGAGGTGAATTTTCCATTGAAGATGAGGACCGATCGGGAAGGCCAGTTTCTGTGTCAGTCTCCGAAAATATCAATGCAGCTCATGACATGATTTTATCAGACCGTCGAAATGGGCTAAAGCGGATATCTGAAGCACTGAATATTTCATACGAACGCGTTCATCATATAGTTCACGTCAATTTGGACATGAGAAAAATTGCTGCAAAATGGATCCCCAAATGTTTGAACACCAAAACCGTGCAAGGGTGGAAGCATCGCGTTCGATCTGTGCTCGATTTGAAAACGATGTAGACTTCTTAAACCGAATTGTTACTATGGATGAGACTTGGGTACATTTCTACGATCCAGAAACAAAGAAACAATCGATGGAATGGCGACACTCTGATTCTCCAAGAAGTTTCGTGTCCAAAAATCTGTTAGAATACTTGTTGCTACAATTTTTTGGGATTGTCATTGAGTAATCATGATTGATTTTTCTGGATAAGGGTAGAGCAATAACTGGAGATTACTATTCGACATTACTGACCACTCTACGGGAAAAAATTAAAGAGAAAAGACACGGAAAGCTATCCAAAGGTGTTTTATTTTTGCAGGACAATGTCCCTGCACACAAATCTCATGTTGCTATGCAAAAAATTCGTGATTTGGGGTTTGAAATATTACAACACCCCCCTTATACATCAGATTTGGCTCCGTCCGACTATCATCTCCTTCCTCAACTGAAAAAAAATTTTATTCCAACGAGGAAGTAATAAAAGCTGTGGAGGTCGGGTTTGCAGAGCAAAAAGAAACATTTTTTTAAAGGTTTAGAGACGTTGCAGGTTCGCTGTAATAAATGTATCCAATTAAAAGGAGAATATGTTAAGTAATAGAATATTTACATTATCATATAATATCATTGACTTCACTATTAAAACTAATTTATGTACTCTTAGATTGTACGTACTATTAAACGGTTTTAACCTACGGAAAAGCCTTATTAAAGGCCTTATTGGATAAAATTTTGCTTGAAAAACACTTGAGTTTCTGATATCAACGCCACATGAACATTCCTTACTATGCTAGAACAAATAATTATTCATAAACAAGTGATCTGTTGCTATTTCTATGGTGTGAGAAAGCATCCCATGAAAATATACTACGTATAATTAGGTACATCCGTACAACGGTAAATTGACTTTATAAACATTTATTAACTTACTCTAATTATTAATTTTCAACTTTTATAATCATTCCCTTATTTCCATTTTTTTTCAGGTCCACTGGATTAACAGAGATAAGCTTTGAGGAGTGGTAACTCCACCACCGTTGGCGTGCATTAGAATGCCAGCGGTTGAGGAGTTCCTTAACCTCATTGTAAGTCATCAGGATATTCTCGGAACATTTTTTACCTGCAAACAACAAAATGAAATTCAATACAACAAATTCATGTAATATATATGTGTGTAATGGAAAAATCGATATAAATGGTCAGAAGCAGAAGCATATTACTGCTTGTTTCTTTGTGTTAATATACGAGGGCTGCTACTTAAGTTCTGAGATTCGCCAATACTGATGTGAATATGTCAAATCTGACATTGTCCTAATAAAGTTTGACATTTTTGATGGTGAACGTACAAGTGTTATTGAAGTTATTTACAGATACTTGAAACAATCATTTTGGTCAAAATATTGAATTAAATCAGGAAAATTTTCGTGCGATTAATCGATATGACTTTGGACGTGGATTAAACCAACGTGGCGATTAACTCGCTTCGACTTATGGTAATGATCCACAGTGTTCCGCTAGTATTCCACATTGAATCTTGAAAGTCGTCTAAAATCGGTTGTACCTGAAAACATAGATGCGGTGCGTGAACTGATATTGCAAGATCATCATGTGACATTCTGAGAGATTGAGGTAATCTTGGGCATCAGTTTCACTCGCATACATGCAATATTGCATGAACATTTGGCTGTCGAAAAGATTGGTGCAAATTATTGTTGAAAAAACTCAACCTCAGTGCTTCAAAAGACGTTTATAAGATGTAAAGCTACGAATTGGTATAACTGGACGCATCACCACTAATAAAACAACGTAGAACGGTCAATTCTGAATGGTATACCGGGTTTGTTTGCCAGAAGTATTTGAAAAAATCACGGAATCCTATTGCAGAAGACGAATCATTCTCCACCACGACAATAAGAGCTCTCATACATCAGTTCAAACAAAAACTTTTTTGAACAGTCACAACATCGAATTGATGGGTCATTCACCGTACAGTTCTTGTTTGACACCCAATGATTTCTTCTTATTCCCGCTGATCAAAAAGAAATTGCGAAGTCAACGTTTCTCTAGATCTGAAGAAGCGGTTGATGCATTCATATAATATGCTTTGGAGGTACCTCAATCGGAATCGAAAAAAATAATCTTAATGGAGAATATTTTTACAAATAATAAAGCCATATTCAATTATAATATATTTGTTTATCCTAAAACTTAAGAAGGAAACCTCGTATTAGTGGGATATTAAAACTAGGGTGTGAAAACATATTTCATCTCTTTTTCTGGATCAATTATAGATTGAGGTTATTGTATCATTATCAGTTAATAATGCTTATTAAGCAAGAAGCTTCATATACTAACATATATTTGAAAATGGAAAAATTCACTCACTAGAACAATATTTCATTGAATGCCAATGGCCTAAAAAATATAGTTTACTTTAATCTCTTACTTCTTAGATACTTTGATACATTTTTGCATCTAAATGTTCTTGATTTTAGGTCTCTTCTGTTTTAAAATTAGTTTTTTTAATAATTTTTGGAAGAAAGATTGTCATGATTATGTGTTTGATTGTTGTCGTAGAAAAGTGTGTAGAGGCATTGGCACTTAATGTTCAAAGTAATATTGCAACAAATGTTAGCTATTGCCGTGGATCTTTTATGGTACAAAGTGTTATTAATTTGGAGGTTCAAATGCTATAGTTAAGTTATCCAAATTAAAACTCTTCACAGCGGTGCATCATCATCAATTATTTATTGATTTTGAATATGTTTAGTCTGTCTGTAAGTTTTATAGATTCCACTTCAACCCCATTGAAGTATCATCTTCAGTTAATTATTATTATGAATGAATATAATGAACCATAAATTTATTTATCTAATTTTATAATTATTATGGTATAAGATAAGAACTAATATATAAAGAAGCCCATATTTGGTTCATTCAACTGATATTCGTCTAGTACGTTAGTCAGATTGTAACTTTAAATTATTAAATTCTCAGTTTGCTAAATAAATTGTTTTTAAAAAAGCAAGTTGGTGAATTGCGTTATTTAATTCCATTAATGAATTACAATACACAACCATACGTTGCTAAGACGATGGAAAATGACCTCTAAAAAGTAAATTTCCATATATTGGAATGGCCAAATTCATGAAATCTCAGGATAATTTGATTCGAAAATTGAAGCTTTACAGCATCCACCTAGAGTTTTAAATGAAATATCATTGATATTAACCGAAATATGGGATCAAATGGATCAAGTTACAACCATGAACATAAAAAGTATGCCAAGAAGACGTGCAATAATAATCCAAGCAAGGGAGGTAAAATTTTTTCAATTCCAATTTGCGTTTATACAATTATACAATGAAATGTTTACTTTTTTTCGACAATCCAATATTTTTTTCTACGGTATATTTAAAGTAGTTGAAAGCTATTATACAGACATGTATATTGTATTGTGTATGCAGGTAGTACTACCCACCAAATATGTAGATGTTAACGGTACAAAAAGATGCAGAGACCACACGCATCTTCCAAGCGAACGATGTCCCTATTAACGGTTCTCTAATTTATAAATAAATAAAGGTGAGTCTTAGATTACACCTATCTGCAACAAATAAATGGTAAATGATTAGATTTAAAAAGATGAGAGTCGATTTAGGAGTGGTTTCAGAAATTCACTTGTTCTTAAAATAATTTCAAAATGTAATAAAATGGTTTGGGTTACACATAGCCGTTGTTTTCAAGAAAAAAAAAATAAAAGAAATGCTGAGAATAATATTGTAAAAGACACTCAAAATAAAATAAGGAAAACACTAACTTTTTGGAAAGTATCGAGAAAGACACATAGCTTGAAGTATTGCAATAAAAACAAAATAATTGTAAGATCTAAAGGAGCTTAGATATTGGTGATACATTCTCCAAAACCAGAGTAAGAAACTAAGAATTATTAGAAAAAATTTAAATTGAAATTTGACCACATATTCAACTGAGACAATGAAAAAAGACGAAGAATACCAGGAGATATTTGAAAGAAAGATTACGAGGGTAAATTGAAAAATTATCAGCCTACTATAGAACTAAAACAAAATTTCAATGTCAAAATATTTCATTACTCAACATATTCTCATCTTAGTTAATCATGAATAAACTTTATCCTTCGGGGCAATTGCTATTTTTGCCCTAAGGCAAATCTGGACCTGTCATCACCAAAAGTCGAAGTGAGTTGATGTCCACACTGTTATAGGTTTAATCCAAGTCGAAAGTAGAAAATCATCGTACGAAAATGTTCGAAATTTAATTTCATTTTTTTGCCAAGATGAATGTTTCAAGTATCTGGAAACAACTCAAATATGAGGATATATTGAAAAATTCTTAGCCTACTATAGAATGAAACAAAATTTCAATGTCAAAATATTTTATTACTCAACATATTCTCCTCTTAATTGGATACATTTATACCAGCGAACCTGCAACGTCTCTAGACCAAAATATTCTTTCTTGCTCTGCAAACAACACCTCCACAGCTTTTATTACCTCCTGGTTGGAAGAAAATTTACGACCTTTTAAACTTTTTTTAATTGAGGAAAGAGATGATAGTCGGACGGAGCCAAATCTGGTGAATAAGGGGGGTGTTCTAGTAATTCGAACCCTAAATCACGAATTTTTTGCATGGCAACATGAGATTTGTAAGCAGGGGCGTTGTCCTAGGAAAAAAAAAACACTTTTGGATAACTTTCCGCGTCTTTTCTCTTTAGTTTTTTCCCGTGGAGTGGTCAGTAATGTCGAATAGTAATCTCTAGTTATTGCTCTACCCTCATCCAAAAAAGCAATGATATTAAGTGAATACATGGTTTGCTTTTGTGTCAGCTTTGTAGCATAAATTGAAACAAAGTTTGCATCAGGGTGTTATCTGGAGGAGTTGTAGGCAGTGAACAAGGGAATCAAAAACACTAAGCTTAAATTATAGATTTACATAATGGATGGGGAAAGAAGAATGCTTAGGAAAAACTTTTGAGAGTTAGAGACGTTACATGGTACTTGAAGAACAAAATTAAGACAGCTAAACGTCAATAGTAGGGCTACGATGTAAAAATACCAGACGCAAAATGTATTAGAAGCAAGAAGATAAGAGCTGTAGTAAAATATATGGAGCCACACTAGCACCTAAAGAGCAAATGTATTTACTATTATATTCAAATGTGGTTTATATGTACAATAAATGATATATAAAATAACTCACTCAACTTGTGTATTGTGTCAGTAGACCATAACACATTGAGAACGCTTGCTTCTAAGAACAAATTTTTCTGACCAAATCGTCATAAGTTTCCAGTAATCTGCTACAATTTTGTTTCGAAGAGTAAGTTTGGCTAAACGTGCGCCACCATTTTACTTGCCTAAGCGTGCCTCCAATGTATTCGTACCCTAAGATATCGAATGTAATTTTGTGTACAGCGAAAACATCCAAACAAAACAAAAATTTTTGTCTTATAATATTTTGTAAATTATATCTATTAAAGTGCTATTATTGGTATATAAAAAGTAGATTTATATATTTATTATTGAAGCATACTAATAGAACAGACTCGTTCGTTAAAATTCTTTATAGATTGAACGAGTAATTATTTAACGAAGTTCAAGGTTCTCTCAACAAAAAATTGAACTTGACTTTAAAATGTGTTCCGTTCCTTCTATATTATATATTTAATTTATGATAGTCAGTTAAAATTAATCTAAAGAACATATTTATAGGAACTTTATTCATTTATATATAGACATTGATCGTAATAAATTGAATGGATATTTTAATGAACTGGAAAAAACTTCCGTAATGTTTTTTTGTGGTATTTGAATGGATTGGATTAAAACTCTCCTCTTATATTTTATAAATTTTTGCTTTTATATTGATCGAGGCCACCATCAATAATTTGCTTCAATATGAACAGATCTTCTGTGTTTTTTTCTGTTCTAGTCACCAACGGATATTAGCTGGTACTTAATTATTCAGGACATCGATTATCATGAAATTCGACATGGAAGTACTAAATACCTGAAGGTTTAAGAGTTATATTATACCGATGTGTCCTTTTTTCAAGAGAATGTCACCCCTCCTTGGGGGTGGAAATTAATAAACGAAAATTAACCTCAAGATAAATGAATCAATTTTGGTCAGAAAATGTTACATGCATATTTTTTGAACAATCACTCCTTAAGCTATTCACGACCAAAAAATACACGTTAATAATAACTGGTTACTATGCAATTATGGAAAAAAATCATTCAGAACTATGTTAAAGTATATAAGTTAGCGAAGAGTTTGGATTGTTTTTAGTTTTATGGCAGTTGCATGTTTGCAGTATTTTAAAACAGATTTTCCGTCATAATTGAAATGTATATTCCAACAATGTGTTCAAGAAGTTTGGTAGATGTTGAAATTATAATTTTAATAATAATAATAATAATATATATATATATATATATATATATATATATGATTTATTTTTCTATTTCTTAAAAAAATTCTATTTTATTAATAACACAAAAATAACAAATATATGAATAAAAAGTTCTCTCTCTGAAGAAAGTGAAGAATATTAGCCGAGATATAATCTTTACATATTCTAATTCAAGTGGTTACATCACAGGCCCTTTTACTTCAAAATTTTGTAAAATAAAGGGCACTCATAGAATTCAAAATTCAATATTCAAATTGACGTTGATAGAAATTTTAATTAATTGAAATATTGATTCTGGTTACTATAGGAATTTTCATAAATTTTTGATTGGTTAGATTATGAATGACGTTGAATTTTTATATGTTAGATAAGGATAAGTTGTAGTGAATGTTGTTCAATATTGATTGGTTAATTCATGGATAACATTAAATATCAATAGGCTATATAAATTCAACGTCATTCATAATCTAACTAATTAAAAATTAATAAAAATTCCTGTAGTAACCAGAATCAATATTTCAATTAATCAATATTTCTATCAACGTCAATTTGAATATTGAATTTTGAAACTTATTAATACAAAATTTTTACAAGACAGTCCCAAACGATGAATACATAAGTATTCGAAAGCTCGGAAGATATATTAAACTTAGTCCATTTTGGTGTTTCATTGCCACGTTCCCAATAAGAAAACGCTCGTTATATATATGAATGAGAAGAAAGGTTTGGAGCTCGCTACGCTACTAGGGCACACCCGTCCCTTCTCACCAATAAATTTTGTGTGTTCACATTTAACAAGAATAGTCAAAGTACGACTGTACGAATCTGCTTTATAAATATTCAGTATCCATTCCAAAATCAAAAGAGTGAACACGTAGTAAATTTTTAGCTATAGTTGATATAAGTACTAATTTCAGAAATAAAAAATAAGAAATGAGCTAAAATATTATTAAGATAGAGAATGAGATGTTAACAAAAATTATAACAATAATTTTAATTTCCACTACTAATTGCTATATTTGTATTGTTTAAGGATTAGGTTAGGTTAGGTTATTATAGGTAACTTCGATCTAGATTGGTCGTGCTTCACTTGGAGGTCTGAGGCTCATTGTGTTACACGATTTGGAAAAAAAATTGTTAAGAAAATTGATAACAGCCACTGAATCGAGAATTCTAATTCAAAAAGTTCTGGAGGTTTGAATTTTGAGTAATATTGTAGAATATGAATATGAACAATTAGAAATACTCTTGATAATTTTAATAAATTTAGTTGTCAGGAAAATGTATAGGCGAAATTTAAAGAGTTATATAAAAATGTGCCTTCTATGCATCCTTGTGGAGAATTTCCTCATGAAGATTTTTCAAGACTATATCAGCCTGTTTATTTATTTTACACTCAAATTTGTAAACCAGGATATAAAATATAGTTACTTCAAAAAAAATCAATAAAACCCAACAACAAATTAAATATGTTACAACATCTTTTAAAACCTGTTAATTTTAAATGGGGAAATTTTTAAAACATTATTGAATTCATTTAGTTACGTAACTAATATTTCACTATTTTAAGAACTCTTTGCCTATTTGGAATAGCCTGTATATATTTTATAAATGTATATATGTATTATGTGTTCAATAATTCGGTAATTAAATTCCTTCATATTTGCAGCATCTTATTGTTAAGTTTTATTACTATAAATCTCACACATTATCTTATCTATATTACTTTTTTGTTGAAATTGTTGTTAAGATTAAAAAACTTGAAATTTCATCTTTTGGTCTTTTAATGCACACAAAATTTTTAATCCCACCGGTGAGTGAACATGCATTCGTTTCAATCATCACAGCTTTGCAACAACCTCGTATTAACACTGATAACTGCGAATGCCGGGTCGTGTCGGCACGCTTGTCTAAATCCGATTTCGATCATTCCGACGAGAATGAGTTTCTTGTCTTGTTAATATTCGGTGCCTGAAATCTACTGCACTAGATAACAGACTTCGTAAGAATAAATCGTGGGATTTCTTATCTGATAGTAGAAAAAGATGCAGGTCGTGAAGACTACTTTATCTTGTAAAGTAAACGCAGCTTGCCTTTAGACTGTTTGTCTCGATCAATAACTTCGAATGTGACAGTGCATGGTTGTTGAAATTTTTTAAAGATCAGTTTATTACAGATGTTTTTCCATAATTAACAGAATCACGTTGAAAAGTTATACTCTACAGTAACATATTCTTCTTTATTAGGTATATGAAGCTAGATTTTAAATTAATTCACAATCTTGTGAACACAAATATTTCTGACACATCAACTGGTATAGTGGTTTCTCTTTGATACGATGTACAATCTCACAGTGATTATTATTTGACAGTATCATTACAACGATCCTATTATACATAAAAATATATGAATACTGCTAATTTGATAACTTAATTTATCATATCGGATCACTAATTTCGAGCTTAAATTTATTAAGATGTACTACAAAAGTTTTTGAGAACAAAATGTAAAAGTAAAGTCGCTAAACACTTGATTTCTTCGCCAAAGTTGCCAATTTTGATGAACTGATTCAATCTTCCTGTGTTTCGAGAGCTCAAATTTTGCAATCATTACTTATCGCAAACATGTAAACAAAGACTTTTTACCACTTGTGTTTCCATCAACGTGCTCCCAGGATTTTTTTATCATTCTATAGTGTTCATTCTGTTGTTGTTTTCGTCCATTTACTCGTTAATTGATTTGTTTTGATAAACTACAATTAGTCGTCTCCTCACCATACTGATAACTATTCTTACCGTTTCCGCCTTTTTTCTTTATTTATACGGGATTGACAGATTAACCGCTCTCACATTGCGAGGAATTTATTTTTTCCGTAGGACGTAAGTAACTCCTCAAAATATACTAAAGTTAGTTGGTAACTATGTCCATTACTCTATGAATCTTTCTGTAATACAATTTTAGTTTTACTCCTACACCTCTAACCGTCGTTGATTTCGGTTGGATTTATATTTCTGCCTTTTTGTAGATAGTCCATCATTACTTGAATCTCTTTTACTGTTAAGGGCTATGTTTCTACAGAGTTTAGCGTAACTATTTTAGTGAAATCTAAATAGCCCACGTCCGATGGAATGCAACAAAAATAAAAAGGATAATCCATCTTATAACAAATTTAAATTGCTTAGAACATATGTTAAATTAATTATTCTAATAAAAGACACGAGGATCATGAAGGAGGTTTAGTTCTGTGTCTAGCGTCCAGACATACCGTTAAATAAAAACCTGTCTAACGAACATACTTTCATAACCTTTGAAAATTAATGACAATATTAGCGAAAGGATTTAAAATTTCATGGTCACAGGTCTTTGACCCTTCCAACTAATACTTGTTCTCGTTTGAATTACTAATTTCTTCATCAAATGTTATTGGAAATGTCACGTATCAATATACCTTTTATAGAAAGAACTTTACTGAACTGAATTTTTCGTCAAATTCTGAATACTGGAAATTTAAAGATCAGAGGTTACTATACTACTTAAAGATAAGCATTTACAGTTTGTAAACAACCTTGTAATAATAAAATTTTAAATACAGAATATAAACCACCCATATTAGTAGTTTATCAGCTATTTCTTCTGAATCGATCTGTTTATTGTAAAATGCTCTCAAACATAAAAACAATCATATTATTTCAAAATATAAAGTTGACATAAGTCAGTATGACTTGAGCTCGAGTAATATTAACTAACGTTAATCTTCTAATGAATTTTTTTTATAAATATTACTTCGTGTCATCCATAGATGGTAATGCCAATAATACCAAACATAATAATAAAAATTAGTTTATTTTCATTTTAATTTTTCAAAAAAGCAATCTACATGATGCATCAAGAAAGTTGAAAGTCCTACATATTTTCAATCCTCAATCTAAAAAAATGTGGATACATGCTTACATCTATATAAGTTTATGTGATTACGAGGATGGTCCCAGAAGTACGTGACCCAACAAAGAAAACCTAGAAATTTTGTATAATGTTCGATACCTTTTTTATAATAAGAATAATCAAACTTCTCAAAATAGCCATTAACTGCCGGCATTACTTCTTCATTGTTAGAAAATCTTTGACCACCATACCATGTCTTCAAGTCTGGGAGCAGGAAATAATCTGAGGGAGCTAAATCTGGCTAATATGCATGAGATAGCAATTCCAGCTTTAATTGATTAATTTTGGTTTGAGCTCGTGCATTGTCTTGGTGAAACAAGACTTTCCTCTTAACCAAATGATGCCGTTTTTGCTTGATTTCTTCGATGAAACGTTGCAATAAGTTCGCACAAAACTCGCCCTTGATAGTTTTTCCTTTTTCAAGATAGTTAATTGAAGGTATTTGACGCGTATCTCAAAAAACCGACAGTATGACCTTGTCTGCAAATGCAATGGTTTTTCCTCTCTATGGAGTCGATTATCTTTTTTCAAACCATTGTGTTAATTGTTCTTTTGTTTCGGGTGTGAAGTGATGGACTCACGTGTTATCCATGGTTATAAAATGGGGTAATAATTTGGCTTTATCTCCACGACGCTGTTTTTGTTCTATTGTGAGCAAACGCGGAACCTATCTTGCCCACAGCTTTCTCATGTCCAAATTTTCAGTTAATATCGGCCTCATTTAAACTTTGCTACCCAATATTCTATATTTTACTGATGATAACGAAGGAGTAGTCTAAACAGAGTAGAATGTATTCCAGCGTTTATATTGGTTGGGCTAAGACCTTTCAAATAAAACTGTTGTATCACATAACGATGATCAATTTTTTCTACGTTTACAAATTCACTGAAAACGTTCGCTATTGACAGCTGCCAAACTAAGACTAAACAACGTGGTATGTTCAAACTTGAAACATATGCTGTATAGATTGTGTACTTTCTAATAAAGTAGGATTTTTCAAGCAACTACCGCCATCTCTAGGTTAGGCCAGGTACTTCTGACAACATCCTTGTTAGCGTAAAACAAAATACACTTCAAAAATACTCGTCAAAATAAGTATCAAAAAGTGATGTACCATTAAAAATAGACATTTAATCACAATGGTAATCCTTCCTACATTATTTTAGGGCCCATTCAATATTTGTGCGCGATCCATAGCTGTTGAAATACAGGTCTATAGTCGTTAATCAGATCTACGTATAACATTAAAACTTTATTAGCATCGAAAGATACGTTTTATGATACGACATTGGAATTGTCCCATTATGTTGTAAGGAATGCCTTGTTCCACCAAAGCAGCGCAACGATCTAGACAGCAACTTCCGTATTTCACTAAATAAATAAATGTATACCCACCCACCTACGCTCTAGCAAAGTACATCCAAGTTGTGTGTCTGTTTCTTATTGCCGAGCGACTCAACATTTTAAGATTATATACTCGATAGATCGGCCACTCTGTATAAAAATTTGATGACCAAGTTCGATCCTAGCGATATCTCTCAAATTGGTTTAGTATCAAGAAAAAAGATTTCTATAATCAAAGATTTGATCTAAGGTTCATATCCATGCTAATATAATTTCATGGGAAATTTGAAAATAACTCGAGTAATTTTAAATGCTCGAAGGTAGTTGTCGCATCAAATTGTGAATGAAACAAAGTATTATGCAAAATACTTTCATTTTGCGAACATTTCAAATTCAAATATTGTTGATTACAAGAAAATATAAATATCTGAAATTAAAATGCTATTTAAATGAAGTATTTTGTAAAATATTTTGGTTTCATTTACAATTTATGTGACAACCAGGTCCGACCATCTAAATTTCATAATTAAATGGTTTATATAAGATATAGGTAGATGGAATATTGAAACACAGGATGATTATTATAATTTTTATTTTGTTTTTGACATTTTATAACTATATCCACAAACAAAAAATTTTCCTTCACACTTTAGCAGGCTCAGGACTGTCAACAGTGAGATGTGGACGTGTTTAAAAAATGTTTCTGTTTGTACATGGTACATACAATGGTATATAAGAAACTAATTTTATAACCATGGTTAATCAATAATTACCGTGGTCCTTCTTGCAGCTTTCCCTATATTTAACATATGCCATATTCATCACAACATCATAGTCTTTATATTGTTGATCTTTACCCTTCAAAATTTTTTGTTGATAAAATCTATTTAATGAAAGATGCATATGTTAAAACTAATATTTAGAAACATATTTACATAATCCTTATGATCTGAACAAAATATTGAGGAAATGACTGTCAAAACCTCCAAACGAAATATTTGTTTTTTATGCCTAACGAATTGATTAACTGGGGCAATCTTTCGAAAATTTTATCAGAAAAACTTTTAAAAATATCACAGAATTTTGCTGAAGACGCACATAGAACATTTTTTTTATGTTCCCTAGAATATATTAATGAATTTGACTTAATTAATTCGTTTGACAATATTATATTTTTACACAAATGGCATTTGAGACTTTTAAATAATTTCTTCGCTACTGAAGAGTAAATATAAGTATTTACTAGGTAAATGTAGAGTTGGCAGTGAAAGTTATTTTAACCTGCCATTGGGGTTTCTACAAATTGATTCAAAATGAGTATCACATATTCTATGTGATGTTAATACTGTATCTGCTATTATTAACTTGGGGTTATTTATTCTTTGCAACCAAATTCTGCAAACGTCTTCATTCGTAGGAATGGAATGTCTATAAAAAAGTAAAATAAGGATAAAAATCATTCAACATATTTAACCATGCAACAAAATGATTTCCTAAATACAAATTAATGAATTTTATAAATACAATATTCAGTAGAACTAGAAACAATAAACTGACAGAAAAGAACCATCTTGATATTCCTATTTTGCCCTCCACGTTTGCATTTTACAATACTTTTTAAGAAATATAATAGACAGGAAGCTATTTCTTAGGGACCTCTGGATGTTATAATTTCATCTCACAAAAACATGACACTTCTTCATTTATCATATTATGAACACCTAAGCAGTATGTCCAGAGTTGACGCTTGTAATAACATATTCCTGTACTAATAAAAGGGTCTGGAAGTGTTTTATAAGATCGAAGCAAATTACACATACATCTTCATTATTTTTATAGATTTCTATATCTTTTTTTAAGCCTTCTCTTGCAGCATTTGCCTTGAGTAATTTTTGCTTTTTTACTATTCAAGTTTTGTTTTTCATCATTATCAGCCGCTTTAATTTTAATATTAAATGCTTCACATTTTTTGTATGAATCTGTTACAGGGGATGAAAACTCAAGGTTAAATTGTTCATTAAATACTTTGCTAAAAATTAACTTCGATGCTGGATTTTCAGCCCTTTCAGCTTAAAGAGAATACAAAATACACAAATTCAAATCTGACGATAACTATTTGCGGTTCATTGTCTTATGAATGGAGTAATGCCACTGTCAATTTCCCATTTGGAATTATTTGAAATTTATCCAATACTTTTCAAGAAAATGAATGTTTCTATAATTTACTTTAGTTCCGTAATGTGGACTAACGGGACTTTTGTTAAGATTATTCAAGATATATTCTCAATAAATCAAGAATATAAATTTTTTTGAACATATATTTTCGTTGTAAAATTGAATTCGGCCCCTAAATAAAAGAGATACACCAAAATACGAAAAAGTTTTCCAGTTTTTCCGAAAAAAGTAGCAATTTTGGTTGCATGAAATTTTAACTTTTGTTTTGGTAAAAGAAAGGATTCATGAATACGAAAGTAATAGCTCCGGTAGAATGAAAATAACTTCCTTTCAGTAAGAGTCACATGATACTGTCAACTAAACCTACTGTTCATTTCTTACTTTCACCATTTGAACATTAAAAGTTTCTCTGAAAGCTAAAAACTTTTTATTCTTAGAAAATTCCGAATTTTCATGCAACTTTAGTTGCAGTTTGTCACTAATGTTTTGTAGGTGATTTTTTTACTTGTCGATGTTTCAGTTTACCTGGAAATAGATGCGTCAATTTAGGATATACTAGAAAAATTTCATGAAATTAACCTTATATTTTCATGTGTATGTTTTAATCAATCAAATGGTATTTAACGTTGGCAATAAAGTGAAAAAAACTGAATTGAGTTCGTAAATCATTCTGTCAGATGTAACTGCGATTTAACAGGTAGTTTTGCAATATTACAGATTCAACACATTCATTGATGTTATTGTTAATGTCTTATTAAGTAGCGACTACAATATATGTTTTATTAACTGAAAAGTGGAGAAGTGTTGAAACGGTTTCTTAAATGGATTATAGCTGTCAGAAGATGAAGTTATGAAAGATTATTATCTTGTGAGAGGTAGTGTTGAAAATAAAATAAAAAGCTGGTGTTCATTGTAAGCAATAATCATAAACATGGAAATAATTTGAATAATAATTGGAAATAGTAAACTCAAATGAACATTCGATTAGGATTTCCAATTGCAATTTTGTGTATACATTAATAATATATACAAGGTGTATCGATTTGGAGATAAAATGTCATCGTTAATTTTGATAAATTACACACTGTCTTTTTGAAAAGGTGCTTAAAGATATAAGCATCTGCCAAATATCAAATAATCATTCGTTATCAATTACAAGATAATGAAACGTAATAAACTTATGAAAAACAAGCTATGATATGACACTGACTATTTGAAAATATCCAAAACGCGATCGAAATTTGTTTTGAACATTTCTAATACCTTAGTTACCTCCCTGTTACTGTGATTCGTATTATTTTTCCATTAACAGTGTGCTATTAGGGGTAGGAAATTAGTAATACAGGAAAAATGATTAAATACAATGAAAGTTCAAATATGTAGCAAAGTTTATAAAAAAGGAAAAGTTTATTTTATAAATAAACTACCTACACAAAACCCTTCTTAAAATAATTGATCCTGGAAGGACCATATACCACAGACTGCATTCGGGCTACTTTTTGATCTCATCTATTTCTTGGAACTCCAACAATACAATGAACAGATTTTCTTTTCAACAAATAATCGAAAACGCTGTTGTTATTCATGGAATCGTCAAAGTGAATCTATAATATGTTTATTGGAAAATTATATATATTATTATTTCAGTAGACGGAATCTTTCCAGCCCTCCTGCAAAGAGGACAAGAGGATATCCTGCCACACTTGATCCGCCTTAGTAAAAGCAGTTTAGAGCTGGAGTACATACCAGAGCCTTGTAGAAGGTTGAAAGTAACCTTCATACCAAAAACAGATAAGAAGGATACCTCACATCCTAAATACTTCACACCAATCAGTCCCACTTCGTTTCTACTTAAAACGATGTAAACAGCTACATTAGAACAGAGAGTCTGAGGTGGAAACCTCTCTATCCGTGTCAATTTGCAAGCCAAACAGGCAAATCTACGGAAACTGCACTGGTACAATTGACAACTGGAATTCAGAATGCTCTAAAGAGCAAAGAAAACGTGATTTGTTCCTTCTTAGACACAGAAGGCGCATTTAACAATACTCCAGACGAGGCTGTTATAAGGTGGTGTCGATCTATGAAGCTAAACATCAACCCGAAATCTATCTAATTTCCTTCACTAGGAAGAAAACACTTAATCTCAAGCCCATCAAGCTAGACGGGCAAGTGGTTGAGTGGAAATATCTTCTTTGAAGCAAACACAAAAAGAAGATAATCATTAAAGCCACAGAAACCCTGATGGGCTGCAGAAAAGTCTTAGGGAGGAATTGGGGTTGTAACCCAAAGGTTTTACTGTGGATGTACATGACAATTGTGAGATCAATCATCAGATATGAAGTAGTGGTTTGAGGTACTAACAATCTCTCGAAGGTACAAAGTTTGGCTTACCATGTGCAACTGAGGCCATGAAATCATACCCAACAGTTGCATTAGAAATGATTCTAAATCTGCTGACTCTTCACATAGCAATAGTAAGCATGTCAGAAAAAACATCACTTAGAATGTTCAAAGACGGAATCACCAAAGAAAAACCTTCCCTAAATAATGACCAAACCTGGGACATGCCTCAGGATGATACATAAAAAAAGTTTAGCTTTGAATAAAAATTTACCTCAATACTAAGCTGTAGTGGGATCAAAACACCAAACAAGAAATGCCATTAAATGGTATACGGACGGATCTAAAGTAGCATACACAACTGGAATAGGAGTGTAAGGACGCAAAACCAAACACTCTAAGAGCCTGGGCAATACACGGCCTTCATGAGTAGATAGGCACAAACTCGCCTGGAAGAACAATCTACAATAATACTATCAGGAGTCCTATCGGGGCAGGGTCGTCTGATTAGACACCTCAAGACGCTACACTTAGCACAGAGGACGAAACTTTCACCCAAAATGTGAAACACTACGGAACTCCAGGTATACACATGGTAGGGTATGAAATAGAAGACGATGATCTCTTTCAATTACAACCATCCCACATTCTGGAATTTCTAAAATTAGTGAAATTAACAGATCAGCTGTAAACACTATAAGATACTTTAATATCTACATACATACTCACATTGTTATTTCATAATTCTGAATTTGTAGTTGTAAATTCACATAGTGTAGTAGTTTTTCAAGCTATATAGAAGTAAGGAAAGTGTTAACTCTCAAACAAATTGTCATACTATGTCAAATTTCTTTTGTTCTCAATAAAAAACGGATGCTAACGTCTTCTTGCTTGATTTCTGGACCCTAACTCGTTTTATAGTTGAAGTACCGAATTATACCTGTAAATACAAGTGTTGGACTTCACTAAGTCTTAGAGAAATAGTTTATTCAAACACCAAGAAATACTATGAAAGTTTTTTGTTAACTGCATTGTCGTGATTGCAATGCTTCCTGAGCCCTGCCCTACCCCTGGTGTGAAGCTGTCATTCATAAACATAAAAGTTTCACCTAAATAATTTATAGATGTTAATTTATTCTGAATTATGTAGGGGATACAACGATTTCCTCTCCAGAACATTACAGTTACCCCTTGAAAAGTCCTTGTTGACAATATCCTCCTCTTTATACATTGTCATCACTAATCAGTCCAATACTGGTTCTGTCTTCAAATATCATTGAGCTCCATTGAGAGCTCAACCTCTATACTCTCGAGCTCATTGGAAACTGACAGCACGATATGTATAAAGTAGAGTGGAGACCCGTAATAGTTTTCTAGTACAAAACTTTGCATCATGGATTCGTTTTTAAACTGAAGTTTTTGATATAGTGCGTCGAAACGTAGTCCCAGTGAATTATTGGAAATAAAGCTGATATCATTTGATGTCTGTGGGTATATTGTACCAAAACGATCCTGCCTTGCGTTACATACTCTAAGACGTCTACTACTTAGATTGTTCTCCACCGTACCTAGTTCTTAAAATCTCTGAATTAATCTCAAGACAAATGATCTAGGAGTGTACAAGATATCCCATACTTGATGGTTGGAACCATTGTGTGAAGCAGCAATTCTTGGTTGTTTGGATTGGTAAAATTCACGATCTGGAATTACAAAGCACAAAAATTGAGGGAAAGTATACAATTCTAAATTTCTGTAGAAATGTTGAGACTGAGATAAGACATCTCTGGCTGGTCTGGCAATTAAATTCCGTAATATCTCATTGTTTTTCAAAGCAAAGAATAATAATTCTCATAATGTAATGTTAAGAAGATCGTAAGAGATCTCATGATAAGGTACTTATTACTTATTTAATGGAATGCATAAAAGTTGAAACTAACCAAAACTGCAGTTTGGAGAAGTGTGAACATTTTTGAAGAATTGGTTTGAACGAAAAATAGTTCTAAAACTGGCACACCAAAGATCGTAACTAATTATGAAAAATCATTGGGCGTTATGCAAAATTTGTCTTTAAACTATTTTATGAACACACTGTATAAAAGCAGAAGGAAAATTGAAGAAAAGTGTCGTTATTAATCAACTATAGAATCTTGATTTATTTTATACAATAGAATAAATTCAGCATTTCAAACCTGCTTTCACGTCAATAAAACTGTACGTAAGAATCGATTTATTCTGCAATGTAAGCCGAAGGTCTTCCATTGCAAATACACTTACTGCAACCACAGAATATGTATACGACATAACGAGTAATATCGTTGTCGTCTCCTTTAGAACCTGTTATTTGAAACGCGAGACAACCAAGCAAAGCGACTGCAAACCTCATCTCGCTGCTATTTTTTATATAATTGTTCGTCGAAACCACGCCGACTTTTCAGTATTTTTTTTTTCTTATTCTCTCCTTCTTTATAGAAAGACGAGTTTAAGGCCGTTCAAGTATTGCAAAAAACCTTACAATGAAGGTAAAATGACTTTGACTTAACTCGCTGTGTGTTGAGTAGATGCAATAACATTCTATACCTTTTATTTCAACAAGTTCTCAGATAACATATTATTTACAGGTTAATGCTAATCAATTTGTTAGCAGCAACCAACGACAACTTTCAAGCAAGTGTACCGTTTCATTTAATGGTCTCTTCATTATTACAAATAACGATTTTACTCTGGTCATAATTTCATTATATTCTTAATTTTCAACACTGTTAATAGCAAATTGGTTAATATTATAAATTATACCGCTATAATTGAAATATTTTTATTGACAAACAAAAACAACAATCAATTATATACCTTTTTCATTTTATTGGCTAATCAACATATATTAGCATACCAGTACAAAGTACTTTTAGGTACAGATTCTAGCTAGTGGCTAGTCCATCAAATGATAAAATTATTGACATAAGCTACTTGCATCATTTTAGAACTCAGTCGCGTATTTCGTATTTTTACATGACTTATTCAATATTTTACGTTAGTTGCTATCATTTAAGGACACCAAGATATTATATCTCATCAAAAATAACTTTTTGGTAAACTGAGCTATCTGAGATCTCAAATTAATAGAAGATATAATGATACGCCTTCCAAATATTTTCTTATAGTTGCATTCGGTTCGATACTCAACTATTCAACAAGTTTACTTGGAGCGCGTTAGATTATTGATACTTTCACGTGAGACTTCAAAAGTTTCCGTATTGAAGAGCTTCTGCTACATTTCCTTTTACTTACGTACCTGATATAATAGTTCCTAAGCTCTTGATCCTCATTGAACTATCCTAATCTATTGTATACCATAGTAATATTTGGCTTTTGGAGATAATGATGCTGAAGATTACTGAGGATCCTACTCAACTGAGCAAACTATCAATTATTTAGAAAAAATAGACTTGCTTGAATAGTAGCGACAATCATTTGAGAAGCTTCAAAAAAGTCTCGAAAGCTTGCTTGCAGCCATCATTCAAAAAAGATGTAAAAAAATTTGAGAATGTTAAATTATAATTCATTCAATTGATTATCTTCTTGACTAGCAATAAAATTTCGTATTGCATTATATATAATGAAATTTCCTTCTACACTTTACATTTATAATAACTCAATTGGATACAGTTTTCGTTGATTTCTTCTTATTTATAACAATCTTCTTTACATGTCAGTTTTTTCTTTCTCAAAACTGTTCTTATCACGCACTATGTTTCGGTTGTCTTTCTCTGTTTCATGCATGTCCTTCGGCTTGCCAAACGTTTTTACTTGTCTTAAATTGTTCATTCTCTGTAAATATCCCAACCAGCTTAACTGCCTTATTTCATTGAATTCTGTGACTGGTATTACTTGCAGCCTTTCTCTAATACTTTCATTTCTAATTCTATCCTTTCCCGTCACTTCTTTTATTGTTCTCAAATATTTCATCTCTATAACCTATAACTTGTATTTTACTTTTTTGTTGCTTATTTAGCACTCATGCTTTGAAGCCTTATGGCCTAAATATAGTTCGAAATACTTGCACTACGTTTACTTGTTCTATTTTTTCCCCTTCTATATATCTGTGCATTTTTTAGCCTACATTTTTTATTGTCATTACCTTCATTTTCTTTCTATTCACTTTCTTTCCATTTTCTTTTAGTACTTCGTTTTGCAAATGTACAATCTGAAATTTCTACTCTTTCTAAATATATATGCCCCACATAAATGCTTTTGTTGTTTCTTTGCACCGCTTAATTTTATCCTTCACAAACACGACAAACAGCAATGGACTTAATACTCTTGTACCTTGTCTTAAACCTTCATTTGTTGTCAATGTGTCTGACCTTCTGTTTTTGTTTGTGCTACACTTATTAGCTTGTTTGCATTTCTCCGCCATAAACTTTCCCATACTTTTCCTCTTGGAACCCAATCAAACGCCTTCTCCATATTGATAAATGAAAAATACACCTTTCTTTTCGCTATTAATGCATTATTTATTATGTTCTGTATAAAAATATGGTCCCGTAGGCTTAGGTCTTTTCGAAGCCCACTTTGTGAATCTGCTAGTATTGGTTCTATGATGCATCTCAACCTATTTTCTATCATCTTTACTTATACCTCATCATTATACTTATCAAATTTATTTCTCTATAGTTATTACAATAGTCGCATTCCAATCATTTGATATTCCTTTTACGTCCCAAGCTTTGTTATAAATTTGCAATAGCACCTGTACCCCTTGTTCGCCCATCTTTTCCAACATTTCAGATATTATTTTATCTTCGAAATGACTTTTCAGTTCTCTAAAGAATTAACTCCAGTTCTTTTTTTTACCTTCCCATTTTCTACGTGATCTTTTTTGCGTACTGTCTACACTATTTACACCACCACTACACCAACACTCACAGTTTACGTTCAATCTTTGAAGACGATAACTTGGTTATCGAAACGAGTGTCAGACAGTGTAATTGTGAGTATTTTTAATTTCAATCTGTAGTCTCAAATTTCTCTCCAAACATTTGGTTTGATACTTTCACCAGATTAAATTTAATACTACCTAATGATAGAACACTCGCTCTATAAAAGATGAATGCGAGTTTTGCTTCTCAATTTGCGATGGACCATGAATATTAAACGTATTATCAAAATATTAGTACAATTATTATTTGTTACAAAGTTACCATGAAAGTTAAATAATAAGAAGAGACCGGCTTTCATGTATCTATCCTCTGTAAAGAAGTCTGCCGCCAGTTATCCCATGAAGGTTCCTCTTATTATTTTGAAGTTTTTCGTTGGTAGCAAACGTTTTTCATTCAACTAAGTCTCTATTTCTTGAAAGGGGTGGGTGCTAGATCATAATTGTGATGCGGCTGGTCAAAGACTTCTCACTTGAACTTTTGGATTTTTTATTTTTTTCACATTTGATCTTGCATTGTTATGGATCAGTGACGCGCCACATGAAAGCATATTTCTACGTTTGTTTTGTATGGCTTTGTGAGAATATTTCAATTTCTAGGAGAATTTCCAGTAAATTTAGTATTTAAAGACCTTTTTTCCTCAGTAATATAGCGTGCGAGAAATAATAGACTGACATTTCATTTTGTAGCTCTCACTTATCATTTCTTGATCACAACGGATACCCCAGTGCTCGTTGTTCTAGAATCTTAGTCACAATTTTATACAGGGATATTGTGAAAGTATACACCCAGATCCCTTTGTTATCTCTGACAACTGAACATGTAATAGCGACAGACTTGCGTCGTCGGTCAACTTTGTGATGAACGTCTCTTCGACCTTCGACAAGTTTTGTACAACATTTTCTTAAGCCTAGACTACATGAGATAAATTTCAGCAGCACTTCATGCTTCAGGTTGTGAAGTTATAATTAGCGGAGGCATCGATTTTATCGGTCATAGTCATTCAACCTTAGCTCAGCAACGACAAAGTCATCGAAACCAACACTAGCAGCTTTGTAGTATAAAAGCGACGCAATCGTACAACGTGCAGGCGCATTTCCTGCCACTACAAAATTTACTTTTAAAAGCAAACAAAATACTCTGTTAATTTTCATACATAAAATAACCATGGATACAGATATGATGTCTTATAGTGGAGATAAAACATCAGAAAATATTCGTTAAACTACAGTTGCTTCTTTCCTTGAATTAAGTTTTCATTATGATAAGAGACGTTGCAACCAATTATCAAGAAAAAGAGTTCACCAGTGAAACTTCAACTTAGTTTTGAAAAACATTTAAGCTTGGTTCCCATTCGGTGACCTAATTGGTGTTAGCAAACACGTAAAAACAGGTTAAAAGAAAATTATCCAATCTAAAACGAAAAATTATGTTCTTGAAAACGATTTTACTATTGGCGGTTTATATATAACCAATAGGTTGAAAAAAGACAAGATAGTGAACATTAAATGCATGACTGAAAAGCCTTCTTTACAAATTATCTTCCAAATGTCGGAAATAGAATAAAAACGTTTCCATTTTAGCATAATTTAGACAATGAATGTAACATTTATGTTGGACTTGAATTAAGCGTTTTTAGTGCAAAATGAGTAGCTTTCCATTAAAAACTGCATATATATTTGATGATAGCCATAGACCCAGATCCCTCAGTAGAAAACTTATGAAAAAATTTGGTAATCGCTTATCTCCTATGCAAATCGCCAGTTTGAGAACCCGCTTAAGCTCTAGTCCATCACCCGTTTAATCAAACAAGTTTGTCCACCCTGTGCTTATTTTCATAGATTCTTGTGGTCGAAAGAGATCATGACTTTAACTGATTCAGCTTAAACCACATTTAAACAGACTCATTATATACACAAATTTAACATTTCACTTAAAAAAACTTAATAGTAAAGCGTTGTTCAATATTCTATGTTTCCTGACACAAATACAATCTGACTAAACCACAGTTAGTAGCAGATTTACAATCTGGAAGTATCAGACATAGTAGTTGAAATGAATGCAGCTTAAATATCTGGTAGTATAAAAAATAATTCAATTTTTTTTCACACCTCATCATTATATGCTATGCTTTTATTATTAATTGTTTTAAAATCATGTTATTTGAGACTTTAAAAGTAAAAATGTATCTCTTCATATTTCTTTTTAACGTTCTTATTAATGTGGGATCCATATTAATGACCCGTAAGTTGTTCCCAAGGTCGTAGACCTTTGGAAGCTGACTTCTTTGGCTTCTTCGTCTAGCTTTTCAAAAATGCAAGGCAATGCGCCTGCTTACGTCGCTTGCTGCGTGTGTGTGCATCAACAGTAATTACC
The DNA here is from genome assembly GCA_026230145.1 of Diorhabda elongata. Taxonomy (NCBI): domain Eukaryota; kingdom Metazoa; phylum Arthropoda; class Insecta; order Coleoptera; family Chrysomelidae; genus Diorhabda; species Diorhabda elongata. The sequence goes on from CM047928.1 coordinate 8,406,632, forward strand.
GCCAGAAGAAAAGAAGATAAACTCAAAGAGAAATATATAAAAAGACAGTGGTGGACTGGCAAATTGTTATTTTGAGGGTAAGAGCTTATTATACAGTGAGGAAAAACCAAATGGAATAATTTTATTAGTGTCCATAATTACGCTAAATTCCAAAGTATTTCGAGATCGAGTTATAAATTAACTAATCATCGTGAAAATTTAGCTCCAATTTTCAAATATGATGTACGGGATTCTGTTATCCCATTTATTATTCATAAATATCATCGTTTGTTGTAAATTTTAACAAACAAACATGTTATTCATGAAACAAGGGTATGAAGTAGCCTTTTCTCGACGAATCTGAATATTGTCACCTAAAAATATTTGTTACTATAAATAGATAATTAAAAAATGGTATCAGTGCGACTTGAACCTGGGACCTTCCGCATGTGAGCCTCGTACTCTAGCCACTACACTACGGAGACCTTAATAATACGTTTTCTTACGCACTACTGCTTAAAGTATGCTACTTTGCGTAAAGTAAAGTTTTACGCATTCGAAAGTGTGTCTATAGTATGTACTTTACACACTATAGTAGAAAAATGTCTTTTTTACTGCCAAAATAATTCACAAAATAAACAGGTAATATCATTTTTTGAATGATTCATTTTTAATAGATTTCATATTCAATTATTCATCATAAAACAATTTCATTTATAAGAAAAATAATTGAGAGTTAAGTTTGAACAATTATATATATTCCCAAAGATGTTCTATGCTGCTGCTGATTAAAAACTGATCAGAAATTATTTGAAGAGTTGATTCCACAATTTTATCATATATTTTAATTTGTTTAGAAGGGTATGGACAATTCAACATTGTATAAGAAATCTCAATTTTGTTATTTAAACTTAGCAATAACTTATCAAGAATTTATTCTTGTTGTACAAAAAATACTGTTTGTAGTTCGCTTATAAAATTCGTGTTTTCAAAGCATATTGGAGAGATTTTTTAGTTGCCGAAAAGTTAACAATCTAATATTTCATTAAAAAATCACTCGTAATACAAAAGTAACTATTTTAAAAATTGGGAATCATTCTTGAATAGAGGTAAGAGATGTATCGCAAATTGACTCAAATAGCCATGAAAACATAATACAGGTAGCAAGCATGTAGGAAGTTATTTGATATATTATAGGAATACAAGTTGCCAGCTTCTGTCGAGGGCTTCGTAATATTGAGACTAATAACAGAACAACTTTTTTTTAAAAACCTAGCGAAAAAAAAAAATAAAACCATAAAACTTGGTTATCAAACCGCGCATCACACTGATTTGGCTTTTTATGAGTAATTTTTCATCCAGTATCCGACTTTTGTAATACGATGGTATTTAAATTTCTGAAATGGTTGGGAAAAAATAAGTGAAGACAGGTACATGCAAGCAAATGCTAAGAATAGGATGTAATAGAGATGTAGTTATGATAATGAAATTACAAAGTTGGAGAAATTGAAGAAACTTTGAAAACCTGTATCCCCGGATTGCTTGGTTAATCCATTTATACAAATGTTTGGTTCTCAACTTTTAGCCAACTTAATCAACTGATCGGGCAAACATAAATGAAATTTAATAAATAAGCTAGAAATTCCAGCATTTTCTCTGTATGCAAAAGGTCGATAACTTTGATTCAACAATAAAAAAAAACAAGGGGGAAACTTAATTCTAGTATTTGAATGTTTGTTTTACCCCAAACAATATTGCTTGGAAAAAATTTTATTTGGTTCGTTTTTAATTAAATATAAATGAGTCAATCATTATTTTAATCTAGATGGCTGATTCCGACCCTTATGGAAGGTGGCGATGTGAGATCCAGTTTTGTTTCTTGTGTTGGTTAATCAAAAAGTAGACGGATGCGAGGAGCCGGTCTTTCGAGCCTCTGTTGCCATAGCCGAAGAACGACTATTTTTCTCTATTTTTACTTTTTTAACAAAGTACATATTTATGCAAATCGTTGACGCGTACATAGTAAATGTAATAAAGGGACGAGAGGGGGGGGAACGGGGCTGTTTTACTGCTGTGCTCTGCCATTAGACATCAGCACGCATTCTTTTGAATCATGAAATTTATAAAATACCTCCTACAATATGGAGAATTAAAGTATATTTAATTTCAAGAAGGGAACATAACACAACTGTCTTAACCTGGTTGTAGCTGTTAAGTGTCCAGTCCATTTGTCACAACAATGCTTGTGAGAACATCAAGGCATTGATATTGTTAAATTTCACGATTGAGTCTACATCGAGTCAGTTTTTTTAATACCAAATGTTATAGTATTTCCAATATCAATTGCAGATTATAAAAACCTTTACCGACACTTTTGTTTGATCTACCATAGGCGTAGATACTTAATTTTATAAATTTATGATTTTTATGAATGTATATCTTATGCGAGAAAATATTCCTTAAAAGGCAATCGAAACATCATAAATTGTAGTCCTACGTGGAACTTAATAAAATCATTATTATACCTCTTTAACTTACTACAAATGAAAATTAACCTATAAAACGTAAATAGACGAATAAAATTTACCTGCCTGTAAGGGTGTTTGGTTTAAACAGAGTACCAGACGTGAACTGAGCCCTTTATGTACCCCATTCGTTTTTTTTTCTGGAAACAAAATTTCAAAGCAAAAGTTTCAAATTTCAAAGTACCTTTATAAATAATAATGGTAATCAGAATCGTCTAGAGTCATCATTTGATTGAATTATGAAGGGTGATACGACATACTAATCTTCTGCTTTGATAAAATGTTCAGCACTTTTTCCAAAGCTCTTGGCGGTCTGCTGCTAGAACTTTCTTTACCAGCTCTACAACCTTAATTCAGGCGACGTATAAAGTCCTGAGGCATGTCCCAGGACTGGTCATTATTTAGGAACGGGTTTTCTTTGATGAGTCCGTTCTAAATGATGTTTTTTCTAACACGCCTTCCAGTACTATGTGGATAGGTGGGAATCACTTCTACGAGTAGTGCAGCTGTTGGACAAGATTTCATGACCCCAGTTGCAAATTAGCAAGCCAGTCTTTGTACCTTCGAGAGAGTTCTATTAAGTTTACCTGATGAAATTTCACATATTTAATAATGCAAATGAAATGTGGGACATATTGGACAAATTCGGTTCGGCGAAAACACCTAGGTTCGAAGATATGGAAGTTTTTTACTAGAGGAAGGAGATGATGAGGAAGGGTCGATGCAGAAAAGGGGTTTCTTTGCTGATGACGATACGAGCAACCGATAAGGTGCGTCACGAAGCGATAGAACACACGATAGGAGGCAATGAATGAGACGAGATGGGCATTCAAAGGCCAAAACTTATCCAAACCCAACCTAATCTAGCCTCACTTAACCTAATCAATAAGAAGAACATTCTTAAATAGAGCTCAGTATACAGCTGTCTCTTCAATGGAGCAAATACTAAGTTACGTTTGTTATATTGTTAATATGCCGCGAAAGTGTTCTAATAACAGTTTTTGTTATACCTATACCTATACATCCCAGCCACTAATCGAAAAGTGCTTTTTAGACTATTTTCGTTTTCCCGTGAGTCTCCAAGATAAATCCTGGGTTTCATATGTAAGTTGTGTAGCGTGTGTGAGACTCCTTTTAGATTGGGCTAAGCAAGAATCTAGACATTTGCCTTTTGGTATATGTATCAAATATTTTAGCAGAACCAAGTCCAAACACACTTCCAGTACCCAAACTTGTCATCGGCCAATAGACCAATCCTACATAGTGCCGAACTGCCTGTCCCAAAGCCTCCGAATCAACCAGAAAATCAGGATTCTGTTTCTAGTCAGGAATTTGTTCTTAGTCAACCCGAGTGACCCAGGTATTAATACAAAGTGATTTAAACTATTTAGTACGGTACGTGATTTGAATTTGTCTAAAAAACAAGCTGGGCTTTTTGGGCCTAGATTAAACGAATGGAATCTACTTTATTCTTGTAAGAAAACTTTTTATTCCTAACATCGTAATGATGGAATGAAACCTTACTTTTCTTAATGAGATTATTTAGTCTATTCGAATAACATTTCTGTAGGGATGAATTTATTGAATTTTAAATATGTAAGTCACTGGCGATTGTCTCCTCAAAAACTAGCTTGAAAACATTGTTACCAAACAATGGAAACAATATCTTTCAGTGCCGGTTGTCCATGTTTCTGATATGATAGACACTTACAAGAACTTCAAGTTCCTTCCTGAAAAAATTGAATACAGTAAACATGTTTGGGAAATTCGGGGAGAGGCAGAAAAGTTACTATACAAATGTATGGCCCAAGTTTGGATCACTTACACCACGGCAAAAGAATGTTAAAAATGGTCCTTTAGTGAACCCTGATTACATACTTTTGCCACTGTTGCATATAAACCTGGGCGTGATGAAAAATCATTAAAAGCAGGTAAAAGCATTGCCTAAAGATGGCAGTGGATTCTTATACTTCTCCAAACTCAGCGAGGCAATATTTATTGGTCCACAAATACGGCAACTAATAAAGGAAAGCTGAATGATCTGGAAAAATTCGCCTGGAAATGTTTTGTGAATGTTGTTCAAAATTTCCAAGTAAACCAAAAAGCGGAAAATTACTTATGACTTAGGACTTGATGAGCTTATAATTTGATACAAAGCTTTGGGATGTGATATGTCTTTGAAAATAAATATCCTGCATTTTCATCCGGATTTCTTCCCAGGGAATTAAGGGAAAAAAGTCCAGGAATCCTAGCAGATTACTATTGGAGACATGAAAAGGACCTACCAGAAGCCAAACATTCACGAAAATCATAGCTATTTATTGTACATTAAGGAATATTTTTGTATTATGGTGTTAGAGATTTTTGTACTTTTTATAAAATGTCTCAAAGAAACCTGTGTGTACATTTTTTTCATTTATATATTAATGTTTGGTGGCCACAGTATATTCAAAATTTGATATAAGTTTCTTTTGACAAAAAAAAGTTTAAATATTGTTGATCAGTATTATTTTACTATTAATATTCATATCACTTAATATTATGATTTCTTATAAATCATTGTTAGTTAGAGGTTGTTGATAAAATAAAAAAACTAAAAGTATTTCTTATGTTTGTAGTTGAAACTTAATGAATATATCAAGTTTTTTTTAATTAAATAAGTGACATGTTTTATATGGCCCAAGGGTGGTAAGTTAACTCACATTCCATTATCGAGGGCATTCGATACCTTCTTAGTACTTATTATTTGCGACCTTCAAAACATTCTCAAAATGCATTGATTACAATAAGAAAAGTAGAAAATATTTTTTACCGTAACTGCAAATGCAAATATTCTAATAAATCGACAATAATTCCACCATCAAATCAAAAACACAACACAAGTCGGTGGTTTATCAATAGAATAGGGATTTATTTTGATTTTAGTTAATTTCAATACACCAATTACCTTGAAGGTGGATAGTATTTTATTGTAACAAATTATTTAACTGTGAGCCCTTTTTCAATGGCGAGCGGCCACTGTATATCTCATATTTCTGAATAATTACTGACATAAGTCTCATCGAAGTACCAATAAAAGCGTAATATATTTTCCGCAAATAGAACAACCCCATTCACAATTTCTCAAAAATTCTCTAGAGTGTTATTTACTACCCATTTGAAGCTGCCATTGTCCTTAAAAAACAATAGACATTCTAACAGTACGTGCAAGTATAGTATAATACGACTATGTGTACTTAGAAATGAGAAAATAACACGATAATTAACTATTGAGAATTTGAAATGAGCAAAGAAAAACTTGAAGAAAAGAGAATTTTTATCGTTGCTTAGAAGTTCTAAGAAACATAACGTTAAATTAACGTCGAGAACCGCGTATACAGTAAGTTAATTACAATTGAAAAAATCTTCACAGTCGTCCCGTTAAAATAAATGTATTGTTTTTGTAAAAGATCGGGTTACATTCGTATAGATCAGGTAACTATATGATTTCCCATAGAAGACGATGGACTGAGCAATAACCATTTGATATCTTTGGTATACAAACATTAAATATTGATATGAAAAAAGGATACAATGGAATCTTCAACTTGAGAAAAGATGAAATTTTGATCTAAATAAGAAATTACTGATATAAGAATGCTCTAGACAATTGAGAAGGGCTCCAGATCGAACATACTTCATCGCTCACAAAGCTTAGTTAAATATCTTCTAGTATTTGATAAGCTTCTTGTTGATTTTAGTAGAAATATCTAATTGATCTGACGTTATTTGTTAGGTGCCTAATATTTTGAGATGCGGCAACACTGTTTTAAAGATTTCAAATCTGACGTTGCCATTGTGAATTTTGACATTTTTAATGGTGAACGTACTCTAAACGTGTTTTCGTACGAGTGTTACGAGGATGTATGGATATCTAGTTAACCTAGACCAGTTCCATGCATAAACAAAATATTGCGTTACCATAGCAACGAACAATAACTTATTAGAAGTGTCAGTGTAAAGTTTGTCGTCAAAAAAGTGAACTAGAGCTACGCAATAAATTAAAAGAAAAAAGATGTCCACCGAAATTGTGAAAATAGAAAAATTGGAGTATCGTGTCATCATCAAGTACCTGTATTTAAAAGGGTTAAGAGGTAAGCAGATTTACGAAGATATGCTTAATACCCTTGGTGATCAATGTCCTTCGTATGCGACGGTGAAAAATTGGACAGCAAGCTTCAAAAGAGATAAATTTTCCATTGAAGATGATGACCGATCGGGAAGGCCAGTTTTTGTGTCAGTCTCCGAAAATATCAATGCAGCTCATGACATGATTTTATCAGATCGTCGAATTGGGCTAAAACGGATATCTGAAGCACTGAATATTTCATACGAACGCGTTCATCATATAGTTCACGTCAATTTGGACATGAGAAAAATTTCTGCAAAATGGATCCCCAAATGTTTGATTGTGTGCAAGGGTAGAAGCATCGCGTTTGATCTGTGTTCGATTTAAAAACGATGTAGACTTCTTAAGCCGAATTGTTACTATGGATGAGACTTGGGTACATTTCTACGATCCAGAAACAAAGAAACAATCGATGGAATGGCGACACTCTGGTTCTCCAAGATCTAAGAAGTTTCGTGTCCAAAAATCTGCTGGAAAAGTTCTTGTTTCAGTTTTTTGGGATTGCGATGGACTAATCATGATTGATTTTTTGGATGAGGGTAGAACAATAGCTGGAACAATACTATTCGACATTACTGATCACTCTACGGGAAAAAATTAAAGAGGAAAGACGCGGAAAACTATACAAAGGTGTTTTGTTTTTGCAGGACAACGCCCCTACACACAAATCTCATGTTGCCATGCAAAAAAATCGTGATTTAGGGTTTGAATTACTAGAACACCCACCAGATTTGGCTCCGTCCGACTGTCATCTCTTTCCTCAATTGAAAAAAAGTGTAAAAGGTCGTAAATTTTCTACTAACGAAAAGGTAATTAAAGCTGCGGAGGTCTGGTTTGCAGTGCAAGAAGGAACATTTTTTTTGAAAGGTCTAGAGACTTTGCAGGTTCGCTGATATAAATGTATCCAATTAAGAGGAGAATATGTTGAAAAATAAAATATTTTGACATTGAAATTTTGTTTGGTTCTATAATTCAATATATCCTCATATTTGAGTTGTTTCCAGATATTTGAAACATTCATCTTTGTAAAAAAATGAAATTAAATTTCGAACATTTTCGTACGATGATTTTCTACGACTTTCTGCGTTGTCACTTCTGCGGTTTCGAGAGCTACAGTAGACGATGAAAAATGATCACCCACCAGGATTGGAGATCTAGGAAGTGATCCTCACATGAAGATGAAACGGCAATAGAAAGAAGAAAATCAGCTAATTATTCCAAGAAGAAGAGTGGGTGAAATACTGAGTTACACGGCAGTGGAAGTGAAGGAAGTTTGCAAGCAAGTCACTAACGGGTTTCACCGATAAATAACACAGATGATATAAGTAATGGACAACATTATATATTTCGAAAAGGATTGTTTTAAATATTATACTGCTGGTAATTTAATATTTTGCAGGTTAGGTGCATATGAAGATACTGGGATAGATTATTCATTGGTAGAAAACATCCTGTATTCGTCTTCCAAAAGAAGTTCGGGTAAATAGAATAAGCTGAAGAACAGATTTTATCATCTGACAATACAATGAGAGTCAAATACAATTCGAGGTTCCTGGTTACAAATTTAAATATCGGGATGTATGGGATATGTAACGTATTTCTTTACTCAAGCCGTACATCATTGTTTTGGTTTTGAAAACATAAATAAAAATAGTGTCAGTTTTCGTATTTTAATCAGTATAAACTATATATACACTTTGCTTATCACTTATGGAAGAAAATCCAGGGTACTGTCCGGCTTATAATTCAATCAAAAATCGTTGACAAAATATCCCAAGATTCTGGTGTAAAAACACTAACGTCATTATAAAGAGCATCTAATTCTTCGATTTGTCGATTTTTTTCATCCTGAAAGTATAAAAAAAAATTAGCTTTAGATATTTCTAAAGCGGATAAATTTGTGAAGAATAATAATCACTTGTTCTCATGATTTGCCGTATACGACTGATAATTGCCTATAATCAGGATTTTCGTGATGGCCAGGTGAAAGAATCATTTGTAAGAAGACACACATTATAAATATGTAAAGGAGGCCCTACACTATCAAACGGCTTGATGAAATGTTTGAGGCTACGATTGATGGGAGCTTCAAGTTTACTTAAATCAATCAATCCTTTTATCAAAACTCTCAGTCGAAGCTGAGAAGTGGAGGAGTGAGGAGCATATAATGGTGTCAAATGTAGATTTGAGCTTCCTGGTCTTAACATTGGTTGCTGTGAAGGGGAGAAACCACAAAAAGAAAAAAAGACGGTGGTCTAAGGATGGTATAAAATGAGGAACCGCTTCACTCATCAACATCCCCTTAACTTTCTGAGTGGTTCGGAACCAGAGAATTATAGAAACTGTCTAAGCATGAACCAAGAAAGTTTCGATAACCTACTCGATTTAGTCCACCAAGACATCGAGAAGAAGAACACGAAAATACGTGAGGCGGTTACTTCAAGTCATAGATTGTCTGAGGTACCTAGCATCTGGCATGGATTTAGAAGACCTGATAATCATGTGTGCCATTGATCCGCCGTCTCTGGAAAATATTTTATTTACTTCCTATTATAAACAAAAAAATTCAATTGGGAGCATTCATATGCGTACAAACGAAGATTTTTTTTTCAGTACTGTATTCCGTTCTCTTTTTTGTTCTCTTCTATTGAATTTTTCTTTCTTTCGTTACCGTTTGTGGTCATTTGTTCTTTTTTATTGTATTTTGTTGTCTTCTGATATCTTTCGGGGTTCTTTGTTGTCCTTTGTTACCTTTTATACATATTTTGTGGTTTCATGTTGTTTTCTACTATCTTTCATTGTTTGCTCAATATTTTGTTGCCTTTTAGTATTATTTGTATTTCTTGCAATATGAAAGTAGCCAAAGATACAGATGAAACCATAAAAAACAATATATGAATAAAAATAGTATTTTACTCACCATGTATTTTTGAGCTGCAGATCTTATTTCCGAATTAGTTGAAACGAGTGCCGCAGTCAAAGGTGGTATACCAATAAAATCTTCAATGTTCAGATTTATATTTTCTAAAGTTAAAAAATACTCAAATATATCTACTGTTTGACCATTAATAGCCATTCTTATAGGAACATAACCATTCTTTGGACATATCTTGTTAATATCTGCGCTTTTCTTACAAAGTGACTTAACGGCCTCCAAATTTTTTATTTCTTTGATCATAATCGTCAAAACGGTATCACCATCTGGAATTATACTGGTAATTATTGAAGAAATCAAATTGAACTATTATTAATATGTATCTTTAACAATGGAGTAGTCGCACCCTATGGTCGCGGTGGATCATTTTGATCCAATAGTATTTTTGAGTAATTTTGAACAAAAATCAATTGCAAAGTATATTGGTGAATCAAAAAATATATTGCTGCTAGGTATCTATAATATAAAATACATTCATAACAAAAAAAATACAATCAAACACATCTAACGCCGAAAACACATAAAAAACTAAACCCTATTACAATCGAGGAGATCGAGTCCGCTTGTCGAGTAGGTCTAGTAAAAACTTCTCTAGGCGAAATAATGCTCAAAAGAGCATTTCCCGTGGTAGTAACGGTAAAACAGTCAGATCGGCGACTTTTTTTCCTTGTTCTAAGCTGTCCGAGTTTCTGGGGAACTCTGGATTATCTATAAGTGTTGTATTGAGTCGAGCATCTTTAGGATATGTTTGGGAGCTTAGCTCTGAATGTGCGAGCAATATTCCAAAGATGGATGAATCACTGATAAGACGGATTAGAAGCTGTTATGGAGTATAAAGCTTTTTGGTCTTGAAGAGGGCAACAAGCCACGTGACTATGCTTTCAACCTCACATCTAACAAGCGAATTTGCGGTGATGGTAATATGTTATGTCCAGACAGGATTAAATCCTGAGTTGCAGTGCCAGCCTACTTTGTAAAAATAGCAGCCCATGTCTTTGCTGCATTGAACTCAATCAGATTGCTTCCACCCCATTCCAGAATGTTTTCAAGATCGGTATTGTTGGTGGTGCTGGCTACGGATTTGATTGTTATGAGAGTTTACTGTGGCGGTCGATTTCAACGACGAGCTGTCATCGGCGAAGCTAGATTTTGTCGAGTAGATTGTTGATGTACAGGAGAAAGAGAGTAGGTGACAAGATTCATTCTTGAGGAACAACAGCGTTGACCTCACACCTTCCTGATGTGTGTCCATCTTGAGAAAGCGACTAATCCAGTCGAAAAGTGAGGACGACAAACCATACGATCTTAATTTATTCAGAAGGTTGTTATGCCAAACCCTGTTAAAAGCCTTTTATATATCCAGTAGGATTGGTCTGGATTCCTCATAATTCTCTATAGCTTTAGTCCATACGTTGGTGACATAGGCCAGAAGGTCCTCGGTTGATCTATGTTTACGGAAGTCGTATTGATGGTTGCTGATGATGTTAGCAGACTCAAGATATCTCAAGATTTACTGGTTAACAACTTTCTCCATGATCTTGGTAATGGCTTTTATATGAAAGAGTTTGCATAACATAGCTCAGCCGCTCAATACTTTGATACGTTTGGTGGTATTCCATCTGGGCCAGTCGCTTTATTGATGTTCAAGCCTTTGAGAAGTTTTCCTATATCTTGGTGTCGAAATCCTATTTCTGGCATATATGTACCAACTCCAAGTAGGCTGGGTGGTAGTTTTCCCCGCGAAGAATTTGAAGTAAACGTGCGGCCCAACATACCGCGGTCACCGCAATTGATCCAGTTTCTCCTGTCAATGGTGGAATATTTGCCTAACAAAAGCCATAAGCAGATAAGCAGAAATTTTATTGTTGACTGCAGTGTGTGCAGTGCAGTTTGTGTCAAACCATGGATTGTTGTTCGCAAAGCCCTTGAAGGAGAGAAATATAGGTTCCATACCAGCCAGAATTACTTCCAAAAGATTATGCAACCTTTGCGCAAACCATTAATTCACTTCTTCATACGAAACAAAAAAATGTACCACACAATTTCGAATACGGCCGATAATCGCTGAAGGAAACATCTGAAGAATATCGTTGAAGCTCAAATAATTCCAAGCCTGCTTGAGCTATTACGGCTGATGCAATGGCAGACCTGTGACTAAATACGTCACTTTATGTACATTAGAACTAAATTGGCTTAATAACTATAATAATATTTTTAGAATTCCCTGTCTGCAGAAGGTTGTATTTTTCAGGCTATGTTGGTCATTGATGTTTTCACTTTTTACTCACAGTCTCCACAGTGTTAGATCCATCACTCATCCATTGCTCTAAGACAATTTTATTTGTCTTGTTTATTCTGCGTTTGCAACAACATTTTATTATATTTTGTGATAGAGATTGGTAGAGCTCTAAAGCTTCCTTTGCTATATCTGTGGGATAGGTAAATGTTTCCTTAAGGTTAAGGCAACAGTCGTTGAGTATATCCTTGGCAGTCATAGTAGCATCACTGTCTGTACGACTCTCTGAAGACATCAATTAACCGTGTGTAAGTTTGGTGTAGCAAATACAAATTCTTTTGATTCCTATCGATTCTCTATTACTTAAAAACTTAAGGTAGATGTGAGCAGTAGCAGTACTGCCGTACTGTTACTCTATGGGACTGGACTAGGATTGCTGAAGGATAGTTAGAAGCTTTTTTGGCATGCTATTTTCTTCCCGTGTGCGATGAAAGCCAGATAAGACAGGCTGTTGTATCCCGCACCTTCTCTTATATATAAACCAAATTTTATGATGTAATCATTAGTCTATCTTTATCCTTGCACATGTTACATCTTGTAATTCATATACTGCCATATTTTTGTTGTCTAAATTTGCCTTTATTGGTATGCTTTCCATCACTAAATTAAATATGATGGGAGATAGACTGTTTAACCACTCTTCTGGCTTCAAAACTCTCTTCTTAGCTATCATGTTAATTTTTATGTAGTTTTATGTTTGCTAGATTATTGTATATTGATTGACAGACTGGTACTACCTAGAAACAAATTCAAGCACAAACTCACAAGAGGAAAGAAGATATATAAAATCTTCAAGAATCACTTACCTGAATTTTCCATATCTAATATATCGCTTATTTTCTCGTGCTCGCTATCATCCCTCAAAAGCATTTCCAAAATATATATGGATGCATTTACCTTAGCCGCTAAATGTAGAGACGTATTTAAATGATCATCTACTGAGGAAATTTTGGCACCGCATAATAACAAGGAACTAATTATTGATTCATTACGACAAATAATAGCGGTGTGTAACGGTGTTTGTCCTTGATTATGTTCTATCTCCAATAAATGAAATGCTTTATAAAAAGCTATAATTTTTATGAAAAATAAAGCTATTTGATTTTTATTCATGCAAATGAAAACCTTCAAGGCACTGAAATATAAAAATAAGATAATTTGTAACCCAAGTTCCCATTTGTGTAGATTGATTCAAGTTTTTGAAAAATGGTATTTAAATAAAAATGGACGGTTTTTAGATATATAATATACTGCGCTGCAAAAAAATCTATCAGAAATCAAACTTCTACTATCTACATTCAAACAAATTGGATGTATAGCATTAGTTAAAATTCAGAAAAGGATCTGCGCATCTTAAATTCGTGTAGGGTAGTATAATTACTTGTATGCATGGCGCCATACGGCTCACCTCTTCTACTATTAAAAAGTTTAAATGTGGGTACCGTTTCCTTTTTCTGTGGATAGCCTAGTACTCTCGGAGGTTTCTTTTGGTTCCTTTTAGAAGTGAGAAAATCTGGCGGGAGTTCCTCCGATGTTTTCCCTATGTATTTCAATTACAATTAAAAAAAACTTCATTCTTAGAAATTTTCAGACAATAACAATATCCCAAACGACAATATTTGACCACAACAAGTTGGTGCCCCACCTCACTATGCATTTGTGGTGATGCAATACCTAAATAATGTGTTTCCCAGAAGATGAATTGGAAGGCGTGGTTTTATCGAATGGCCCCCGCGATCATCCGACATGACTCCTTTAGACTATTTCCTGTGGAGTCACTTAAATACGGTCGTTTATAAAACAAAACCTGCCAATATTCAGAAATTAAAAGATGGCTTGTTGTATTGAAGTGAATGGACATTTTCAGCATCTGCTGTAATCGTCTTTACTGTATGTTCTCTAAAAGTGGTAATTTTTCTACTTCACAACTTCCTTGGATATTTGTCTAGTACTCAAGTGTGGATCTACTTCTAACATGAACAAACATTTAAAGATTTGTTTTCGGTTGTAGGTTTTCTGCGCCATGATTTGGATAAATATTTTACTGAACCAGTTTCGTTAAACTTGTTTACTAAATTACTGACACTAGAACTTGTTACGAGATTTATATTGGCACATAAATTATTAAAGAATTGTCAAATAAATGAGTTTATTCAATCGTAACCATCTAAATGTGCAATATTTCTTGTAACTTTGGCGGAGATACTTTAAATATAAATATACCCTGAAATCTGACAACAATGTAAATACCACCATAATACCGGCCGTACCACAAGACCCTTGCGCTCAAAAATTTATAAAAATCGTATAAATCTCTTCCGAGATAATTGAAGCGTTCCGTACATAAAACTCACTCTGTGTTTTTACGTATATTCATGGAATTTGTAAATTTGATAGTGAAAAATACTCACTTTTTAACGTAATTCTTTCCTAAAAGGCGAGTTAGCATTTGAATAGCTTGTTGTGGTGTATGTACACTGCTAATGAAATGGATCACTTCTTCTAGCACTGTAACTGCCATTAACTCTTCATCAGCAGTGACTGCGATATAATCTTCATTAAGTGAGATAAGTTGCCAAGATAATCTTAAAAATAACTGTAATATAAACTTATAATATGGATATAAGAGAGTCATTTTTAAAGTAAGAACCGATTGCGTACTGTCCAGTGATGTCAGTTTATAATATATCATTCTTCTCCAATGTCTCACTAGATCACCATTACGTTTCAAGTTTCTGGCTTTGGATGTATGGTGGAACTATTTTTTTTTGTGCCCATTCCAATCAGCAATCTTGCATAGTTCGATCAATAATTCGATTTTTTAAAGCAAACAAAGTTCGTCTCACAGAAATTCATCAGTAGCTTGTTGAAGTTTATGGTGAATGTTAATGGAAATATGCGTAAATGATGTGGGGCTTTTCAGCGCAGGAATGACATATGGTCATGATGAAGATCGATTTGGACGGCCTACTTTTGACGAGCTTCATCGGAAATTTTTAACAGTGGTTTATCACATTTTTATTGATAAACTTCACTACAAAATATGCGAAATGGTTGCAGAAAATATCAACAGAATACCAAGCGAATGGTCCTTTCTTTGACCTTTTTGGAACGCTATCACAAGCATGGTGACGAGTTTTTTATCCACATTGTAATCGCTGATGGAATGTGGGTTGCGTACTACACTTCAGAAAGTGAACGTCAATCTATAAAGTGACATCACTCAAATTCTCATGATCCGACCACAAAATTCAAACTAGAAACTTCGATATAAAAAATTATGGACTCGGTTTTTTGTAGGACTCTCAATGTATTCTTCTTCTGACAATATTCTATCGAGAACCTTATAAGTGTTATCCAAAATGGCTGTTTTAAAGCAGGCACGTTTCGCTTCACGATAATTCTGGGCCTCACTTTGCGACCAAAACAAATACGTAATTTTCATTGCGAAACTTTGAATCAACCTGCATTTTGACTTAGCATCATTAGACTTTTATTTGTTTCCAAATCTTTAAGAATCTCTTTGAGAAAACCGCTTGGAAAATGGGGAAAAGTTGAAGTAACTATTTTACCTGTTTGTTTATACAGTTCTTCGATAATGGGATCCAGAAGTTAATATCACAGCTTTATAAAATCGTCTACGTTAGTTATATAATGAAAAAAATTCATTTAGTATCATGGTGAATATGTTGAAAAGTGAAACATGTTCATATTTTTGTTTTTGACGCATTCATAGTTGAAATTTTGTCTTATACCATTACAAAGCGGTTCTTAATTGAAAATTGACCCTCGTATATTCATGTTGGTCTCAATTAAAAAAAACAGTATTGAATCCAGCCCGTTGTGAATCAAATACATATTTCGAATTCACTTCACATTTTAATGGGGTAAATACAAAAAAATGATATAAAATTTTTCAATAATTTTCGTATATCATGAGGACTTTTCGAAAATCATAACCCGGGCTTAGGTAGATCAACTATCAGCGGATCCTAGCCCAGAACGTTATGATATACAAGAACTTTATATTTTTGTGTATTAATTCTTCCATGATATTTAATTTTTTTTGTATGATAAATTCTAGATGTTTAATAATTGTCATCGAGCAGTTATGATCGATTTACAACCTCACACGGATTTTGCATAAAAGTACAATACTAATAAGCTATTTTTATGCTAAAATACCGAAAAGTACAAAAGTCGCAATCAATCACGCTGCTCATGAGAATTAATAGTAGACAGTCATTTACGATGCTTTCAAGTTCAAAAAACCATGGACAAACTCGTCAGGTGATCGTATTCACCCACCGTTCTATCAGGATAGAAAGGATCATATCGTATAACTACAACTCGATCAGTTTCCGACCGACAATGAACTTGATCTTGGTTAGTTTCCGAACATTCTGATCATAATCGTCGACTTAACCCGATCATAGTTCCGAAAAGTTCTATATTCTTCATTTGACGAACTACTGAAAAGAATGATAGACGATTTGGAAGACTTTTGAATAAGAAAATACATAAATCCCAGATAGAAACTGTTCATATAATTTAGTGTTTTCTATGAAGATTGTACGGGAGGATTATGTATTGTATTAGTAATTTTTAGACATACTAGAGGCTACACTGCCTTCTAAAACAGTCTCGATGGAATTCTTGGCATTTGTTGTGATTATGATCCGGATAAGGCTTGATCAGTTCAGTAGAAGTTGGAACCTGCTCATCGTGATTTGAACGCTAATATTTATTTTAAAAAAGGACTACTAGAGGAATTTCATCAATCTTAAGTGGAATGATTTGGCCAGTCCTTGCTTTAACGAGCAATAATGTTTAATCCAGAATCCGGTATTAGAGAGGGAGGAGAGATGAACCTCGTCCTGGCCCATTACCGTTAACTCAGAAAACTTTGAAGCTGTGAAAAAGCGAGTGACTTATGACAAAGTCGAGAAGACTTATGGATAGGATCGGCCACATAAATATAGATCACCTACGCTTAATTTCATCACTAAGTGATACGCAAAAAGCGGCCAGGATGATGATAACGGATGTAGCAAAAACATTCAGGGTGTCTACAAGGGTTTAGTATTAGAAGGAGACCTGCCACCTAGAAAAATTCGACGTTCGACGTTTGGATAAAAACTAGTTGTTGCACTCTGCTAGGAAAGAAATTATAAGAAAACAATAACATTAAGGAATTCAGATTTCAAAACGGTGTCCAGAACAGGTATACGTGAGATTAATTAACATCATAACAATTCTCCAGCTCATAGTGCTGCTAATTTCACCAAACAGCGAGTTACACTGTTTACCACATGCTGGTTTGGTGAGTAATTTTTTTGTTTTTAATTCTTGACCGTTAAAAAAAATTACGTCGTCGACGATTTAACAACGACTATGAAGCATTGTTTTAATGGTTTTACCGAATGAACAAGTGTATAATTCAATATTAATTTTCAAAATAATATTTCAGTGATTTAATATCTAAAAATCTACAGCATGACCATCACATGATAAAGATAACAGACCAGGAAGAAATTAGGGATCTTTTGAATGGACCTTAATGTACGTATAATTATTAATGATTGATTTTGTCACCTTGATTCTACAGTGTCTACAGAAAATCATGAGATCTGCTTCGATATTTTATTTATGTTCAATAACTTACTGACATGTAGACTGTGAAATACCATGAGACTCCGAATTATCAAGTTCTAATTTTTTAAAATGGGGTGCAAATTTTTGTTGATACTCCGAATACATTGTCTTGAACTCAACAGAATTGAAATTTTTGACAGCTATTGGTAGATCTTCACTGAATCCTCTTGAAGTACATGCATTATCAGTAAATTGATCTATTTGTAAATTGCTAATCGCCGCAGATAACCTGCTATGAATTTTGTCGTTGTCGCTACAAACTTTAGTACGGGCCAGTTTTCGTTTCTCTGCTAGATATTTTCGCCTCTCGTGTACATATTTGCGCGAGATAGTAGCATTGGGAATATAGCGAAAAGATCTTGATTGCGGACTAATGTATCTCATTGGACGTACTAATTCAATAAAAGCATTGACAGGTGTGGTAATATCTTGATTGTAGTATTCCGGAGTGAGCAACCTTAAAAATAGACAAGCATTGAATGACTCACTATATTTCAGAAATATAAATAAAATTCATAATCAGTTACTGATCAGGAACAAAGATCCTGATAAGATTGTACGACTCGACTTCAAGATCCAGAAACTTGATAATGGATTTCTTGTGACCTTGCTGATTGAGCCGTACGATCTATTTCTTTTACGTTTTTTATAAATTTCAGGTCTCTACGAATAAAGCACCGACCAATTTCTATCCCTAAGCTAAAGGTAGAAATCCAACGCTTCATCGTGGTCAAAATGTCAACAATTTTATGTATATAGAGCAACATGACTATATTTTATGCTATACAGAATCGATAGATGTCTGAAATGCATCATCTTCACTTGCTAAAAAAGTTTTTTTAAATTAAATTGTACATTATTACTCAGCAGATTGAGGGATGTTGAGGAAAGTTTGATTTTTTTTTAAAATGGTTATGCAAAAAACTATTAATGTTTGAAAATTGTAGAAAGAGGATTATGGTTTATTATTATGGAAAAAATTTTATTTATTGATTTTTTCGGATATTTTAACCTCTCACTGGGCTAGATATATATAATCTAATGATCTATGGTGATAGGAGGTGTGTGTGGAAAGTAATGCCTCTGATTTACCCCCCTTGAACAGCTTACGATGTAGTAGTAGTATTATTGATAGCAAGTTTTCAATATCAATCGGTCAGAATATTTTCCATATTTTCAAAATTGACGTTCATTCAGAACATATTCCAATTTCAGACAACAAGCTCAAGAACACCTTTAACCGATTGGCATTCTATTCAATTGTGAAGTTTTTGGCACAAATCGTTCTAAGTTTTGTGTAATGTTTTTAAGTTAGAGGTCTCTCTAAACGAAGTTGATCTTTGAAGTCTTCTTGACCTTCCAAAAATGATTGGTGTTAGCTTGAAAATTATGCTCTCTAGAAATCGTTTCTGTTTTTTAAAAGTCTGAATCTCAAATTCTAGAAAAAGTACCATTTGCTCTAAATGCCTCTATTACACTACTAAAACAACGAAGGAATATTTCCCGCAGTGTTGCCAGACTCATTATTTTTCTCGCATACTTCGTATAACAGAAAACATACTTACTTAATCACAATTCCATGATGAAATACATTCACTTCTCTTCCCCAATCCTCCCAAACTAAATTACCTTCATTGTCCAGTTCAAAGAAGCGAACTTTGATGTTACTAGTATTATCTAAAAAACTATTTGTGTTATAATGGAGAAATATTGAACTTTGTTACCAAATGAGAGGCCGTAATAGATATACATGTTTTCTCGAGGATTCAAGTTTTACCTTAAAATGAGATGAAGATATTTTGATCTAAAAATATTCACGATTATGAAATCATAACAAATCTGTACATCAAATGAGTAGATAGTGCAGATGCAACCGTGGAACATAAACAACATAAACTTTATAAACTATTTATAGTAGGAATGAATAGTAACAATAGGTACACTTATCTTGACAATAATGTCATACGAGGATGCTCCGAAAAGTACCTGGCCTGACCTAGAGATGGCGGTAGTTGCTTTAAAAATACCACTGTATTAGAAAGTAGATAATCTGTACAATATATGTTCCAAGTTTGAAGATGCCACGTTGTTCAGTATTTGTTTGGGAGTCCTCAATAGTAAACGTTTTCAGTGAATTTGTAAACATGGAAATAATTGGTCATCGTTATGTGATACAATACTTTTATTTGGAAGGCCTTATCCCAACCAATATAAAAGCTGAACTAGATTATACTTTTGGTGAGATTGTTCCTTCGTTATCAACAGTAAAATATTGGGCAGCAGAGTTTAAACGAGGCCGTACGACCTGCGAAGACCAGCAGCGCTGTGATCGACCAAATAGACTAGCAAACATAGTAGTTATTCGAAAAGCGCGATACATCGCATATTAACTGAAAATTTGGACATGAGAAAGCTGTGCGCAAGATTGATGCGCGGTTTGGTCACAATGGAACAAAATATACCGTTTCAGCCGTGGAGGTTTTTATAGCACCTCTACTATTCGAGCAGATTGACTTCACTGTTTTTCTATGGCGTCGATTAAGTATCGTTAGTCCCCATCACATCATAGCCAATACTTCGACTTGGAAGACGGTAACATGTCATCAGCCAGGAAAGATTCAAGATTTTTTTCTTTGACTTTTTGTGGTGAATATTAGGGGTACTTTTTAACATTGAGTAGCATCGTCCTCACATAGTGATAACGACTAGTACGTTTTATATTAAATAAAACACAAGAATAACATATTTTCGAAAAAAGAAGTGTTTTTGCGTTGTCTGCCAGTCCATAAAATTCTTGCATACTTCCCTGATTCTTATACTGATACGCATTTCGACTTCAATAAAAAAAATTGGATAGTTGTAGTATTTATCTTGTACGAAAAATGAACAAAACTCAAGATGAAAAATCGTAAAATACACAAAATGGTACAATGCTATAGCAGCCACCGTACACTCAATGTCTACTCGCGCCAAAATAATGCATTATGATTCTAATTAACAATTGGTGAAAGTCCTGTTCGTCATTATTTATCATTATTTTCTTGGTGATCCATAAAATTTATTGAAGCTGTAGATAAAGATTACTAATTTCTTTTTGGAATAACAAATATAGAATTAGATTGATGGGACTTACCTTCCATATCCAAATTAACTAATAAAGTTACATTGGCCTTTCCCTTGGCGCGGCTGTTGACACGACTCAACATGTATATTTTCGAATCATTTTCAGGAGTAATACCTGAACAAGCAAAATTAACATAAAATGTGAATTACTGAATAACTACTTAACATGAATAAATACAGAAAGCAGACTTTTCCTAGTAGTTTTTGGAAATCGCCCTTATTAAGCAGAGGAAGTTCCAATATGTTCATACTTATTTTTCAAAATTATGACACGATTGTTTTTGAATATTCAAATTTGAAAAATTTTGCCGTGCAACCCTGTGCTAGTTTCTAGAAAATAAGAAATTCATACTAAAATAGCAAAAGGTAATAACCATATGGACTACTCTATACATATTAATGAGATCAAAACAGTAAAAAAATAAAGATATATACTACAGTAATTAGAATCAAGGTATGTTTATCAAAAATGGGTACTTAATCAAGGGAGGATAAAATATATGACGGACTCAACTGAGAAGAAAGATAAGAATCAATAAAGAAAAAAGATATTTACAGTAGTCCGGATATAAATCCGTGAGATTTCGGTCATGTGGAAGATTAATAGAAAGAAACTAGAAAAAAACATAACGACCAAGGCAGATATAATGATAAAAATTTTAGAAGACTTAGCTGCCACAAATATCAATAACATAAAAGCGAAAACGAAAGAAACCGGTTTGATTTAAAGCGGTCTGTAAGCCACTTAACTTATACGATAAACGTACCTCTAATGAGCTCTTGATTTCTGAACTTGAGAAAGGCCAATGCAGTTGTATTATCTTCTGTTAGCCTTGAAATATTCCTTACCATGTCTAGAAAATAGAAAAAATGTTTTAAATGTTATGCTCTATGTAGCTCACTGAATTGTTCGATACATTGTTTGAATCATCTGCTTCAGAATCAGTCAGGTGTGGTTCCAAAAGTAAACGATTCTTACCAATGTTCATGTATGCACAAGTACAAATCTATTTAAACATTTGAATGTTAAAATATTCAGAAAAAAAATGCAAAGAAGAACTAATTTAGCTCAAAATGTTCTAAATACAATCATCATGACTGCAACAATCTTATGCAGTTGTGTCAAAAAAATAAATAAATTATATTACATTGTTAGAAAATTATTGATGATTCTGTATTATCGAAATTGCAAATATTTTCAATAAATTTTACAATGGTATTTGCCTGTAATCGATGATTAAATTATATACTGAATGTTTATGAACCTAAATTTAGTTTTAATAACGACCTGAGAAGATTCGCATTGATAGCAAAAGCTGGCAGCACTTTTGATAATCGGACATGAAAAAGCTGCATTGCTGCATATTTTTGCTTATTGCAAAAGATTTTTCGTAGTCAAAAGAAAATTTAGTGAAAAATTATGGCGTCAAAGTAGAATCAATTCTAGACATATGACACATATAAAGTGTCGAATGTAAAAGGATTGATAGGAATCCTCAAAAATATATATTTGTGCAAAGAATATTCCTTTTCGCTTGGAAGTTTAATGAACTATTGGGGTTAATGTCAGATTTTTAAATCAATTTACAATTTTGAAGCAAGTGTTTTAAGTTTGAAAAGGGATTTACGACGTTTATGTACCTCAAAATTATGTCACTCACAAACAAACAAACAATGAAGCAAAACGAAAGAAAGAATTTAATGAGACTGTAAAACCGATCGTACAGAGGCCACTTTTTATTTTCAAGCTTGCTACAGATTGGCAGTTGGGCCAACTGCGACTTACGACCGATTTTCTGGTGGCCGCGGTTGTATCTTATAACACATCACTCAACAAGTCGTGTAACCAACTAAGAAAAGCAAATTTTTTGCCAAAAAATGATTTTATTCATCAATGTAATCTCCTTCAAGAGCAATTCAATCATTCCAACGCTTCTCTAACTTCTCGATGTCGTCCTTGTAGAAGGATTTATCTTTTGCTTCAAAATAGGTTTCAGTTTCAGCAATTACTTCACACCGGCGAGTATTTTTTGAGATCAGCGAATAGCCAGTAGTCATTAGGGGTAAGATCTGGACTATACGGTGGATGAGGAAGCAATTCAGAGTATAATTCGTTAAATTTAACCATCGTTGTAATCGACTTGCGACTCGGTGCATTGTTTTGGTGAAACAGTGCTTTTTTTATGTTTTCTGGAGTAACGACTGTACGCCAAAGTTCAGCAAACCAATAACAAATGGTTCTTTTCGATAGAGCAGAGTCCGGATAACACTTTTGAAACCATGATCTCGTACAGTATTTCTTCTCATCAAGAAGCAATGATAAATTAACACACGAAATTGTTTTGAATCCATTGTTTTTGAAATAACAAAAGTAGCTTCATTTAAATGGCTGTTATTTTTTTCTGACTAATCGAAATGTCGTGAAATTTTACACATAGTCTTTTGAAAGTTGGTACTTCATAAACATCATATGGATTTGACAATGAAGCATAGAAAGAAGTAGAATGGTTAAGAATTTCATCGAAATATTTTCCCCGAAATTTACAATTTTACATATTTTCAAAAAAAAAATATTAAGATTAAGATATTAATTTTTTTTGATTTCGAGTTCTGCACTGTATATAAGATGCTTAAGATATTGAATTATATTTTTCTAAATTTTATTTGTTCAATCCAATAATTATTTTTGGAGATCTATCACTCTTGACGCCATTCTGTTTCAAACAACGTTTATTTTATAAAGGTTGTTGTATTTTTTATGGGTTTCCAAAAATTTATAAAATGTTAGTATAACGATTAATAAGATACTTACAGATATTGAAAACAGGTTCTGAAAAAAGGGGTTCACAGATGGGATATAAAATTCCATTTTTTTCGCTAAAAGCATCGAATCGTAAACATATTACGTGACTATTAATATGTTTACTTTCTGTCTCAGCTAATTCTTGTATCTGAAACAGATATATTCATAATTTTCCTAAAGAGTTAACTAACAATTGTTTTGCTAAAATTTTAGATTTATTAAATAACTGAGAAAAAAGATATTAATGTATTTTTGCGAGTTGCATGTGCTGTTGAGGGGTGCATGACGCCATTTCTTAACGAGGTTTGAAACGATTATTCTTACTAGCCCCATATGACATGACAAGTTTGCCATTTTGACATGTCGCCAAAAAGAATTCTTCTATTTTGATCAGTTATAGATGTCTTTTTAAGCACCGCGATTGAATTTTCTTGCACCAATCGACACGAGCATTCTGTTGAGCGATGATCAAATTTTGCGGTATCCAACGCGAACAAATGTTCATGCAATATTGAATGAATGCGAATGGAACTGACGTCGAAGTATGCCTCAATATCGCGGTATGTCACATGACAATCTTGTAATATCAGTTCACGCACAACATCGATTTGTTTTGGCCCAACAGCTGATTGTAGACGACCGTCAAGGAATTCATTCTGTACCGAAGTGCGACCACGATTGAATTTGGAAAATCAGCAAAAGTCGCAGCGAGTTGCTGCACACTGCTGTTGGTTTAGTATCTATAAGCAACTCAAAAATCACTCGTATGACAACACGTTCTGAATACGTTAATCATAAAAAATGTCAAACTTTATGATTCAAAGTCAGAGTTAACATATTCATATCAGTGTTGCAATATCTCAAAACTTAAGTAGCTTCCGTCGCAGATCATGAAAAATTGAAAATATATGAAAATATACACAATGTGTACTTGGATGAGTCGATCAGATGAGATTTATCTTCGAAAGCTCTTGATCAATATTGTATTACATTTGATGCTGTCTTTCACCATATCAAACGGATTCTAGTGGCTATTTATCGAAAATTACATAGTAAGGCACTAAAATACAATACTTTGAAACAAAATTGATGAGGAATTGAAATCATTGTTGATATAATTCTACCTGTTCTTTGTTTCAGATTTTCTTTCTTTTATATCATTCATAACTTATTACACACCTCCTCCAACTCCTTGGCGTTCAGTTCTCTAATGAACCCTTCTGTTCTTGCGATATGTTCTTTCTTCAGTTGACTTTTTTTTCTTACCAAACTTGATACAACATCTTTTGTTTTAGTCATTGTTATCAGCAGATTACTAAACCTGAAACACAATTTAGTAATATAAAAAACAATCCTCGAAATCGAAATCTTTGATCTCAAAAGTCAATTTTGCAGCATAATTGCTAGTTGATGATGTTTTAGCAATAAGATATAGAGAACCACTTTGGGTTTGATGTTTTTTGGGAAGGAATTCTCAATATCGAATTGGATTGATTTCGAACGGTACTGATATTGGATTTATTTCCTCTGCAGGGCTTAGGATGCTTTTAAATGTTATGGTTTCGCATAATATGTGTGTGCGTTCCCATAAATACAGCATGTATGGATATGTTAGTATGGAGATGAGAATGAAAATAGCTCAATGAAACAATTAGCTATAAGTTAATTAAAAAGAGAAAAAAGAGATAATATAGACGAGTAGATTCGAAAATAGAAAATGTTGATGCTTATTCATCAAGAATTGTCCTCATTGTAATTAGAGATTTTAATTAAAACACAAAAAATATTCTTATATACTGCGACCCAAAGGATCTATTGTGCCCCACTTTCGTGCTGGGGTACTGGGGAACCCAGTGTTTACAGCTGATCTGTTAATCCCACTCCTTTTAAAAAGTCTAGAATGTGACATGGCTTTAATTGCCAGAGATCTTCGTCATCTATTTCAAGCGCTTCCAGGTGCAGTGCTCAGAAAGTTCCAGAGTCTTTTACACTTCGAAAGAATATGGATTAGAGGTTTCTTCCCCTATGCAACAAAATCTGCACGCAACTTATTAAAAAAATAGGTTAACATCATTGATAATATTTGTTATGAAACACTGAATTTCAATAAGAAGGATTATTTTATTCAACTGCTGTAGGTTAAATCTTTTAGTTTACCCAGTTACTATGTGTAAGCAATCTATAGAAGAAGTCATGGTTAATAATGATACGAAAGAAGTTAGATATATATATTGATATTGAGAAGTGTTGGAGTAAAAAAAGAATAAATAAAATAACCATAAACTCAAAACTAGAATATGAAGGCAAAAAAGATTAGTTGATAAGTTAAAAGTGGGTATACATTATGAAAAATTACAAAATTGATGAGAAAAACTTAAGCTTAAACATAGACTCGATTAAGCCTATAACTTAATTAGAAAAGATCAGAATAACTTCTCACAGAGCAAGGCTGGTGATGCTACATATACACAGTTTTTATTTTTATAAAATCTCGATTCTCTGCGTTCTTAGGTATAAATAGAATTTCCAGCTATTTATGGTTATGAATTAACACAGATATTAATCTACTTACACTGCTCTATAGCCATTTTCAGGTCCAACAATAATATGATGAGGATCGTAGTGTAGATCCTGACCAATTTTCATAAATAATTCATTAGCATGCGGTAAAAAATCTTTACCAAATGCATTTGTCTGATAAATGGAACATCTAATAATTACACTGCCTGAACAATTTGTAATTTCTACTGTAGGATGGGTCTTATTTCCAAAATTATTAGAATTTAAACCTTTCAACGCTGGACGTCTAGTCATTATCGCTTCAGAACTGTATAAAAATCTATATTGGGATATCGGATTTTCTACTAACTGAAGTGAGGCTTCTGAAAAAGTAAAAATTAAATCGAATCTTCCTAATTTACGGTTAAATAAATTATTCAAAAACTATGTTGCAATGGCAATTTTCGTATCTGTCTGAATTTAAGGTGTTATTACTTGTGATTATCATATCTGTCAGTTCTATGCTATATAGTTCAAGCATAATATTTATTAGCCTATTGAGGCTTTCCAGTATTTAAGGATTCTCGACTCCCAGAAACAGCTTTTATACGGGGGTCATGCTTTGCACCCTTTGGAAGAGGTTGGATCCTGCCCGAGCTCATTAAATTATTTTCCTGTTTCCGCCTATCGATAGTCCTGCCAGTGATGCTTTTCTGCCCCATTTTAGTGGGTCCAGTTGAATGTTCTGTGCTTGCGGACCATCAAGATTTTCCACATCTGACTGCAGCAGCTGACTAAAATAGTCCCGTAAACGCCTAGCTAAACCCTAGCTAGTTTTATTTCTGTATTTGTAGAGGACTGATTCCCAGAATGCTCAAGCATTGATGGCAACTTTACTATTCCCTTCAGCAACAATCCTCTAAGCTTTTCTAGCACGTAATGATAGAAGAACTGGTGCTTCACCTACCTCACGCCATAGCAACCACCGAGTTGACGTGATGCCGCTGCAATGCAGTAGAGTTTACTGTCCAGGATGACATCCAGCTTTATTATTTTTGGAGATACGTAATTCTAACTATAGAACTAGGTCTATAAGCTAGATTGGTGATAATATTTTTTCGAATTTATTCATAATAAAATTTGGAACATAGCTATTTACATAAGTATCATCTAAACAATTATTTTATTCTGGTTATTAAGTGATAATTGATTTATTTGTCAACTAGTGTACCCATTGCGGCTGAATATTTACGGGAAATATCAAAACAAACAGACATACGTCGTACTGTCCTCCAAAAAATATATCTAAGAACTAAATGCATCCTTACCGTATACAGCGAATGCAGGAACTATTGGATGATGATTATGAAAAGCGGTTAACCTTCTGTGAGTGGGCTCGAGAACAAATTCAGCAAAACAGAGATTTTTTCAATTTTGTATTATTTGCCGGTGAAGCAAAATTTCATAAAAATCACTTTCCATTATTAGGCAACAGATCCACCGCATTTTATACGGACTATAAGTCAAACAGGGTCATAGGCCCATATTTCTTTGACGGAACTTTTAATGGACAAGTTTATTTAAATTTCTTACAAAATGAATTACCCCAACTAATTCAGCAATTACCTGCTCATGATAGGCGGCGAATGTGGTACCTACATGACGGTGCACCAGTTCACCATACCCAACTGATCAATACACATTTAAATAATGAATTTCCCGTAAGATGGATAGGTAGAGAAGGACCCCATAAAAGGCCACCTCATTCACCGGACCCTACAAAAATGGATTTTTTTTGGTGGAGTTACGTGAAAGAACAAGTGTACAGAACACCCGCGACTACTAAGGAAGACATAAAGAATAGAAGTAAGGAGTTTCCCGCACTGCTGATGTCAATATGTTACATCGTGCTAGTAGAATTTTTGAAGATCGCATACATTATTGTATGGAACTAAATGGTGGTCATTTTTAACATTTAATAAAATAGTTTTTATTTCTTTCTCATTTGTGGTTAATTATTTTTGTTTAATTTGTTTATTTTGAGAATTGTATATACCCTATTCATTTTATTACAGTTTTTAAAGGTATAAAATTACTGGTTTGATTTTATCACAAAAACTAGAAGTATTTCAAACGTCACATTCAGTGTATACTTGTAAACTAAAACAGTCAATTTTAGAGTGTACATTACCAGACATAATTTGAAAGGATAAAATAGTTTTATAAGACGGTAAAATAATATACTGAAGGTTCCATTTAAAGTTTTTGCTAATTGAAATCTTCTGAATTAATGCTTATCTAAAAAACTCCCCGAACCCCAAACGAAACTTCTACTCTGTTCAGACATTTCAGCCATCCTTTACCTTCGTACTTACCAAACAAGTTTAGTTACTTTTCACTATTTAAAAAAAGTTTACTTCATGTTGTCAAGCTTAGACTGAACCTACCTACCTCAAAATATTTTAGAAATGTGTATCAGTGCAAATATAACAACTTTTATTTAAAAATTTTAAGTAAGTTATTGCACTTCCACAGACTAATGGGCCACCTCGTATTATTTAATAGGAATAAAACTGTAATTGATTAATAATAATCCAAAATTATAAACATACATAACCTATAAATACTGAATTTCACTTTTCAAATTTCCTTGACACAAACAGGAATAATAGTATTTATTTCTTACTCACTATTTTGGAATATTTGTGCCATTATTAAATATTTTTATTTATTTATTTTTATTTACGCACACTATTAACACTGCGAACTTCATACAATTACGTTGCAAATATTGCAATACACAACGTTGGGTTTTCCTGACTGAATCACAAAAGTATAATTATTTTTAATTTATTATAAAAGGAGAGTGTCAGTTGTTCTTTAATAACACTGGTCGAAAAAAAAATTTGTAGTAACACAAGAATGAATAGCATATTGTGATAAAATAGACCTATACAAATAGGAAAATATGAAAAAAAAATAATTATAACATGTAAGGTTTTTATGTTACATTTATAGTGCCATATTCATTGGTAAAATATTTAATATTAATTAAAAAATAATAATTTCACGTTTTTTAAATCCTATAGTTGACAATATTTATAGTTTACATCTAATAAACATCTATTGAAAACAAAAACTATAAAAAAATCACTTTAAATATCAATTAGTTCTACTTTTTCCTTTTATTAGAGTTTGCACTTTCTCTTTTTTAAAACCAAGAGTAATCACCCATCATGGCCGAATTTCATCGTCCTTGATACCGAATTTCCATTGTTCTAATATCTTGGTGAAACCCTTCACCCTGCTCATCACTGAGAGCTCCCAAATTTTTGGGAAAAAATGTCAGATGGGAATGGAGGAAATGAATTTTCAATGACATGCGAGCACCAAAGGATTTGTAGGCGTCTAGAAGTTCATCAACTAACTGTTGGTGGTTTGGATCCATATTGTTGCCCAAAAATTCCCTCACTATACTAACAAATGCCTATCATGTTCTACGTTCCTGTCTGGTGAGCTTTTTTGCAAAATTGTCATCGTCCAGTAATTTTCTTATTTGTGGCCCAATAAAAATACCTTCCTTTAATTTGGCATCACTCAACTGGAGAAAGACTTCCCTAAGGTATTTGAATCCATCACCCTCTTTATCCATAGTCTTTACAAAGTTTTTCATCAATACAAATTTAATGTGAAGGGGAGGCAGAAGGACATTTCGGGATCTACAAGGGGTATAACATTAACATTTTGAGATCCGGGCTGAAACTCACTTCTTGCTCACCAATTTTTTTTACATAGCGATCTACTGCTCGACTGTCCCGTAGACAAAGAAAACAGCAATGTTTCGTAAGCCCTCCCTGAAGTCCCATTAAATTTTCTGTCACCTACAGGTCCCCACATATCTGCTACTTATACTTGTAGTTAATTTTGTATAGAAGCAAACGAATATTTTCATAAGTTTCTTTCATCTTCACAGAATGAGCAACTGGTATAGACGGTTTTAAATTTCCATTGTGTAATAATTTAGATGAGTCAATAAATAGGCGCAACTCACTGGGATTATGCTCAATATCAAGTTCCTTCCACACCACGAACTTTCCAAACTATAGAATGTAACGTTTCTTTTTCCAAAGGTCGTAATTTTTGTCTCTTTGGCCAACAAGTTCCATTTCTTAAGACGGGAAGCAAGAAGTTCAGACTGTTGCTTTAATAACCCCAAATCATGTGCTAAATCATTCAACTCACTTTGAACAATCAAATGTGGCTCACGGAACTGGTAATTGAAATAAAAATAGGGTCGGTGCATTATTCTTCGGAGCTTCCTGATGATAAGTTGCCTCCAGTATCTTCTAAAACAATATTTTGCGGATCTAAAGGCGCAATCAGTACTGGTAAATCTTCGTTATGGGGAACGGCAAATTTGGATACTCGACCTTGTGTTTTCATTTCTTAGAATAACCTTCAGTCTTTTTTAGAGAAAAAGTCGTCAAAATGGTTAATAGGTTTCCGCCATACCATTGGAATTACAAAAGGCATGGTTGTTTGTGTTCCCATTCATCTTCTGCACCAATGACACGCTACAACTAACACCCCACTGCTTGTCTTGGTCACCAATTAAAGAACCAAAATATTTGAAATAGGCTTTTTTCACATTTTTGGAAAATGACCTGGCTTGCGATTTCGCCATAAATTCTCCACAAATCAGCAAAATTTGTCAAAAGAAGTTTTGCAACTACGGCGAGTTTGACTCGATATTTTCGTCTTTATAATCACTTTTTGCACTCTGAACAGAGAACCCCTTGCTTTGAAACTAAACAAAATACTAATTTTTAATGTTATTTTTATGTTTCTGAATAATAATACAGTTCAGGTATTTTTTCGGCCATAAAATTTACCGATACTAACCGCCCCTTTATAAAATTACTTCCCTGCTAATGTAAACAGGGATAATTAACTATTGAAAAGTGGTACGTGTTAGGGCTTAATAAATATTTTTTCTATTATTGCACGATTATTTCCATTTAAAAATAAAGGTCTTATCTATGTTTCGAAAATCTTGTCGACCAGTGTAGTTGCTATAAAGTAGAAGTAAAAAAAATAAAATATGTAACCATTTTCTTTTAAAAAAAGATTCATTGGTGTGAGGAAATATAAATGATGAAAATCTAGAACTTAAAATTACTAGTTTTAACTGGATATTCATGACAAAAGTTAGAAAACTTTTATTCGTCCCCAAAAAAATAAACTCACTTGGAGGCCATTAATCACATAGATATAGGAATGAGTTCAAGAACAAATAAAAAGATAAAAATAATTATTAAAATAAATCATATTTCGCATTAGATAAGACTATAAAAATGTACGCGAATCTAAGACAGCCGAATTTTACTTCAACTAGAAGTGTTTACCAGATTATTTCTGTAAAAAACGTAAGAACGTGAACTTTTAGCAGGATTTATGTTGTTTAAATATTAGAATGAATGTGAAATACAAAAGTTGCTTTTAACCAAAACCAAACAAGAGTAGTCCTAAGAAAACTAATCCTAAGTGGAACAGCTTTAGGAATCAGTTAAATCACATCAACGAAGATAAGAATGTAATTTCAAGGAAATAGTTGAATGACAATAATTTGTCAAATTAACAGTTTTAAATCACTAGAAAACGAACTCAATCTTAAAAAAGAATATATACTTCACATTCTCAGAAACTTGATTAAAGGTGCAACTAATTTGAATACTTTTTTATACAAAGGAATCTATTCATAATCCACAAGTAAACATTAAAAGGATTTATTTTCATTTGGATCAAATATCGAATAAAACGGTTTGTTGATTCTATAAGATTTTCAGATGAATGAAGTACTTCTAGTACAGATTATCATAACACTCATAGCTTCCATCAATAACGTTCTCCACATTTTTCTGTCAGTAACAGTTCGTTTCCTCGATACTTATCATCCTCACAAGCTAGTATCTTTCTTTCCAGTCTGGCTCTTCCTCTCTTTTATAAATTTTTAGCCAATATTTTATTTGATATTTTCAAAACTTAGTCGAAGTACTAGCCAATTTCTAGTTTCCAAAATAGTTTCCGCAATTCTACATTCGCTCTTCTTTTACGTCTTCTGCCTTCATACTTCCAAAGCTATTATGAAGCACACTTTACCAGCTATCAATTATTTTTCTTCCTGTCGATACTCCAATATTTACAACCATATAGTACATTGAACTAGATTGCCTACTTATTTGTATAAACTTAGCAACTCTAAAGATTCAATCGATTTCTTTATTTCCTAGCATTACTCGTTTGTGTGCTAGATTTAAGTCCTACGTTTTTATTCGTCAATAAGAAATTTGACTACTTTGAAGTATTTTAAGGATTAAGTCTTGTCCCTGCTTTTATACATTTTGATAATAATGAATTTTTAATCATTCTATTATTATAACATAAACCATGGGGAATACATTATTTTGTAGAGAACTAGACTCTTGAAATATTATTGTGCATATTTGAAGTTTTGCTTAGATTTAGATCCATTTTATAAGATTTATTAATTTGAAAACTTTTATGAGGTTCATTTAAGATGGAAGGTTTCATGAGATTTATTTTGTTGGAAAATACGTGGTCTGCCAATTGAATAACGAGACTGCGTGCCTAGAGGGCGCCCTAGACGGGTGGGTTATAAAACGAGTAGTGCGTTGGGAACATAGATATCTTGTCTATGCACGTCCCAAAATACGTTTCCGTCACTATTATAGTATTTGTGCGAGCAACTATCAGTCTCAAATTTCTCGTTAAATTGAAAAAACTCCCACTGATTGTTATAAATCGTTGCAATAGGCCTACGGGGTTATTCAACGACGTATACATAAGAATATACAAATGTTCTTTGAGACACTTTTAACTTTTTTAAAAAGTATTTTTATTTACAATAAACGACTTTTAATTTTTACAAAAAATAACTTTACAGACAAATCAATATTTTAACAATGAATGAACTCGAATTTAATGCAATGAACTTATATTTATTTGATCCCTATTTTGGAATCCACTGACTATGTGAATATTGTTTATTGCACTTTTTTGGAATCCACTGGTCGTGTGGCAGTGTCGGGGATCTTTCACATTTCTATATATGTTATTCCACTGGCAGAGGCAATAGGAAAAAAGATAATATTGGGTGTAAAATAAATTAGTCAGTTGAGATGGAATAAAATATTTCTTACAAAGGTAATACTAAATTAAAATATAAAGGTTCATATAAAATAAAGTATATACATGGGAAAGTTTAATCTTAGCACATTTGTCTCATATTGCGCACCATTCGATCAAGTATTTCGACTGTTTTGTGTTCATCTAGGTTTTCCAAAAAGTTCCTAATAATCCATATATTATCGTTACTCGTCTGAAAAAAAAGATATATATTTATTATGGAAACGTATTTACATCTATATTACGATATACGAGTTTGTTCCTAAAATAACTTCCAATTTGAAATAAAAATAGAGCCAGTACTTATATATAATAAAAAAATATATGGAATCAAAATCTATTGAAATAGCAGTTTTCTTTATCCTCGCTGCTTTGAATCGTTGGAGTAACGTTTGAATCGTTGTGTAGGGATGAATTGAGATCATTGTGAAGGTCGATTATAAAACTTTGTGTAAAACTTGTTTTTTATTGATATATTTCCGGAACTCAATTGCCACCCTTCGCAAATATAGAAAATGTTTATATATGGACTTTTCGGAAATTATAATCCGAGGTGCCAAACTTGCAAACCGGCAAAAGTCGGCCACAGACTACCCGGACGTCCACACATAAGATGGCAGGACGACGTAGAACAGGACCTAAAAGAACTAGGCGTCCGAAAATGGCAGAGAAAAGTACAACATCGAGATAAATGAAGGACATTTGTCCGGGAGGCCAAGGTTCTGCAAAAACTACAGCGTCCATTGGTAACGTAAGTATTCTTTAGTGACACCGGACAAACAGTAACAGTTCTCCCGTAATTTGGTGTTTGACTGTTTTACTACAACATTTACAATATTTACATGAATAAAATAAATTTAGGAAAAAGTAATGATCCTTTATTATTGCTAATTATATGTTTTTGCTGTTCTTTTGAGACAATGATTACGATGAGCTGTGCAGAATCAAATTATTGGTAGTAGGTATATTAGCCTATTTAGGAAGCTAGGACTTTTCAAGAAAATTAGGTATTTAGTATAAGAAAGAGAATTCATTTAAATATCTTACCTCAGTCGAATACCTCAATACAGCTTTGCTCATACTGGTCTCAGATTGAATAATTCCACTTTCTATCAAGTGTTCAATACCCAATAAATACGCAATTTGCCTCCAATTACCGCTTCTATCCAAAATTTCTGATACTTCATCCAATGCCTGTGGTGTAAAAATTTTAATATCTGTGTAGAGAATTTCCAATTCTTCTGGAGATAAATTAGGTAGTTCAACTTTTACATTTACTTCATCCTAAAATTAAAAATAAATTATTCATCATAACAAAAATATATTAGCATGTTTCCAAATATTATAAAATTGTTGTTGACTAACAACTTTATCTTATCATATAAGAGAGACAGAGGGTTAGACTTGTTTACTTATGAACTACTTTAACAGCAATGAACAAAATTTGATAAAATTGGGTATCTACAGGGTTATGAGGATGAAATCGGGACAAACATTGTTTATATATCTCTAAAAAGTTCTATTCAACGGTTAAATTAGAGATTGATATTGATTGTCAATTTATGATATGTTACAAGTGGAATTGTACTAAAAACTCAAAGGGAGGAGGAATAATGAAAAGCTCGCATACTTCGTGATTTGAGTTAAAATAGGACAAATAGATTAATTGAAAACAAAGTCGTTGATGTGCGGTATCATACAAGAGAATCCATCTATCAAGAAATTGTGTTGTAGTAGATATAGAAGTGTCTCTCATACACCCTAGCACAGTTCAACGAAACCTAGATTTTACAAAGATTTGAAACAATTTTAATTATACCATTGATATTGAAAACTTTCCAAACAAAGTTAAATTGAAAGCACAATTTCATTCTGGTGTGTGATTTAACAGGCTTGGATTTCAACGCCTTATGTTGAGGGTTTGTGAAGAAACTGTGGATGCTGCACATTTTACTTAAAGGTGTTCATTCCAAATGCTCAGTATTCATTTCCAAGACTGGAAGTTATTTGGAGCAAAAAACAACACATACAATAAGTTGACCAAAAAATGATTGAAGAACACAGTCAGCTATCAGTTTTATAGACTAGTGTGATGGTTGATAAACGAGGAGGTTATTAAAAACAGGAAGGATAACTGTAGACCACAATAAATCAATAAACGTGCATTTCGACTCAACCAAAACGCACGTTTCCCACTGATTAGAGGCCTTCGTCCTTCTACAATATATGGCGACCCTTCAATCACCAGACTAATTTTCAGGACGCCAAAATGAAGAGAGATAGACTAAAATCTAAGAGGTTTGTGTGTTACAGTTCTTTGTTTAAGTCCAGAGCATTATTGAAGGTTATGATGAGGATATGAGTTTATAAGGAATATAAAAACTACGTTTTGAACATAAGATTCATGGCTCATAGATGCTTGTTTATAATAAACTGAACAAACAAAACTATCTCGATGGAAATATTCGTAAAAATACCTTAAATTCATTAGGCGATTGACTGTCCACATCCATTTCCACTTCATCTTCAGACTCATCTTCTGGTTCATCCTTGACTTCCAATACTATATTATGAGTTGACTGGAATAGATATATTTGATTAAACATTTTTAAAAACAAAAATGCTTCATTTTTGCATATTAGGTAAAAAAAGCAAAGTATAGTTATCTCAACGGTGAATCCCTGACTGTAAACGTTTTTGAGAGTATTCTAACAGTTTGCAGCTTTGTCATGGTCTACGAAATAACAGGAATGGTGTGGAAACGTTTCCCTTTTAGCATTTTTCAGTTTTAGGAAAACAAATAAATCTAATTATTGTAAATCTTAAAGCGGATATAGATAAACAGAAGTGCTTTTAGCTTGCACACTGTTTCAAAAAATTTCTAGATTGTGAAATTTGGAGTTATTCCCCTTGGAACAAACTCAGATCAAAGAAAACAATGTTCATGTTCGATTCGATTTGCGTTTTTTTTAAGGGATGAGACACTAGTATTTCATTGAAAACTCTGAGTTTTAGTGTCAGGGTCACACATACATGCATAACAATACGGGCAATGAAATCGAGAATATTTTACAAAATTGACACTCACTCAAATGTCTGTTTCGCCCAACTTGTTTGTTCACTTTTGATACAAATTCATCTGTTTTTGACGTCGGACGTCCCCGTCCACTTTAATATCACTACACCAACATTAACAATTACACTTTCTGTCGCGCGTTATCGTCTTCAAGGTCTGAAAGTAGAATCGTGTCAGTCTGTGAAGACGATAACTTGGTTAACGACACGCGCCTGTAATTGTGATTGCTGGTGCAGTGGTAATGTAAACAGTTTATTTCAGTTTTAATATCACTATTCAGAAATTCCAAATTATATGTCTTTATGATTGTAATCATACATGTTCAAAAAATCTTACCACGTAATCCCTTGCTGCTTCTACAATTTCGGGGCAGGATGTTTTGGAAATGGCGGCAGTCAAAGGTGAAACGTTCATAAAATCTTTGATCAATGGATTTACAATGCTCAGATTCAAAAAGAATTTAACGATGTTTACATATTCTTTTTCAATTGCCAATCTTAAAGGTACATAACCATTTTTAGGATGAACCTTATTCACGTCAGCCTTCTTCCTACAAAGTAATTTTATAATATCCAGTTTTTTCTCTTCTACCGCCATCATTAAAGCCGTATTACCATCTGAAATTTATAAAAATAGATAAAAAATTTACAATGTGAAAAGTTGAAAGTCATCAGGACGTACTATTTTTATTTTTGAACCGTATTATGCAGGCATGATTTAATATCGCACCATCGCTAGAAAAATGAAATTACTGAGTTAAATATACTTCAAAGTTTTAAATGGCTGGGTTTTCCTCTACAAAAGCGTGTGACACTTTTATTTTGTGGCTAGTAGTCGGTAGTAGTAGTTTTTTATATCTAATAAAGATTGGTGCGGACCAAGTGACAGATATAAAAATGCTGTAGGAGAACATAAGGGAAAATGGAAAGATAAATATCTATTGTATTTATAAGAAAAAGAATTATCAAGGAGAAAAAACGACGAAGAAATGAAGAAGACAAATCCTAACAACATTGTTTCAGTCTATTACCTGCTGGCCTAACTTCCTACACCTCGAACTACTAGAATAATTTAGAAACAAAAATAATTGCCAAAGAATATATTGTAGACAGAATGGTCACACTGTTTTAAATTCAAGTGAATTATTATGGTCCCAACTAAAAAGGTAGACAAGAATTAATAACACCTCACCTCACCTTGTAGAACTGATAATGAAAGAAAACGATAAAGATAAGAAGATAACACCGTTAGGGTCTAAAAACATAACTTCCTACACCTTTAACAACAAGAATACTTTCAATTACCCATAGCCACACATAGCAAGAACGGAGGGGATTGCGTTCATTCTACAATCGAAAAAGCGATAAAGAAAAGTCTAAGATCTAGCCCTATATATTGACCCAGTCAATATGCATAAATCATTTGTACCGTGAAAAAAAAGGAGGAACCTTACCATGTCAATAAACTCTGTTATCTTAATTTTTATTCTTTGAAATCATAGATTAATTACAGGGTTTCAATATTTGAATATTTCTGAAGTAAAGATTGTGAAATTAAACCAAGAAAATCCTAGCATACTTTATTTCGAAAGATCCTATAAAGTTGGTAAATTAAACTAACAAAAACTTTCTGCTATTGCTACTAATGTTGCCATCTAGTATGTGGCCGAGTAAACTTTGACAGTTGGGTAAAGGCAAGAACGTGTTTTGTTGTTATAAAATCAAAAAAATATTCCTGATTTTAGGTTTCTCCTGTTTAAATTTTTTTTTTTGAGAAGTTATAAAAAAAAAATAAAAATTATCAAAAAAACTTATTTTGAAACAGAATAGACCTAAAATCAAGAATATTTAGAAGCATAAACATTTACTTGTTAAATTATGGGAAAGTTATTCACATTTTTCGATACAAAGAAAAGAAACTGTTTTCATATTTTGGGGTTATGGCCAATCATTCTAAGCGGGCAATATCGGTAAGTGGCCGGTACTCCTTATCCAATTATAAGACATCTTATTATTAGTTTGTAAAATAATGTCTCATTATTCATTTAAGAATTAGTTAGAAAAAGCTCTTGAAGTCGTTAGTGTTGGAAATTCTTTAAAATCTACAGCCAAGAAGTTCGGCGTACCCTTCGGTGCGCTACAACATTGGATAAATAGGAATGTGTTTGGTCAATTATGAAAAAAAAAGAGTTTATTTTGGTTAAAATATAAAAAATAAATATAATATACAATACTTGAAAACTAAGTAAAACTCAGTTTCTATCCGTCTTTAATGTGTTAATTTTGGTGAACATTTAAAAAATATTTTGGATAATTATGATAGCATTATAAATAATAAGGATTATTTAAAAAAAAAACGACCAGTTAATACCCCAACAGTAAACCGTCATTACCCTCACCATAAGATAATTGCGATCGATGAAGGGTTTTATAAAATGATCGAAAAATATGAAACCCGTGATAGATTGAAAATGTGATTAATATACACTGATGACAGGAAGTTTCCGGACAAAAATAATTATTTAAACAATTATTAAAAGTAAAATAAATTAAGCTGCAGCAAGATTTATTTTAAAAACATTAAAAGATAACATTCTACGATTAGAACCATGAACATATTTTGTCTCTTCCTTTTTATACTGCTACACTTTCTTTTCATCAAAGAAACCACCTCTGACAGCCACTAATTTTTTAACTACACGTGGCGTTTTTTTTCTAATACACTTCTTGGTATATCATGCCAAGGCGTTTGAAGCGCCTTCCAAAGATCATCCAAAGAAGTGGAATTCAATTTTCTAACTTTCTGATCCAGTTCATCCCACAATAATTTTATTGCATTTAGATCAGGAGATTATGGGAGCCATTTCATTATTTCAAACTCACTACTATCTTCTTGTTTCCACGTCACAAGAGCGGTTTCTTTGTAGAAATTCTGCGATTTACACCAGCTTTTTGAAAGCGTTCCTCTACTACACTGACTGATATCTGTTTATCCTGACTTTCATTGAACCGTATTGGAATTTCCCGTGCTTATCTATCCTCTGCTTTAGAATTTACGTATAGTAAAATTTTCATTGTGCAGAGCAACAATAGATGCACGTTGTTCTATACTTGTAATAAGATGCTCATTTTCTTAAATAAATTGATAAAAAAATTAATTATATTGACTGTACTGGAAGTAAAGTAAACTCTCGGTTTTCTGAGTCTCGGTTAACCGAGCCTGTCATTCCAAAAAAAAACAGATATTAAAAGATGTGTCGTACTGGATTGCGTCAGCGTGGGATGAGTTAAAAACAACTACCGTTCAAAAGTTGTGGAAAAATTTATTTGGCATAGATGGACCATGCAAAAACTAGCCAATTAGTTACCCATTGAAGATCAAATCAACAGCGAAGACATTCGTTATTGGTGCAATCAAGATGTTTAGATGAAGATAACCGACGAGGAAATCATCGATATGGTAACCGGTGCTAAGGACAGAAATGAAGATAACAAACTGGACGAGATAATTCCCAAAATATTATACACCGACGGGCTGAAGGCGATCGACGCTGCTCTTGCTTTCATAGAGCAACAAGCAGAGTGTACGCCACAAGACATCTTGTCCCTACAGCTTTACCGCAACATTGCATCGTCCAAGCGAAGGAAGAGGTTATCTCAGAAGACGATCAAAGATATTCACGGGTTTTTACGTTTTTTTATCATAACTCAATTTAACCTTTGTATTATCCGAGTTTTTCCGTATTCAAGATGGTCCAGGTCCCAATTACCTCGGATAAACGGGAGTCTACTGTAACAATAAATAATAGAGTAATAAAAATATTCCAATTTTTATAACTAGAAAAAATTAATTTAAATACATTTACTTCGTTGCATTCCTGATACGCACTAGGATGACGATTTTATTTTGTTTTTTACAAACAGTGCGCGGGGACAGGGAGGAGAGTCGAACTGATATAGCATCTTCGTTATAAATCAAATTGACGTGTTTATGTATCATATTTCAATTAAAAAGTGGAAACTTTCCGTCTACAGTCTTTAGTCCATTATATAGGCTCTGTAAATAAATTATTACATATGCCACAAGTGCCTAAAATAAATTGAAAAATGGATCAATGCTTAAGTGACCCCTATGCCCCCCCCTTCTTACCCTCAGCAAGTAGATTTATGCCGAAAAAAGAAACCGAATTAGAGCGAAAGAAAACAAAAAAAGGATCTTCTAGTTTATTAGGACATAACAATATTTCTAAATTTTACTTGCCGAGTATTTTATTTTATTTTTGTGTTTTATATTGTTTGTGTCCGTTGTAAAAATAAATGTTCATTCTAAAAATGTACCACAATTTGTAACCGTTTAATTTTTTTATTAAAAAAACCAGCGAAACAAATATTACATATAAATTAATTTGTATGAAATTGAACCATTTAGGTAAAAAATTTATAATAAAATAAAAAATTTACAAAAAGCTGCCTTGGTTACTGAAAATTTAAAATCGTAATTCAAGTAAATACATTCATAGCGTTTTTTTTCCCAGTTGTGACTCTCTTTTAGCGTTGGTACGATATATTTTTCCACCGTTATTTCTAAGTACACAAATGCAAATAAATTACATAATAATAATAAATAATTACCTGCGTTTTCCCAATCTATGAAATCCTCAACTTTTTCGCACTCTCTGTTATTTCTCAGCAACATTTCTAATATTTCCAAACAAACTTTCGATTTTATTGCTAAATGCAGAGATGTGTTCAAATCGCTATCTAATGTTGCTATTTTGGCTTTACATAATAAAAGAGAACTAACCATACGTTCATTGTGACAAAGAACTGCGAGATGAAGTGGAGTCAGTTTATCGGCGTTACTTTTCTCTAATAGATGGAACATTTTGTAAAATGCTATCATTTTTAGCAGAAGTATTGCCGATTCGTTATCTTTTTGACAAATTGAAACATGGAGAGGGCTGAAATTTTAAACAAACATAATGAATTTAATTAAACTTTCGGATGGTCATGAAACGTTTACAAAATTAATCTCATAATTAAAGAGAAACAATATGATCGTTTCAGATGAATCCGTCTTTTGAGAAACACCTCATATCCCAAAAAAAGAATTTTCGAGAAATAAATAAAAACCCAACTGAACCATAATTTAATATCTTAGGGGAAGGAGGGCGCTTGCCAAAAAAAGCACCAAAGAAGTGATGGCAACAATATTTGGGACTGCGAGGGTATCTTTTCCATTGACAATTGAATCAAATACAATAGTGAACGCGGCATATAACTCAATTTTAGTTAAAAATAGATTTGAGGTATTTCTCAAATTACTGATTCAAATAAAATTTACCATATCTCTAAACCTAAGTAATACAGTTAGACCAATAGTATTTTAAGTGTCGACATGAATCAGAAGCGATTTATCTATTATGAAATATGTACAAATAATAAATGAAATTTCTAAATTTAGAAAGACGGATTGTCAATTTTATATCATAAACATCACTCTACCCCCTTTACACATCAAAATGGGGCTAATGAAAAATGTTGTGAAGGCTTTTGACAAAAGCAGTGATACTTTCCGGTACTTACAGAAAATATTTCCGAACATTACAGAGGGAAACTGAAAACGGGTATATTGTTGATATGGTTGGTGGGTACGTTTACGAGACATTGATTTAATAGAAAAAGTATTACATACTATATTTTTACACATAAGTTGAGGAACTTACAGTTACATCATATATCAATCAAGTTCACCGTTTATTATAATTTTTAATACCTGATGGATGCGTTTTAGGTTTTACAGATGCAGAACTTTTTCATTAAGTACGACACGCTGTATATTATAATACTTACTTGGTTTGCTTATCTTCTCCAAAGTAGTGAGTTAAAATATCGATAGCATCTTGTGGAGTATGAGTAGTCCTAATAAAATTACGCAATTGTTCAATTGCGGCACTAGTCATTACACGTTCCTTTCTCGTCACTTCCATTTTAATGGCAAACTCACTTTCATACGACATTTTTTTCCTTAGAGGTAACGTTGGTCTGAAATAAAAGCTTACTTTATAATATTTAGCACTAGATTGTTGTTTTGATATTTCTACGTGAGGTGATATTCTTTTGAGCTTATTACTAGAATTGAGTACTTCTTGTATTCTCCTCTCACAATTGATTGCATGTAAATAGGTGGTATAAGTCTTTTCAATTATTGACTCTATTAATGATAGCTTCCCCAATCAACTGGTGATTTATGATCGTATTAAGTGCGCTTAATAAATCATTCAAAATAGACTTATCTTTGGACTAAAAATATTTTGGATGTGAAGATTTTTGTTTACTCAATTACTTCAGTTGCGGCCGCTCTCTCCTTTAACAAGCTTAGATTCTTAATTGGCGCGGTGAAGTTTGTACGGATAAAGAAATTAAAATCAATATATAAATAATTTTGAAATAATGCGAGAAATACAATCGTGGTAGTTGATAATCCGGGAGTCGACAATCTCAAAAGACCCGTGCAAAATTTTTATATAAATCGACAGCTATTAATTAGAGGAATAAAATACACTCGGTAGCGTCGATTTATTTGACCGAAAGTATGAAAAAAAAAATTATTAAAAAAAAAGAAAAAATGTTTTCCCATCATTGCGGATTTCGATAAAAAATTTTGTGAAATAACGAAAAACAATCGGCTTTTCAATTTTTTTCAGAAGGAAGGGCCCGGTTTACCTATTTAAAGCGTGTGATTGGGGGATAAATCCATTTATTAATTCCTCAATTTTTAGTGGTGCCACTGGGCACTGGAAACAAAAGTTCGAGTATATAATTCCGTAACATTTTGCCACATTTTATTAAAAATATTGTGGGTAAAATTTTTTGTGATAAGGTTTTCCAGTACGGCGGAATGTTACTAGAATTAAAATTCATGATGCCTTCATAAAATTCTTCTTTGTCACTTGTACTTGTAAAGAACTTCAAAAATAATTCAAATCTTGCAGCATTTACATCACTATTTTGTACATTTCATTCGTAAATCTTTGTATCATATATTTTGTATCAATAAATTGTATGGTTC
The DNA here is from genome assembly GCA_026230145.1 of Diorhabda elongata. Classification (NCBI taxonomy): domain Eukaryota; kingdom Metazoa; phylum Arthropoda; class Insecta; order Coleoptera; family Chrysomelidae; genus Diorhabda; species Diorhabda elongata. Next base: position 8,449,968 of record CM047928.1, read on the forward strand.
ATATGATCCAACCGAATGTGGATGGCAATTCACGGAAAATCGTAAACTCGAACCATTGAGGTATAAAGGGCCAACGGCACCACTAAAAATTGAAAAAAATCTGAGTCAACATTAAAATAATGAAGAATGTGACGAATCAGAGGATGAAAAACATTATAATTGTGATGATGATAGTTTAGATGAATGACAATGATTATGTTCTGCTATAAACAGTTGTTTATTGTATTATTTTAAATTAATAAATGGATCACGATATTTTAATCAACTGAAATTAAAAAAAATCCTATATTTCCTTCGATTCTATTTATCCTTTAAATTTAAGATATAAATAACATTTTTTATTGTTATATGGACGCTTATTACAGAGTGAAATCATGTAATTGAAGGCTTATTGCCATTGATGGAGAAATTTTATCTCCCAATCACACCTTTTAAATAGGTAAGCGGGCCCTTCCTGCTGAAAAAAATTGGCAAGCCGATTAATTCAAAATTTCCTATCAAATAGACAGATTTTTATCGAAATCCGCGATGACGGGAAAACGTTTTTCCTTTTTTTTTTAAATAATTATTTTTTTTTTCATACTTTCGGCCAAATAAATCGACGCTTACCGAGCGCATTTTGTTCTTCTAATTAATAGCTGTCGATTTATATAATCTGCGATCACGGGTCTTTTGAGATTGCCGGCTCCCGGACTATGAAGAAAAATAGGAGTAAAAAAAATATGAGGAGAAGCTCTTCAATTATTTTCTGGTAAGAACTATGAAGCGAGTTTTTGTACAACAAACTGAATTTAAATTGAATATTACTTGTAAATAGAGACATGACATAGTCACAAGATCGGTATTGGTCTGTTGTTGCCTGCGGATTTGGGTGTTCATTAGGACAGCTGAAATGAACGAGTATCGTCGGTGAAGCTTCATATCGGATTTGAAGTTAAGTCTAGTAGATCGTTGATATACAAGAGAAAGAGAGTAGGTGACAAGATGCATCCCTAGGGAGCACCAACGTTGACCTCAAACCTCTCCGAGGTATGTCCATCGATAGAGACCTGGATGGGTCGGTCTTTGAGAAAGCTACCAAGCCACTCGATGAATAAGGTCGACAAACCGAACTATCTTTGCTTAAACAGAAGATTAGTATGCCAAACCCTATCAAAAGCCTTCTACAAGTCCACTGCGATTGCTTTCGATTCTTCATATTTCATGGTTGATCTATGTTTACAAAAGCTGTATCAAAGGTAGTTGACGATGTTAGAAAACTCAAGATTTGTTTGTTAACGACTTTTTCCACGCCCTCTGCAGGTAAGAGACCTCTTATGTAATATAGAGAAACGAGTTTGCATGTTGGACTTGTTAGTTCAGCTGCGCGTTTGTTCAATATTCTTGGTGGTATTGTATTCCATCTAAGCCAGCGGTTTTATTGATGTCCAAGCCTTCGAGAATTTTTGCCACACCACGGTATCTTCTTATAGCATTGACAAACTAACTCTATGAGGAGAAGCTCTTGAACAATTTCCTGGTAAGAACTATGAAGCAAGTTTTTGTACAACAAACTGAATTTAATTGGAATGTTACTTTGTAAATAGTGACATGTTCGAGGGGTTTTTACCCTGTTTTTATCCTATTTGAAAAATATTTGAGCACTAAAAAAACTTACGGTGCTGCAGACTGTGGAGAGTCAATCTCAAATATCAAACTTTCATATTCAGGACCACACTCTTCAAAAATTCTCTTGAATTCGTCAGAATTAATGTCCTTCATAGCTTTAACCAGTTCTTCGCTAAGTCCACTCGGAATACTACCAATTGAATTAATATCAGTTTGTGCGTTTTGCTCGATATGGAGGTTGCTAATAACAACAGGTAGTTCGTCGCTTCCAACATTGGAGCTTTCGCAACTCGAATAACTATAGTCATATCTTGCACGTTTTTGGCCAGGTTTAACTGTATGTTTATTAGGTATATAGCGGAAGGATCTAGCTTCCGAACGGGCATTGTCTGTGGGGCGCACCAACTCAATGAAGACTTTTACAGGTGCTGTTATATTCTCGTCACGGTATTTGGGTGTCCTAAAATCAATCAACTATCAATTAGTGTACCGCCCAGGAATTTTGACCTTGGAAAATAATTACAATGAATGAGTTTTTTTGATCGAGATGGCATTTTATTTTTTATACTAAACTTGCAAAGTTTACCATAAAGTTTTTTGTGCTTTCAATTTTTTCATTATTTAATTGTAAAAAGGTAAAAAGTTCATATTACAGCATATAATTTAATATAATTTTTTATGTATACGTCGAATTTTACTCGAATAGGTATAGAAAATCATCTTTTGGAAATAGCAGTGTTTATGAAGAGTAGTAGAGACCTTGGAGAGGTAGTTAAAGGGAAGGTTGAAGTTACGCCTTGTTGTATTTATTTAAAGGTGATAATTGCGACGAAAATTTACTATATGTTCCAACGGAAGTTTTACTGGAAACGTTTTTTTGTCGTTGAACTTCTGCTCAGGATTTTTTATTTTTTCTTGTGGTAATAAGGTAATTTGATTAAAAAAACTGTAATTAATATTAAATTAAAATTAATGACGATGTGAGTCCTGTTGATCCATTACTGCAGTGCAACGCATTTGTATTCTAAAAAAATCGATGAAACGCTTGAAAATTATATGAATGACGAACTTGCACCATTTCCGCTCTCTCTATTTGAAGATAGCGAACTGCGAAAGAGAAAAAAAATCCTCTTTCTATGAGTTATTCCCGGAAATATCAATTAATTTGGAAATGTTATTCATGGAAGAATGTGTAATGCGTCTTCGTGCTAACCAATGATGGTTGTCCATATTCTTTGTTTTAAAACATTAAAACTAGTTTGGGATAAACTTTATTAAAACAAGAAAATAATTAATCAGACTTGGTTTCAATAATACGACGACCCTACTCGACGAATGCCGGACTATTAAAGATCCCGTATCTGTTTACAGATCGCTTTTAAATACTAAAATCCTATTGTACCAAAGGCTATAAATAATCATATGTACGCTCACATCGATATAAAATAAAAGTAAGGAATTTGATACGTTAATAAAACCTCATGTGACTATGATGTGGGTCCCCATTAGGATCGTGTACCATATATCTTAATTAAGTTAGGTAGCTAACCAGATGATTAACAGATTCTAATGGTTCCCATCAGGAGGTGAGTAAATTTACACACAAGAGATTGTATCTATCTGGGTTACATTCGTGCAATGTTTTTAAATTTAATAAATTTTAAATAGGAAATTATTAATCAAAACAGCAACAGTTATTACACGTGAAGATATTGATTTCAATAAAGATAAACCTTTAAAAATTGCTCAAGACAAATTTTTGACAAATAACAAAAATAAAAGTCGAAAATTAAATTAGCTGACAATATTTTTACGAGTCAAGCGGAAAGTGATGCAGATAAATTAATTGTTGATACACCAATTAATTTAGAAACAAAGAATGTTTTAGTTTCAGAAGATATTGGTTATAATAACGGCATTAGTGCATAGGATCGTGAAATCTATTTTACAAAACATCCCGAGGCAAGGCCCAAACAAAAAGGGCCGAGATAATTAGCGTTAGATTTGAATTTTATGTGGAAGGTTCCTTGGAGAATAACATTTTACTTTCTAAAAACAAAACCCTTTCGATTATCTTTAATGATTAACGAATCAAATTAAAAAGTGAAACGTATTTCAAACATTATAATTTTTCAACTCCAACACATTTTATATCGAAAAGTAGACTAGATTTTTGTTTATAAACATTAACAATAAAATTTATACTTCAACATACTGTTACGAGTTGCATGTGCGATTGAAATATCTGTCGCCATCCTTGGCGAGATATAGAACTATTATTTAAGGTATTAAATTCTATAGTAATACTGATGCAGGTAGTATAGTAAATCTTCGAAAGAGGAGCGATATTTGCGAAAATTTGCAGCGATAATTTCTAAAAAAAAATTGCCGATAAAACAATTTTTTTTCATAGCATGAATGGGAAATGAACCCACGACCGGCGAATCGGGAGATTGACGTCTCAGTCCGCTCGGCAGAGACAGGTGAAGCATGTTAAAAACGTCTATTTTTACCTGAATACTATCGCATACTGATGATGAACATCCAAATCATTAAACTTTCCCCAATCCTCCCAAACAACATTGTCTTCATCGTCAACTTCGTAAAAGCGAATTTTAATATTTTCTGTAACATACGAATTTTCTGTAAATTAATAAAGTTGACAAAATAATTAAACAATAAAAACTGAATCGTAATTAGTGTAGTGTTAATTTCATCCATGGCTAGTGTAGTTTTTTTGCTCCACTAATTCCTATGCCTTTAAACTATCCTGTTAATGTATTACCGTGGCCAAGCTGGTCAAATTTGAATCCCATCAACATGGTTGGGAAGAAACTTTCTTATTTGCACAATTCTCCAAACACTTTCGCGGAGTTAAAATCCTGGACGTGTATTGAGCTACAAGGTCTTCAAGGATATTATTTTTTTAGAGTATATGTTAGGTTAGGTTTTTTATTCTTTATTTATCCTACATATGACAAATTTAAACCGGAGTTTCGCTATAAAAAAACTTATCAAGTTATAGAGCTGTAATTTTTTACAGTTTCTGTCACACTCTTTACACTTTCGGATGCCTTTTTCGTAAAAATCTCTCGGCTTGTCACATAACTATTTTCGCATAAAGGATTCTACTTTCGAAACGCTGGCCGCCTCTTGCAATGGACCAAATAATAGACGTATGGCGACAAGGGATTATAAGGAGGGTGTTCCTGTGTTTCCCAACCCAATTCAAAGTTTCCTCGTAGCAATATCGCACTATGGATTGGAATATCGCGTCGTTTTGATCTATAGACAGATTTCACCGTGTTTTTTAGGAGGTTACTATAATGCTGCGCGTTCACAGTTCGTTATTCAGTGAGAAAATCAACTACAATTACTCCTCTAATGTCCCAAAACAAGGTACACAAAACCTTCCCCGATGACAATGTAATCTTTGCTTTAACTGACGCGCCTTTGTCTTCTTCCATACCATAGAGGCGCGTTTACTCTCGGGAACATAATGGTGTATCAAGTCTCGTCTTTGGTGAATATTAGGTGCAATAAATTTTCTCCTTCCTTTCACACGGCGTACAAACTTCCCAGCGTGTGATTGTCTACTACCTCAACTTTTTTAGTCACATCGGTAACAGTTCTGCGTCGGTTTTCCAAAATGAGTTTTTCTACAGCGTTGACGTTTTCAATGGTAACACTTGTTTTGGATCGCCGCGCATGTAGCACGTTTGCCGCCACTTCTCGGCCTTTTCGGAAAACGGAACACCAATCATACACTTGAGTCTTGGCTAGGCACTTTGACCAAAAAACTAATAATGATGCTCTGCGCAACTGACACTGGTACATCCTTCTAGACCGTGGCTAGTAAACTAAAAAGCTATTCTTTACCTTTCGTAACAGACCAGTGCTACATTCAGTGCAGCCACTTTTACGACACTAAGTTTTTCGCGCGTTTATTCAAAAAATCCGATCTATATTTGAGCTATCCTCATATTAACATTTCATTCTAGATGTAAATTAAGAACGATAAATTATTCTTTCCGGATGTAACATCGTAACTTCTTGGGCAATATAAATTATCAGACAGGTTTGTGTTGTCGATTCACCATAGAGTCAAAGGATTTGCACTTTAACGACGTATCCTTAGACGACGAAAGACTTCATTCCTTGCGATCGTCAAATTTGAGAGGTTATATACCGGGCACCATACAGTGTCGTCGGTTTGCCATTGTCTTCCAACGAGTGTCACGCCGAATTTTTATTGTTCGATGTGAATATCTAACCTTTGGTTAATAGACAGAGCACCGTTCCACTATACTACGAAGGGTACTCTGATGTGACTAAAGTATAGTTTGATAAATTTGGAAGAAAATACTTACTTTTTGTTACCCGTTCAACTAAAATATATACTTCTTTGTTTCCTTGGGCTGGGCTGACGACGTGATCTAATCTGACAATTTTTAAATCTCCAGTAAGTGCTGATTCTAAATATCAAATAGTAACAATATATCACTATCAAATTAAAATATAAATCATTAGATACAACAATCAACAAATGTTTTTCATATATGTCAAGATATACTTTAGTATTATGTAACTAATTCTGCTCGGGGTAAGACTGCTTCTTCGTCATCAATAGTAAAATATTGGTTACGATCTGCGAAAACAAGCAATGCAGTAGTCGATCAAATGAGGTGACGACTACAGAAATGTTGAAGAAAATCCACAAAGCGGTACTGAATCATCGTCGATTGATAATGCGCAAGCTAGTAGTCATAATAATTAATCGAAAAATGTTTTACATCGCATAATAACTGATCATTTGAACATAAGATAGCTGGGCGCTAGATGGGTGCCGTGTTTTCTCACAATGGAACAAAAACAGAGTAGTGAAGATTATTCCATCGAGTTTTTGGCAATGTTTTACAAAAATAAAGCCGAATTTTTGCGCCGAAACAAAAGAACAATCAAAACAATGAACTGAAAAGGGAGAACCGGCTCCGAAGAAGTCATGGCGTAGGTTTTTTGGGATGAGCATGGAATAATTTTCATTAAATATCTTGGAAAAGGGAAAACTGTTAACGGCGAGTATTATACGAACTTTTTACAACGATTAAGTGAAGAAATCAAGCAAAAACGGAAGAATTTGGCTGAGAAAATAAAGCAATCCACCAGCTCACACATTCTTTATTGCAATGGTGAAAATTAATGATTTAAAGTTTGACATGCTACCTCAAGCACCCTCTTCGTCAGATTTAGCCCCCTCGGATCATTTTCTGTTCCTAGAATAGAAAAAATGGCTCGGTGGTCAAAGATTTTCCAATAATGAAGAGGTGCCTGATGATTCTTATTATAAAAAGGATATGGAACTTATTGAACACCGCTGGGAAAAGTTTATGGAGCTAAAAGGAGATTATGTTGAAAAATAAATATTTTTTGAGAAAATTTTTGTGTTTTCTTTGTTGGGTCAGGTACTTCTGGGACAATCCTCGTAAATGTAATATAATGTACCGTAATAATAACTATTTTGTTTCAGTAAAGTTCACTGCCATCTATTTTACGTATGAAATGAATCGCCGTATTGAATAAAAACTTAAACATGCCTTGAGAATTTATATGTTTGTAAATACGCTCCGAGAGAAAATGCAAGGAAGCATAAAACAGACACTTTATCTTTTTTAAATGCCAAATAGTTATAAAATTGAAGGATTTAAGACGCTGAAGTAGCAAATTTTTTAGGAACATATTATTGAATTGCACTGTATTTCATATCGAAAGCGGTATTATGTCTCTGCAGTTTATCGAATTAGTTGATGTTCAGAAAATGAAAACTGCATTCCGACACATAAAACACCAACTACCGCTCAAAAGTTTTGAAACAGTCTTTGCTTTTTAATTGGATATTAAATTAATATTCAGTTAACTGTTTGTCCAACATACAATACGAGGTGTGTCTATGAAGTAACGAGACTGGCGCCGCTATAGAAAAAGTACGCATGCGCTAAAGGTTAACGACTGTCGGTTGTTTAGCCTAAAGCCTACTCTTTCTAAAGCAATGTCTACCGTGTCTGTAGATAAACCAGTGTAGACATTGTCTTCGTTTGTATAGGGGATGTTTTTTGTTTTGCAATATAGCAACGAATTGTTGCGTAATTTCCCATGTAACATGGAAAAACTTAAGCTTACGCTTAGTTAGCCTAGACCAGATCCAAGCAAACCAGAGTTACGTAATAAATTAAGAGAAAAAAGATGTCCACCGATATTGCAAAAATCGAAATATTGGAGTATCGAGCCATCATCAAGTACCTGTATTTAAAAGGGTTAAGAGGTAAGTAGATTTACGGAGATATTCTTAATACCCTTGGTGATCAATGTCCTTCGTATGCAACCGTGAAAAATTGGACTGCAAGTTTCAAAAGAGGTTCTGTGTCAGTCCCCGAAAATATTAATGCAGTTCATGACATGATTTTATGAGACCGTCGAATTGGGCTAAAACGGATATCTGAAGCACGGAATATTTCATACGAACGCGTTCATCATATAGTTCACGTCAATTTGGACATGAGAAAAATTGCTGCAAAATGGATCCTCAAATGTATGAATGTTGACCAATAGCGTGCAAGGGTAGAAGCATCGCGTTCGATCTGTGCTCGATTTGAAAACGGTGTCGACTTCTTAGACCGAATTGTTACTATGGATGAGACTTGGGTACAATTCTACGATCCAGAAACAAAGCCACAATCGATGGAATGGCGACACTGAAGTTCTTGCTTCAGTTTATTGGGATTGACATGGAGTAATCTTGATTGATTTTTTGGATAAGGGTAGAACAATAGCTGGAGATTACTATTCACATTACTGACCACTTTACGGGAAAAAATTGAAGAGAAAAGACACGGAAAGCTATCCAAAGGTGTTTTGTTTTTCTAGAACAACGCACCTGCACATAAATCTCATGTTGCCATGCTAAAAAATTCGTGATTGGGGGTTTGAATGACTAGAACACCCCCCTTATTCACCAGATTTGGCTCAGTCCGACTATCATCTCTTTCCTCATCTGAGAAAAAGTTTAAAAAGGTCGTAAATTTTCTTTCGACGAGGAGGTAATAAAAGTTGTGGAGGTCTGGTTTGCAGAGCAAGAACAAACATTTTTTTGAAAGGTTGAGTAATAAAATATTTTGACATTGAAATTTTGTCTAGTTAGTAGAGTAGGCTAAGAATTTTTCAATATATCCTCGTATAATTGATCGAAACAAGTGTATGGCAATGAATGTTTCTCGCGTCAACTTTTTTTTTGGCGATTTAAGCATTTTCAAGATCGCCGAGAAGATGTTGAAGATGATTCACGTTCGGGTGGCCCTTCCACGACAAAAACCCGTCGTGTAATTATTTGTCCGATTGCGGATTAGACCAGGATAGAAGCCTTTAACATGATAAATAGTGAAAAAAAATAATAGTTGAATGAAACTCATTGAAAAAGGAAGGGGATATAATAAAACTAAAAGAATATATAATTTACGGACAATCGGAGGTCGAGAATGGGGTGAGTTTTTGAGGGTCAAAAAAGGTCTTTCTCAATTTCAAGTCTACAAGACTTATGAAAAAAAGTAAAATAACCAAGTTGTGAGTAATGAAAAGATCTACAAATCTAGTTTTCACCCTTTTTTGTCACATAATCTTAAAATCATGTGAAAAATTAAAAAAAAAACAAATTTTTGTTTGTTTTATTTTCATCTTTTACAAAAAACATTATTTTTTCACGAAATTTGGTGAGAGCTTAGTAGTAAGGGCAATGAGAGTTCTAGAGCAAATGGACAGTAGCCATCCAATTTATGTTCTCATCCGGTGAAGAAGTGGTGAAGCTTCTGGAGACAATCACAAGAAGTAGTGACGTCTCAGTGGCGCGGCGTATCGTGACGTAATAATGTAGAAGATTTTTTTTATATAATAAAAATGTTGGCCCGTGAGGGATTCGAATTAACGATCTACGTGGTCGAACTCGGCTCGTATACCGACTACACCATGACGACAATGATGTATTCGAGATGGATGTATTTAAACGGTGTGGCGCACCGCTCTGGTTGAACCGAAGTATTCTTTTCTTTTTGTTTTTTTTTTTGAAAGATATTTTTGAACTTACTACTGAGCCTATCTTTTTATGTCCCAACCACACTGTAATTTATTTAATTTCAAATATTTTTTTTCACCTAATTTTGACTTTATATCGAAAAAGTACCCTAATTTTCAAACGAAAATTTTCCCGACAGAATAACAGCTTTCTTGAAATAGCCAAAAAGTTTTTTATTTGCCGTTCTCTGAAAAGGCAAAAAGAAACGAAAAAAAAAACTCACCAAAAATGTTTTAAAATCATTATGTACAATTTTTGGATATTTACTTACTTATGTTTTCAAAGTAACATAAAAGTTCACGTTTTTCATGTAAAATATTTATAAATAACTAAAAATTGAACAAATGATAGAGAAAAAATTTTAAATTGGAACATTTTTTCGTTTTTTTTTTGCCATTTGTGAGAAAATTTACCATGATTATGGTAACATTTTTTTACACCATCAGAAACTAGATATTTCAACGAACAAAAATCACAGACTTTAAAAAAAAAATTACTTGAAAATTAGGGTGCTTTTTCGATATTATATCAAAGTAAGGTTAAAAAATTGAAATATTTCAAAAAAAATGCATAACATTTGGTACATAATATAGTACGTTTTCACCAAATTGTTGGAAATTTTTTTTTGCAAAAGAAAAATAAAAAACAATATTTTTTTTAATTCTTCACATAAATTTTGTAGTTGTAAAAAAATGTGAATGCAAGAGTTGAAGATCTTTTTATTACCTTTGCTTGGTGACTTTCTTCTATAAGACTTGTAGTTTTTCCGAAAATCGAGACAAACCGTTTTTTACCTTTAAAACTCACTCCCTATTCCTATTCTTACACGGTAATGGCAAATTTGTTTTCGAAGAATACAACAGACGAATAATTAATTGCTCTCATAATGGCTAGTTAAATGCTGCGGAAAATGAATTTGTCGCAGATGTAGGAAAAAATGAGTATTTCCAAGATTTCTCAATAGAACATTGTCATTATTAAAAAATTATAGGCAAGTGTGAAGTTGCTAGGTCCTAATTAGCATTAGTCGAGCCATTAATTAGTCAAGCCCTAACGAGGCCAGACATAATTCTTCACTACAGATAGTATTTTGCTGAGAAAACTTGGAAAAAGTCCTTTTTTTCGTCATGTCTCCGATAAATTCATCTAGTCTGCAGCATTTAATTACTCGTCTGTTGTACTCTTCGGAAACAGATTTTTTTACAAAATATTTTTTTCTATCATAGAACAACGCAGCATTTAATTACGCAACCATTCTGTTTCCACCATTATCTATTGGTTTTGCATATTTAATTTGCATTGCTCTACAAACTTCAATTTAAAGTTAGTAGAACAGTCAAATTCTCAAAAACTTACACAGTGGAAAATTTCTTAATATGGCATTTAACTAGAACTTAATTTTACGCTTATTGTTTTATCTGCCTGCTCATAGTGCTCTGCTAACTTAAGTGACATTATCAAGTATAATCAAACTAATCCGGCACCCTCCGCCCACGCCTCTATCGCTCTTATCGACACTAGATTTGAATAATAAAATGGAGATTTTAAAGAAGTTAGATAGATTGGGAAAACATGTGCGAATTTGCAAAAGAATATGGTGTTGGGTGTGCTACTCTATACGATCTTAACAAAAAAAGGCAAAAGATAGTAGACCACGTCAAGACAATGGAATCGGGGCCAGGAAAGCGTAAAACTCTGAAAGTTGGCGACTTTCTAAACACACTCCTATATCTGGAGGAATTCTGAACGCCAAAGCAATCGAACTTTATAAAAAAATTACCCCCAAAAATGATTTTCTTGCCAGCGATGAACGGTAGGATAAATTTAAAAAGCGATTTGTTATCCGTCTACTAACCATATCGGGTGAGAAATTATCAAGCGATGAATCGGCAGTACCGCCATTTATCCAGTATTTTAAAATTGTAGAAGAACTGAGTCTTCTTCCTGACCAAATCTATAACGCAGACAAAAGAGGTCTGTTCTGGAGATTGTTGCTCAATAAAACATTCGTATCTTCTAAAGAAGCAAGTACACTAGGTCGTAAAATGAGCAAAGTTAGAATCACATTCGTGTCGTGTTCAAATGCTACTGGAACGCACAAATTGGATTTGTTAGCGATTGGTAAATCCCGGAGCTTTCAAGAACATTTGTCTGCCAGTCTGCTACAAGAATCAAATTAGAAGTTGAGTCACGAGAGAAGTATTCAGCGAATGGTTTCATAAAGACTTTGTCCCAGAAGTCAAGAAGTTTATGAAAATCCAGCCTCTCCATAAAAGCTTTACTCGTACTTGACAGGCAACCCAAACGAACTTAAATCAAGTGACCATCCTACCACCAAACTGTTCGAGTGTAATTGTATACAAATTTACTGAGTTCAAATTTCTGGAACCGTTCGTGATATTAGTACTGAACATATTGCTTACTACAACAACAAAACGCTTACAATTTCGAAGGCGGTTTGTCGAAAGAGCAACTTGTCAGAGGTTGAAAACGAGAAGAACGTATGAAATAGAAAATGAAGATCTTCAGGAGCTAGAACCATCCCACATTTTGAACTTTCTAAAAGAAATGGAATTAATAGATCGGCTAGAAGTACTAAGTGTCCTCAGTGCCACTGTTAGAAAACACAAACACAATGAATCCTTTGGGTCGCAATAAACATAACTAGTAAATTACAGCATACATTCCATCGGTCTCTGAAGCCCATAACTTTTCATCGGTTATCAAAACGAGCGTCATATTGTACAATAGGGTACTTGCATTTTTTTTAAAGTATTTATTTTTTTGTTTATTTTTATAAGTTCTTGATATGAACTAATGTCAGAAAGTGGAATATTTAATTAAAAATCGGTAAAATTTCATATTTTTAATTACACAAGAGAACGAATCTCATTGGATTTCAGTTGTGACGTAATAGGTTTAATAAAATCATTGAACAGTTGTCTGCTAAGGATCACGAGTTTATCGTTGCCGGTAACGTAGCGTTTGCCGTTATAATACAGTTTTTGTTTATTAGTTACGTATAAATAAAACATTTTTCTATATATATAGTAATGAAGTGAATAAACCTTTTATATGTTAAGTTCTTACATATTACATGTTAAATGTTTAAACTACCTACAAAATGTTTGAATTTTTAATATTTTTTTCTCTATATAAGTATTGATCAAAGAATTAAAAGAAATTATAATAAAACTATCCACAACTATTTTGTTCTCAAACCATGCAAGTACCCTATCATGAGGGTTGGGGGAGGTAAACGTGAATTCAGTAGTTTCGTACGTACCTATACATAAAATGGATATTTATCTGTATATTAAGTATTTAAAAATAATAATAGATTCACTAGATTCCCGATATATATAGTTTTTATAATTAAACAATAAGTAATATCTAAGAGATATTGAAGCAAAATTTTGTAAAATAATACTTACTCAAATTGTTGATACTATGGGAGAAAATGGGATCGCAAATAGGGTATAAAATACCATTGTCTTTTATAAAAGCATCGAACCTTAGACAAACAATATTCAGATTAATTGATTTACTTTCTGATTCAGCCAATCCTTTAATCTGAAATAAGTAAAAAATTTCGAATGAAACACATTTAGATATCATCCGGTATAGACCATACTGCCGCTCCTCGAAATGATATCCACATGTATTTTCAAGGTAAAAAACTGTGAGAGAAAAATGCATACCTTTTCGTCGTTTACGGACACCGACATCTTTACTGTAAAATTTAAGAAATAATATAATTATAGTCACCAAAAATGTATATCCATTTTAAAAGTAATTATATCGACAATGAGTTAAATAATAAGTTTTTGTAATTATTTTGACAATAAAATGTAAATATTTCTTAAAAAAATGTGAAAATCAGATAGAAATTTACGTATATCTTGGTGAGTTCATTAGGACTGGGTTAGAAATTCCGTCCAAGAGCGAGAATATTTATTTTGACTCGTCTGTTAGGTGTTTTACATGTAATTTCATTCCGTAATCTAATAATATGGATGTCATTGACAAAATTAAATAAAATGAGTGGACAAACCAATTAATTCGATATGGAAATGGGAAATTACGAATTATTCAATTACCTACTGTCCTAAAAATTGAGATATGAATATGAGAGTAATTATTTAATGCTAAGGAATTGATAACAAGAAAATAAAATGGACTCATTTTCCTGTAATGAGTTAAATAATTAAATTCAAATCTATGTAAATATTATTCATAAACATAAAATATAACATATATAAATAAATATATATAAAATATAATATAAAAATAAAGCGATTTCAATAATCTGACTTTGGATGTCAAGACTATTAAGAACACTCTATTCGTATTTATCCTCTCTTAAATACTGATCCTATTGTATACAAAAGCTATAATTAATTATATTTATGGTCGTTAGAGTCGCATCAGTACAAAAATAAGGGTAAATAATTTGATAAGTTAATAGAACTTCAAATGTCTAAGGGACATATGGAACCGCTTAAGTAAGACGTTAACTCCCGTCAGGGGACGGTCAGTTTACAATAAATCTTAACGAATAAAATATGAGGTAGAAGGTAAATAGATATAGTTATGATTCTTCAAAGTCACATCAATATAGGACAGAAATTAGGTAATCCGAGAAGATACGTTAATGGAACATAAAATTTTAATAATATAATAGGGAGTGGCGAGATAATTAATATAATTTTCAAAAGTGGAAATCCTCGTTTTGTATAATATATATTCACTCATAAAAACATCGCTAAATTTGAAACATAATATTGATATTCCAAGATTTTTACCGAAGAAAATATTAGGCAATTCTTGGATAACATGAAGATACATTTGTGAAGGATATCGAGCTTTTAGCGAAGCGAAGGGTTACTAAAATACCTCCCCCCTTTTTACTATGAAGAACGCCTAAGAATATTTGCCCTACTCACTCTCAGAGAACGTCGCTTTAAGGAAAGAAACTGCAAGTTGTATTTGCAGTGACTGCTGCAAATACAAACATTTTCAAGAACAGACTTGATGCTGGACACTCAGCTACAAACAATCAAATTGTTCACTACATTTAGTAGACTGAAAAGTGTGAACAGTATTCTGAAAAACTTTCATGTTTAAATTTATAAAACAATAGTTTCATCGGTTTTTTTTAACCGCCTACTATTGTCAAACAATAATAATTTAGGTACAAAAATAGAAAACATATGCATATACATGACCTGATCATATTTGAACCGGACTGTGTTTTTCAACTATTCGCGTAAATCGAATCGGCAACTTTTTTTTCCTAAAACGGTATAACGTTTTTTGATGTCCTTTGATGTTTGAGCGCCATATCTCAATTAACGTGGGTTTGTCAGCTGTTTGTTTACGATGCGAAACGTATGTCTGGGAAAATGGTTGCAAGCAACGACTTCCTTGGAACTTTGCGTTTAGGAATTAGTAAGAAATCACACTTCGTTCAATAAAACGTGTGACTAACTAAGAAAGACACATATTTTTACCGAAAATCTATTTTATTCATCAATGTAATCTCCTTCAAGAGCAATTCAACCATTCCAACGCTTCTGTAACTTCTCGATGCCGTGCTTGTAGAAGAATTTGTCTATTGCCTCAAAATAGACTTCAGTTTTACCATTTTCTTCTTCATTTCACCTGAATTTCTTATTAGCGATCATTTTTTTGAGATCAGTAGGCACTGGTGGGCCAGATCTGGACTATACGGTGGATGAGGAATCAATTCGAAGTGTAATTCGTTCAATTTAACCATTAACCACCATGTGAATCGGTGCATTTTCTTGGTGAAACAGTGATTTTTTTCATCGGCACATGAGGCCGTTTTTCCTTGATTTTTGCATTCAAAACGATAAAACAACTCTATGGAGTATTTTCTATTCATTGCTTCTCCATTCTGAAGATAGTCAATGAACAATATTCCATGCGCATACCAAAATACTGAAGCCATAACCTTCAAAGCTAACTGTTGTGTCTTTGGGCGCTTCGGACGAGGTCACCGGCAGTAGTCCACTCAAATGATGATCATTTTGATTCTGGAGTGAAGTGCTAGATTCATTTTTCATCCGTTGTTACATATCGACGCAAAAAATCTGATTTATTACGTGTAAACATGACCAAACAGTGCTCTAAATCATCAACACGTTGTTGTTTTCTGGAGTAACCACCTCAATTTGATGACCCGAACGATCACCATCACCGGTGTCTGTACTACCACGTTTAAATTCAGCAAATCAATGACAAATGGTTCTTGTACAATATTTTTTTTCATCAAGAAACAAAGATAAATTAACACAAGATATTGTTTTCAAAATGACAAAACTAGCTTCACTTAAATGGTTGTCAGTTTTTTGTGACTAATCGAAATTTTAGACGAAATCTTTTGAAAGTTGGTGCTTCATAAACGTCATATGGATTTGACAATGACCGCACCATGTGGGTGTCAGTCGCACGATTTATTGAATGATGTTATATCGGATGAAATTCAAAACCACAAGAAATAAATAAATTCACCACAAAAGCTCCAGATGATCAATACCTAGAGACAAAGGTATTTCCTATATATCTGCTATTAACAAAAATAAATTCTATCAATAACTAACGCACTCTCTTATGTGTTATATACAAGAAATTTCATAGAGGTCCGAAGTGGGTGTTATATTGAAGATGACCCTCAAAAAGCGAGAACGTTTACCGGACTGGAAGACTTTTATAAGATTTATAAAAACATGCTACTCTACAACCGATTGATTTGTCAGAAAAAATGTTTTACATGCACGGAAAATGTACTAAACAGGTAGTTGGCATTAACAAATTTCGTAGTATGGTAAAGACAATTGCAAATTTTTTGAAATTAAAAAGTTTCTTCGGTAACAATTTTTGTAAATTCAGGAGGAGATATGTTAACATCAAAGCTTAATGGAGGATGACAATCTAGTACCATGTCAGAAGGATACGTCGGGGAATCAATTAAAAATATTATTTACGTTGGTAATAAAATCATCACAAAATGGAGACAGAAAATGCACCGTATATGAATCAACCCTCAAATTCTACAATTAATATAGCGGAGAATTTACTGAAGAGAAACGACGATCCTGGTTAAATTATAAAAAATTGTAAAAAATTCACTATCCTTTGAATTTTTGCAGTTGTACAAAAAGTATAGTGTGCAACATATGAAAAAAGTACTTTTCTCACATACGAGACCCTATCCGCCCCTTCGGCTGCTGACAAAAGCATACGAAGTCCTCCCTGAAATCTACCATACAATTCTCCCAAATGCATGAGTTAAAACACTATCACGCACACTTTTTCGATAGTCAGTTATTCCGCCGTTTTCCTGTAATTTGATGAACCGGTTCATCAGCCTATTGGTCGAGAATAGGGAACGATGCAACCGCAACTGTTATCGCCCGCCCCCCAATTAAATTAAAAAACGAAAAGAAAAACAACATAACCCTTGATCTGCATAGGAGCAACTCCTATATCAGCGCCAACTCTAACAAACCTTCCTCATATGAAAAATTTTTCTTTATCCCATTCGAAAATACCCGTCGAATCTCTCTCTCTCTCTCTCTCATTTATGAGTAAAGTTAAATTTGTTGCAAAGTATTCTATTAATTTAATATAGCTTTCCGTGGACTAATTCAAAATGGCCAAGAGTAATTATAATTATATTTTTTCACTACCTGCTAATTAAATTACCACTTATTTCTTAATGAATAAATATAATGGCTAAAATGTACAATAAAATATAGTATAAAAAAATTAAAAAAACACGCTATTAGAAATAATAAAATTAAAAAGTAAAAAATTATTCTTGGAATAGGAATAAAATAATTTGATAAAAATTTAATGTCACTATTATAAAAGCGTTGTTTTCTTTCTAAGAAATCTAATCTGGTTAAACGGATATTTTTATCGAATTATCGTATTATCGTCGATCTTTGATGAGTGTGGAAAATTTAAATGAAATCGGGTCGCTCAAAGTAGGCCAAAATCGAAGTAAAAAGAGTCTGCCACAAACATACAAGTAAAATTAATAAAAGCATGTTAAAAAAACGGAATTGAAGTTATCAAGTGCGAAACTGTTATGCATTTATGTGATACTAGATAAGACGATGACTAATACTATACATATCAGTATTCTTGGAAATTCATTTATTTTGAATGGATTGCTTGTTTTTTGCTAGTAACAATTTGTGATTATTACAGAAAACTTATCAGGTCTACGGATAACGAATTATATTTAACCGAGCCACATAAAAATATGATCATTTTGTATATTATACAGGTACAATCAAAAAATGAGGTTTCTCTATATAAACGCTTCAAAATGTTCTTGATTTTAGGTCTCTTCTGTTAGTTTTTTTCAAGTGTTTCGACTTAACTTCAGTCTTTATCAAATTGATGATATTGACACTGACAATTTGCGTATTTATATTAATCAATAGATGCTACAATCAATTAAAAAACATAGCAGAAACGAAACATCAAAACATAAAACATTTTTCCTTACCATATGTACAAGCACTTTCGCAACAACTATCAAATTATTTTAATAAATATGATATTAGTATAAGTAATTATATATCAAGTGCCTTGTACTAATTGTGACGCTGTCTACATAGGGCAGAGGTCTCAGCATTTAGAAAATAGACTAAGAGGTCATCAATACGATAAAAAAAATAGAACTGCATTAACGAACTATGAACTATATCAAAAAAAAAATAAAAATTCAATTATGAAGATTCAAAAATTCTTGGAACCGAATCTGATACACGAAAAAGAGAATTTTTGGAAACATTCATAAAAATAAAAAAGCTATAAATGATAAAAAAGACCTTAACAATAGAAATTTATAGCTCTGTTTTGTAAATTCTAATGAAACTATAAATAATTAATTAATTACTACATATTTGAGATGTGAGAACTGAGGAAAAAATAAGTTTTCTTATTAGATCAAATTTCTATTTTGATTTTATTCTTATCTCAGAAAGGTGGGCTGAGGAAATTTTGTTGTAAAAATGACCAATCTCAAATTCATACGAGCAATAACCTCCTGAATTTTGACGCATGAATTTAGAAACCAACAAAAGTTAAGCCAAACAAAAGATGATGAGGAAAAGTCCGAACTTTTTACTATAGCAACAGGGGTGCCACAGGGTAGCGTAATAGGTCCGCTACTTTACATACTATACACATTAGATATACCAGAGACGCAGTATACAACAACAGGAAGTTGATAGCGACACAGTCATCATCTCTAATAATCAAGAATCGCAAACACCAAAAAATGTTCAGGCTTATCTAAACCAATTAATGTAACATGTAACGTTCTCCAGTTAAGTTAAATAATACAGAAATACCTCATGCAGAAAGTGGTGTATACCTAAGAATCCACCTAGACTGAAACTGGAAAGATCGCATCACGAAAAAAGGAAAATAACTTGATAAAAAATCAAGAGAACTACATTGGTTGAATGAGAGAAAATCCAAAGGCTCACTTGAAAACAAAGTCCTTATCTACAAGTCTGACATATGTAATTGAGGTGTCGGGTTGCGCTTCCAAATCTAATATAAACATTATTCAGAGATCCCAATCGAAAATACTCCGTCAACTAGTAGATACTCCATGGTATGTATCAAATCACACCATTCATGTGAATGTGAGAGTGCCTCCTGAACAAGAAGTTATCCAAGAAAGGATCATCAAACATCACAAAACTATAGAAACCCACCCATAGCCACTACTAGATGAATTGTTAAGATCAAGAAACGCAAAATGAATGAAAAAAAATTGGCCAATAGACCTATATATATGTTAGATTATTCAACAATGGCGAGCAAATTAACTCGAAGCTATGAATAAATATTCTGATTTTTAATGAAAGTTTATTATAAAAAAAAATATTTTATTTGCATCGATGCTCCTGCAATTTAATGGCTTCGCGGATCACTGCTTTTAGCGTTAAATCACAATTATAAATAATGGAGATAAATATCCGGGAGTACAGATTTTCTTTTTGGAAATTTTCTGCTCTCTTTTTTAAATTTTATTAGTAATCCTAGTTATTAACGAAAAACCTTTTTTTTTCATCTGATTGAATAGCATCCAATCAAAGCTACAAATAAACCATTACAAACAAACCCCCTTTCGAAAACAAACACCTATCCCACGACCCTGGGAAAGGAGCAACAAAGAGAAGGCGTATATACTCGCAGAACAGATTGCTGAAGCTTTTATACCTAAAGATGATATAGATGATCAGCAAATAATGGAATACCTAGCTTACAACTCCGACACTGTAGAACTGACAGAGCAGAGGAATATCTCGTTTAAATAACAAAGAGTCGCCAGGACCTGATCAAGTAAGTACAAAAATGCAGAGAGATCTCTCCACATAAGGAAACGTATTGTTAACCTACTTGTTTAATGCTATCGTTGAGTCATTGCTCAAACATCTAAAACTAGCAGACATTATAACAATGCCCCAGCTAGGTAAAAACCCATATCATGTGATTTCTTATAGACCCATTGGTATTCTTAAGAAACTTCTAATACTTAGAATTAACCCCATTTTAAATAAAATCCCCACTCTGCCACCCATCAATGCCACAGAATTGTATATACGATCAACATATCCCCCGAAAAGAAAAAAGATTGCAGTATTCCAGTCATCCCTTTGATAGAGTGTGGTATGAAGGACCTCCTTTTCAAAATAAAACATTACCTTCCATCTTACTTTAATTATTTAAGTCTTAACTTGTTAAGCAGAGAGTTCGGAAGCAGAATCCATGGAGAAGTCTGGGATTTCGTATCCGAAAACCCAAACGTAAAAATTTTACTATAAGTATTTTGCCATATACAGGAAGTGAAAAATAAAAGAAAATAAATCCGCATTAACAACATTCAGGTGGAAAAATAACCAATGTCCAACAGTCACTAGCAATAATGTAATAATAGTAGTCTTATCTTGGAATATAGCTGGATCCAAAGCTTAATTGAAAAGAGGAAACAAATTTATTGATACTTTAAAGAGTTACATTTGTTAATAGTAAGAAAATCTAAATTAATTACGGACAATATTTATGATAAAACCTTAGAACTTTGTTAAATGTAGCTTTGTATGTATCGAATGATCCATAAAGATCGTACATCACAGAAGAAATCCAGAAGCTAAAAACAAATATCATGAACAGCTAGGACATGAAAATCCTCTAATACAACCACAGAAAGACGACTCCGTATAAATCTTAAATGAAATATAGAGGTCCTTTCACTTGAAGCGTCCTTATCATACCATTGATGGAATTGGAAATATTCAATTTCAGCTTATAGAATCCTTCAAAAACATTTTTATATAGATCATTCCGAATCCAATTAGCGATAGCTCAATTTTTTAGAAGAAAGACATAAAGTCTATTCCACTTTGTTGACTAAACTAGTAAATATTAAGCAAGAAGAAATGTAATGTAGTTTTTATATCAAAAATATTGATCAGAACTAACGCCGCAAAGTCTCAACCAAAATTAGTAATTATTATTTGTTGTTATCTGATTTCTAAGGGATGAAAAATGTTATAAATATTTCTAACCTATCAATATTGTACTGCATTTGGAAATATTATGCAAAAAACTAACAGTTCAAGTACCTAAGTGAAACCAAAAGTGAAAATGCAAGACCAGCATTAACAGTTTTTAAAAAAATTCAATTCCGAACACGCAAAACAAAATCTAAAATTGTTCTAGTCTTGGTATTATTTTGTCTACCACTAATATCCTATCTATATGCGTTGTAATAAATGTATAGAATATTTTAAAAAGCATTTTTATAGAGATCATTCCAAATCCAATGAACGATCACTCAAATTTTTAGAAGAAAGACATAAAGTCTCTTTCACGATGTTGACCAGACTAGTAAATATCAAGCAAGGAGGGAAAAGGTAGTTTTTGTACCAAAAATATTAATCAGAACTAATGCTGCCAAGTCCCAACCAAATTTACTAGTTATTATTGGCTGTTTCTGATTTTTAAGGGATGAAAAATGTTATTAATATTGGTTTCTAACAATATTGTATTATATTTGGTAATATTATGAAAAAAAAAATAACAGTTCAAGTACCTAAAGGCCGCTTGACATGATGCAAGAGAACATGCAAGGAATTGCATGCAATTTATTGCAAGGTCAATATATTGCAATGATGAATACTGCACATCGCTTGACAGTATGCAAGTCTCTTGCCATTATATCATGGTTGCCATAGTCAAAATTCCATAGGTAAAAGTAAACAACTTCGTAATCTCAAATATAATTTAGTATTTGTGAGCAGATTAGAAATAAACATAACAGAGCTAGGTGAAGTAAACAAGAAAAAAAAGGAGTCAATGCATCAGTAGCAATAATTTTATCTTCTCTAACTTGCTTCTGGAATCTGATAGACTTAAAAGAACACCTAAACGATGGTGGGCCAGGCTCTGTCTGAATAGAACAAGGAAAACATGAGTGTAGCTATAGATTAATACGGGAAAACATACAAAAATTAGTTGAGAATAGATAAAGAAACAGTCCATAAGGAAAATAAGCAGCAGATCAGAAACTCATTTCTCCCAAGAATTGCAACGTGCGCGCAATAAAAATGCCATCAAACCCATAATATTGTAAGTGCGAAATCTTGCAAGTAACAATAAGCTGAACTCCATCCACGCTGCTTTTGATCAAGAAATATTGCGCCTTGCATTGCATTCCCCGTTGTCTTGCACCATGTCAAGCTTCCAAATAAAGTAAACAAGAGAGAAGTGGTCGTTGCATCACTGACAATAATTATATCTGCATCTTTCTTGCTTTTGGAGACTGATGGACAGTTTAGTTAGAGAATTAGATGAGAAAACATGGAAAAATTAGTTGAGAATGAATGAAGAAACTCATTTTTTTCTAGAATTGCAACTTACGCAAATTGCAAGTGCGAGATCATGCATGAAACAATCAATTAAACTTCATCTGCGTATGCTTTTGATCAAAAATATTGCACCTTGCATTGCATGCACGTTGTCTTGCATCATGTTAAGCGGCCTTAAGTGAAACCAAAAGTGAAAATGCAAGACCTACATTGAAAATCA
Organism: Diorhabda elongata; assembly: GCA_026230145.1. NCBI lineage: Eukaryota > Metazoa > Arthropoda > Insecta > Coleoptera > Chrysomelidae > Diorhabda > Diorhabda elongata. The sequence continues at coordinate 8,472,841 of CM047928.1, forward strand.
ATTCCGAACAAGAAAAATCAAATCCAAAATTGTCCTAGACTTGATATTGTTTTGTTTCGTCCATCAATATCCTATCTATATTCGTTTTATTAAATATATTGAATACATATATGTAGGATAATATTATGTAATTATCGAGCTCAACTCACCCTCTTTTTCTTTTAAGAGTCATATTAAAAATTGATAAAATTATAAAATCACCGTACAACTCGACTTAATACGCAACAAGTACCTACATCAAACAACTGGTGAAATATTTTATTCGAAAATTGTATATCAACAACTCATCACGAAAAGCTACGACTTTCAACGATAACTTCCACTAGTCTAGTCGCCCATGTAATTTTCAGATCGAGCGTTTAATCATCACCGATTGAAAAAAAATATGGTGATAAATGCAGATTATTTTCATTCCCTGTCAGATAATATAGGGTGATCTTATCTATGGGATAATAATTTATAAGAGATAATATGTTATAAGTGAATAAACACAAACATTCCAAATTTTTGATACTTTAATTTGATGAGCTCGTGACTTACCATTTACGAGGGTTGTTTGAAACGTTTCCGAACTAATAAAGAAACATGATTCTTTTTATATTTCAATATAGTTTACTTTCACGATAACGTCCTCTTCCTCGTCTGATAAAACACTCTCTGCTGCAAGTGAAATTTTAAGGTAAAGAAACAAGAAAAAGTTACTATGGGCCAGATTTTGCGAATACGGTGGATTGTCAACAAATTCGAAATGCAATTCGTGAATTTGGCAATGACGATCCCCGAAGTGTGGGAAGGTTAAGAGACGCGATAGCGACACTTTCGGCTACATCAAAAATATCTGGCGAACGAGTCCGTTTCGTCGTTGCCCTTGTTCCGTCGGCACCCAAAAGAGTTGGATCTTGCAGCCATCACTTACCAGATTTTGTAAGACTCTCTTGCACTCTAGCACTAGCCTAAAGTACTAAGTTTTGTCTTGTTAGCTGCACTGCTACTTGAGCAGACTGAGATTATGTTTCTATGGCGTAGATCGATCCCTATTTGCTTTGGTTAAATAATTCATTACAGTGAATATAATCAAGGATCTTACACGGAATCTTAGTTCTCATATAATAAAGTTGAAATTTTATTGATAAAAAATGTAATTTGAATAATTGAGAACTAAGGTATCTAATTTCAGAGGGCAGTAGAGGCGGCAAAAGATGAATAGCATACAGGCGGCAAATCTTTAATTCCCCCGCTGATAAATCATTAAGTTCAGAATACATACAGAATACTAAATTCTCAAACAAAAATAAAAGTATTATATGTGATGTTACTTCTAATAACTATGACGCCATTTACATAGTACAATCATCTCAACATTTAGAAAATAGATCAAAAATTCAACAATAGGATAAAAACATTAAACAATAAAGTTGATTATAAAAATTCGAAAATCCTTGATTTAGCAATCATAAAAATAACCTAAACAATCACAGTATTTAATAATATATAAAGATATCAATTTATATTTCTATTCTATTTATTGAAAATTTTTAGCAAAAAATTGGGGACTTTCACTAATATTCAAGTTTATCATTTGTATATTCATTCCCATTTCCACATCACATCATCAATTTTGTGAATTTTTAAATTAAAAACATAGGAAATAGCAAATATTTATGACAATATAACACATGTAAGCATTTTTCTCATCACATAAGTTTTACTGATATCTGAAAACCAAACAATCTTATTACATCTAAAGAATATATAAATATTCGTTGTACTTCAAAGTTTTTGCAAAAAAATTAATTACAAAATTACATAAATACAAGATACAAAGGAAATTAGAAAAATAATTTCATACAAGACAACTACTTATTCATGAATCTGAATGTTAAAGGGAACGTTTGCATCTGGTATTTGTCTAATTTTGTAGTTTTTTCCTTTGAAAGTTTGAAGTGCAACAAGCATGTCTGGCGCAGGCACAGTAGAATTCTTGTACAGAAACCACCCGTTTTAAAGCATTTGCAATTGTATAACAAGAATTCCAAGAATCTGAGAGTTACTAGATTGAATCAACATAAAAGTCCACTTCCTCTTTTTAGCGCAATATTTATAAAGATAAATCGCTATTACTAGCGTTTTTTCCGTCCGTCTGTCCGTTAGTCAGTGGAAGCGATATCTCCTCACGGGAAGATTGTAACGAGCTCCGGTTTTTTGTATTCAATTTCTGTAGATGTGCCGAAACGAAAAGAATTTTGGGCATTATCAGATGAAAATTAATGAAATTAACCAAAATGTAATTCCATTGGCCAAAGGACCTTCAATGACAAGAATTGACGTCATAAGATATCGATCAACATCAAATGACAATAGCTTCAATCCATGTTCACTAAAAATTTAATAAAAATGCGACAACTTTGTCACATATGTCGTTTTCATTGGTTATTTATGTAATTAGTGAGGTATAGCATTTTATTTTGAAAAAAAAAAACCCAAAAAATGTGAAAAAATTGATGAAAACTTTCTTGGACTCGATAGAACGATCAGTATAATTTAATGTTTGAAGATGATTTCATGCAAATGCTCCAGATAACCCATGCGCAAGGTCCAATTCTGGCACATTCTCTCTAACATATCGGCCGGTATTTCACGAATAAATGCTTCAATATTGACTTCCAGAGCGTCAATCGTTGCTGGTTTATCCCTGTAGACATCAGCCTTAACATGGCCCCACAATAAATAGTCCAAAGGCGTTAAATCACACTATCAAGGCGGCCAATTGACGGGTCCCAAACGTTTAATGTACTGTTCACCGAATTTGGCCATTGCTTCGCGTGCCGTGTGGCATGTGGTACCATCCTGTTGAAACCACAGTAGACTGAACAGAGTCGATTCATGATTAAATTATAAACTGACCAAGTTTGACAATGACACAAGAAACGATTCACGCGTGATCTGTGAAAAACAGTGTTGCCAAAAAGATACCAGCAAAAAAATCACTCGTTAGTTAGAGAATCTCTTATTGCTTTAAATAAAAATCTTATACAGGGTGCAATATTTAAAGCGAATCAATAAATTGATTTTTCCAAAGCCGTCCCTAGAATTTCTAAGTTCTAAGTCGAATGTTTGATAGTAATGTACTGCTTCATGCAAAAATATAAAAAATCAATCGAGCTGTGTAAACTCTAGACAATAAATACAAAATTTTTCCATCAATAAACTTTCTCCCGCGAAAATGAATTTCATCGGGATAATCTTCTTGGCGGGAATCTTCACATTTATTCATTGACTACAACCCATTGTCCCTATTTAACCTGTTCTTACATTTAGCAATTTCAATGCTTTCAATTTATTACTAGTTACATTTTTTATAAATTTTACATTATTGGTATTGGTACGTCATGATTATGACTCGCAGCGTCATCGACAATACTCGATTTTTCGGTCTGTCCATATTTTAAATGAATTAAGTGCTCTTTAAACCGGACATTAACGGATCTCTTAGTTTGGTTTGCCCAATATACTTCCCATCACAATCACCATAGGTAATTCCATATATACCACTCTTTTACAAATTTGGTATTTCATCATTAGGTTCACCCAACCTAAATGCAAGAATAGCTTAAATAGGGAGAAAGGGCCAATTCCTTACAGACCACTCTATAGTTTATTAGTCAAGGAATAAATGTGAAGATTCCCGCCAAGGAGGTTTTTCCGCTGGTGTTAACTTAGTGTAAAACTAGTTCTTAGGTTTTAGTTTACCTTCAGTCTCTGATGACGATAGGTTGGTTGTCGAAACGCGAATCAGACAGTGTAATTGTGAGTGTTGGTGTAAGCAGTGTGTATAAATATCAACAACGGTTCCCGAAATTTCTGCTTAGCTTAGTGTTTTTTTTTTAATTTTGAGTAAAATATAGTAAGTCAAAATGAAAAATTGGGTCAAGATCACCCGATTTCATGTACTCTAGATATAATCCATTTCCAGCTGCTGATATATTAATAATCTGAATCTATTCATACGCAAACTGAACTAGAATTTTACAACTTTCCTTTCAGTATTTGTAGACCATTATATATTCCCACTTGGAGCAAGTGGGAATCACATTTCTGGATTGGCTTGCACGATCTCCCGATATGAATATTATAGAGCATTTGTGGGATAATTTAAGAAGTTTTAGACATTATCATTCTCCTCACAGTGACTTAAATCAACTTTTTGTGAAGAATGGTATGCTATGCCAGTGGAATACGTCCAAACTTTAATTTCTTCGATGCCTGACAGGGTTTGAGACATTTACCGTAGCAGATGAGGAAAATTTTTTTGAAAATGCGTGGTTTCCTCATTTTTCTCTTTATTTTGCAATTTTATTATTAATAACAATAATCATTATTATTTGTGGCAGATTTTGTTCGTAAAATAACCTAATAAAATACCACTAGTTTTTAAATTTATCTCAAATTGATAACACAACTGCAGGTTATTAAGATTTTCTTAGAAATGATTACATAAGTTGAAATTTATTTTGCTAACTACATCATTGTATACTTTGATTATTTATGATGAAAATATACAGTGTGTAAAACTTGTATGGAATAAATTCATTATTTTGGTTACTGAATATATTTACGAATAATCATAAAAACGTCAAATTTTGTAGATTATGAAATGATATTCTTCAACGTGAAAATGCAATCGCTATCTTCAATATCCTTGGAATGACAGGTACAACCCAAAATTACAAGCTTGTGATATAAAATTGTATCCATTTCTCAATTAATAATGCTATCGTTTAGAAATTTAGTCGCAGCTATTGTCAAGGTCATAGGAAAAGTCGTAAATATAGATCAACCAGAGACCTCCTGGCCTATGTCACCAACGTATTGGCTGAAGCTATAGAGAGGGAGCCCAGAGGAATCGGACTGGACATATCGGAGGGCTTTGACAGGGTTTGGCATACCAACCTTCAATAAATGAGGATCGTACGTTCTCACTCATCGAATGGCTTAGTCGCTATCGAAGGACATCTCAGAAATGTTAGAGGTCAACGCTGGTATTACCTAGAGATGCATCTTGTCACCTACTCTCTGGTGCCAATAAACTCGGCTAACACCCAAATCCGTAGGCAGCAACAGATCACCACCATCAATACCGATCTTGACAATATTCGGAGTGAGGTGGAAACAATCTGATTGAGTTTAATGCAGCAAAGAATACTAGCACTTCAGCTCATAATTTAATCCTGTCTAGTCGTGAAATATCACCATCTGCCCAAATATGCATTATTGGTGTTAAGGTTATGAGCAATATGTTCTAGCATAATCACTTGGCTGAATTAGCTATGGCAGTTTCACAATAAATAGCTATATATTTCGCAACAACTTCTAATCTTCTACAAGGCCCAAATTCGTCCAACTTTGAAGTATTGCACGCACATTTGGAGCTCGGTTCCCAAGTACAACCTTTAGGATGCTCTACTCAATACAGAAGAGAGCAATTCGACTTATAAGTGACCCAAAGTTGACCAGGAGAGCTTAGAGCACACAAGAAGACTATTTTACCGATACTAGCACGGCAGATGCTTTCCAACATAATCCCACCTAGAGCAATATGTGCATGACTTACTCGACAAGCAGAAATGACCCATGAGCACCGAGTTCTTCTGCAAACGCTAAGAACGTCAGTTTATAGGGACTCCTTTCTTTAGAGAAGTGCAAATCTGTGGAATCGGTTACCAAGGGTTTATCCTCTTGCTTTTTTACATAAAAAAAATTCTATGATTTCATAAATTTGCTATTTGCTGTTGAATTTCTCTGAGCAAAATTGAATCCTATTTTACAAATTATTTTTTATTTTAGTATTTTAACATTATGCTTAGATTTTATGTTTAAGGAAACTTAACATTTAGTTGAAAGATATTTTAGAAAAGGAAAAGTAAGTCCTACCTCTGTTTTATGACCCCGGACACATGGGACACACAAAGGACTCTTTTACTTTTCGGAGTAATGCATATATTTTAGTAAAACATCTGTAATTTTACGATTCTTAAGGAGAGGCTTAGACCTCATTGTGAATATTTTATTATCAGTTTTTAGTTAGTACAAACCGACTCTTTCAAGCGTGGGGACGCTTCTCGAAAACGTAGTCTTTTAAGACTTAATATATGAATGTTAAACACTGTGTATTTCATTTATAAATATAAAACATAATAATCACGATTACCTATCCATAACTTTCAACACTAACCTTAAACAAAACTGTCATGAGACCTTATTTAACATATCAGGCAGAATCTACCTAATGGCAAGTGTTATTTCTTCTTCTTCTTGTTCTTTTTTTAATGTTAACAAAATTCTTGTTTTTCGTCGTATTTTCTGCCGTTTAATTATTACAGAGGTTGCCGCTCTATCTATTGCTGTGTCTTCCAACGCTTCGGCGCCCTAAGGGCAACTTGTCTCTAGCTATATTGACCATTCTGTCGTCATTCATTCGATCTATGTGTTCGTTTCACTCCCTGTTAAAAACTGTTTTTCCAGCGATCCTGCGCACAATTTTCATTTGGGGTTCGATGTGTTTGGTCTGGTTTCCGTTATGTATGTTAATATTGGCCGGATGACAGCTTTGTAGATTCGGGATTTGGTTTCGATTACGATATAATTGTTTCGGAAGATTGTATAGTTCAGGTAAGCTGAGGTTCGTGCTGCTTTTGCCGCTTGGTTTCTCACCTCCGCTTCGATATCATCGTATCCTGATATATCTATGCCTAGATATTTAAATTTCATCTCTTGTGGTATAATTTCATCATCTACAACCAGTTTGCATCTGTTGGGTGTTTTTGAGGTGGTCATGCATTTCGTTTTGGCTGCAGATATCTTCATTTTCAAACTTTTTGCCTTTGTGTTAAATTTGAATAGTAATCTCTGTAGGTGACCTACAAGTGTTATTTGTCCTTTCAAATTATTTATATAAAAAGAAAAAAGATGTCAACCGAAATTGTGAAAATCGAATAATTGGAGTATCGAGCCATCATCAAGTACCTGTATTTAAAAGGGTTAAGAGGTAAGCAGATTTAGGAAGATATGCTTAATACCCTCGGTGATCAATGAGAAAAATTGCTGCAAAATGGATCCCCAAATGTTTAAAGCCGAATTGTTACTATGGATGAGACTTGGGTACATTGCGACACTCTGGTTCTACAAGACCTAAGAAGTTTCGTGTCCAAAAATCTGCTGGAAAAGTTCTTGCTTCAGTTTTTTGGGATTACCATAGAGTAAAGTAATTTTTTGGATAAGGGTAGAACAATAGCTGGAGATTACTATTCTACATTACTGACCACTCTACGGGAAAAAATTAAAGAGAAAAGACATGGAAAGCTATCCAAAGGTGTTTTGTTTTTGCAGGACAACGGCCCTGCACACAAATCTCATGTTGTCATGCAAAAAATTCGTGATTTAGGGTTTGAATTACTAGAATACCCCCCTTATTCACCAGATTTGGCTCCGTCCGACTATAAATAAAGTTTTAAAAGGTCGTAAATTCTCTTCCAACGAGGAGGTAATAAAAGCTGTGGAGGTCTGGTTTGCAGAGCAAGAAGAAATATTTTTTTGTAAAGGTCTAGAGACGTTGCAGGTTCGCTGTAATAAGTGTATCGAATTAAGAGGAGAATATGTTGAGTAATAAAATGTTTTGACACTGAAATTTTGTTTGGTTCTATAGTAAGCTAAGAATTTTTCAATATATTCTCGTAGTTCCAAATAAAGATCGCCATTCAAATTGTCTTCAATGAAAAAGGTATAGTTGATGTGTTTCGTGTCAAGGGATTTTTTATAATTATGTACAGTAAAGGAAATACACAGTTTGTTCCTTTTAGCTTTCACACACTCATAATGTAAGTAAAGAAGGATTAAAAAACATAATGATATTATCAATGAACAAATTGCAGTAACACATGATACTGTAGTTTAACCCATTATAGCCGTTTGGCATCGCTAAATTATTTCCATTTCGCAGGCTTTTGCGCCTCTCCAGTACTAAAAACATCTATTTTCGGATATATTAGTTGCAAATCGACTTTTTCGTAAGTGTGTGTAAGTTGTTAAATATGGAGATGTTTGTTAATATTGAGATGCTGAGGAATTCGCTAGTGTAAGTAGTTATAATCAATATTTAAGTAATTGATAGCCGAATATTTTCATTCTTAATAAGTTAAAGATAGAAAAATGATGATTATATAAAGCTACGTCGCCAAAAAGCACTTTTTCTTCAATGATGCCGACCGACAGCTTTTTCAATACCCTTTTCAAAGAAAGTTGCCGCCAATGTAGCCGTTCAGTAACAATAGAGTACCAAATAGACCTTGAAACATCTGAAAATTCCATAGACAAAGCAGTAATGGTGAATCTGCGGTTTTCTTTAACCATTCTGTCAACTTGTTGAACCAGGTTATCCGAAACGACAGATTTGCATCCTTGGCTCCTTTCTTCATGCACATCAATACCGTTTACACACAACACCATCACTCATGAAGTTTTCCTCATACACACGACTCATTCTCCGATGGATTTCTGAAGCACTATGGCCTTCAGCCTGTAGAAAACGAATCACACTTGGCGGAAGCATCAATAATGGCAGACATATTTACGTGTCTGTAGCACAACGCCCACTGACGCCTGAATGTTAACGAGTGATCGGAGGTTTAAAAAAAAATGGCTCTCGTATTTTTTTGTTACATGATGCAGTAACTAAATAATACTGTTACAGTATCAAATTGGAATGCATCTTGGATTCTCTTTTATTTTGTTGTCAGATCAGATCATTAATATTAATACATTTTTTCAAGTCAAAATTGCTATAGTGGTTAGTGTTCAAGTTTATTTTATATTTTCTTGTAATCTGCTACTTTTATTACTGTTCAAACAAAGATAAATAAAAATAATACAGCTTAAAGTACTGTAAATCACTGTAATGCTAAAATTTACAGAGAAATACGATGTTTCTTACAGTTCATAGGACCAGTAGTCCACGAATTTACAATGTTAAGTGTTAAAAATCTTACCATTAACACTTGGAATATTATAAGAAATAAAATTGTTTGGCTTTCAAATAATTTAAACAAAAACATATAAATATAAATCGAAAAAATGCAATCTAAATATATGAAGAAATATCATCACAAAGTTATAATAAAAATAAAGTTAATGTAGATGAAAATCATAGAAAAATAGGCATGTATATTTGTGCCTGAAATTCCCATATGTTTCTTTCAGATTGCACCTAGTTGGTATCAGAAAGTTTTCAAAATTATATCCTAGTTCCAGACGCGATTTCGGCTTATCACTTGGGGGGGTTCACGAATTAAAATAAGAAAATAAATAAAAGGAAACGTATTCTTTCTTTCGGTGTATCGTAGTAGATATTCCAGTAGATCTTTATGGTGATAATTTTTCTTATACATAATGAATGATTGAACCTGATAGAGATACCACAAACAAAATTACATCAACCTTCAATCTTAAAGTAATTGTGTCATAAAGTTGATGGTCATTTTATATGATATAATCTAGTACTATCTCTAACATAATAGCTAATGTTTTAAATATTAGGTTTGTCCTCATATCTAAGTCCATATATAGAACCTATCCTAACGACTAGGGTGGGCCAAAAAAAAAACTATTAATTTTTCATCAAAGATGAAAAAAGTTTTAGCTCTTGATATTTAGAGGTGCCGCATTGTGATTTTTGATTTCCTATTTAAATTACATGGGAATAGTTTAAAACTGTTGAAATATCTTGTTGTGTTATTCGAGGATTTCTAAAAATTTAAACACAAGAAAAATGATATTAATTATTACTAGACCTAATATAACGCCACTGCACAAAACTGTATTTCTGTTATGATACAACACAAGCCTACTTAATGATTCAGTATAATTTATGATAAAGTAAGTCTTCATATATCACAACAAGATGTAAAATGATCTGTACACATTATCTCACAATATTACCTGATAAAACAGAACATGTCTAGTACATCAAAGAATTTAAAAAAATGCTCAAGAGATGAAATAAATTGAATGCGACCTGACTCTTAATCAACAGCTTGATAAAAGCAAATATTAGAGTCAAGGACGTCCTACAGAATACTGGAATCAAAGAAGTAGTAATCACTCAATCAAGAACTTTTTGACTCATTTATTGTGGTGAGTCAATCTACTTTCTGACCATTTTCTTTTTTTAAACTAAAGTTCATTGTCTTTTTCCGCTATTTTTCTCCATTTTTTTCCTGACCTGGGTATTACTCCGCCTTCCACGAACTCCCATTTTGTTCAGATCACTTGTTACTTGACTTTTCCCATTGACTTTTTGGTATTCCTTTGGGCCGGTTTCCTAAGGGTTTTCATTCTGTTATTTTTTTAACTCCACTATTATTTTTTATCCTTCCTATGTGTCCTTGCCATCTTATTCGCTGCAATTTTATAAATATGATGATATTCTTCTCATTTAAAATTTCTCTAATTTCAGCATTTATAAGGATTCTATATTGTACATCACTAAACTTTTTTATTCCATATATTCTACGTATCATTTTTCTATTGAAGGTGTTAAATTTTTCTTCATCAGCTTTTGTTACAATTAACCTTTCTCCTCCATATGTTTCTGTTAGCCTTATTGCTGTTCTGTAGATTTGCATTTTAGTACATCTACTGATTTTTTTGCATAGCATTAGAAGCCGGAATTTAATTGAAATTTAATTTATAATATGTTCGGTAGCCTGCTTGCATTCTTTGAGCAATTTCTTCTCCTCGTTCATTATGGTCGTTAACTTTTACTTCCAAGTATTTAAAATTGTTAAGCCCCTCTAATATGTTTCCCTATCTCTAAATTCTTATGTTAGTCGCATTTTTTTTTCTTTTTAAGTCCATATGCTTAGTCTTCCCTTCATTTAGTTCTAGTCCCCTTTTACTAACTTAAAACTTACTAACTAACCGTTGAAATCTCGTGTTGTGTTTTTTAAGAATTTCTAAAATTTTAAACACATGAGAAAAATTATATCAATTATTACTAGACCTAATATAATGCCACTGCACAAAACTGTAAAGTAAATAATAAAATCTTTCTGTTGAGATACAACACAAGCCTATTTAATGACACGGTATAATTTATGATATAGTAAATCTTCATATATTTCGACAAAATTGAAAATGATCTGTACACATTATCTCACAATATTACCTGATAAAACAGAACGTGTCTAGTACATCAAAGAATCTAAAAAATGCTCAGGGGATGGAATAAATTCAGCTCGATAAAAGCAAATATTGGATTCAAGGAAATCAGTTTCGGGTATAACTTACTGAAAATTGCTACCAAATTGGGGTTATTGATCATATTCATGATGATATGAAATGGAAACCAAAACTAAGTCATGTGAGTACGGGTTATACAGTGTATATTGTGTAATAAAGGCTACAGCATTTGAGTTTCCTACTAGAGTCACTAGTGTAGAATGCTTTACAGCCAATTTGCTATATGTAGAACTATATGTAAAAGATATTATGTACAAGACTGTACATCTCATTATTCTGCTTTCAAAAAATGTAGACTCTTCCCAAAGGAGGTTATTTTTGAGCGGTTTCAGTGTCCCACTTCCAAAGGTGTTAGTACCGCTCCTTTAAAGTACTTGAACCTTTTAGGTAGGACATACGCAGAGTAGATGCTCTGCTGTTTCCTTGACTTGTTCACAGAATCTGCAGTTGTCGTCCTCTGCTATGCCCATCGTCTTAAGGTGGTATTTGACAAGGCAGTGACCATGACAGAAGACCGACTACCAGTTTCATGTCGGTTCTAGTCAACCTGAGAAATTCTTCAGACTTTTTAGCTGATATGATTATGAATCTTTGGGATTTTCTCATGTCTGAAGTGTCTTTAACCATCTGCTCAGTTAGTTATTGATGTGGTATCTCATGAGAAACAGTAGGGCTCTAGCCCTAGGTATAGAGTCGTTGCCCCTTTTAGGGTTTGTTTACACTCCCACATCAGTTGGGACGTGCAATGAATAACTTCATGGCCACTTGGCTATCTGAGAGAATGTGAATGTGCTATCTAGAGAAGTTTCTATTCAAGTACATTTGTTTATTGCTAACAACTCTACTTGAAAATGCTAAGTAATGTTCCTAGAAATATGGAAAATATGCTTTTTGGTCTACAAATACTTAATCCATTTCCTTGCGCTAGCTTGAGCTATTTGTGTACCACAGAGATACATTTCGGGCTTATGAAAGATATTTATTAACTTCGAACAGAATATCTTTGCCCAATGCCCAATCTTATGTCAAATGCCACTTTATCTGTAATAAATAATTACGAGATTGGAATGTTTTTTAAAAATGCATAAATGTTTTAAAAGGGTATAGTTGTTCAAGCGAATCTCTACTAATTACTACTTTGAAACAGTAGTTGGTCTAAGGAACTCACATTTTTTTACCAAAATAGCGCTATACAACACTGCAGCATTATAGATATTATCTTTGACTGCACTTGACTAGAATGTGTGTAATAATTAGCTATACTTCGAGACCTCACTAGTCAATACAATATTTCTAATAATCTTAGAAAGCTAGTGCCTGTAAGTGGAAGCCTAGCCCATGAAGTGAAGACTACTTATATCTGAAAATTTTTCTTTGAACTGATTGACAGTTGGAGAAGGGCAAGTCACATTCTTATTTGAACATAAGACTACAATTGTATGAAAAGCTCTGCATATAGGTGAGACATGCGCATGTATAGTGGCAATCAACTATCCCTGCCTTAAGAAAAGTTTTCTTTATTTTGTACCCCGTTCTTTTGAAAACTGATCACACACCAGATCAACTAATATTGATAATGCAGATAAAAATGTGTGACTTCTTTTTAGGAAAGATATTTATAGATGTATGAAGTATTATCGTTTATAGTTAATTTATCAAGTTGATAAACTATATGCAAGATGAGAATCACAATTGAAACAAATTGAGTACAGATCATCTACAAATCAAACAGCAATTTAGATATATAACATAATTTACCATTGAATTTTTCATTTACTCACCTCTGCCAATTCCTTTGTAGTTAACTCCCTCATTTTTCCTTCTGTTCTGGCAATGAATTCCTTTTTGAGTTGCACCTTCTTTCTTAACAACTCGGTAACAATATTTTTTTTTGCAGTGTGTATTATTCCCATACCTTGAAATCTAAAACATTTAATTACTGAATTAGACTGTAATAGTTAACACATAAAAATGAAAAACACTGGTGATTGCAGGTTTTTGTAGAAGAGATAACAATCCCTGAGATATTCAGAAGAAGTAACTGCTCTGAAACCAACTCAAATAACTCTAGATTTAGCAAAAGAGGACAAAATAGATCTTTTAGGTCACCATCTATATACAAACTCCTTAAATTTAGATCTATATAGTCTTGACTAGCAATATGTTTTATTATTTTGGTGAAAAATTCTCTTCTCTTCCATATGGAGCAGTTTTTTTGCAATTACCTCCATAAATCAGTCAAATAATATACAGTGATATTCACTGTCAATTATTTTTTCCCTTTTACAAAAATTTGTTGAATCATATGCAGTGTATATTCCAAAATACAGAAGCCATAACCTTGTCATCCAATTGTAGCAATTTTACTTGTTTCAAAAGGTTTTACAAGATCCAATCAGTCAGATAACTGCCATTTTAATTCAGATTTATATTGGTGAAACCTGATTTCATCTACAGTGACCTACAGAAGTCAAAGATATTTTTATGCCATATGATATCTTTAGGGTGTCTACTAACTCTCCCAATTTCAATTAACAGTTTTCCATTACTATTTTCAAGACTTTTTAACTAGTGCAACCGCCTCTTTTGAACGTCCTGATTAAATGTCAAGATTAAACTCTGCATAACAGTCAGTAATAATAGATTTTTCTGGGGAAGAATAACCATAATACTTTTCAAGCCAAGCCTATGTTCCAACAGTATTTTTTTCATTTAAAAACACAGAATTATTTTATTCCATTATTTTGGAAAATATTAAAGAGAATGAGATCAAACTTTGATTGATGTCGTTTCAAAGATAGTACTTCAAGGGAAAAATATTAAGATATGGTTTAGGGTGACGTCTGCTTGGCTAACTGGCACTTATTGAAATTCTGCTACGTCTTAGTGGTTTCATTTTGAATTTTACTCATTACATACAATTCAGTTTGTAATCGTTTGTTTACTTACACAGCCCTATATCCATTTTCCGGCCAAACAGTGATATCATGAGGATCGTCGTGTTCTTCCCTGCCTTTTTTCATGATAAGCCTATGTGCATGTGGCAAAAAATCTTTTCCAACAGCATTTGATTGATAAATTGAACATCTAACAATAACTGTTCCAGAACAATTTTTAACTTCAACTGTGGGATATGTGGGTTTCCTTGATTTGTCTGAATTGATACCTGTCAAACTGCCATGGGTACCTGCCATTTCTGATTTGTATCGGAATCTAAATCTGTCAGTTGGTTGTTCTATAAAATGTAAAGATGCTCCTGAAATGGAAAAAAAACAATAAAAAGTATAATAAAAATACTAGTTGAGTACAAGCTTATATTATTTGACCACAAAAAATACAATGAAGGTGAACTCCCTCCCTGTCTTCATTATAGATCCTAAACATGGACTACTACAAAAAATATGGATAAAATTATGAAAACACCAGATGGATGAAAAGAAATGATGAAATGGAAGGAGATATCAAAGGTACAATACTAGCCAAATAGACAACTGAATATATATATATACATATATACTTTGAAAGGGAGACCTAGTGTATATAGGAATAATTAGACTTCAAATGAGATAAGCTAAAGACAATAAAAAACTGTACCTAGCTAGTTTGAAAAATATATTAAAAATAGATATGAATGGAAATGGCTGGAAGAATCATTTATCTAAAGATATATAAAAAGTACTGAATAAATAAATTGATGCAAAGAGTGAATTGAAAGATTCAAAAGTAAAATTTTTACATTAGAAGTATTTACTTGAAGATGTTTGTCATAATAAAATTTTTCACCAAATTACCACATACGAGAGGTTCTTTAACACATCACTCTTGGCTAACAATAAACTGGTGATTATGGCAGAAGTGGAAGTCTTTAAGAAGCCAAAAACTAATGCAACACACTCAACTCGTTTGATGATATGTATATCATAATGAAGAAAAAAGATATAGGTACATTTTCAGGTCTCTTATGGTAAAATATGTTACAAACATCCCATTCCAGTCAGAGTTTACTGTTATTTTCATTGGAATAAAGTCTTATTGCACCATGCCCTCACAATTGAATAAAACAATAACCATGACTTTGACTTTTAATGATGAACCTTTGTAGAGAGAGGCAAACCACCAGTTTTCCATTAAGAGCTTTGAATTTTTTTCTCAAAGTCTTAGCCATCCCAATTAATACTTTCTGTCTCATTACCATTTTTAAATTTTTCATACCCCTTATAGCTGTTTTTAAACTTACTACATTGTACATTATTATACTAGCCAGATTTTATGTTGTTTCAGCATGAAACAAAACTTAATATGTTATTTAAGACCATGTTTAAGAAAAGATATCGCAAATCCCTAGAATTAGTTTCAAACTTAGTACTACTTGTTTTGACAGATGACATATAGAAAGATGCATAAGTAAATATTGCTATGAAAATTCATACACTGTATTAATTATTTTTCTTATTCACAAAACCTGATGATTGTAGAGAAAAATGAATCAAAAATATAGTTAAATAAATTTTTAATAAATTAAAAATGTATGATGCAAAGAGGAGTAAATCGGACTTGCAAAAATCTGAACAGTTTGAACTTGGTAACGATAAAATATAAGAATTTTTCTACTCAGATGAAAAAAAAATAAAATATTGAATTTCAGAAGAAAAATATCATGTAAAAGAATGACTCAGAACTTACAAACATGAATAAAAATACTCCCAAAAGGAAATATATGTAAATTACCAAGAATTATCATATTATGCCAGTTTCAAGGTTAAAGTGCATATAAAAATTGTCATAAATATTCTAAATGGAAAAACCACTTGCAATTTTTCTTTAATCTGCATCAAATCGTAACTTCACAACTAACTTACTATTAATATAATTTAATCTAATACTTACTTTGTTCTTGCTCCATTTTTATCAAATTAGGATCAATAACTGGTCCAGCTTTTGCTATTATGTATGGTACTGAAGAAGAATAATCGTAATTTTCATATTCAAATGTCGAATTTGGAGACGCTACATAATATGCAGATTGAGGAGAATCTTCTGAACTAGAAGGTGGTGTCAACATATTGGGGTAAGACATGCTGTCTAAAAAAAACATAATGGTTGAGTACATTTACGAAAGTCTTACTTCGTTAACTTAGAAAGAATTTATCTAAACATATATAAATCGGCAAGGATAAATCAATACTTTAAGTATGTAATAGAACCTTTGACTGCAAAATA
Source organism: Diorhabda elongata (assembly GCA_026230145.1). NCBI lineage: Eukaryota > Metazoa > Arthropoda > Insecta > Coleoptera > Chrysomelidae > Diorhabda > Diorhabda elongata. The sequence goes on from CM047928.1 coordinate 8,489,353, forward strand.
AAGCAAATCTTCACTTATTTGTCCCAATGAACAAATTTCATTCAGTAGACTGTTCCAAATAAAATTCTAGATACACTTAATAAAATTCAACTTTTATAATCTTGTATTTGTAAATATTCTTTTTGAAAAAGCCTAAAACAGTAACTTTATTCAATAAATGATTATATAGTTACTGAGGTAGGAAAAACCAACTGATGTAAATATACAAATCAGAGGAATGAGAAATAAACTTTATATTGTTGCATCAAAAGGCAGTTTTTAGGTACATATTAATGTACTACTACCATATAAAGTATGTATGTATATAAAGTACAAGATTAACGATTACTGTTGATAATAATAGAGTGAAATATAAACGATCACAATAAATATATATACTCTCATAAAAATTGTATAGTTTGAACAACTAAAAATGTGGGGTTAAGTTTTCAAAATAAAGTGAACAAATATTTACATGTATTCATTTTCTGTGAAAAATGGAGGTGTTTACAAATTTTTAAATAGAAGCTGTCAGAAAGGATTTGAATTGCGTAGCTTGCTAATTATTTCGAAATACTCGATATTCATCAAGCGGGTTTTATATTAGCATATCACTCACAACTTTTTTGCAAGGGAAATACATAATCACTATTATTGAGTTCAGCTGGCATGACGAACAAAAACAATAACACTTAATCTCACTTTGAAAATATTCACTCTTGAATTGCTCACCTCACAGATCATATAACGAATAAATTTGGTTCTACAGATTACACACACGTATTTCTTCGACGAAGATAGATAGTTAAAATTACACAGAAATGGGTTATTCCCCAGCTAAGTTTATGGATATCTGAGGGGTTTGTGCAGAGTGGGAGGATGAGTTAAAAAATCCCCATGATTTCTCAATTGGCGTTTATGTATTTGCGCATGCTCTTTGTGTTATCTGGTATATCAAGGAAATTCAAAAATAATCTAATCTAGTATGTTTATTATAATAAATATTTTTGATTATGAATATTCTAGTTTTTCATTATATACATTTAAAACGCGACAAAATTCGGTTTTTACTTTTTTGCATGTAATTACATTGTTATTTATTATTTGTAATAATAGCATACTCAGCAAACATTTTGATGATCAGAAGCGATTGTGTAGACTTTTGATCTTAATGAGTTTTTAATCAATCACAACTTACACAAGTAATGTAAATATTTGTATAAACTTCAATAGATTGAAGAATATACCACTTTTTAATCAGAATGTGTGGCTAGATGCCTAGCTAAAGCAGAGATCTATGTTGTAAGAAAGAAGATTGATTGACGTAGGGAACGTCAGGAAACGTATTTACAGAATTGGATTAAAATAATTTAAGGTGTATATATTAAAATTTTTTGAGAATCATAAGAAAACCGAAAAATTAATTCGGTTCCGTTTTAATGGGTTCTTCTCTATTATATAATTGTTTTTTTTTATATGAATGGCGTAATGAACAAACATAGAACTGTAAATATACTTACATAAATTATTATGAGGAAATGTGTATACAGGGCTGTCTTAGTCCCGATTGACTCAGGAATTAATGTGAGTGAAATCTTATTTTACTTTTAAGTAACCAGTATCCTCAAATTTAACTGATTCAATAATTTTCACAGAAATGTGAAATATACTTGTCTGATATGTAAACTTATAAATATTTTTTTTATCTGTAGATAAACTCTAAACCTAAAGATTAGATTGAAAACTGAAGCATTTGTTATAGAAATTATTTTTGACGATTCAGCTTGGCTTTAATTTGTATCAAAATATTTGAAAACAAGTAAAATATAATATCACATTGGAACTTCTACGTCGTATCCGTAGTAGAATTCGTTCAAATATATCAGACGTTTTTCTGCATATTGTATTTCATCGACTACATTAGATTTATATTATTAAGGAGGCTTTGGGTCAATACATACATTCTCTAGTAAAATCATACCTCCACAGATGTCTCTAATGACCAGTATACACGACAACTAAAATAGTTCTATCGAACGTATGTAGAAAAATCGGCGCATTGGTTGGTGCAAGCCATCGGAGCAAAATCTATTCGATAAATCGTTGTCGATCGCGTTTGCACAGTTTTATCGTAGTGTGTGTACAGAAGTCGGGCCAATAAAACATGCTGCGTACTACAGGCTAAGTATTAAGTACAAACCTATTGATCCTAATGCCAATAGGGAGACGGTAGTAAAGAAAATAAATAACCTGCGGACTTCTTACAAGAAAGAACTCAACAAAGCCAAAACGTCATACAGAGTTGCAGATAATCTTGCATGAGGACTTATTGCTTCTCTCATCACGGTATTGCTTTTTGTATTAGCGGTGTAACTAGAAACAGGATGTGTAAGTTTCTTAATTCATTTTCAAATAATTTTCGCGGAAAATTTCAACTCCTTTTATAAATTTATGTGAGAGAATGACTTTCTTCTAAGAAATCAATCTTTACACCACACACTTCGTGATTTTCTTTTCTTTTTGCACAAAACAAGCCAGGCTAGCGCAAACACTTCATCGTCTTCCATCACGAATGACGTGTTTTTCTTCGGAGTTTCTGGTTTCTGCCGACAATTGACGATTGACACAGAGTATATAATCTTAGACTTAGATATCGTAGATATGTGGACGCACTACCAACGTTTGATACTTTTATTACCAACGTTTATCGTTGTCGTGGCCATAACACTCGTGATGCAAATATTTCATTCATAGACATAGTAAATTTAGACTATTTTGAAAAAATGTGTCAATTTTGGAAAGAAACAGCCTCTGGTCTAAGGTAGAGCTATCTTTGTTCCACTGTGCGGTGATTGGTAAAACCTCTGGTCTAAGGTAGATCTAGCTAGAGATCTAGAGAAATATAACGGACGAAGGAGTACAGTACAAAATATTTAAAAGGAACCCTTGACAGAGACAACGTAACTTTCTTTGTATCTCATTCTAAAGTCGGAACATGAATTTTATTGAAAGCGCAGTCTAGGATTACTTTGTCTATGATTTCATTCGTACTTCGAAGCTGCATCTCTTGTCAACAGTCATCCGTCATTTGATTGCGTCGTTTAATTTGAGTTTGACAGCTATTGATATTAAGCTACCTAGCTCGGGTCAATATGTAGATCTGGAGACAAGTAAGAAGACTGATCACACTGCTGCACACAGTCAACGGACTAGCCCAGACGGAAGAAGAGAAAGCAGAAACTGCCTGACAAACCATTGAGCTTAAATTTACCTTGAACAAAAACGAAGACACATACTTCTCATAGCAGGGACTCGGGAAGGAAATCAGAGCTATACCACTAAGCGGACCACGGAAACGAATAAGGCAGAGATACCTAGCTGGCTTCACCCACAATATCCTGAAACACCCACCGATAAGAGAAGCGGTACCAAGCGCTATCTAGGGAAATTTGTGAGGAGAACAGATCTCATTGAGGAAGCAACAAAGCGCCTAAGATTCACTCCTGAAGATGGTAGAAAACGTCATCCAAGAATTTCACAATAACCTTTCCATTCAAATCTTCTTCTTATAGACCACATGAAAATTCAAGACCAACAGAATCAGATTCGAAATGGAATGGATAGAGACAGGAGTACCACAAGGAGCAATTTACTCCTTTCGTGCTCTACAGCATCTGCATGGTAGACATTACCAAAACAGATAATATCTTGATAATTTTCAGATGATGCTGCTATCTTCACCAGTAAATGATTTCGCGTGGACTTCAGAAACCCATGTACCGAATCAATGTATGGTATATAAGTGATAGATAAGCATCAAAGCGGAGAAGACCCAAGAAGTGTCAACAAGAGACTACGTTAACATCGCGGGGGAAATAATCACCCAAAACCTCAAGGCCAAATATCCGGGATTTATACCAGACTAACTCCGATGTTCAACATCCACGTGGACTACCTAGTGAATAGGATGAGTATGACTCATCAGAAGGCGATCCAAGCTTTAATTGAAGACGAAGTCATTCCTGACAAAGACTATCATCTGTCATGCTGTATGCATTTTAAGTGTGGCGATGGACTACCAAGAGTGTTTACTAATTCGTGAAGATTGGCACGACTCGAGTAAGAACAGTTTTTCAAGTTCATCTACTATCTAAAGTCAAAACAAACAAACAGGCACTTCCACAAAACCCAAGAAAGTAGGAAGGGGAGCGAGCAACAAAAAACACTGACGACCCCATTGGATGGTGTAGAGGGTGGTAAAATACTCGTCTTGAATTCTTCACTTTTTGTAGAATGCATTGTGGAAGGGGAGAGTTTGGACTCTGTGTTTGTGTGTATTATTATGATGAAAGTATTGGGAAACATTGATTTTGAAATCAAACAAATATATACTAAAATGAAAAATATATATTTCAATATCTAATTATACAAAATATGGTTTATGCAATATAAATGAACTCTTCATTTAAAACACTGATTTATATATGGAATATATAAGAGTTTTCCGGAAACTACGATCCTGTATTAGGTAGATCAATATCAGCCAAAATGAGATCTTTATCAATTAAGGAACGGTACAAATTTCAAATTAATAGTGATTACTTTCCGAACATTCATGTCATGATCGTGTTAATCCGATCGTAGTTTCTGAAAACCCTATAGTTAACAAAACATATGAATACGCACTCTTAGTGATACATTTGCAGACTCTGCCTTTCGGGCATCTAATATAGCACATATGCAGTTTTCTGCATCTGCACTGCGTCTTCTATTTTTTAATTTGATTTTGATTTGCTTTAATATATTGTATTACCAATATCTATTCGATGTTATTCAGTGGGATTCACATTTTTTACTTTACTAAGTGCGTAGTATAACCCGTTTTTACCCAATAAATATTTTATTTCTTATTTTAATTATTGATCTGAAGCTTTTTTCGATAATTTAACTAGTTCTAACAATCAGAGCGCCAATGTATTTGAATTTTTCTTAGATGTTCCTGCTAGTGCCTCAGCCTCTTCTATATCATCAGGCAGTTTGCAATCAAGGGTTTCTGGTAACTTCAAACACAAAACTGCTCCTATTAATGGTAATATTCCAAATATGACTGATGGAATCCACGGCTCAACTATACCTGCTACAAAAGGTGCTATCATCGATCCTATTCTAGCACACATTGATGCTGTGCCTACACCTATGTTTCTTACTATTGTTGGGAATAGTTCCCCCGAGTAAATGTATACCGTGGGAAAAGATAATGCCAGGCCAAACATCCCTATTGATGATAAAGTCGTTTTAATCCAACTTGGATCTCTAGGTACAAATCCTGAAAATGAAAAATTTATTCGTTATAAAACCATATAATTTCATCAATAAATATTGATGTAAAAAAACGTTGGAGCGGAAAATTAGACAATCTCAAAGAAGCTCCAACTTTGAAGATGTTGGTATATGTGCTACGCTCAAAAACTACAACGCATTCTGTGCGCTTTGCGTTTGCCAGAACGCGTTGTGGCTGTTCTGATATAACCAGAACCCGTGTATTAAACATTACATAGCAATATTATAAGATCTTTAAGTACCTATTTGTTAATAAAAGTTTAAAATGTATTTTATTTTAATTCCAAGAATCTCTTCCCCACAAATTTCACCGAAAATACGATTTTAGGTGCCACTTACAGCACAAGGTTAACAATGGTTTAAATTTTAACACAGGCGGCATTATTATCTTCATTCTACGTAAAGTTTTGTGATATAAACATAATAAAAATTTTACATCCTAAAAATGAATTTTCTCAGTTATGATTGCACTAAATTTAAAAAAAACTTTATATTGCTGAACAAAGGACTAAAATTCATTTCCGACCAACAAGGTACCACACGACCCCCTTTGTTATTTAGAATTTTCGACGGGGTGCCTATAATTCAGAAGTGGTGCAGGAGAGGATAATATTTTCATACTGTTAATTGATGATGGACGCAGATTTGCAGTTCATAAACTAGATAGTTTGTCCTCACAATCAATATCCTAAAAAAGTGAACGTTTGGACTGGTATCATTAACAATAAAATTATTGGCACTTATTTTTTTGAAGGCACAGTTAATGGTGAGGTAATCTAGATTTTTCGATTGACTTCTAGTTCCTACATTACAAACACTTTTCCATGATGTTAATCACCCAAATGGGTGGATAGATCTATTTACTACTAACAAGACGGAGCTCACCGCATTTTGCACGTACAGTTAGAAATTATTTAAACGAGCTTTTTCCCAATAGGTAGATTGTAAGATGTGGAACGTTCGAATGGTCAGCTAGATCTCCCGATTTGACTCCTCTCGATTACTTCTTATGGGCTTATACTTCAGATTTTGAAGTATATTTCAATAGACCAGACAATATTAATGATTTAGAAATTAAAATAACAGAAGAAAAAAAAAATAACCCCTGAGGTCAAACAAAATGTACTTACGAGAATTCCAAAATCACCTCGGCTATTGTCAAGAAGTGAATGGTGATCAATTTTAACATTCAAATTAATCGTAAATTACCTTGAAAAATACATTCTAAATATTATGGAACATTCTTATTTTCATTCTACGTAAATTTTCGTGAAACTATCAAAATTTTACATCTTAAAAATTAATTTTCTCTGATATGATTGCACCAGATTCAAAAAAACTTCATATTGCTGAACAAGTGACTAAAATCTCTTTCCAACAAGGTGTCACACCCTTTCTCATTTAAAATTTTGTAGGGGTTGCTTATAATCGAATATATGAAATTCTCGTGTCGCGGTATTTGCAATTGAACTCCTCCGAAACGGCTTGACCGATTCTCATGAATATTTGTGAGTAGGTAGGTCTTAGAATCGAACATTTATTTTTCATCCCCCTAAATGTTAAGGATAGAGCATCTGTAAATTTTATTTTTTAGATAAAATTTTTATTTTTTTATAATACAGCATTAAAAAATACATACAACCCTACATTTTCAACCATCTACGATTTTTTATTTGTTAATTATAAACTTTAATTTTTTGGCAAGATTTTAATTTTTTTGCTATGACTTAGAATAAAAAATATTATATTACTTTGAATTTTTCACCCCTCTACGATCAATCCCTCTTTTTCCATCGCTATTTTTGTATTTTATCCACAGATCCGCAATACGATTGCAAGATGGCAATGCAATATAATAATTATAGTACTAAAAATCCTTATTCATAATTCGTAGCAGTGACTGTTACACGTATGATTTTGATTTTTCTGTGCAGATCTCATATTAATTTTACTCTCATAGTAAATTTATCATTACGTCCAGTGCAATAATTATTAATTAATAACTGAAAAAACAGTTTTTACTCTCATGTAAATAAACACGTGCTGTGAGCTCCCGCTAACAACGGCCATTATCGTACCTGTACATATTGTACATTATATTTTTTGCAAATAGTTTCAAATCAAAACAGAAACGTGTACGTTTTTAATAAATATACGTGTTCTATAATTGTGAAAGGCAAGTCAAATAATAAGCTAACGAATACAATATTGAGTCACTGTTTCTCACAACTTGATTTATTAATAGGTTATATGTACATTCAGCAATGCCAGCAAGATTTAAAGGGACCAATTTGAGTCGTCGAACAATCAAATATCATGCATATAAGAGCACGAACATCAGGCGAACAAAACAATGCAGACGTGCGTTTGAGCTTGTTTAAGTTTGTTTTCCCATAATATATAATAACGCTAAAATTGAATTTATTCCATACAAATAGACTGCATTGTATATTTAAACATTAAAAAACAATTTTAGTGCTAGAAGACACATATATTCATATTAATTTTAATTTAAATGTTTTTGTGAATTATATCAGAGGAATACACTACTTACCCATTACGAATATAGCTATACCAGTAATGATATTAGCTACGAGTAAAGTTTTTTTTCTTCCCCAAGCTTTAGTAGCGTAACAAGCGAAAATTGTACTAGGGACTTGAATAATGGCCGATATTGCTACGTTAAGAAAAATATTTCCTCCAAGTTGACCAATGAATTGAGATACTCCAAAGAAACAAAATCCGCACACGAACCAGTTAAATCCGACAGCTATCGTATACATTCTCATAATAGGTGTTCGAACCAAATCCAAAATGTTTCCTTTATGAATTTCGTTGCGACCGACGTTCTTGTGAGCTAAATATTGGTAAACGTTTTGTCCGATATTTTCGGTAGGTAATTTGTTCCATTTGGCTGCTTTTGTTAACGTTGTAATTGCAATATTTTCTTTTCCAACAGCTAATTGCCACCTTGGAGATTCGGGAAGTAACCAATAATAAGAAATTAAAAGTAGCGATGGTGCTGATATAATTATTTGAAAATTCCTCCAATCTCTCACGTAATAACTGAACAATGGCATTAAAATATGACCGCAGTTAAAAGGTATTTGGTACAAGATGCCCAGAACTGTCCTCCATTTGGTACCTAAAAAGGAAATGTAAATTGAAGATTATGATATTATCGTGTTAATAATATAGACATAAAAATACTTTGGATAACAGAGCTACAACCCTGACTCATGTATAAATAGAAATAGAATATTTATTATCACATCACATTGTAAACAATATACACTATGGCTAGAAAATGTTAAGCCTGAACTTGTAGGGAGAAACGTATGGTGATTGAATACTTGCGTTTAAAAAGTTGGCCTTAGCACAGAGCTTTAGTGGAAACATTAGGGAAATCTGCAGTTTCATATGGCAAAGTGTGATGGTGTCTTCACTCTAAATGAGGTAAAAAATCGAACAGGTAGGTTCAACACCCACAGCCGCTACCTCACACGAATATGTTAGAAAAGTCGATGATCAAGTGTTACAAAATAATGTGGTACTTACTGTGTACTAGGAATTTTAACAGATCTACACAAGCTAACACGAAAATACTTGAACAATTGCTTTTAATACAGTATAGACAAGTCTAAGGACATGATGAGTCATATCAGATCAGTCATTATGATGTAGAGACCAAAATGCAGAGTGAGGAGTGGAAGCTGAAACCTTTAACAGTGAAGATCACGCTAACAGTACTTCTGGATGCTAAATGCGATCGGAAGTGGACGATTTCTCACTTCTTCAGTGTTGTGCTCTCTATTTACCACAGATATAAAGGATCTAAAGTAACGATAGATCCTCTCGTCTACATTGACAGTCTGTACAAAACACAATAATATAATACAGAGTGAGTCATAGGGAACATTACATACTTGTAAGGTCCCTTGGGAAGGGAAGGTTAATAAAAAGTGTCAACTCCTCTTGTTTATTAATTTACAGGGTAATTTGTGAAATTGACCATAAATTTTAATTGGCTATTGTGATTATAGAACTGATTTTATTTTTAAAAATTTTTCATCACGCAGCTACTATGCATTTGACTGATATTAGCTAAACTTACGAATTCAACTAGATCTTTACTGTCACTTCCTATTATATCTAAGGTTAAAGTAAATGGTTTTTCAATTTTGAATTTTTAGAAAAAATCGCATGTGGGCATTATTTTCCATAAATAATAAATTAGATTGATTGAAAAGTCAAACGTCATGTATGTGTTAATGTGTGTTGATTGTAAATGATTAAAATTTTTTGTCGTATCAACTGTATCAAATAAAAATAACGAGCAACTTTAACTTCAATCTTTAAAATTGGCTTATTAAGACGTTAAAGAACAATTTTAAGAATTTTTTTTTCAATCAATAAATTAAATCGAGCCAAATTAAGAATTTGTTGATATTTTATACCAATTGTCATTACCAACTGTTATATATCAAATGGATCACCCTGTATATATTTCACTTTTCGAAATCCTTAAGAAATACTTATTATTTTTCATCTAATGTTCCCTATAACTAAATGCCACAATTTCGGAGTTATAGCTACATTTGCGTCGAAGTTAAAATAATACATTTAGGTGGCTATAACTGCTACAAATTTGACGTTTCAATAAATTATTATTGTTGAAGTTTATTGAAAATCACAATGGATAGTTTATCTTAAAAAGAAAGAATTGATATTTTAGTGATATTAGGATATGATGATAGGCGTAGAAGTCAACGTGTAATATCTTTAATAATTTATATCCTAACCGAAATCCCATAACAAAATCTACTGTCAGTAATTTAGTAAACAAATTTAACGAAACTGGTTCAGTAAAAGATTTATCCAAATCAGGTCCCAGAAAAACTGCTTCAACTGAAAACAAAGCTTTAGATGTATGTGTCCTGTTAGAAGACGATCCACACTTGAGTACTAGACAAATATCCAGGGAACTTGATATTTCGCAAACATCCGTTATAAAAATTTTACGTGATAATAAATTCTATCCATACAAAGTAACGTTGGTTCAAGAGTTGTCTGATGATTTTAATAGACGTGAAGAGTTTGCAGATCTAATATTGGAAAAATGGAAAAATCAAAACGATGCAATTTTTCAAATGGTCAGGCGTATTTAGATTTATTGGAAAATACTATTATACCTGGGTTAGTTCGGATATTTCCAAATCCAAATAAGTATTTTCGTTTACATTTAAAACAAAACTTCATTATTAGAAATTTTCAGACAATAACAATATCCCAAAGGACAATATTTGGCAACAACAAGATGGTGTCCCACCTCATGCGTGTGTGCTAAGGCAATACCTAAATAATTTGTTTCCCAGAAGATGGATCGGAAGGCGGGGTTTTATCGAATCACCCGACATGAATCCTTTAGACTATTTCCTGTGGGGTCACATAAAAACCATCGTTTATAAAACAAAACCTGCCAATGTTCAGGAATCAAAAGATAGGATTACCACAGAGATTAGAAAAATTGAGCAGTCAGGGATGTTGCAAAATGTATTAAAAAGTTTTAAAAATCGCATGGCTTGTTGTATTGAAGTAAATGGACAACATTTTGAGCATCTGCTGTAATCGTCTTTACTGTATGTTTTCTAAAATTCGAAATTTTTCTACAAATGTGAATCTACTTCTAACATGACACAAACATTTAAAGATTTGTCTTCAGTTGTTGAAGGTTTTCTGCGCCATGATTTGGATAAATATTTTACAGCAATAGTTTCGTTAAACTTTTTACTGACTTACTGACATTAGACCTTATCACGAGATTTGTATTACCACATAAATTATTAAAGAATATTCAAATTAAACGAGTTTATTCAATCGCAGTCATCTAAATGTATAATATTTATTGTAACTTTGGTGGGGATACTGTAAATGTAGCTATAACTTCGAATTTATGGCATTTAGCTATAGAGAATATCACTTGAAAAATAATCAGTATTTTTATAAATGCAAATTATATAGTTCTGAATTGAGGTGGGGTAATAACATACTTAACTTGTTATTTATGTCTATGACATTTTAAAAATTTTGATCAGTGATATTAACACTGAAAAAAACAGCAATAATCGACAACGTCAAAGATTTATTCAGTTCAACAGTATTATAGCTAAACTTTTCAACCTAGAATCTATAACGTGTCTCTGTTTTTATATTAAAAAACACTACAGACATAACTAAACTTTTTACAATTGTTTGTAGTTAATGTTTGTGATTAGTCGTATATCTAAAAAACAAATTATCATTAACTTGTACTATTAGATACCCTCGAGGAAGATGCTCTTCTAGGAGTTTAACAATTATAACAAGAATTTTATGGTGGAATTATTGTATAACTCTCAACTGTCTACATTACTGGTTACTTAAATTTAAAAAAAAAAAACATATTATCCAATTTCTTTCTTACCAATAATCTCCATGACATAAACAAAACTGGTTATCATAGTACCGCCTGTAGCAACAGCAGATAAAAACTTCATGACTAGAAATAAAGAAAACCAGGGAGAAAAAGCTGCACCTAATCCTGCGAATCCTTGCAGGGTTACTGCAAAAACAAGAGGTGATTTTCTACCATACCTAAAAGATACATAATTTCTAGTAACAAAATTGTTTTACATCGTTCGACCAAGAAAATATTAAAAGAGTCAATACTAAATTAAAACATGTGGCTAATGCCTATTTTCTTGATGAAACTTAGAGGTTCGTAATTAAATTGTTCAGTACTGTTTCTAGGAAGTAGACGTCTATTTTAATTTCGCCGATGAGTTTATAAAATCAGTTATACATTCAGTGAAAGACCTCTTAATAGTCCCAGAGCTGGCTACAAAAAACAGGGTCGACAAAGTGCGCTCCATTTCAGCTTGTAAACTTAGTTCATCACCAAACGCCACTTCCAAATGTTACGTACATGGCACTGTGAAGTGTCATAAAGGTATCATGATAAATCTGCACGTAGCAGCTCAGATTTTAACGAAAATCAAGATATACTATTTAAATTGAAGAAGGATGGGTATTGGACACCGGGAAAAGTCTTATCAAATACTAATTCTCCACGATCATACTTGGTGAGTGATGAAAATGGCAGAGTTTATAAAAGAAATTCTTCCTTTCTAAAAAATACAAAAAATCCAACGGTTATAAATGCGTCAAACAACAACGAAAATGTAAACATAAACTGGAAACCTAGTAGTGCCGATGAATCAAGTGAGAACACTTGTTTGTCTAATAGCACTGATGTATATAATGAAAACGATTGTGGAACTAATAATAATAAAACGGCAAATGAATGTACAAGTGTCAAGGAAGCAAATAGCAAATGCACAAGATCAGGTCGGGTCGTCAATGTACCAAATAGGTTAAGAGACTATTATACATAGCGGAAAAAATATTATTATTAGTTTCATGTCTAGTTTATAGTATTAGTTAGTTAGTTAGTATTTCAATTATTTCAGTATAAGTCCAAAAAGGGGAGATGTTACGTATATGACACTTCACAGTGCCATGTACTAGCTTTAATGTTCTATGGTCATCTGGCAAGTGACAGTTGGGAAGCGGGAGCCTTAGATAGTTAGGTTAGAACATATAGAAGATCGAAGTAAAACGTTTTCTCAAAACTAATCGTGTTTTATTTAAATAATAATATCAAAGCTAACCTGAAACACCAAATGCCGGAAAACTCATCTGAAAAACCTCCTAACGTGCGCATGGGAAACCTTTTGTAACGTGCGGTTTAAGCCTCAAATAAGAGCGGTGTTATAATGCAAGAAGTTTTGCAGGCCGGAAAACCCTCGTAAGAAGTGATCGAAAGTGCCGGAAAGCTCATCTGAAAAACCTCGTAACGTACGTAACTTTTTTTAAGGTTTTTGTGGTCTCAACTAAGACCAGTGTGATAGCGCAAGAAGTTTTACAGATCGGAAAACCTCCGAAAAAATTGACAAAAATCGGCGTATATTTGAAATGAAAATTTTTCATATTCGGCTTTATGAAAAATGATTTTTGATGTCTCCATTCAAAATATCTGTTTGAGCTACCCGAAATTAACAAAAAATTATCAGGATACGATGAAAATTCGCTGAAATATAATCATTTTTTATCGCACGCGTGATTTTATAGCGTTCACTCATTTTCCACCTACTCGAGCCGCCGCCAGCAACGCAAAAAACGGGCTTCTAATTTTTTTTAATTCATGTACTGCGCCAATTATCAATTGCTTTTGATGATTTTTTTTAAACTTCTGGGAATAGTTTTACTTTTGGCGCTATCACACTGCTCTTAGCTGAGGCCCCAAAAACTTTCGATTACTTCTTACGAGGGTTTTCCGGCTATTACACCGCTCTTATTTGAGGCTTAAACCCCACGTTACAAAAGGTTTCACGCGCACCCGTTATGAGGTTTTTGTATAAAGTATTGTATAATTGTATAAAGAATAGGATAGTAGGTCAACCTTATGAGGATATCATTTGACGAGGTGGATGACACCAATAGATGGCAGTGGAGAGTTGGCGCCCACAGTACGTCTTTTCTTACTGTAGGTCGTAGCTTGAATTACGTGTTTTCTTAGGTTTGGTTACCGAATTACCCCAATAACAGATGGCGCCAAAATTATTTAAAATATTATATTCAACCCTTAAGCTATGTTGTAAAGTTTCTTATTTTGGGTGCCTACAGCAAAGTTGCAATTTGAGTTCATTATTGTATTGCGTTGGTTGTGCATTTGGATTATTTTTTATTTGTGAATCATTGAACTTGAATATATATTTCATTTTTAAGGTAAGTGGATATTATTACAATTTATATACATCACTAATCTCTTAGTTAATATATTCAAATTATAAGAGGCGGTAGATGTATAAATGCTAAAGCTTACAATTTCGAAAAAAAAAAAACTGTATATTTAGCGAACTATTTACTACTAAAATGTTTTCATATAACAAATAATCACTTCTTCTTTCCAATTTTTTAGAAATGGCTTGAAATAAGTGTGGACTAAGTAAGAGATCAGATCCTACAATTAAAATGTACCGATTTCCTGTGAATGACCCTACCAGATGTCAAAAATGGATCATACACTCGGGTGAGTAATTCTTAAGACAATTATTTTTCATAAAGGAATAAAAAATAGTGAATGTAAATAAATAACTGTTTACAAATGTTCAATACTAAACATAAGTAGGTATTTAATTATCGTCAAGTAAAAGATAATTCGTCCAATAGTTTTTTCTGATAATGAGTTTATTTGTATTATGGTCGCATTGCATATTGCACGAGTACAATGATTTACTACAAATTCCAAATCCTTTCAATCTTATAAACTTATCAAAAGTACTTGAATCATAACTAAATTTAAACTTAGAAGCCACCTTTATAGTGAAGACGAACAGAATAGAATAAAACATTTTTGAAAATATTTCAAACTTACATAAATACAACTAACCGAATACAAAGGACTGAACTTTAATATTTCACAAAAATTGAAATAATTTTTTTTGTTATTTTTTTATGTTTATGAACTAAGCACATAATAATAAGGTAGTGTGTCTGTGTGTTTATATTTGGAAATTATCCTGTCAATGAGGCAAAAATTTCACCTGTTCCAATGTATATAAACTGTTTTTATTATCACATATTATAATATGGTTATAATTCTATATTCTATGCCATAACAGATTGACAAAATAGTAACAATTAGGGAGAAAATTATAATTTCCTCCATTCTCAAGTTATACATGAAAATTATGCTTCTGTTTTATCTAGCAGAGAATGTTTGAATGATATATCAAATACTAGTTTTATTTGAATACAAATTTATTATAGACATGTACCAACAAATCTTCGATACGGCGTTTCGTGCTTTCACGAGGTGAACATATAGGTTTTTAATGAGGATAAGCTTATTTATTATAATTATCAGTCAATTTAAGCGATATAGCACACTTTTATCTCGAATAACTAACATCACTAATGATTATTCTTAAATACGTTTTGGGAGTTATTTAATTAAAAAATGTTTAGATCGCTTCAATTGCAAAGATTGTAAAGTCAGTTTGGAAGCTTCTGATGACATAAACAGTGGACAAGAACATCTTATATTCTATAAGAATTATTATTTAAATGAGTGTGCATTGAAAACTCCAACAACATTATTGAAAAATTTCACCATGATAGTACTTAATAGCTTCGACAAAAATATAGGGAAAATTTCAGATAATAAAATAATATCAAATTTGAAAAAGAAAATTGCTGGAAAAATAGAAAAAATTCTTCCCGAGTGGTATGCAACAAATGCAATCTGTTGTAGTCATAGGCAATACATTTTCAATTTATTAATGCGAGCTCAGATTTTTGAAAATTGTAAAACTTTTTCATTAAAGTTCATTAAAAACTAGACAAACTAAAAAAAATTATCAATTATCAATAATTCAGCATAACTGAACAACCAATATATTTTGTATATTTCTTATGGTATATTATGGTATATTCTTTCTTTTTTTTTTTTTTTTTGGTAAATCGATACACAATCTTTTTTATGTCAACGTTTCGGTAGCGTTGATCCAGCTACCGTAATGAAGAATATTGTTTTATAAAATTGTTGGTCCCTAGCTGACATTGAAGAAAAAATTCGAAAATTAGAACATCAATAATATTATATACAGTGCTTTTCAGATAAAAGTATCCACCTTTAATAACTTTTGTAATACTGGTATTTAGAAAAAACAAACAAAAACACGTCAATTTATGTTGGAAGGGGCAAGCATTATGGCTTATTTAAACTTACTGGAAAAGCCACCCCCTCACCCCTAGCAGCATCCCCTTTATTTTTTTAAATTACTTTTCATATTTTTTATGTAAAATTTGGATACTCCTCTTTGAGCTGATTTCAAAAATGTATAATACTTGTATGTTAAGGGGGTTAGTTTATGAGATAAACAATTTTTCTTTTAAGAGCACAAATTTTACTTATTATTTACTTTCACCTTATTTGCCTGTACTAAAATGGGTTGTACAACAGTTCAAACTCTTTAATCTTTTTAACTGTGCCATTTATTCTACTTAAAAAATCCAAACAACAAAAAACTCTACTTTTTATTAAAGTTTGACATTGTCAACTAGAATTTGTAGCCACTATTGATAGTGTAATTTGATACATTATTTATTTTGTTTCTCTGAAATGGTTTACTCTTTGCAAGAAAGAATTGAAATTGAATGTTTATACTACCAAAATAATAATTGTGCAAGAGCTGCTGCTAGAATATTTAACGAATTACATGACGGAAGACATGCAACTCATAAGTATGTAATTCAACTGATGGAGAAATTTACCACAACAGGGTCTGTTTGCAATAAAGGGCATAAGCGAGAGGGACTCGTAAATAACGAAGCAATCCAAGTGGCAATTTTAGGGCAAATCAGCTTAGAGGCTCAACAACCCCAATCGTTGTCAACAATAAGTAGAGCGATCGGTGTTTCATCTTCTACAGTTTTCCGAGTTCTACATAAATTCAAGTACCACCCATACAAAGTTAAGTTGGTGCACGAGTTGAATGAAGATGATTTTGATCGTCGTCTAGAGTTTTGCGAATCAATGACGCAAATTATCAATAACAATCCACAATTGTTAAACAATATTTGCTTTTCTGATGAATGCTCATGGTCATTAAATGGCTTAGTAAGTAGGCATAATTGTAGATATTGGGCTGAAAGTGATCCACATATTATGCGTGAATTCCATACACAAAAGTTAAACGTTTGGTGTGGTATCCTAGGTGACCACATTGTCGGACCTTTCTTCATCAACGGAAATTTAAATGGTGAATCATATCTTGAGTTACTCAGTGAAGGGGTTGACCCACGTATTACAACAATAATAGAAAATGATGATAACCTTTCCGAAGATTTATTGGTATTTCAACAAGACGGAGCTCCCCCACACTATGCTATGCCTGTCCGACAATTTTTAAACGAAACGTTCCCCGCTCGTTGGATAGGTAGAAGGGGGCAGATGATGGAGTGGCCACCTAGGTCACCGGATTTAACACCCCTAGACTTCTTTTTATGGGGTATTTAAAAACAAAAGTTTATGCTACCCAACCAGAATCTCTGGATGATTTACGAGAGAGGATAGAAAATGAATGTCGACAATTAAATCCAGCCGTATTAAGCAATGTCAGAGAGGCATTTCAAAATAGATTATACCATTGTATGGAAGTGAATGGTACTCATTTTGAACACTTATTGTAACTTCATAATAAATAGCACAGTTAAAAAGATTAAAGAGTTTGAATTGTTGTACAACCCATTTTAGTACAGGCAAATAAGGTGAAAGTAAATAATAAGTAAAATTTGTGCTCTTAAAAGAAAAATTGTTTATCTCATAAACTAACTACTTTAACCTACAAGTATTATACATTTTTGAAATCAGCTCAAAGAGGAGTATCCAAATTTTACATAAAAAAATGAAAAGTAATTTAAAAAAATAAAGGGGATGCTGCTAGGGGTGAGGGGGTGGCTTTTCCAGTAAGTTTAAATAAGCCATAATGCTTGCCCCTTCCAACATAAATTGACGTGTTTTTGGATTTTTTCTAAATACCAGTATTACAAAAGTTATTAAAGGTGGATACTTTTATCTGAAAAGCACTGTATAATAAGATGGTTTAAGACTGATGCAAAAAATTGTCGTACATTTTTCAAGGTCCATTCACAGTAGATTATATTATCGATAAAAGGTGAATATTGAAATATTTGTGTGGATTGTGGTTTGATTTCCAATATTCAACAACAAAAAGAATAATGAATAACCATTAATTATCAACGTTTTTATTTATAGTAGGTGTTTCAATAGTAAATGTGATTACTTGTCCCAAGAATATCTAGAGGTTATTGCAAGTAGATTCTACATGTACCACATTTTTCGGGTTTTACAGTCTTTTTAACGGAGATTCAGGTTGTTTAGTGGATTTTGTCCATTTCTTTCTGTGGTCAAAATTAAGAGCTACTTTGTATATATTTTCTTGAAAACACATAGTCCAAATGGGTCGGGTACTGGTTATAAAAAAAATAATTTCCAAAAAACAAAAATATTAGAATGTGAATAATGTTCCGAAGCAACACTATCATACTTTTTAACAAACATTTTGAGAATTTGAAAAAGTTTTAAAATTATAATAAATTTACTCAATTTGTTGGCCATTCGAATTTCCCACTAACAATGTTGTAGCTGTAAAATGCACAAGGAATATATACAGGACCGTACTACTTGTAGTTTCTGATAATTTTTTCAAACGCTCAGTCTATAATTATTATAATTTCATATCAACAATTTCATAAAAAGTGTAGTTATTATTGTTACTTTATTTAATATTTCTGTTCGATATTTTCTAATAAACTCATTTACTAAAACTTTGAGTGTTTTATTTAGTTATCTCATATGAAGGATGCAATTACCTCAGAGCAAAAATTGATTTAAATTTATTCATAATGTACTTCATAACTTCACATTGTATTGAAAATATAAAATTTTAACTCATCCTACTCTATTTATATTGAAATCCGTCTGTTTACAATTTAACTGAAAGTCCAAGCATTAGGTAATGCCATAAGATGTTTATTGCTCGATCGACCTCTGACCTGTTAGAACCTTCATACTAAAAAATTATCATCTAGGTATCTTTAGAATTATAAGCAACAAATAGATTTAGTAAGTTCCGAATATCAACGACGACATTTCTTCAAGAAAGGACATACTGCACAATTGAAGAATTCTACAGTGTCATCAATTGATTTATTAGTACGATATTGTATTATTATACATTTAGTATATTTCATCTCGTTACGTTTAAAATATTAGTATAGCTGGAATTTTTTATTGTTTTTGATTTTATCAAATATATTATCATACAGTGCGAAAGCGGAACAAAATCAAAAATATGTTTCCCAGGAAGAAAGGGGAAAATGAATAAATCACATAAATCAACTGAATGTTAAAAAAACATACAAAATAGCCAGGACTTATTTTTTCGCCTCTTCAAAATATCATCAAAATATGAATGTTTTAAAAATACATTCATGACCGAGGTTCTAAAATCGCAAATTCATATTATTTCAGTCACCAAAGGAAAGTATATATATATTTTATATATCCTTTTTTGCAAGGATCCTTCTTTCTATCCCAAATTTAAGTGATTAACAGATTAATGAAAAATTATTTGTTTCATTTGTTAGTGCTACACGAACTCATTACAAAAATCTTTTTTTTATAAATTGAAATTGGTGACAAATAATTAGTACTGAGATCAAGTTTATTTTCGGTTCGAGATGAATACATGCTATAACATTATTAGAAACATGGTATTTCAAAATACGCCCTATCTATCTATTGTAAAGATTCCTATCGAATAGGTAATTTGTGTCACTTTCGTTATAAAAAGTAAAATCGGCAACAATGTACTGTCGGTTCGAATTTCGAGGATAAAGAAAACTTCACATTTAGTTGAGATCTTTCCAAAATTTTAGTTGTTGAAAATAGTGCTGTTTATTTCAGATGGCACTACGGGTCATTTTTATGAAGAACGAGCGTAAAATTAACTAGATGGCGTGCAAAATTGCCTCAAATGGTTTTAACATTGTCACTGTTCTACTTATGGAGTGTAGAGAAGGAGAAACGTCTCTGGGTTAAAAAATGTGAGCTGATTTTTGATGGGAAAATAGGTGGCGCTGATTATAGGGTATTTACTTGAATTTTACGCGCTGATTTGAAAATAACTGTATAGTAATGCTTTAAATAATGCACCGTGATAATGAAATTAGTAGTATTAAAATAATGAAACGATTAACAAAACAGAATCTCGTTAAATTAACTTTATTATTTAGCTATTTATTTGGTTTAGATAATACATATATTCTAATATGAAAAAAAAGTAGAATCATGTAACAATAATGAAATAGTATAAAAAAAATTTTTGGTTGATTAAATAAAATATTGAATTTCATTAGCAACTAATATAATAGTTATAGTCATATAAAAATATCAATAAGAATAATAAAATAATTGAAAATAAAACATTTTGTTCATAGAAATAAAATATTGAACTCTATCCGCAACAAATATAATAATTATAGTTTTGTTAAAATATCATTGGTAATTAGCTTATGCAAGCAGGTACAGAAATATATCAAGTTCTTAATAAAAAATAAAAATCTAATAAGATATTAAGGATTGCACAGCTTTTCACATGAATATAATCAAACGTCAGTCACAACTTTGATAATTTCTTATACAGTAAGTGTTTAACTTCAGATCTCAATCCCATAGTACAATCAGCGCCACGTATTATCCCTACAGAATTCAGACCATATTTTAAACGTACCGTCCATAAGAGACGTTCCTCCTCTACACTCCATACTTATGGGATACCATGATAGGCGTTGGTAACTTAAGACAGCAGGACGGTGGCCATGGAAGTCGGAATCCGCCAAGGAATGTGTAACAACTCACCTGCCGAAGTTACTAGCCCTGAAAATGGATGGCGCTGAAGCGTGGTGCTTATACTCGACTGTCAGCGGCATGTGCGGCGAAAGCCCATGTTGATGTGGTGCAGCTTTATTTACGTATAAAAACTAAAGATAAAAACGTAAAAAGTTTGTACACACCCATCGGGCGAAAGGGAATCTGGTTCCTATTCCGGCAGCGGAACCGTCAAAAAGTCGGGCCCTCGTAAGAGAGTTCGTCGGGGTAACCAAAAAGGACCTAGAGACGGCGTCGGGAGATCCGAGAAGAGTTTTCTTTTCTGCATAAGCGTTCGATTTACATGGAATCCTCTAGCAGGGAGATGTGGTTTGAAACGCGAAGAGCACCGCAGTTGCAGTGGTGTCCGGATTTTCCCCTCGGACAGTAAACTCGATGATAGTGATTTATAGAAATCCAAACTGCAGTTTAGTATAATTCAAATCTTATCTCAGGATTTAATATCAATTTATGAGTCGTGTGTAAGAAATCTTATTATACAATCGAACGATAAAGTTTCTCCTTAAACCACCAAACCAAAGATGGTTTTATTTTGGCAAGAAAAATTTTAGTAGTGCTTCTTTCATTTTCTGATTGGATGTAAATTGACGTAAAAGGCTTAAATACTTTCCATATTTTAAAGCTTTCTCAGTTACAAATATAATCAAATTTTTAACCACCTTTCACATTTTACTGAAATTATTGGATTACGACATCGTGAAATGTGAGTCTACGAGGATGGTTCCAGAAGTACCTGGCCTAATCTAGAGATGGCGGTAGTTGCTCAAACAATACCAATGTATTAGAAAGTATATAATCTATACAGCATATGTTTCAAGTTTGAAGACGCCACGTTGCTTAGTATTTGGTTGGCAGCCATCAGTAGTGGATGTTTTCAGTGAATTTGTAAACATGGAAAACATTGGTCATCATTATGTGATACAATAGTTTTATTTGAAAGGTCTTAGTCCAACCAATATAAAAGCTCAACAAGATTCTACTCTACGGGAGACTGCTCTTTAGTTATCAACAGTAAAATATTGAGTAGCACAGTTTAAACGAGGACGTACGAGCTGCGAAGACCAGCATCGCAGTGGTCGCCCAAATGAGGTGACGACTCCAGAAATGTTAAAGAAAATCCACAAAACGCTACTGGATGATTGTCGACTGGAAGTGCGCGAGCTAACAGACGTAGTAGGCTTTTTAAAAAGGGCGATACATCACGTACTATCTGAAAATTTGTACCTGAGAAAGTTTAGCGCGAGATGGGTGCCACGTTTGCTCACAATGGAACAAAAACATCGCCGTGACTATGTTTTACAGAAATGAAGCTGAATTTTTGCACTATTTTATCACCATAGATAAAATGTGGGTTCATAACTTCATACCCGAAACGAAAGAACAATCAAAACAATGGACTGGAAAGCTAGAACCTCCAAAGAAGTAAAAGACCGTTTTATTTCCAGGCAATGTCATGTCGAAGGTTTTCTGGGATGAGCGTGGGATAATTGACTATCTTGAAAAAGGAAAAACTATCAACGGCGAGTATTATGCGAATCTATTGCAACGTTTGAGCGAAGAAATCAACTTAAAACGGCCATATTTGGCTAAAAAGAAAGTGTCGTTTCACCAAAACAATGCACCAGCTCACACATCCGTTAATGGAATGGCCAAAATGAATAAATTAAAGTTTGAATTGCTACCCCCTCGGATTATTTTCTGTTTCCAAACTTAAAACAATTGCTCGGTGGTTAGGTGAAGTTAGCAGTTAATGGATATTTTGAAGAGCTTGGCGATTCTTATTACAAAAAGGGTATTGAACTTATTGAACATCGCTCGTATAAGTATAAATAAATATATTTTTTTAAAAATTTGTTGTGTTTTCTTTGTTGTGCCAGGTACTTCTGGGACAATCGTAGTAGTACATATTGTATTTACTTATAGTGCGGTACCTGTTCTTTGTTTGTACATCTGATAGTCAAAGTGAAATGACAAGTTGTAGCTATTATGGGCTCTGGTTTCATTTAATAATCTTATCAAAAACCAGTGATTGTAATTAAATATTATTAAAAAGGGTGGTTTATGGAATTTAGCCTAATTTTTACCATTTCCATTCAAGTTAAATGAATGGACTATAATTCAATGGGCACTGACTACTATAGCTTTTACATGTAATATTGATTGAGTATTACCGATTGATATCAAAAACTCTATAGAGAATACAGGAGCATAATATTGACGAAATACTTACTTATCTGACAAACATCCAAATAACATATTTCCAACTAAAATTCCTAACATCGTCAATGTTTGAGTCAAGCTGACAAGGTACGATTTGGAGCATATGAGATCCCATTCCGAGGTTATTGTGTTTGTGAACACCGACCTAAAAATAAAATCATAATTAAATACAACATATCTCAACACTGCACACTCTATAATCGAGATGGGCTCTAAAAATAACGTGAGTTATCCATCCATAGGATCCATGCTCCTGAAGTATTATAAAACTGTGAGCTGCAATTATCTTTTGATATCTTTTGAGAAATTCGCTTTCCGTCCCTGGTAGGCGGGAGAAAAGTGGCCTATTCTCTCCCGTAATCAGCTTTTTATCAAAGCGAGAGAAAATTCTTTGGGAACATTCACCATCCCTAATCCAGCCAGCACTGAAACTTAAACGAATTCACAAGCAGTCGACTAAGTACAATATTTAAAATGTTTGAGGTTATCCACGAAATATGTATATCCTACGAAGATTGAGGGCCATTTTTGTGTAACTTCTGTCATGAAGAGCGTAAAAATTGAGAACCGCTCTTCTCTACTCTTGTAATTCATGCGCATTGTATTGTTTCATTTGAAATCTAATATTTATATAGTTAATTAAACGTCAAGTGAGTGCTTAAGAAGATTCTTGAAATTAAAATAAAAGAAAATTTCAATTTTTAATGGCGTGTGGGACTGCTAGTTCTCCATCGGGCGCCTCCTCTGATGGCAGATAGGGGAGCGCCTTTTAGATATAGGTAATACCGAGGAAATGAAATACTCAGGACCAAAACTAGCACCTGATGAAAGGCAGCAGTTTCATCAGTACCAAAGCATAGCGTAGGAAGTTCAACTTCCTTAAACAGTGTTACTTCGGACGTGAAAAGCGCAGCTGAAACAGCCTCACCGGTTTTCGCACTGAAGTGTAGAAAGCAAACGGAGCTCCTAATACACTAATTTGTTTCCAAATCATCTAAGTGGCTGATACAAACACAAACGCGGCCCTCAGTCCGCGGCATCCCTTAAATGGCGAAAGGGTGCTAAGAATCCCCCCGTCAAACACAAACAAGTACCAAATATACAACAAAACAACACGATTTGCCACGTGGAGCGTGCGCATTCTATATATGACCGGGAAGCTTGCCAACATTGATGCAGTGATGGATAAACTGCGAAGTCAGATGGCCCGGCTCGGGAACACAAAAAATCAAACATGTATTCTTGCGGTGATGATCGCAAACACCGGTATGGGGTGGTCATCATAATCAAGTCCGACTTGGAAGAATCTGTTCTGGGCTTTATACCACTGGGAGACCGAGACATGCTACTGAAGTTGAACACCTCACATCGTGTCATGAACTTCATACAGTCATACGCTCCAACAAACGATAAAACAGATAACATGAAGACTTCTATGCGAGGCTCCATTAAGGAAGCCATGAAATTAACTAAAAATGATGAAATTGTAATGATTCTTAGATATTTTAACGCAAAGATTGGATCGGGAACCGATGACGGTGACTTTGTCGGAAAATATGGTCTGGGAGAACGAAATACAAGAGGCGACCGACTGGCACAGTTTTGCTCCAAACTAAAACTAAGCATACTTTTTTCACTCTAAATGCGACGTATATACACTTGGCGTTCACCTGCTGATCGCGACGGACATATTGTAAGAAATTTTCATTCTCATTAGACACGAATATAAAAAATTCATTGAAGCAGTCAAAACCTATCCTGGAACAAACATCAACAGTGACTACAACCCAGTTATGATGGAACATTAAAATTTTATCAAATTCAAACCGGTACCATGACCAGATAAGTAAACTCCAGAGTCCTGTAGAAAGAACGAAAATCAGCCTGAAACTTGAGAACAGGTTTAAGAAATTAGAGAGCTCTAAAAATACTCAGCCAGACGAAGATATCGAGTCTTCAGGGGAAGAGCTGAAGGATAAGTTAATTATGACCCAGGAGTCTGACATTGTATTTGCAAATAACACTAAAAAACAGGAGCGGATGACTGATTAAATTATAACACTAATGATTGAACGAAGAAAATAGAAACACAAAAATACAATTAAATATGCCGAAATTAACAGGCTTATTCATACGAAATGCAGGGAAGCCAAAGAATCTTTGCTGGCGGATAAATACATGAAAATAGAAACCCTTCAGAAGAAACACGATCTCTTTAACTTACACAAGAATATCAAGGAGCTTACATGCAGGCGGCAGAAGAGTCAATGTGGAGTATTAAGAGGTTCTAATAGCGATATACTTATAGGAGTGGATGAGAAACTAAAACGGTGGAAAGAATACACGGAAAATATTTTTAATGAGTCCAAACTTACCCGCAGATCCAAACGAAACCAATTAAATGGGCCACAAAATTACCAAAGAAGAAGTTAAACATGAAATTAAACTTCAAAAGAACGGAAGAGCTGTTGCTCCTAACAATGTGTACGTGGAAACCTTTGAACTCGCAGTTGCGGAGGACGGGGTTGGTCTAAATCTTATTACTACAATATTCAACCGAATGTACAGAGTCAGAAAAATACCCTCATACTGGCTAAGATCCACTTGTGACACTCTGCCAAAGAAAAACAATGCATCACAATGTTACGAATACCGCATGAATAGTTCCCCTCCCATGCCTTGAAGATATTCTGGTTGATCCTTCGCAAATTGGCTTTAAAAACGGAATGGGAACTTGGGGAACTCTTTTCTCCTTGAATGTGCTGACTCAGAGATGTAGAGACATGAATGCTGATGTATTTGCATACTTAATTGACAATAAAAAAGGTTTTGACTGTATATCATACTAAAAAATGATCATCGACGCACAAGATCTAAAGATCATAACCGGACTTTACTGGCACCAAACAGCAACAGTTCTCATCAGAAGAGATAGATAAGAAGAGGCATGCGACAAGGATGTGTATTGTCTCCCATACTGTTTAACATCTACTCTGAGGCAGTATTCAGCGAAGCCCTCGAGAATATAATTGCAGGCATAAACATCAATGGAAACAATCTTCGTTACGCAGATGATACCGTCGTAGTGGCCAGTAGCCTACCATAACTTCAATCTCTTATGGACGTTATTGTAGAATATAGCGTGCAATTCGGCCTTTATATGAATACGTTCAAGACCAAACTATCTGTATTCTCAAAAATACAAAGAAACGCCACCCTAAGACTCCATGGAGAGACCAATGAACAAGTGTCATCTCTAAGATACCTGGACATGCTCGTCAACCAGCAATGCGACCAAAAACTCGAAATCAGATTTTGATCGCCAACCTCCGTAGGGAGACGGCGTCGTAAGAAGAAGAATGGCAAATAGGTAACTTATAAATCTTATGATCTGGCTATGTAAACAAGACCATGCGAAACCTTTTTCTATTGTTCTGTACAGCTTATGGTTATAAAAGATCAATAATACTCCATTTAGAAAGAGTGTAGGGTGATAAATCAATCCCCCTCCTGGCCACCATAGCCGTAGTCACATTTAAGAACAATTTATTATTTTATTTTATCAAACCTTAGCAAATGAATCTAACATTTATTTTCTAACAAATTTATTGCATCAAGTTCAAATTTCCAACTATGTTTACTTTTCGGCCAAAACAATTCTTTTGTGGTATTTTAAGAAAGGAATGATGTTGACGGTAAATATTTCAGGCCCTTTATAGTATATACCTATACCAGACAGGTTACGTTGAAAACGATTTGTAAAATGTTTTCTGGGAAAAATGATAATTAAGTACATTTTGGGTGATAAAAGATTAAAATATGAGGTATACTTAAATGGTTATTGACAAGTTTCAGCTTAAGAAAAAGTCCTATCAAAGGAAATTCCCAATACACAACTGCATTTCTAGCGCAGTGTTTGGCTCAGAAACGTTTACAAAACTTTAGTGAATATTCAATATGTCGACTTTTGAAAACTATACTCCAATACATAAAGTGAAGACGCATGCACTCTCTGTTAACGAGAAAGCCATCTAACAAGTATGTGTTCGAAGATGACAGGTCTAGGAAAACCAAACTTCTTAGGGGAAGGAAAACAAGTGGATGTTTAAGTGGTCCAAAGTCTCGGTCAGGAAGGCCAAATCATTGTTTACATCGATGAAGATTACAAATATGCAATCCGTAGGAAAGTCCACTCATTCCTACCATTGATAAAATTTTGGCGTCCTTTTTGAAAGACGGATGGCCACCAATCAGCAAAAATAAGCTTTGGCAGGATCTACATGAACTAAATTTTTGTTGGGAACAACAATTTAATTTGAAATAGGTTCTTCGGAATAAAATACATATATTGCAAATATGTACATACTTTAAATATGTTACAGGAAATATTTGTAGACTGTTGTATATAATATAGTAATGTGTAGTTTAGTATATTTTGTATTTTTATTTTTCATACTTACATGTATACTAGTATTTGTAAATAATTAAATAAAAATAAATGTATATATTGAAGAGTAATAATAATATGCTATTAGTTACGAAAAACCCATTGCAACGGCTATGATGGTAAGGGTCTTCTTACTTTTGGGCAGATTCAGAGGTTGGTGTGGAAGTATTAAAATAGAGAGAGAAATAAAGATATCCTTCAATTTTGAAAAGAAAAGGATGGCCATTCGGATTATCTAGGTAACCGCTTACATTTTAGTACGGTCAATTATGGGGAAAATAGATCTCTGTCCAGTTACTTATTTATCATTGGCATATTTAAATATTCCAAATTTTGGACGTAAATGACCGTACTAAAAATTTCAGGGTTTTGCATTTATAATGAGCATTTATTTACGCTCTTTTCAAATAGAGTTTAGTAATAAGATTTCATTACTCTCTTCTATATAAAAAAATTCTATATGAATAAATTATACAAACGCCTTGCAATGAATCACTAGATATATTTAATTTACTTACATATCGTAAATGTGACGAGAACATTTATTTGAACATACGTCTGTTTCATTATTGACACAGCTATAGCTCACGGGAGGTGCTAAAAATACTATACTAAGCTGGTGCCAAGCAACCCCAAATTTTACTAGGAATATTATGAAACATATCCATAAGTGCCATTTTCCTAACACTCCTATACATTTTTGAATGATGTCTTCGTGTTGTTCTTGTGCATGTATCGAACTGCTTTTTTCTTTGCCATTTTGTACTGAAAAAATATTATTTTTAGTATAGTTGAACTAAAATCATAACGTATTGTTAAAGAATAAATGTAGGACTACGTGACGTGAATACAAAGAAGCTTTCTTTTTGTACAGTCTAGAGCACTCGAGCGGGGCTATGTTCGTAGTCTTGGTTTAAAAAAGTATGGAACCAACAATATTTTTCACAATACAGAGTAGAAGGCACTTTGCAGTAAATATACCCTAAAATTATTGCAAATTGCGGGGAAAAATGATATCGATTTTGATTTCAATTGGCTAATGGTTGTGCATTTTTTGCATTGTAAATATCGAGCCCTTAAATGATTCTGAACTTGGAGTAGGTTCCTAAGTGGATAGCCGTGCAACTATTTCTCTGAAATGCTTATGTGCTTACGAATTAGGCAAACGGATTCAAATATGAATAAGGAAGGAAGAGTCAGAAATTTTAATCGTTCAAAGAAGTCCATGCAGTGAGTCCTGCTGCTTAGTTTGAAATTGAATCGCAACACACGTACCTCTGAAAGGAAGGGCATATCGGGGATGCGACTCAATAAGAGCATAATAAACTGTTGAGGAGTTGGACAAGTTCAGTTCTTTAGAAACTGATTCCTGCGCAAAACAGGATGAACTTCATATATTAGATAAGGCGACAATATGTAATTCCCATTTGAAGGAATTGTCCACAACAAGCGCTAAGAATTTTACAAATTCAACGACGCCAATGGTAGTGTTATTCAATAAAAGAGGCTGAAATATATTTTATATGATAAAACTATGGTTTTAGAAACGTTGAGACAGACAAGATTAGAATCGCACCATGATTTAAGGGTGATTATGTCACTGGATGTCGTTTATAAACAAAAGAAACAAAATAGGGCCTAGTAGTGAGCCTTGGAGCACTCCACATTATATTGGCTTGTAGAAGACATCGTTGTATCAACCCTTACAAGCTGACTTCTGTTGGTAAGGTATGACTTGAACCATGCGAGAGGTGTTGTCCTGAAGCCGTAGTACTGCAATTTGCAATACTAAAATATTATGATTAACATAACCGAAAAAAAGTTGTTGCAGTGGAGTGATGGCTGTTTAGGCTAAAGTAGACATTATTTAGGAGATATTGATGGGTAGTAAGTATTTTATATTTAAACAGAAATGATAAAAGCCTCTTGTTGACCAATCTTTCTATGATCTAATAACGTGGGAAAGAGTGCAATTGGGCGATAATTCGATACTTGATTTTTATCTTCTCCTCTATGCAGAGGTATAATTATACCCGTCTTAAGGCAAGTGGGAATAGTGTCATTTTGATATAAAACGTTAATGACAGTGGTAAAGTGATTTGATGGGCAGACTCGAATCGAAAACACTTTCAATGTAAGTCCATCGGTTCCAGATGAGTATTTATTTTTGATGTCATTAATTGTACTGCAAAGCTCTGCTAATACTATGAGCATAAAGAAGAAACTTTATAGGTTAACATTAGCATCAGGAATATACGAAAGCGGATCATGAGAAGGAGTTATAGAATTTGATAAATTTTGCCTACGTTCACAAAGTAATTATTAAGGTTATCAGGTAAAGGAGAGATTATGCTCGATGAAGAAGCTTTATTTCTTAGATCATTCATAATGGACCATGTTTCTTTAGAAACATTATGAGATTTGAAGAGTGCCCTGTTATAGTATTGGCTGCGTTTATTGTCTTATGATAAATGTTTCTGTATAGTTTCACGTAATTTTTGAAGAAAACACTATCAGAGAATTTCTTTATGTGAGATAAAGATCGCATGTTCTTTAGCAGACCAGGGTTTATTTTGCTTATTTTTTATACGCCTGAGGGAAAAAATTGGATGCCAGACTAGTCATTGTTTTTATGAATCTAGAAATTTCGAAGTCCACATCACCAGAGGAGATCATGTTCCAGTCAGTTGTTTGACAACTTTGCTTGAAGTTCTGAAAACTGGAAAAGATACGGCATACGACACTGCGAATGTT
Organism: Diorhabda elongata; assembly: GCA_026230145.1. Classification (NCBI taxonomy): domain Eukaryota; kingdom Metazoa; phylum Arthropoda; class Insecta; order Coleoptera; family Chrysomelidae; genus Diorhabda; species Diorhabda elongata. The sequence continues at coordinate 8,519,670 of CM047928.1, forward strand.
TACTGCCAGTGGACGTGGAATCTATCATTTTGAAATAAAAGTTACCTGAAAGTTACCTGAAAAATTGTAATGCTGGATACTAAAATGGTCTTGTTACTTTAAGAATTTTTATTTCAAAATTTAATTGGGGTTCTGGGCTCTAAAACCAGGGGCTTTTACGCGTCTTGTCCTGGTTTTCAAATTTTAGAGATGGCAACCGTACGCCTATCACAAAAACCTCAAATGATAAGCAGTTTGTGACTGAGTTTAGATACGGAACAAACCCTTCAATTTCCAGGAACTGAATTATGTTGGCCTGCGGAGTTAAAAGTTTGTTTCTACGATTGATACTTTTGATATTCTCCAAGAAAGGTTGTTGCTGGCGAAATGGTATAAAAACATTGAATCATTTAATATCTTTATGATCAAAACAAAATTTTTTCAATATTTGCAGGGTATTTGTGAAAAGTTTTTGTGATAAATAGATTTGTCTAAGAAGAGTAATAGAATGGCCACCCCGTTCGTCTCACGTAACACCTCTACGTTTCTTTTTATGTTCATAAAACATTTCCTCCATAGAGGAAAGTTTGGAGGGGAAAATAATAACTGTGTGTGGAAAACTTCTGGCAGCCATAGTTTGGAAAATAAACGATCCTAGTTCGAAAATATAATAAAAAGAATCGTATGATTGCAAAACAGTTTTCATATAGAAATATAGAATATCTTCATGGTCAAGTTTACCAAACGTATTAAAAAAAAAGATCAGGTTTTCGTTAGTTTCGAACAGATATTTCAACAACCCTTAAAAATAATAATCCGCACATCCCCAATTCCATTTGTTATTGTAGGAGTTGTATTCGTCCAAGCTTTAAAATAAGCGTAATGTGTTTTGCATATTTTCTATGAACGAAATAAAGAGGGTGGTATGTTTCCATATCAACCCTGTATATTATTATTTTGAATCGATTTTATTTACAGACATCGAACTTTGAACACAATTTTTCAAAAGATAGTGAACTAAGATAAAAGAGTATTGAACAACCAAGGAAGTTCTCTAATTATACCAATTAATGAAACAGTTTACACATAAGAAAGATGAATAGTTTATTTCACAATTTCTTTGATTAGAACCCCAGATAACATAAGATATAACATATAGTATTCCCAATATGCAAAGAATATACCATCTCATATATATTTTGAGAAAGACTTAATTCGAAATGTCAACTTAATCTATCTTTCAAAAATTATTAAAAAAACTAATTTTTAAACAGAAGAGATCTAAAATCGAGAAGATTTAGAAACATAAACATATCAAAAGGTCTAATAAATAAGAAATTTATCTCATAGTTTATACTGAAATTTAAGTATAACGTACCGGGTGTCCCAATAAGAATGGCTCTCGATCATATCTCGGGAATCGTTTATAGTACAGCTTCGGGAAAAAAAATTTATAACAAAAGTGACTTCGAGAAAAACCTGGAAATTATTTACAGAGTTGTAGATCCACCGCCAGAGTGCATAATTAAATACCAAAAATTATAAAATGAATAATTTACAAATTTTGCCTGATTAAGATGCATTCAAACTATGATTATCGTATTCTTCAAGAAATTCAGCGTATATTTGATTTGACAAGTTTTAGTCTATCTCTTAAAATAAGAGGGGGTGGGGAAGCGGGAACTTTATTATGAAAAAACTCCTAAAGTCCAGTTCTACTTAACCCGTCTATGCAAACATAGTATTTTTGAAGAGAGCTCCTTTCTACCAAAGTAAGAGCTATAATTTCCTAGAGGACGCTATTTATTTATTTTTTTAAATGTTAAATGAAAACATGCAGCTTTAATTGAGGAATATAAAAGTAGACCAAATTAGCAGCAGAGTAGCAAAAACTGCTTTCGTATTACGAGATATCCTAAGATAACCTAAATTTTAAGCACTTTCCTTTAAACATAAATTACTTCGGGTTGACTGAATGGATTTTAACATTTTTTGAATCCTCAAATTTTTTTTCCTTGTTCTATTAATAATAGTTCCAATTATTATGTTAATTAAAATAAAAAATAATAATATAAATAAAATTGCGTTATGGAAGTTAAAATGGAAATATAACTTGAGGTAAAGGTACTGCCTTCTGATATCTTTACAACCACAGCTATCTCACGCCATTTCAATTTAAGATTTGATATAACCAATTTGTGAACATTTTGGATGTTTTATGAAGTAACCAATTTAATTGGACGACCAGAACGTTCACCATCACCGGAGTCTGTACTATCACGTTTAAATTCAGCAAATCAATAACAAATACATAGTTCTTTTCGATGGAGACGAGTCCGGATAACACTTTTGAAGCCATTGCTGAGCTTGTATAAAATTTTTTCATGATAAATCAATACATGAAATTGCTTTGATTCCAGTTTTTTAAAAATTACAAAAGTAGTTTCACTTAAATAACTGTCACTTCTTTCTGATTAATTGAAATGTCATGAAATTTTACACATAGTCTTTTGAAAGTTGGTACTTCATAAACGTCATATAAAATGACAATAGCAGCACCATCTGTGTGTCAGTCATACGACTTATTGAGTGATGTAATATTACGAAAGCTGAATTATACATTGTCCTTTTCAACATAAAATTTACTTAACTTTTAGATGAATTAATGTAGGTATAATATTCAAATAAATGGAAAGAGGTGGAATTTTGCTATAAAAATATACTTGTTTAATCATAAAATTTTCTTTATTTAATATATACATGAATGGTCCCAGAAGTACCTTGCTTGATCTAGAGATAGCGGTAGTTGCTTGACAAATCCCACTGTATTGGAAAATACACAATCTATCAGCTTATGTTTCAAGTGGATGTTTTCAGTGATTTGTAAACATGGAAAAAATTAGTCATTGACCGTTATGTGAGACTGCTCCTCCGTTATCAACAGTAAAATATTGGGTAGCAGAGTTTAAACGAAGTGACGACTCCAGAAATGTTGGAGGAAATCCACAAAGCGATCATCCAGTAGATCGTCCAATGAAAGTAGGCATTTCAAAAAGTGCGATACGTCACATATTATCTGAAACTTTGGCCATGAGTAAGCTATGCGCAAAATGGGTACCGCGCTTGCTCACAATGGAAAAAAAACAGCGTGGTTAAGATGTTCCCATCGAGTGTTTGGCAAAGCCGAATTTTTCCTACGTTTCCTAGCCATGTATGAAACGTGGGTCCATCACTTCATACTCAAAACAAAAGAACAACCAAAACAATGGACTGAAAAGGAAGAACCAGCTCGAAAGAAGGCAAAGACCGTTCCATCTGCAGGCAAGGTCATGGCTCCGGTTATTTGAGATACGCGTGGGATAATTAATTGCAAGCTTAGTGCAACGTTTCAGCGAAGATATCAAGCAAAAACGCCAGCATTTGGCCGTTTCATCAAGATAAAGCACCAACGTTTACTACCTCATGCACCTTAACAGACAGATTCATTTGATGCTGAGTAGCACCCAATTTATGTTTTCCTCGTGTGCTACGATTAAAAAACTCGACAATATTTCTAACTCTTCTCAAAACTTCTCATATCTTTTTCATAGATTCTTGAACAACAAGATTTAGAGTGTGAGTGAAACATTAGAGAGATCGCCATTCACTAAGTCTAACAGCAGATAAGATATTTGCGGCATTATCGCTGACGATGTCTGTAACTGTGACAAACTTTAACATAACGAAAATATCTAATTGAGAAATGAAACAAAAGAATTAGAAAAACGCAGTTTTCCCAAACTTTCCAAATATTGAGTTGTATAAAAATCTATTTTGTCAGTTCATTACAAATGATGCTAATCTAAATAAACTAACAAAGTTGAAATAATGATCAGAACTTTCGCTGCGTGTCACATTGAAACACATATAAATAAGTACGTAACGGAAATCCCACAATTCCACAGAAAAAAATTATAATGTAAACTTTGATTTACTACTTATTTATTTCTGCTAATTGTCCAACTTTTACAAAATAAAATTAAAAAGAGATTTTATTCTGGTTTTTCCCATTCTACTGACACAGAAATATTTTAATAATAAATAATAACGAAATGAAACGTATAGTTGCTAAAATTAACAGGAAAGTATAAAAGTGATACTAATATATGAAAGGATGCTTACAAGTGAAAATAAAGCTACTAAACAACACGACAAGCTATTTACTTTTTATTTAAGTAAATTATATCATTTGAGATTCATAGATTATTCTAAAATTATTTGGACTACCAACATTATTTACTTTTAACAATAATTCCCCATGAATCAAGAGAAAGTAATGGGAAGTTGGAAAAACTACCGAAATTTTGGACATTTTTAGTTTATTTTCAACTTGTGTCCCACGAAAATAGTACGTTATGTTACTAGGAGTAGAAGGCCATCATTATTTTCCAGATTCTGTCGAGGCATTACTCACTGAATAGTTTCAACTTTACTTTCAGCTGGATTCATTAGCATGCCAAACGTAGTCTTACTTAAATAATTTATTTTTGTTAGCTAGGCAGTAAAAATCTAATAGTACCCGCTTCTGCAACGATGACTATCCAAATACACCAAACACCACTACAACTGTTGAACTTAATCAACCTTATCTTCTAAAAAAGTGTGCGGACGTCTAATTCACACCGGCGGCATCAGTAACAATTGAAGGCTGATGATGATAATGATTAAAGTATCATTGTGATTGAAATCAGCAAGTCTATGTTCTTCACAGTGGCATTGATTTACAAACTTGTGGACTTGCTGGTTCTCCTGATCACCAGAAAATCACTTGTTTAAATTATCTTCCTGGTAAAGCCTGGAAAAGGTGAAAATGTGTCTGTTTTTAGCGTATGGATCCAAAGAGTTTTTTTCGATTCGAAGATAATCCCGTATTAATTTTAGTCTATATTCTTCACAGTTGCAGGAATCAGCGAGGATTTTAACTTAATAGTTCTCCCGATTATCAGATCATAGCTTGATTGAATTCTCTTCCTAACGGAGCCTGGAAAATGTGCTTTTACGTATCAATTCAAAGAGTTTCTCTGGTTTAGAGAACATTTTCTCAACATTTCGAAATAGAAATATTAGCAATTTACATTAATTCATCAACACGCTGTATATTAGAAGATATTGATAATACATCTTAATTAGATAAGCTCTTTGTTCTTCGTCTTGTTTATAAATATTAAATTATCAACTTTGTGTAATAATAACCTGTTTACACTATAGTCATTTAAATATAATAATTCTCAAATACAAATATACGAGGATATATTGGAAAATTCTTACCCTACTATAGAACCAAACAAAATTTCAATGTGTTCACGTGTTCACGGAAGAAGAGGTTTTTAGAGATTTTACCAATTCATGTGGTACTTTACGTCACTACATTGAAGACGAATTTACCTTTATGCATGACAATGCAAGGCCGCACACCACCAGAAGCGTGCAAGAATACATTGCAGAAGTTGGTTTTCGGATTATGGAGTGGCCAGCATTTGAGAATATATTGAAAAATTCTAAGCCTACTACCAAACAAAAATTCAATGTCAAAATATTTTATTATTCAACATATTCTCCTTTTAATTAGATACATTTATTACAGCAAACCTGCAACGTCTCTAGACCTTTCAAAAAAAAATGTTTTTTCTTGCTCTGCAAACCAGACCTCTGCAGCTTTTATTACCTCCTCGTTGGAAGAAAATTTAAGACCTTTTAAACTTTTTTTCAGTTGAGGAAAGACATAATAGTCGAACGGAGCCAAATCTGGTGAATGAGGGGTGTGCTCTAGTCATTCAAACCCTCAATCACGAAATTTTTGCATGGCAACATGAAATTTGTGTGCAGGAGCGTTGTATTGCAAAAACAAAACACCTTTGGATAGCTTTCCGCGTCTTTTCTCTTTAATTTTTTTTCCATAGAGTGGTCAGTAATGTCGAAGAGTAATCTCCAGTTATTGTTCTACCCTTATCCAAAAAATTAATCGTGATTACCCTATGGTATTCTTAAAAAACTGACGCAAGAACTTTTCCAGCAGATTTTTGAACACGGAACTTCTTAAGTCTTGGAGAACCAGAGTGTCGCCATTCCATCGATTGTTGTTTTGTTTCTGGATCGTAGAAATGTACCCAAGTCTCATCCATAGTAACAATTCGGTTTAAGAAGTCTACATCGTTTTCAAATCGAGCACATATCGAAAGCAATTCTTCTACTCTTGCACGCTTTTGGTCAACATTCAAACATTTGGGAATCCATTCTGCAGCAATTTTTCTCATGTCCCCGTGGGTATTTACCGTGGTTCCCTTTCGGGGAGGATTTTGGTAAATAACACTTGCAGCTTTCAAAGTCTGTGAAAGCCTTGACAAAAATTTATATAGGGTGCTCAGAAAATGATGCCAAACTTTTCAAATAGCAACCCCTATTTTTCTCTTTACCATTGGATTCTACGCTTTAAATTAAGGGGACTTCGTTATAAATTCATATATCTCAAATTAACGGTTCTTGTAGAAACTTGAAAAAATTTTCATGGTTTTTAATTGTTACATGCCGATGGTGAACAACGAATAATAAAAGTTGAAGTATCAAAAATTAAATTTGCATTTGTTTGTTTGTTTGTTCATATGATAGCTTTTTTGTCGCTCCAGACAACCGACAATGAAAAACCATGAAAATTTCAGTTCTTTCAAGTGCCTTCAAAAACCGTTAATTTGATATATATAGATTTACTAACGAAGTCTCCTTAATTTAAAGCATAGAATTGAATGGTAAAGAGAAAAAGAGGGTTTCCATTTGAAAAAATTAAGTTCTTAGATAGCACCATTTTCTGAACACCCTATATAAATTTTTGTCAAGGTTTTCAGAGATTTTGAAAGCTGTAAGTGTTATTTGTCCAAATCCCAAAAATATTTGACCTGACTCACTTAAACTAAGAAATATAATTTTTCTAGCGGAGGGCTGCACGTGTCCAAAAATTTCGAAATTGTGAAATAATTAAAAAATGGACTTTAGGCATACAATCCCTCGTATAAAATCATATTGAGATTTTGCGTAGACTTCAAAAATTTCATAAAAACTATAGCATTCCATTAAAAATAACGAAGTTTGGGTCCGAAGTTTCAGAAAACTTAAACTATTTTCGCTGCAACGAGCATTTCGGAAAACCCATGCAAGCAAATTTTTCAGAACACCAATCCCAGTAATTTCCCATATGCATATCGATTCAGCTCATCGTGAAGGACCCTGTACATAAATATAAATGTTTAATAATTATTATTAAAACAACTAAAATCTATAACGCAACCGAATTATTATGTCCTAATAAATTAGAAGATCCTTTTTCTGTTTTCTTTCATTCTAATTCGGTGTCTTCTTTCAGTATATCTCTATTTGCTTAGGGTAAGAAGGGGGAATGACGGTCACTTAAGCATTGATCCATTTTTCAATTTATTTTAGGGACTTGTGGCATATGTAATCATTTATTTATAGAGCCTATATAGTAGACTTCTTCGTCTTCAGGTGCCATCTCCATTTAATGAAGGTTGGAGACAATTAATTCCGGCATACTTATTTCGATCCTGTGTGGTACGAATTAAAGATGATGACCATACCAGCCCAATCGCGTATGTTTTTTAATTTTTTAACCATGAAAGTTGTCTGCAACCATGTCCACGTTTCCTTCGATTTTTCCTTTTATTACTAATTTCAGTATATAATATTTGTTGTTACGGTATATGAGGCCCAGATAAGCGGCCTTTCTTCTCTTTATTATTATAAGTAACTCTCTTTCCTTTCAATGATATTTTTAGTAGTCTACGGAAGATCCACATTTCGAAATCCTCGAGTCTGTTCATGGTATCCACCTTTAATGTCCATATTTCCGCTCCATACAAGAGAACTGAGTGCACGTACGCCTTTACAAAACTGTATCTTAAGTTTAAGTTCAATGTTGCGATACATAATAGGTTTTTCACCTTAAGGAATATAACTCTAGCTTGTTCTATACGTGATTTTACTTCGACGTCAGGGTCTACATTTATTTAAATTACTCAACCTTCTCTATTGAGGTGTCATAGTGGAATAAAGATATACAATGCGGTCCATATGTATGGAATAAATTCAATTCTAGCGTTATTATGTACTTAATGAAAAAAACATGAAACAGGTCGATTTTTATTCTAAAACTAGCTGACCCGACAGACTTCGTCCTGTCAAAAAGATTTGTAATGTGGCAGTTTTTGTGCCTACGTATTTTAAAAAATTCTCCTGAACAGAACCGTCACCCTGGTGATAGGGCGTTGTGAATAAAAAATAATTAAATAAAACATATATAAGGATTTAAAAGTAAGTAATAGCTTTATTGTTAATCATGTGAATCATAAATAATTATTATTATTATCATTGTAGTGCTTTGTGGTATACGATGTTTTTTGTTTGATTACCTGGCGCATAGATAAACAAATCTGATGGTTTTCCAACACGGGAACAGGCAACATACAATTGACCATGTGAGAAACATGGGTTTTCTAGATTAATACCACAAACACTTAATGATTGCCCCTGGGACTTGTTTATAGTCATAGCAAAAGCAAGCCGCACTGGAAACTGTAGTCGTTTAAACTCAAATGGCACATCAGTCGGAATCATTGGGATGCGCGGTATGAGAACATCTTCTCCTTTATACTTTCCTTTGAGTATAGTTGCTTCTATCACATTGTTTAGTAATTTTTTTATCGCTAACCGTGTACCGTTGCAAAGACGCGGTTGGTTGATATTTCGCAACATTATAACCACCGATCCGACCTTTAATTGAAGATTGTGAGATGGCAATCCTGGCAAATCTAGCGAGTTTAAAAATTCCGGTGGATAGTTGACTACATCATCTTGATTAGTAGCCGAATCAACTGATTTATATATCCTCAATTCGCCTGTAATTTGTTCTTGAATTTTGAAATTTAATTCATTTACATCTATGTTTTTTGCAGCCAGTATAGCTCGTTCGCTCAACCAATCATGGTTTCTGTAATTTTGAGAAACATCTGGAAACACCTTCTGAATAAGTTCATCTTTTGATTGAGTTAACTGACAAAAACTTTGAGGAAAGTTAATGCAGCCAGTCAACATGTCTATAGGTAATTTGCCATTACCAATGCCAATGAGTTGTTTTGAGAATATGTTTCCAGATTGGTCATTTTGCAACTCGACACGCATATTCTTGCTTAAATGAAGTACTTTGACATGTTTCCACAAATTGGAGGACTTTAGACATGCATTGAGTTCATCAGCTGACGTTGATCGTGGAATCACTGGCAATGTTTGACGAAAATCTCCTACTAATAAAATCATTGCACCACCAAATCGGTTATTATTGCTCCGTAGATCTTTTAAGGTTCTGTCTAAAGCCTCCAAAGATTTTTTATGTGCCATCGTGCATTCATCCCAAACAATCAATTTACATTGCTGCAAAACCTTTGCCATTGCAGAGTTCTTCGAAACGTTACAGGTTGGAGTTTTATTGCTTTGCATATTTAATGGCAATTTTAGTGCTGAATGGGCTGTTCGACCATCTTCAAGCAAAGTTGCTGCGATTCCCGACGAAGCGAGTGCAAGTGCAATTTTATTTTGTGAGCGAATTGTTGCTAATATTAATGAAATCAACAAAAAAGTTTTTCCTGTACCACCAGGTGCATCTAAGAAGTAAATCCCTCCAGTTTCATCATTTGTTACTTTCATAAGAGTTTCAAATACATACTCCTGTTGTTCATTTAACAGTGGAAGATTTGTTTGAATTAATTCTTTCAAAGCGTTGAGATGCAACTCTTGGTTAAAAGCGTCATGCATTGGACGATTGGGCGCGGTCAGGCCTAATTGAATTAATAGTTTGTTTGACATTATCAAGCACATGTCCTCAATTGAAATCAATGCTTCATTGTAAATTTCTTCACTGATTTGTATATTTGGATTTCCCATTCTATTCCGTATTTGATACAAAATATCATCACACATATAATCTTTGTACTTGATCCACAAATCAATTGGGTTTGATGGGAAGCATGTAATTAGCTTGGTTTGTAGCATTTCTGGTTCTTCTACCTAAATTGCTTCGTCTTATAGGAGGCATATCAAATATACATTATTTTTTCACTAATCACGAACTAATCAAACACTAACTAACTAAACACTCTGCAAAAAACACGATATACGAATTTGTTTCGTGTATCAGTTGACAAAAGCAAACTCAGTAGATTAGGTAACAGACAACTTTTTTTTTTAATTTGATATGACTTGAAGTCAAATCCTTTTAAGCCGTACGAATTGTTTTTAAAATAATAAAACACTGTTGCTAACGCGATTTGACTGAGTTTGACTGATGTAATGACGTGGAAACTGCTGCATTTTATCTCGCGTGCCGAAACTAATACAAAAGAAACGCGAGTTTCGGAACGCGACATTAAACTCCTCCAACTATGTATTCTGTGCTCCAACGCACACACACACACATTGTTTTGATAGATATGATCTTTGACGTTAGGAACACACCTTACAAAAGAAACGCGAGTTTCGGAACGCGACATTAAACTCCTCCAACTATGTATTCTGTGCTCCAACGCACACACACACACATTGTTTTGATAGATATGATCTTTGACGTTAGGAACACACCTTACAAAAGAAACGCGAGTTTCGGAACGCGACATTAAACTCCTCCAACTATGTATTCTGTGCTCCAACGCACACACACACATTGTTTTGATAGATATGATCTTTCACGTTAGGAACACATCTACATTGCTTAGACAACAGTGAGTGCTCAAATTGACTACGTTTTAGTTACAAATCATTTGTATGGGAAAAAGAAAAGAGCTATTTTTAGGGTTTTTCCGGCCATAATTCTAATTTTTCTCGCCGTAAAAACCATCCTTGAACTTCAACGAACATTTTAAAAAAAGATTTGGCCAAATTGGTCCAGGCGTTGTTGAGTTATGCGCTTACCAACACATTTTGCGATTCATTTTTATATTATAGATTGACAATTTACAGTATGAAAATATTATCCCCCTCCCTCGTCCTCTCGAAAATTATAAAGGGGTCGTATGGTACATTGCTGAAAATAAATTTCAGTCCCCTATTCAGCAATATTATAAGTTTTTTTAAAGTTGGTGCAATCATAATGAGAAGATTTATTTTCAAGAAATAAAATTTTCATATGTAATGTCTGACCACCATTCACTTCTTGTCAATAACAGAGGTGCTTTTGGAATTCTCGTAGGTACAACATTTTGTATGACCTCAGGGGTTATTTTGTTAATTTCTTCCGTTATCCTAACTTTCAAATCAACACTATTGTCTGGTCTATTGAATTATACTCTAGAAATAATCAGGTAGTTCAGTATCTGTTCTGCTAAACATTAGGAAAAAATCTTGGACGATACGAAAATATTAGTCAAAGATCCAATTAATATGAACTAAAAGCCGGCAATATAATATTTGTGCTCGTATTGAATTTAATTAGGGCTCATTTGTCCGAGACTCAAAGAATAGACATTTTAATTATAAAGCGAGAACTCAACACGTTTCGCAGTGTACAATTAGCAAAATTAAAAAAAGTTTCGTGAAACTGGACATGTAAAAAATATTGAAAAACCAGGTAGAAATGTTCTGATAAAAAAAAGTTAGATGTACATCTAGAGATTGAGACATAAGACAACTCGCTTCCGACAATGATGTAAGCAAATCATCTATTATGAGAGTTTTGCATAATAGCACCCTTACAAAGTTCAGTTAATTTAGGAGTTAATAAAGATGATTCTGATAGAGGGCGAAACTTCTGTGAATTAATGATGAACAGAATGAACGCAGTTTTGCAGTTCATAAACAAAATTGTGACGTTCATTCAAACGGAACGGTTAACAAATAGAACTGTAGATATTGTAGCAGAGAAAATCCTCACTGGATATGAGAGGCTCTCACTCAATATCCTAAAAAAGTAAACGTTTGGGCTGGTATCATTAACAATAAAATTATTGGCCCTTATTTTTTTGAAGGCACAGTTTTTTGACTAACTTCTTAGTTTCTACATTACAAAGACTTTTTCATGATGTCAATAATCCAAAGGAGATAAAGCTATCCATTTAATATCAACAAGACGGAGTCCACCGCATTTTGCACGTACAGTTAGAAATTATTTAAACGAGGTTTTTCCCAATAGGAAGATGTGGAACGATCGAATGGTCGACTAGATCCTTCTATTTGACTCCTCTCGATTACTTACCCCTGAGGTCATACAAGAATTTCAAAATCACCTCGGTTATTGTCCAGAAGTGAATGGTAGTTATTGTAAATTACATTCTAAATACGTAAAGTTTTGTGATAAAAACATTATCAAGATTTTGCGTCTTAAAAATTAATTTTCTCAGTTATGATTGCACTAAATTTAATAAAGTTTATATTGCTAAACAGAGGACTGAAATCCCTTTACAACAAGGTTCCATATTCCATTCAGAAGGGGTGCTGCAGGGGGATAATATTTTCATACTGTAAATTGTCAATTTAAGAATAAAAATCGATCTGTTACAGGTTTTTTCACATAGTACATAACGCTTCAATTGAATTTATCCCATACATATTAGTTTTAATATAAATAATTTCCTTGTAATTATCAGGAACAAAGGATCCCTGATTATTTTATGTCAAATATGTATTTTTTGACAAAAAAGACGATAGAGAATCATATATATGTTGTTAATTTTTGAAATATTTCGAGTTTTGACTTCCATATTTATTTATATATTTATCAAAATATCTTTAACACAAATATTTTTCCCCTTTTACCTTTTCAGGTGTCCATGATTATTCAATTTTACAAAATTTCCATAGTTTTCTCATCTGTCATCATACTGAACGTAACAATTGTTTTTGTCTTCAGTTCTATAATTTTCATCCTCTATTGCATGATTTCTGTCTGCATTTCCATGTTTTCCAAAATTCTATTTTCTACGACCGTGCGTTTTAACCCACTTTCCCGCACGCATTTTAGTTTTGAAAGTGTCTATTGCGGGAATGTGACATTCTTCAAAGGAGAAACAACTATCAAACCACCCGGGTTTGATATCAATTGCCATGACAACCCAAGGCGTGTATTTGTTACTAAAACGTCAAAGTTGTTCAAAACGTCTTGGAAGTGACCGAATAAGAACAATCTTCTTCTAAATTAAACCACATTAAACCGAATCCGATACAATAATATTAATGGATTCATCCGACGAAGAACTTCCCGAAGCCATTTTGAAGGCTGCAAATGAAGCTACTTCCGAGCTGTTACCTGCCAAATCCAGACTAAGGTATGAGAAGCAATACGACCATTTTGTTACATATATATGGAGAAAGGGTCCGCCAAAACTTATAAGGAATAGGTATTTCTGGCGTATTTTTCAGACCTAAGTAAGGTTTTGAAATCTAATATATTATGGTCCCGCTATTCGATGGTAAAAAGTTTAGTAAAAATAAAACATAATTTGGATATAGGAAACTTCCATAAGCTAAAGTCGTTTCTTAAACCAAAAAGTTTTCACCAAAGAAGATATATCCAGGGTTATGCTAGCTCCCGATGAGGTATACCTGATGAATAAAGTGAGTACCATTTTTGCACTGGCTGGCGCTCTCCGCAGATCCGAGCTTGTAAATATCACTGTCGACGACATTCAAGATAAAGGCAACCTAATTGTTGTGAAAATTTCTGATTCCAAAAATCATTCGTCACGATCATTTGTTTTTGACGCTGTACAGAAAGTACACAGATTTACGACCACCTACCACTCCACACCGCCGATTTTTTATTCGTTATAAGAATGGAAAATGTTCAGTTCAATGCGTTGGCGTAAACACTTTTGGTAAGATGCCAGCAGAGATTGCTGCATATTTACGCCTACCTAATCGGGACACAGTTTCAGACATTCTTCGGCAACGTTCCTAGCAGACTCCGGCGAAGAAATAACCAACCTAAAGCGTCTCGGTGGCTGGAAGTCTACTACTGTCGCTGAGGGCTATTTGGAGGATTCCGAGAATAAGAAGAAAAAAATATCAAATAAAATTCTCTGTACTACAAATGACTTAAAACTGTCGCCGCACCGTCATCGTCATCTTTATGCGACCTGCAACCGATGCCATCCTCACCAACGTCATCTACCTTCCAGTTGAAACCAAATAACTTCACTGGACCGGCAATTCTTACTAGTCTACAGAATACAACAAATTGTGTTTTCAATATTAGTATTTATAATAAGTAGTAGTTTTTAGTTAAAGTTTTGTATATTATTATGTTTTTTGGAATAAAATAATTTCAGAAAAATGGGTTGGTATACTTTTTTTGTATATACGGTAGTAGAAAAAATAATGTTCCTAACTCATGCGTAAAGTGTCTTTCCCGCACTTGCCCGAACTCCGCTCTGCGTCGTTCGGGACAACTGCAGTCGCGTCCGGGAAAGTATCACTTTCCGCACTTATTAGGAAAATAACTATTTCCTGTTTCCATTTCATTCATAATTGTCTCTTAGATAAAACGCACTTTCCTGTTTCTCCTTTTCCAATTTCTCAATTTCTATTTCTCAAACTCCTTTCCACTCACATTAAACAACTCAATAACTTGTCCATCATTTTCATATTATAGAGTGCGATGATTTCGGACACTATTGCATTATATATAAACAGATAAACTATTAAGTTATAAATTACCGTACGAAGTAATAAAAATAAAAGAGTTTGAAGGTTGGGATTTAAATTTGAAATGTCCGTCGAAAACGTAACGAGACTGATATAATTTCGTTCTGGGTTAGCATCTGCAATGAGTTGAAAAATGATATATCTGAACCTGGATTATAGTTAACAGAAATCACTCAAATAATTCATTTTATGTTGCATCTTGGTGAATACATTTAATAACTAGAAACTATTTGCTTTGTATTAGTTGGGGGGTGAGGATGTTTCAACTAATAAATCTATGTCCTTGAGATTTTACTTTCCCTAGTTTTATCTGTGTAACAGAGTCATAACTTCCTTCTTGTTTATGGCAAATATTTTCAAATTTTATCGTAAGTACGCAACTAATTAAACAATATTTTGTTTAAGTTTATAGTTAGATACGGTCTAATGTTTTTATTTGAATTTGTAAATAAAACATCGAGTGGCCTAGATAGTCGATTTATTAAAAAACATTGATTGATATGATTGATATTTAAAAATAACTATGAAATATCCAAGTTTTATACTAACAAGATCAATTTGTATACCTGGTGGCGTGGCAGCACTATTTCAGTCTCTTTGAGATAACTTATTCAATTTTGTTTAACGAAAAGAGATTTTCTATGTCTGTCTTTCAAGCAGAAACAAAGCACTTTACTTGAACGTTAAACTCCCGCATTGATAAATCGACTGTGATCCCCCATGGCATCCTTTATGTACTCTAACTACCAATAACGATAGAAGTGTTAACGATATAGAAAATCTTGAACACTTGATGGTTATTTTCAAGTAATATAAAATCATATTTTTAATAACACTACATTTTGATTATTCATATTTGAATGATTATTGAAGTTTACTCCTTAAGAATCGATTTGCATATATAAGGGGCCCGGCATGAGAAAAATGTGAGGAGTAAAATCTATCGATGAATGACCTCGTTACGTTTTTGGTGCGCAACTTTCTAATTTGTCAGTGTCAACATACTTATATTGCTGTCATTGTGTTCCGCTAAAGTGAACTGAAAGTATTTTCAAATAACTATGGCAGAAAGAAGTGTAGATGATATTGCCGGAACATCTAACAAACACGTGGTTGTAAAGTACGTTATAATTCATGTATTATATGTATGAGCATGTGCAATTTGTATTTATTAAATATTTTAATAATTATCGATGTAGTTCATATAAATATATATTTGTAAACAACACATAAAATTAGATAATCAACCCAATATGAATTATCGAGATTATTGACTATTGTAAAAAGTTGAATGTAAAATATTTCGTCGATTAGTTATAATAAATGTATATGAAATGAATAAATTGAATAAATATATATTTATATATGTATATTATTTTCATTAATTAACAAATTTACCCTTTTATACAGTATCAATCTTTTTTAAGTTAAATAAACTCTTTTTGCGTCTGGTTAGACTATCGAACTTAAGGAGTAAACTCCAGTCGTGCGTCGGAGCTGACACACACAATTTTTTTTTAATCTTATACTCTTAACCACTTAGAAGTAATTTGTTTCGTCTTGTCTACTTCAATTAGGTGGTCTAATGGAGTAAAGTATATAAACGACCTCCTGGAAAATAGAAGGGTAACGTTATATGAGGGTCGTCTGAAAAGGCTCCAACCTAATAAAGAAACAAGACATTTTTTCTATAATAATTTTCATTTTTCAACATGATCCAATTTTTCCAGCAATACTTCAACCCTATCGTTTTTTTTCACAAAGCGTTTATGTTTGCGATAACTTCTTCGTCTGATAAAAATATCTTTTTTGCAAGTTAAACTTTAAAGTTAGGGAAAAAGCAAAACTTGTTGGGTGGGGGGGGGGCCACATCTGATGGATAATATAGATGGTGAAAAATTAGAGGCGCACTTGGTGAATTTTAGTTAGTGCGATCACCGAAGTGTGTTGTCTTTACCTTTTTCGAAGCATGTTGATCCATTGCAATCCATCATTTTAACTGTTTTATCGCTCAGAAGTATAGTCGTGGACCCAGCTTTCATGTACAGTTATGAAATGATGCAAAAGATCCGACCCATTTTGTTTAAACCGTGTCAATAAAAGCTGGCAAATACTCATTTGAATGAAATAAAAACAAATAAAACATTCATATTGTGATGGCATCAATTTCTCCACGTTAGAAACGATTCAACTGCATTTAGAGGTTACTATATAAGGATGGTGGTCTTTAAAAACGCAGTGCTCTAACCTGGATTCATGGCATCTCCATATATAAAGAATGGCTCTCATACGAGCACGGTAGGAAAAGCTGAACGGCTTTATATTTTTTCTTTGGACCCCAATGACAATTCGGAACATGACATGAATCCTATAAAGGATTTGTCCTATTCGAATAGTATATTTTTGTAGTCATATTGATCCTGAAACTAATTATTCTCAACTTCATCCGATCTGTTGACTAATCTAATATTTAGCTTTTCATTCATATTAGATGTGATCAAAAATTAATGAATTTTAATGTCATCAATTACTTACATTTCATTTATATCAACTAGTACCTATGTCTCATACCCTCTTTTGTTGAGACGAACAGTTTTTTTATGTAAAAGCAAACACAAGAGTGTAAACCTTTTTACGCTTGAGTAATTCGAGTGGTACCTGCTGCGTGGAGATTCCTGTGGATATTAATCTTGAACTTCTGCAAGTTGTAGTGCTCGGGAAAGACGTGCCTTGGTAGATGCTTCCATAGTCTTGTACTTCTCCGAAGAAATGAGTTGCGATAAATTGTTCTGGGCAACTACAGGCGGATGAGCTAAGTCTGCCTATCGAGTAGGTCTTGCAAAAACTGCTCTAGGCGGGATTATGTTAGACACCTCGGAAAAGCAATTACCGTGGTAGTATCGGTAAAATAGAATCAGGTCGGCAACCTTTCTTCTATGTTCTGAACTGTCCAGGTTGCTATAGAAGGGCACTAATTATTCAAACTCTCCTTCCTCTTTTTTTTTAATAAAATTATTAACTATTTTTTATCAGGCTCCGTATAATATATTCTCATAAAAGTTACCTCGATTGATAATAATTCTATTCAATAGTCATATCAAAATTCAACGTTAACACTTTCCCAGCAGTAAATCGAGATTTTGCTTTCAGAGGGTTTTCTTCGTTTTTCTTTCAATTTTATACTAAACGCTTGAGCACTTTGAAAGCTGGGGGAGCGCTCCAAGCATTTTTCAGGCAAAAATCTATGCAATTGAAAAATGGGTTCAGTTCAATCTAGAGAGGAATTACCACAAACATTAGATCATCATCCTGTCCGATAATCAAGCAGTCATTAGAGCTCTAAGCTCCAATATCATAAAATCCAAACCCGTTTAGTATTGCCTAGAGAAATTAAACGAGCTACGAACGAAAAATAAGAGATGAAATAGCTGATAAGCTAGTTAAAGCGGGGCAGACAAGCCCATCATGGGACCCGAACCCTTCTGTGGAATCAGCTACAGAACAATGGAAAAAACACTGGAAAGGAAGATAGATGGAAGCAAAATCAGTTATTGGGACCACCTACAGGGGCTGAGATAGGAAAAAACTCAAAACTCTCCTGGAAAACTATAACCAGAGAAGATCTGCTGAATGTAGCAGCCTAAGTAAGAAAAATATACGGTTACTAACAGGATTCCTAACGGGGCACTGTCGGTCGCCTCAACAAACACCTGAAGATAATATAGCAGATAATGCGGCGTGCAATTATTGTTGCACAGAGGACGAAACCTTTGTCGCATTCTCTCGAAGTGTGAAACACTAAGGAACTTCAGAGCACTACACCTGGTAGCACTTGGAATAGAAGACGAAGCCAATTAAACCTTTTAGACATTATAGACTTTTTAGAAGGAGTGGGGTTAATGGCATATCCATGTCTCGTAACATGTAACTATTTTTTGACGAAAAACGAGTTCGAGGCAATTAAGAAATGCGGCTATTTTATCATTATCCAGAAACCTTGAAACTAAGCTGATATTTTCTAAAACCCAACTGTTTTCTTATAATTAATCGGATACTTTCTTAGCTGACATCAAGTTGTTCCGAAATTTCTAACAGTGTGAACGTCGATAGTTGATTTTCGTTAGAATCCCGGTGTTATAAAACAGTGTGGTGATACATAACCGTTGCAATTTGAAATAGTTTTTGAGAAAAAGGAAGTGAGGCTGATCAGGCGATTAGACTTTTGTTGATCATCTAGTCTCCTGTCCGTTTAAAAAAAATACTCCACCATAATAAAATATCTCTATACATTTAGATCCAAAAAAGATTCGCAAATTACGCGTTTGTCTCTGCCATCACCTCTTCATTTGTCTAAAATCGCTTCCCACCAAGCCATTTTCTCCAGTTTGGAAAAGATTTAGGGGAAGAGATGAAGCAATAAATTGTAGCACAATTCGATTAATTTTTCTGCCAGAATATCAGACGAACCTTAAAGTGTACTAGCGTCATAAAAATAATATATGCGTTCGTTTATTCTTAACGCTGCATGATGTGTGAAAATGAATGGGAGACATAGTATGAACAACTGTATGTACATTAAAAAACTTTGCTTGGGCTATTAAACTAGACGTGCCATCGAGACGTAGCCTATATTAAAATCAACATATCTACCTTTGTACGTTTAAATAATTGTTCGACTAAGATCCGACTTCTTGGGACCGAGGGAAGATTGCTAAAAAGGAATTGATCAGATGGTTACCTCAAAGAAATCCCTGCGTAAGTTTAGCTAGATCAAAATAATAGTTTGATTTTATATTTATGATGCGCAATTAGAGTTGTATGTTCAATTTAGCATATGTAATATGAAATAATTATTTTCCGCACTTTTTGTCATCCCACTTTTGGTTATTAAACAATGATATTTTTAAATATGTAGTATGTACAGTAAGGTTTGATATGAATACAAAGTACTGTATACTAGAAAATATTCGTCGTAAAGACTTTTGGTAAAAGAATTTTGGGTTTGTAGATTTTAGATTGTTTTGGCTCTCTGCACTTAGATATTTAGATATTTTGTACAAGACTCTACATCTCATTGTTCTGCTTCCAAAATACATAGACTCCTCCCAGAAAAGACTATTTTTTTGGGGTTCTTGTGCCCCACTTGTGTTAGTACTACTCCTTCAAGGCACTTAAGCCTTTTAGCGAAATGGGCAGGACATTCGCAGAGTAGATGCTCTGCTGTTTCTATGACTTGCTGGCAGAATCCGCCGTTGTCATCCTCTGCCATACTCATCGTATCAATGTGGTATTTGCCGGGGCAGTGACCTGTCAGAAGACCGACTACTAGTCTTATGTCGGTTCTGGTCGTCAGTTCTTCAGACTTCTTAGCTGATATGGTTTGGATTGTCTTACACCTGCAGTGTTTCTCAAATAAGACTCCATCTGATTCTTTAATCATTCGATCAGTTCGTTATTGATGCGGCATCTCGTGAGGTCATAGTAGGGTTTTGTTCCAAGTAATGGAGTCGTTGCCTCTTTTTTGGCAAGGCTGTTTTCCTTTATTTTTGTTAGAGTTTGTTTACACTCTCACTGAGATAACGTATATGTATATTTTAGAGAGTTTACTATCCAAACACTTCTGAGCACATTTATTTATTGCTAGCAACTCTACCTGAAAAATGGTGAGTGATGTTCCTAGAGGACCATTCGAACCATTTATGTCCTAGAGATATACATTTAGAGGTGGCGGAAGATTTTTGTTAACCGATAATTAGCGGTCGTTAATTACCACTTCGAATGGAGTATCTTTGTCCAACATGCTATGAATTTAATCCATTGACTTGTTACGGCTTTCTATCTGTTTTAGCTCTAGAATCCTTAGGTGACCTAACAGGTTTCCTGGCTTTCGTTTTACTGTCTGGATTAGCCCGTGGGCATCATTAAACGCCTCTTTCTTCACTATGAGGCGAAGTGGAGACAGGTTCAGAAGCGCCTCTAAGGTAATATCTAAGTCTAAGTGTAATACCTAGACAGATTAGACTTTGTTTTTTTAAGCTGTTGTTTTCTCAGTTTTCGACCACCAAACAAGCGCTGCATAAGTTATCATGGGTTCGATGTTTGTTATATCCAGAATACCATTTTAGACTTTATTCTCCATGTCTTGCCAACTATCTTGCGCTTTGGCTTTTGTAATTACTTTGTCGAGGTGATTTTTCCAAATAACTGTTATACAAAGGATGACTCCTAGATATTTTGCTTCATGGGAAAGTTGAATTTAGTTCCATTTATATTAGGCGCGCTTATATATACCTTCCTTCTCCTTCTAAATGGGACTAGTGATATTTTACTGGAGTTGATCGATAGTTGCTCTTCATCACCCCAATTTTTGAATGCGTTTACGGCCGTTTGCATCTGGGCAGAGATTACACTTTCATGCATGCCCCTTACTACCACTACTAGATCATTCGCGTAGTCTTAAATTGTAAATCCAGCGCTGCTAAGTCTAGAGAGGATTTTGTCCACTACCAATGATCACAATAGAGGTGATAAGATTCCGTCTTGCGGACAGCCTTTTACTGTAGTAGCATTGGAAGTGTTTATTTCTCCTGCTGCTATAAGATGTTGTGGCAGCTCCCCGGTTCATTTTAGAAGGGGGATTTCCTATTCTTCTAACGCCGTTTTGATAGACTTCTATATTTCCAACGTCCAATTCATTTGAAAAGTTTTCTACTTTTAAGGAGGCTCCCGCGCGAAATGTCAGAAAACAAGATATATATTTTTTGATAGTGTAGAGTATGAAGAATCCAACGGTACCCTTCTTTATATGTTTTATAAATGAAAATCTAAAAGAATGCTACTTTAACATGAACTCTTATGGGAGTTACAGTTAGATTATTTGATTACAAATTAAATCTGAATGGCCGCGATATATGGAAATATAGATTTGATAGGTAAGAAATAAATCTTTCTAATGGTGCCAGTCGTTATAGCCATTAGCGAACAAAAATAAGAGTTATTAGCTAACTTAACCTAAACTAGCTAAAAATTGTTATAATAAAAGCGCGCGTAATTCCATCACATTTTTTTGCAATATCTCTTTTATTTTGGCTCATTATGTGTAACAATACTCGACGTTTAAGTCTGTTTTGACTGTTTTGTAAAAATCAAATTAGAGACTATTTATTTTTCATAAAATGTTAACGTTCAATTTAGGAGCTTTTATCCATTATTCAAGTTAATTATTAATTAATTTAGAATCAATATGAGGATATTACAAGAGCCGAGGATATTACAATAATTTCATAAATTCCAAATAACCGCTTTCCATCTTATATAACTTTTACTAAGCTACATTTTCGTTAACAAGAACTTGAAATTTTTGTACATCATCAAATATTATTTAACGAACTCAAATTGTGGAAATCGCTCTCAATAAAATGTCAGATTATTTTGGAAACACACTCATTTTATTTGTAACCGTTAATATAAAAATATCTCATTTCACGTGTTCAACAACTGTAATTTTTATCCTAATTACTCGGATAAGTTTTTTAAAATAATTTATCAACTTGTTGTATAGGTTTAAAATTAACATTGCTAATGATTATTTCAATCAATGTGGAATATTATTTTTTCAAAATAACTATCAAATATAATAATATAAAAAGTAATACATTAAGGTACGGAATCTTATTGCCATAAAACCATAAAAATATTTAATGTAATAATTAACATATTGCTTGCTTAAAATTCAAAATTATTTAATATGAGGTGTTTATGTGAATATTTTTATTATTTTCTAATAGATTCTAGGTTGCATTTAGGCAGAATCCACCATTGATTAGCAATAGGCTATAAATTAAGGTCTCTTATTGGTTGTTGCTAATCGCTGGTATGTTTTCTACAAACATTGCTAATCGCGGGTAGATTTTGTCTCCTTGGGAATCCCATGCGCACTATTGCCAATATGATGTAGAATTTGCCTTGACGTTGCTAATCAGCGGTATGTTTTGTCTACACGCGTATTATTGCATAATCTTGTTTTGTGAGTCGTGTATTTCTGTTTTATTTTTCGCGTGGTGTAGTCAGTGTCTATTGATTCTTATTATACATTCCAATATGACTACTGATTTGAAATTTAAAAGAAAAGGTTGGGTGTTTCTTTGCACATTAAGGAGGAGCCATTGAGTGTGATAATAATAACACCAATAATGCGAAAAGCCCACAATTTACCATGTACAAAAGGCATATTAACAGTACATCTTCATGCGACGCTAAGAATCACGTCATAACATTTGTTTTAACAGTGATGTCTGCTGAAGCAGTACCTCTGGAAGTTTTCATAACACAAAATCAAACATCTTCTGATTATATATCTGGGTTAAGTGGTATAAAAGAAACCCTTGGAGCCAATGCTTTTGGCGGTGTCTGTCCAAAATCCATAATAACAGATGATAGTGAAGCAGAAAGACAAAGTCTCCGTATAATATTTCCTTCAGCAAATCTTTTATTCTGTTTCACAATCCATCTGGAGATGCACATGTGCAAGTGGAATCCACGGTGTTTTCTTTTTATACTGATCCTATAGCAATTGAGGCTAATGATAGATTCTCGATGGCAGTTTTGGCATTAGGATATAACGCCAAGGAAAGGGATTTTTATGCACCGTTTGTTGAAAGTAAGTCCATCAGCTGCTCAAATAATCCAGATTTAAATGAAATGGTTCAAATTATGAAAATTATGATGCTATAAATGAAAATACTGAAACACTGTCAGTCCCAGAAAGCAAAAATGCTAATGATGATGAGTTTGAACATTTCCTATATGCACTACGAGAACAACATACTAAGTTTTGGTACAAGTAAAGTACTTTTGAGCAGATGTTTAAAAGGCTGGATAAAGCTAAAACAAAAAATAGATGGGATACATTTTTAAGTACGTGCGGTAGTACCTTTGACCTACGAACTGGTGCTTCAATAAGAGTTCAGCCGACGTCCATCTCCAGAAGGAAACCAGATGTAACTAGAGGCAGTAAGCGTCCACCTGCAGGTCGACCAGCAACTGGTAAAAAACACACTCAAAAAGAAAAAGAAATGTCGCTTTCGATGTAAGTAAAAATGTACAAAATGCGAAGTCGCACTAAACATAAAAATTTTACTGTAATAATTTAAAATGTATAAATAATAAAATAATACAGCCGGTACTAATCCTTTTACCATATATTTCCTTTTCTATCAGCAAGCTCATGAATGAACGTGCACATGTTCAGATAAAACATACCGCTGATTAGCAACGTCAAGGCAAATTCTACATCCTATTGGCAATAGTGCGCATAGGATTCCCATGGAGACAAAATCTACCCGCGATTAGCAATGTTTGTACAAAACGTACCAACGATTAGCAACAACCAATAAGAGACCTTAATTTATAGCCTATTGCTAATCAATGGTAGATTCTGCCTAAATGCCTACCGGATTGTATCAGCCAAAGGAATAGGGGTAGTCGCAGTTCTATGGAGCTACAAATAAAATAGAGAAAAAACAGGTATGACGAAGTGTCGAAAGCTGATGTAAGGACAAATCTTATTCAGAGATAGCAAGTGAAATGGAACAACAGAACATATGGATGGACCTACCGACTCAATCCTATTATAGAAATCTGGGTGAACTTGAAGCATGGGGAAACTAACTATTTCTTAACACAAGCACTCACATGCCTTGGATGCTTTCGCTGGTACCTTTATACCAGGTGGAGATCGGATACTCCTAAATGTATCTACTGCAGTGAGGAAGACGATGCCGAGCATACAATGTCCACTGCTACAGATGGGAAGAAGTGAGAAACTTGTATCCCCAGAAATGTCAACGAAGTTTCAATATTGCCAACATGATGGAATGTTTGTTAAAATCAGAGGAGTCCTGGAAGTACACATACGAGCTACCAAAGAAAAAGAAAGTAGAAGCTAGACACAACGAAAGACAACTTTTGGAATGAAGCAATACGACAGTGGATACCATTGCAAAGTGTGGGGTAAGAGTCTCCGAGTAGATTCTAGGTTTATATTAAAGAATAACGTAATTTTTCATAGAAACGAGTAATGGAGTTTGTACCTAATTGCCTGACGATGACATATAGATATATAAATGGAATTTCCTTATATTTATACTTCTTAGATCTTTTTTGATAAATCTTTTCAATTTTCTATCTTTTTCTTTGAAATTAAGAGTATAAACATTAACACATCTGTTTATATAATTTTAATCTGTATGTTTGTAATCGACTTTTTGGCCTCGATTTTATCCTACATTGAGCGATCAGATTTAATTTTAACTTTGTACAGTTATCGAAATCTGACGGCAATGTAATAATTCGATCCAAATATGCGATTATCGCGCGGTCTCAGACTTACAAAATCGAAATGCAACCATCAACACATCTATACATATTAAAGACGGATTTAAAATAACATATTGAGCTAAAAAGCAAAAATATAATACAGTTTAATAACACTAAGAAACATCTTCCAGAATTATTCATATTAAATTATTATATTGTTTAATAAGCATGGAATGATAGTCATTTCCCATGAGTATAAAGTTTGCAGCATAGCCAATGAAAACAGAATGTACGGAGCTTCGACTACAACTCCGTTAAGTCGGAACTTCCGATTATTATTACACCTTCGGTTCCGACTTCGGCTATGACACTTACAAATCGAAGATTTTAATCGGTAGTCGAAACATAACATACCGGCAACGTTCTGCATCATATTCATATGTCGCGCGGGGAATCCCCCTGGCTTTCGCTTCGTGCGCTCTATTATCAATTATTTTCCTACTTGTTAGTTTCTTACGCACACGACGTGTTCATAGGTTATAGATTTTTGCGGTTTAGTATCAATAAAAGTGATCTGTTGTTGTATTGGACAATGAAACCAAAATCAAGTTGTATTTGGAACTACTTCATTGAAGTTGAAGTTAAGGCAAAGTGTAAACTGTGTATGAAGTCGTACTCAAGAAAAGGAGGTATGGCAACGTCGTTAAAAGGTCATTTAAAATCTGTCCACGTCACTGAATACGAATAATTAATAAAATTTTAAACTGACCATGAAAATACAGTACAGCCTTCGATTTCGAAGTCTCTTCGAGATGCTAAAAAACAAAATAATTTCAAAGAAACTTTGCTGAAGAATCAAAAATGTTAATATATAGAAATTGACAGATTGATTTCTGAAATTATTGCTTTATAAGATGTACCCTTCAATTTTGTGGAAGGTATAGGATTTCGGCTACTTATGCAGTTCATTGTGAAGAATTATCACTTAAGGGAAAGATATTTTTTATTGAAAATATTTGAGGTCATTTATATGCAACATTAGCGAAAAAACTTCAGGATTTGCTGACATAATTTGAAAAGATCTCATCTAAAACAGATATTTGGACCGAACCAAGATCTTTATTGAGACTGACAGCGCATGGCATAAATAAAAAATTTAAAAACCTAAAAGTTATTTTAAAATTACAGACTTTTTTACGGAAGGCATACAGAAGATCTAATTCTAGAAAAAATTAAGAATATGTTTATGGAATGGAGCATGATTGGTGAGAAAATTTATTTTTTACGCAATTCTGCATCTAATATGAAACTCGGCGACATACCTGATGTCAGTTGCACTGTACTTCAGTTGGAGCTGTGTGTACCAGTACTGTTAGATTGTGATAAAGAAATTAAAGCCCTTTTATCGAACTGCAGAGAATACAAAAGAAACAACACAACCAAGAATTTTGAGTGCAATATATGAGTGTAGTACATGTTAAGTTGTACTAATTTGTGCATTTATTTCTACCTCGAGATTATGTATTTCAATCAAATCAACGATTTTATTAGAACTTGCTGTGGTAAATACAAGCTGATTATAATGATTGTATTTAGTTTTTTTCATTTACGGATTACCTTCTTAACATATTTCTTGTTTATTCCGACGTTTCGAACACTTTACAGCGATCGCAGTCACGGGTAGACTATATAAGTCTTTACATAGATTTAAAAAATTCAAGTATCATTACTCAAAAAACACTAATTTACGTTTCTATCAGCACAATAAGAGCTAACCGTTCCTTGAAGTTGCAGTGCGGGGTCTAACTTGTAAATTATAAGCGTTAATTATTTTAATTAATTTGTTACAGGTGGAATAGTATATTTTATATGTTGGAAAGGATTTTCTATGCCTGTACGCATGTAAACACAACATCTCTCAGTTGTCTCCTGAAGAATGGCTGCAGCTTAACAGAATAGTGACTATATTCCAACCTTTTGAAAAAATTACCCGAAATATGATAATAACACCAGGATCTCATCAGTAACTCCACTTATACACACACTTAAGCATACATTATACACTGACGGCAGTAAACAAGACAGAAATAAAATAGATCCTCGCTATAAAACAAAATTTCTAAAGTGGTGATTAAAGAGAAGATTGGAACTGAATTAATGTCTTAACTTGATGATGCATATACATTTAAAATTGACAATAGTGACGTTCCTGTAGAAAGACAGCTAAGAATGGAATTATCAGCAGAAGCTAGCCATATTAATGTCCTAAGAATTATGTCGAATATATTATTAAGTAACGATGATAATTACACATCTGAAAAACGTGTAGTTCTTGACAAATTTGTTGTTAAGAAAAGTATACTAAATTATTACAATAAAGAAAAACGTATGAGTATTAGTGATAATCTCTTATTGTGCTAGTAAGTGAATGGAAATACAAAATTCCAGTCCCTGCAATCAATTGCTCACCAATATTTGTCTTATCCTCCAGACTCGGTTGTTTACAAACGACTTTTTAGTGGCGCTGGCCTAATCTACGATTGATTAAGAAATAGATTGGGCAGAGACAAAGCTTCAAAGCTTTTGTTCGTGAAATATAATACACGAGTCCATCTATGGTGCAGATAATTAAAAAAAAATGAACAAGCAAGTAAAAGATATCGAGTAATCGTGTAACGAGGTTTTCCTTTTACCAGCAATGCATTCAAGTATATCAGTGTCAGTCATATGCTGGAAATCGAGGCATGAATAAAGCAAAAGTAAGCTCCTATTTTGAAATGCTTGAAAGAACTCTCAGTGAGAATTACTTAATATATAAACCAGGTCATATTTATAACATGCTCGAGTTTGGGATGTAATTAAATATTGTACCAGGTCATATTTTGATTGAAAAAGGTTCCTATGTCAACCTTCACATAAAAACGAGATCACGATAATTGGTTGTTGTAATGCTGCAGGTAATTTTATGTCTCCCGCGTGCTTTATGAAAGGACAAAGAAAAAACCTCAATTAGAAGACTCTCTTCAGGCTCATTGATTTATATGCCCAAAAATCGGCCTCCAATCGAAATCCAATTTTTTGCCTCGAAAACTAGATTGCAAATTACTTATTTTGCTGAACGGTCATTCTACACACTGTAATTCAATTAAAATGCTGGAGTTTGCTTATGATAATGACATAATTTTACTGTCAAACACATTCCATCATCTTCAGCCACTGGAGCGTTCGCAAACATCTTTATGGACGCGTCATTAACAATTCTCAACAAGCTTTTTACAAAGTTTCTGTTGCTGTTTTCAAGTCTCTTAAAACTTCCAGCTCTCAGCTCCCAGCGCACCGTCTAAAAGACAAAAATTTGGCTTCTTATTAAACCAAGCCTGGGGAAAATCAGCGACAAGTGGAAATGCAATATCAGGAATATAAGCAGCAGGAATTTTCTCGCTAAATCCAGGAGCCATCTCGGAATTTGCTTTTAGTGAAAACATTTAGTAACCTATTTAGTATTAAGTACATCCAGTCAGACGGTGGACCAACCAACACTTATAAATTTACTGAACGAAGTATCTCTACTGCCTGTAAAATTGAATCAAGTCCGCAAACAATCCAAACAACTAAGCATTCTTTTGATATCTGAAGAATATTGAAAGACAGAAAAGAAAAAAAAAGAAAGAAAAATCAAAAATAAAGGAAGATATTAAGACTGATAGACTTAAGCAAAAATCAACTCCTGGGAAACGGAAGATAATACGTAGGTTGTCTAATTGCAATTGCGATGAAATTACCATCATTTTCAACAATGCTTCTGAAAGTGAAACTGGAAACAAAGAAAAACATAACTGCAGAGTTTATTGTGATAATATTATTATAAGACAAAACTAATCGAATATTGGATTCAGTCCTCTGAGTGCATGAAAATTGCACCGAGTTTGAGGACATGTGTTCTTACTGCAGTAATAAAAAAACGAGTTTAAAGATCTGAAGGGCAAAGGGAAAGTACTGGCCATATCTTCCAGACCACTGTGGCCACCACTCCCGGATACCCTGGAACAGATGGCTCGTCCCAGTTTTATTTAAAGGGTTAAAATTATATATTTTTAATTCATTAAAGTGATTTATCGTTGGTTTTTGATTTAAGTTCAATTTTTCATATAAATGTCGCGCTGTTAAAACATTTCTGATTAAAGAAGTATTAACACCAACACAGAAAAAAAAACATAATGAAGTCTGTTTGCGGTGACTTGTGCTAATCATTTTCATAAATTAAAAATTTGTCGGGACAAGAATCATAAGAAGATGACCCACGAGCGAGAGGTCCTATGACGGTGACTATTCCACAAAATATTAAATTGGTGGAAAGTCACCGGCGCCTAAAAACAAAAAAAATACAGCACATACCTGCATTTCCGAAACAAATGATCGAATTCTTTGTGTAGTGCAAAAGCAGCGTCGAGTAGATTGTTGTGAGCGATTTTTAAAGCTTTGCCGCGAGGATCAAGAAAGGATGATACAATCAATTGTAACGGGTGATGAAACTATGGTCTTTTGCTATTATTCGATATCCAAAAGAGAGTCAATAGAGTGGCATAAGAAAAGGGAGCCCGTGCCGAAAAAGCAAAGGTCACGGTAAGAACCAAAAAAGTAATAGCTACAATATTTTGGAACTAAAAAGGTATCCTTTTGATTGACTTCAAGGAATCAAATACAACCGTGATTGTACCATATTTCTAAGGCATGTGCGTCAAAAATTTATCGAAAACAGACGCAGCAAACCTAGTCGAGATAAGCGCTTGCTTCATGATAAAGCTCCAGTTCACTCTGCTTGGATTTCTATGGCTACTATACACGAATATGGCTTCACAGAGATTGAGCACCTACCATATAACCGTTAACTATATCCGTCTATTTTTTGTTGGCAAAGCTAAAGGCTTAGGGGTAAAAGATTTAAAAGCAACGAGGAAATTTAACGAGATTATATAGAAATAAATCAAAGTTACTGACCTTTCTTCCTATGTTATGGTAAGAGCTCATGGACCGCTCTACGTATATCTTAATCCACAAAATTATTCTGTAGTTTAAATATAAAACTTAGAAAAATAGAATACGTGATATTATTTATGAGATTCCATGTAATAATTGTCATGTCTACATAGGACAGATATCTCACCATATAGAAAATAGATTTATAAGTCATCAATACGATAAAAAAATAAAACTACTTCAAGAAACCATTAATAAGCAAACATTTTTCATTACAAATTCGAAACAGTCTTTTATGACGTCGGGTTTATACTTTGTGTTCTCTTCCATCCGTTTTCTCATGTTTCTCTGATCCTAGTAAGTAATTTCGTTTTCTCTAGAGTTTTCTTCTTATTTCCACCCATCTATATATCTGCTTGGTCCATTGTCTTCTTGTTCTTCCTCTTTGCGTTTTTCTTTAACCAACCTATTGTTTTCGTTTTTGTTTGTTTCGTTTGTTTAATTAGACTCAAATAGAAAGAAAAAAAAATGGATATGAACCATTTTAGAAAACGTAAATAAAACGAGGAATCTATTCATTATAAAAAAACCTGACCTATGCATTCGAAATGTATAATTATATTGTATAAATAATACTGCAATTATAAATAATTTAATATAACTCGTTCAAGAAAATGAAAACTAAATACTCACTTGAATCTGACATGATTTAATAAATCAGTATTGCACTGGACTTAAAACAAGTAATTCACAAAAACAAACTGGTCGTGATCACTACAGAAATAAAACAAGTTGAAATATGAAGTTCTTATACTAAATAAAACTTTCTACGTTATGTGAAAACAAAACTGAAGATAAAATAATTGATATTCACGTTAACGTACGTAAAACTGTTCGGTTAATCCCTTTTTGAAGGTTCTCTCAATTTAAACGCGATTCAACGTCGTACATCACAGTTGAAGAGATTGTTTAATGTAATGTTGAAAATAATTGGATTCATGCTTTATTTACCTAGACACTACTCTTGTTTATGATGATTTGGATTGGGGCAGAGGAAAAAGCGGGGTGTTTTTAAATGACAAGAAACTAGACGTACGTGGTAAATATTTATTGATTGTACAATCTAAGACACTTACTGAAGAATTATATTTAATGTGGAATTTCCGTTACCGGTTTTTTTAGCTAGATGTGAAACAATCATATTTTATGTTGACAAGTAAAGTATCTATTTAATTTTCAAGTTGAGGACCAGAAAATACAAGGTGTAAGAAAAAAATACTTCATTTCAAAGGCTGTTTAGCTAACTTCACAAAAATACTAGTGGCTTGACTTTCTTTAGAAATTCGTTAGAGATCTAACGAAAACAAGTTTTAGACATCAACAGTACTTTGGAATATTATTTAAGCGAATTAATATTAATGAAACTAAAGTTGTTTTACATAAATGTATATATTAAAATAATTTTTATTTCTAATATCCAATCAAATAAAGAAAAGCTTAATTTATTAAAAAGAATTTAATTTACAACACCAAGTACATTATGTAAGCGTGTCGGTCAGAGATGGTCAATCTCTGACCCACGAATATACTCCAGCCTAAGACTATACATATTTTTTTAAATTATTCGTCATGCTGTTTGAAAGACAATTTAATTATCTTTTATGTGAATATAAATTTATAAAAACTTTTTCGACTTAAATATATTTAACATAGTGAAACTAATTCATTAAGCAAATTAAGTTTTTTTAATATTTACGTAAATAGGGTTATTAAAAATTTAAAACTTAACGCTTAATTTCTTAATAATTGCTATGACCTCTCTTTCCCTAATAACATCTCTCGTTGGTTTCTTGTGGAATGTTAAGCCACTCTTTTTCTACTGCGACAATAATCTCTGGGATCAAGTTTGGAGTAGGAAATCTAGCTCTAATTCTTCTTTTTATCTCATCCCACAAATGTTCTATAGGATTTAGGTCAGTAGTGTACGAGGATGTATTGATATCCAGTTAGCCTAGACCAGTTCCATGTATAAAGAAAATATTGCGTTACCATAGCAAAGAACAATAAATTATTAGTAGTGTCAGTGTAAAGTTTGACGTTAAAAAAGTGAACCAGAGTTACGCAATAAATTAAAAGAAAAAAGATGTCCACCGAAATTGTGAAAATCGAAAAATTGGAGTATCGAGCCGTCATCAAGTACCTGTATTTAAAAGGGTTAAGAAGTAAGCAGATTTACGAAGATATGCTTAATACCCTCGTTGATCAATTTCCTTCGTATGGGACCGTGAAAAATTGGACTGCAAGCTTCAAAAGAGGTAAACTTTCCATTGAAGATGATGACCGATTGGGCTAAAGCGGATATCTGAAGCACTGAATATTTCATACGAACGCGTTCATCATATAGTTCAGGTCAGTTTGGATATGAGAAAAATTGCTGCAAAATGTATCCGCAAATGTTTGAATGTTGACCAAAAGCGTGCAAAGGTAGAAGCACTTCTTAAACCGAATTGTTACTATGGATGAGACTTGGGTACGTTTCTACGATCCAGAAACAAAGCAACAATCGATGCAATGGCGACACTCTGGTTCTCCAAGACCTAAGAAGTTTCGTGTCCAAAAATCTGCTGGAAAAGTTCATGCTTCAATTTTTTTGGGATTACCATGGGGTAATCATGATCGATTTTTTAGGTAAGGGTAGAACAATAACTGGAAATTACTATTCGACATTACTGACCACTCTACGGGAAAAAATAAAGAGAAAAGACGCGGCAAACTATCCAAAGGTGTTTTATTTTTGCAGGACAACGCCCCTGTACACAAATGCTCATGTTGTCATGCAAAAAATTCGTAATTTACGGTTTGAATTACTGGAACACCCCCCTTATTCACCTGATTTTTTTTAAAGGTCTAGAGACGTTGCAGGTTCGCTGTAATAAATGTATCCAATTCAGAGGAGAATATGTAAACTATAAATACGAGGATATATTGAAAAATTCTTAGCCTACTATAGGACCAAACAAAATTTCAATGTCAAAATATTTTATTACTCAACATATTCTCTTCTTAATTCGATACACTTATTATAGCGAACCTGCAACGTCCTTTCAAAAAAAATATTTCTTCTTGCTCTGCAAACCAGACCTCCACAGCTTTTATTACCTCCTCTTTAGAAGAAAATTTACGACCTTTTAAACTTTTTTTCTGTTGAGAAAAGAGATGATAATCGGACGGAGCCAAATCTGGTGAATAAGGGTGCTCTAGTAATTCAAAGCCTAAATCACGAATCACGAATAATGTCGAATAGTAATCTCCAATTATTGTTCTACCCTTATTCAAAAAATTTATCATGATTACTCCTCGGGAATCCCAAAAAACTGAAGCAAGAATATTTCCAGCAGATTTTTGAACACGAAACTTCTTAGGTCTTGGAGAACCAGAGTGTCGCCATTCCATCGATTGTTGCTTTGTTTTTGGATCGTAGGAATGTACCCAAGTCTCATTCATAGTAACAATTCGGTTTAAGATGTCTACATCGTTTTCAAATCGAGCACAGATCGGACGGGATCCGTTTTAGCCCAATTCGACGGTCTGATAAAATCATGTCATGAACTGAATCGATATTTTCGGAGACTGACACAGAAACTGTCCTTCTCAATCGGTCATCATCTTCAATGGAAAATTCACCTCTTTTGAAGCTTGCAGTCCTATTTTTCACGGTCGCATACGAAGGACATTGATCAAAGGGGGTATTAAGCATATCTTCCTAAATCTGCTTACCTCTTAACCCTTTCAAATACAGGTACTTGATGATGGCTCGATACTCCAATTTTTCGATTTCCACAATTTCGGTGGACATCTTTTTTCTTTTATTTTATTGCGTAACTCTGGTTTACTTTTTTGACGTCAAACTTTACACTGACACTTCTAATAAGTTATTGTTTGTTGTTATGGTAACGCAATTTTTCGTTTTTGCATGGAACTGGTATAGGCTAACTAGATATCAATACATCCTCGTATTGTCAATATACACGATTTAAAAAACGTGAAATAATTTTTTTAATAAATAATAAATATTTTACCGAAAAAATTTTTTTTGTCGACCAGAAAGAATAGTAAATCGAATCATAAATATTCCTGAACTTATTTGCAAAGTTTATTTGAACTAGTTTCGTTGATAAAAGAACAATCGCCGTGTTTTGGATGAAGCAACAATATTAGAAGTTCCAGACATCTCTACTTCAAAGCTTTCCACTTCAAATGGCATACAGAACGTCAAGTAATAATGTCATACGAAACAGAAAAGACAACTGGAAATGAGTTGAGAAAGTATAAGAACCGCATTTGCAGATTATCATTGTGGATGTTACCAAAGAGTATATTATTCCATATATTTTGTTTCCTAGTCCCCTTAGTAATTAGTTATTTAATAAACGGTCAGCACAAATACTTTGTATCATTTTTGATAAAAAAATTATTTAATACAGAAATTCACGAAGCCCGCAACCTAGAAGACCACTGGAGTATCACTAGACCTTGTACTATTGGCAAAAAGGAAATGGACGTGACAACGAACAATTATTACAAAGAGTGTAACGTAGAAAATCGAGCATCTGCTTTGCGGGTGTACTGCCTTGACTGAAAAACGACATCAAATACTGGTAAATGACATAGAAGATTGTCTCAAAGAAATAGCACAATTAAACATAAAAAAGTAGTAAAAAAGCTTCATTCTAGGTTTGAAACGCTAAAAAACAAGCTAAAATGAGGAGAAGGGGTTATGTAGTTTTAAGAAGTTTCCAGATTATTAAAAATAATGGGTAACAATGGATAACACAATTGACCTCAGACCTACAACTAAACCTCGACCAAGATTGGTCGTTGTTGGCTGTCTTAACCTAACCTTAGATATATAATGCGAAGGTTGTTCATTCTGATAATGACACTGTATAATTAAAACTACTTCGATAAAGCTTAACTTCGAATAATGAATTATATTATATATATTAGCATAAGCGCAAGAACCAGAGGGATAGGTTATAACAAAAAAAATACCTGAAAAAAGATCATTCCAAATATACGAATACTTGATATTTATTCAATTTACTAATGTTGAAATCATTTTACAAATTATCAAACTTGTTAAAAGCATTATCCTAATCTTTATTATGATGAAGCGCATTATCAACCAATTAGGAAGTGTCGTTAAAATCTATCTATACAAGAATATTAATAACAATTAACTGGGCTATGCAATAAACAGACAAAAGACTAGATATGCACCAATTTGAAAACCAAATATTTTCCACTTTTATTCATTCTAAAGATTAGTATATATCTAATTTAATAGGTTACAGAAAATTTTATATTTCAATATTTTCCTCGATGGTTGCTGTGGATTTAAACATATAAACGATAGAGTTAATTTTTTATTATTGCCAACATTACTAGATAAATAGCTCTAAGGAACATTGTATTGTTTTTCAAAAAATTCGTTATTTCCAGCGGAGAAAATTCAAAGTGCCGATTCCCGTAGTTAAGGGGTAGTGCCACTGATACCTTTATCGCTGTCACTATCCATTCTTAATTATTATGAACATAATTACACCTCGGTACTGTAGATTGTTTGGGAAGCCATTTTATTTTTTCAGCACCTCTACACCTATAACTTGAAGATATTTTGTATCCACATCTTATTGTTGCCAAAATACGTAGACTCCTCCTGAAGAAGGCTATTGGATTCTACTTCTACTATACTAGTACTACTCTTTCGAGGTACCTAAACTTTTTGCCGAATTTTAGCCGAATAGATGCTCTGTTGCCTCTTTGACTTTCTCGCAGAATCTGCAGTTGTAATCCTGTACCATGCCCATAGTCTTAAGTTAGTATTGGACGGGGCAGTAACCTGTCAGAAAAACAACCATTCAATGTTTCTTGCCGAGGAGTTCCTCCGACTTCATAGCTGATATGATTATGAATCTTTTAAATTATCCTATATCTGAAATGTTCTCTATTTAGAATCCATCTTTAGCTATTCGTTCAGTTCGTTATTGTTTTGGTTTCTCATGAGGCGCTATCCCTTTTTTCTTCTCTCTTTACCAGTATACTTTGGGGGCTAAACGCTACATTAGGGTTACTTTCATTTTGTTAGATAATCCACTTAATAAATTTCAAGATCTAAGAGAATTGAATATGCCTTTTTGAAAGGGTTCTATTCAAACACTTCTGACCACATATGTTTATTGTTAGCAGAACGACATGAAAAATAGTGAGTGATTTTCCCAGTAGAATGGACAATGTTGGCCCAAAATGCACAATAGAGCTCCTTGTGCCAGCCTGGGACCATCTGTACACCAAAAAGATACATTATTGACCCAATATTGGCGGTCATTCATTACCATTTTGAATGTAATGTCTATGTCCATCATTCTGTGCATTTGATCCATTGGTTTGTCATGTAGCTTTATCAATTGTAGTATTCTTAGCTAAACTGTCAGATTTTCTGGCTAATTTGTCGTTCTCGTTTAACCTGATTGAGCCTCTAATTGTCTCTTTTCCACTATAAAGTGAAGGTAAGTTAATCATATATAAAATCTAGCGGATTTAAATAGTAAATGACAGTAAATTTGCACAATGAAAAATTAAAAATTTTATATAGAATACCATAATCGTTCAATAATATAACACTGTTACTTAGCATTATAAAAAAGCACTAAAAAATGAAATTTTTGGCGTAAATCTCGTTACAATTAGTCTTTAAGAGTGATTTGAATAATAGATGGTAATGAAGACAAAGTTGAGATGTATAGAAGTGTAGAAGAAAATTGGTCATATCGAAACTATTACTTTCTAATAATTACCCAATAATCCGCTCTTGATTAACGTTAAAGCTGAGTATCATGGCTGTGATAATGTTAAAATTATTAAAAAATTGTTATAATGTGTGAAAAAATAGTTAAAGAGTAAAGGGAGTAGTAGAATGAAGTTAACACACCCACACTTTATGTTATTACTATGTTAATTCATTCTTCAACTCTTTTTTCATACATGAAAATTCAATAAGTTTCACTTTATCAAATTGTACGTTAGTATCCATGGCAATAAATGTTAACTTCACCTGCATATTTTTCAACTAATTATTAGAATGTACTAGCTTCTTTATACCTAACGTCCCTCAACATTTGTGTACCTATGTGGTTAAAAAAACTGTTGAACTAAACATGAAAAAATTGGGGTTTATTACTCCCTTCTTAACCTATCTACTGCATGATCTGCAGATCAGAAAAAGTCGATTTTTCATTTGGAAATAACTATGTCAAATGTCATCGTTTGTAAAGGTATTTACTTGAAACCAAACTCCTACATTAGAATATGCAATCTGATTAATGAAAGAGGAATTTACCAACGTATGTTCCACAACTATTCCATTACTTTAAACTAATAAAACGAACTAGATTTGTTTTGATAAAATCAGTAGCCACGTTTTATGACGCAAATTACTTATAAGAAAATCTAGTAGTTAAATTATATTTTTAACTTTTTATTTCGAATTCACGTACAACTATTTCTATGTTGAAACTACAAAAATTTAAGTTGAGTTTGTACAGTTTGAATACAGTTTGATTCAGGAAACAATAATAAAAGTATCTATTAGTTGTACTTCTTTTTTACAATAATCAAATCCGTCAACTTTTCTGAAAATTGACCCATTATTTCCTACTGACCCCTTATGGGGACAGTAAACAAAAATTTTATTATTTTATCGCAATCTCTCAAAAAATTACGTTGCATTAACTCCGATTCATTAACGTGACTTTCCGTTTGCCGTTACCGTTCGTGGATGACGTTTGCTGTTTGACCTCTATTCATAAACTTTGCTGTAGTTAACATAAAAATTTTGTTATTAATTTTCACGTGTGTACTGCTTCTTGTTGTCGTGATATTTTTGTGTTTGTATGTAATCTAGTAATAACGAAGAGTTTTTTTGTTGGGACAATCGTAACAAACGCAAACGGATATGATTGACTCTTTTCTATTACTACGAACGGCAAACGGGAAAATATGAAATTCGTTCATGTTGAAAGTCATCAACGGCAGACCGATCGGCAAACGGCAACTATGAATGGTCTTATGCCTAGTGTCGGATTTTGGGAGGGTCTAAGGAGTACTGAAGCTCCGAGCCCTGAGTAGGTAGAGGCCCTGCAAAATTACTAATTTGATCAATCATTTTAAAAGTAATATTGGATCTATTTCTCAATGAGACGCTGCTTATGCATTTTAATGTTTTTAATTTTGGTAAGAAGAATACAAGATTCAGATCAACACTTAATTTAGTTCACAGGTTAAAGATAAGTATATGACTAATATTTATAAAAAATCAAAAGCTTTTTATATAACTTGACCTCAAAATATTAATTTTAATTCGATTTACATTTAACATTAATTAGCCTTGAAATGGCTATTTCCATCTGTTTAACACACCAAGTATTTTCAACTTTGAAACGATACAACAATAAGAAATGCAATCGCCTCTAATAATTCAAAAATGTAAACGCAGTTTTGATTGGATCCTGGACATTTAAAAATGGCAATGTAAGGTTACCACTGGTACAGTGTAATTGAATGTTTTTTCTTAACGTATAGTCGGTTTAGCAATTCGAGCAGTGTTATAAAAGATAGTTTTGTAAACAAAGACACGCGTTATTCTTGAAAAACGTTGAAGTACATTATCAATAAAAGTCACGTTAAATAATAAGTTGAACTCTAGGTCAAAATACAACCTGGTGTGTCTTGAATAAATTTGGTAGAGTTGAACAAAGTCGAGTAAATTAGCGACCTTGTTGACAATTTCGCCCTCCATAGAAAATCTTCACACCAAGGATATTTTTGCAATACATAATGGGTATGTTTCTATACCAATTTAAAATGGAACGTGATCCAAGAAGATGAAAACTTGCAGCACTAGTGACGTAGGACATAGTTGTTATGCCACTGTTAGAAAGGTTAGACAGTTTTCAAAAATTGAAGTGGTCCAAAAAAATGATGGTAGGTCCAGAACAGTGGCGGACTGATAGGGGGCGGATGCCACGGACCACCAATCTTGGAGGGTCCCAAATGCCTCCGCGTTTCCCTGATCAAATTCTAAACAAGGCTTTAAAAATGTGCATCGAAATTTTAAAATAAAAGAGCCCTCAAGAAGCGCACTTTTGAAGACTATAAAATGAGCTATAATTTTTTCCATTGGGTAAAAACACAACAAAAAAGTTTAGGAGTCGAGAATAGATGACGAGAAGAACAAATCGCTCGCCTAATGGTAAGCATCACGCTTGACAATAACAGTTCACTGTCGCGCAGAATATAAAAATTCATTCATTCAGTCATCTACACAGAGATGGCAATTACTGAAAGAGAAAACTGGAAAAAATTTAAAACGTTTATCGGATACTTGCTGGAGTGCTCATTACGAGTCAGTAAAAGTAGGAAAAGAAAACATAAAGACAATTGTGAATAGTTTGGAACATTTTCAAGATCCAACAAAAGCAAATCAGGAGGAAGCTTGCACCTGCCGGCTGTTTGTGATTTTATCTTTCTAACCTATATACAATTCTGGCTTTCTATATTGGAGAAAGTAAATTTAGTTCAAGAATATTTGCAGTCTCCAAAAATTACTCTGGATACAGGAATCACCAAACTAAACGCCTTAAATGAGTATTTAGTGACCGAACGAACCACGATTGTAGACAATGCTATAACTTTTGACATAAACATCAACATCGAAAAACGAGGAAGAACCATGCCGGGTGAATCAGCTCATGATACTGGACTATCGATGATGCTGCAGTTGGTTACATTTTTCAAAGACCACCAGATCCGGAATTTCCTTCATTCAGTCCAAAGCAGCAACTATGGGCTGGAGACGAAGGAATTGTTGATGTAAGTAATCATAATGTAAAATAAGCACATATCATAATTTCAGGTACAGTATGGCTTCAATAATTTGATTGTAATACAAAATTTAATCTCTTCTGATTTATAGAGCATTTATATTACATATTTTGAGAGATACTTCATAAAATTTCATTGAATGTAAGAGTTTATTATAATTATTAAGTATTTCTTTATAATTATTGAGTAAAATTGCATCTGGAGAGGTTGGGGGACTACTTGGAAAGAGTCGTAGAGGTACTACTGTATCAAATTTGAATTAATATGAATAAATAGATCGGAGCTTTAATTACATGATATATTTTGTGGTTTAGAACCAACGTGACCAGAAATGGAAATCCCCCATTGTAGTGAATAACAAAGTGGCTACTCATCCTAACAGTATTTCATATATGGCTGCGATGCCTCCCCTCTACGATATGGGTGGGCAAAATATCAACAATGGTCTCCACGAACAACAATTCAATTTATATGTCAAATCAGTTGCCGCCACCTCCTCCTTATTTGCCTCATCAAAGTTTGACGCAGCAGTTGCACAAACAGATGAGACATCAGGTAAGTCTTAACATATTGTTTAGTCAAAAATATTGAAAATGTTGTTCTATTCAAAATTTGTCAAAAATTTCTAAATGAGTTAATGTAACTAATAGAACGGCTCGGAATATTGTTAAACATAATGGTTATCATTGTTCTGAAGTATAAAAAACCCAAGAATTTTCCGAGAATAATTTGTCCTCAATACGATACTATTCTTAGGATTTTTAGAATTTATGAGAGGCTTGTGCTTTCTGTATTGCATACTAAAGAGAATTTGTCTTTTTTAACTGTTGATATATGAGCCTACCATTTCAGTTTTCAGATGACGTTCTGTCTTTGGTAATTGACAATCTGATACCAATTTGTGGTGAAATTGACAAGGAGCAAGTTTCCAAGAAATAAAAAGTTACCGCAGGCATGTAAAAGCCACCGGTATGGACGTTACTGCCGAATGCCCAAGAAATCCTTCAATTTATAATAAAATGGGACTTCGGTGAAAACCCTGTATATCGGTTGTAATTCAATACTTTTCGATCATTTACATCTGGGTTGCATCATGCGAGAGGAGTTTTGCGAAACTTAAACTGATTAAAAATTATCTTCGATCTACAAAGGGGCAAGTGCGACTGGCTAATCTAGCCGTACTTTCAATAGAAAGAAAATTTTCAAAAGAAATCGATTTCACAGAAGTTATTGAAT
Source organism: Diorhabda elongata (assembly GCA_026230145.1). Taxonomy (NCBI): domain Eukaryota; kingdom Metazoa; phylum Arthropoda; class Insecta; order Coleoptera; family Chrysomelidae; genus Diorhabda; species Diorhabda elongata. The sequence goes on from CM047928.1 coordinate 8,560,854, forward strand.
AGTTCAGTAAATTGAAGGCACGAAAACACATATAACACACTACAAAAAATACAAAAAACTATCTTTGATTTATTTTAACCAATTTTCTTTGTCGATCGATTCATATTTTATTTTCTTCACCCATAGCCATTCCATATTGTGGGTATATATGTTTATTTAGCATAAATAATTTAAGTCGAATTTAAAGTTCACTTGCCAGATTTTAACGAAAAAAAAATAGACAATTATTTATACATACAAATGTGAACTGAATGAAAAGATTGTAAAACTACATTTGTTAAAGCTGGGGGGCCTCATTCAGCTTTTCCGCCCCGAGCTTCTCACGGGCTTAGTCCGCCACTGGTCCAGAATGATACTGTTCACAATATGATGAACATGACGCTTGTGAATGGTTATAGATTGTAGCAATTAGCAGATGATAATAAATGAATCAATCTCATAGCTAGGCACTTACGCTAGAAATGACGTTTATTATTTATACATTTTATGGTGGAGTGGAGTTAGTAAAAGTCCAATTTGAACAAAAAACAACAAATTTGATGACTCTGTTAATCTACCAAATTGGTAAAATACAGAGTAGTGACCAGAGCTGGTAACGTCTGTTCATAAAAAGTTGGATGGTACTGACATTTTATTGTAGCGAAAGGAGACAAGGTATATTTACATTTTTGAACTTAGTAACTTGAACAGCCCCACATGAAGATAAGAAGGAATTCAAATTTAAATAGAAATATATTCTTATATGTCTGTATCAGAAAAAGTTACAAGTTAAAGTTAATTTTTAGGTGTTCGAGTATGTTGAGGTTGCGAACGATATTAGAAGGAGAAGCTTAGATAGAATTGAAAAAAGAAGCATACAGAGTCCATAACTAAGAACTTTTTTTTGCACACCAAATATAAAAAGGATTGAAATGAATTTTTTAAAATCGATACTTAGGACATTGCTCACGAATGCATACTGAGAAATATAATTTACAATTAAATACACAAAAACAAGTACCGATGCTGAAAAAGATTCCCCAAAAATTTGTCGAAGACATTTTTACTTATTTTTCGTTTCCAAAATCAAACATATAGTAGAAGAAACGCAATATTCTTGATTGAGAACATTCGAACAACTGTGATGAGGCTCCACTCAAAGATTTACAACAAAGACTTCCAAAAATGGTACAACGTCCAAAAAAGACATTATTGTCAAAACATGTAGTCGTAGAATGAAGAATTGATTTAATTTTCTATAAAGATTCCGGAAAATACCAATCATATAATTTTTCCTCGATTCGTAGCATTTTAATTATAATCAATAAACAAAAAAAAAACAAATAAAGTTCAACTAAAATTTTATCATCTACATTCATAATAGTCTTCCTTCAAGTTCAGACGATGCTACTCCAACGATTCAAAGCATCCTGAATAAACGTCTGAAGTTAAGCTGTTTAGAACTACGGTCACAGCTTCTTTGAGCTCCTCTACGCCACCATGATGAGTTCTAATGCGGTATAGTTGGAATACCTCTTTCAGCAAAAATTCTTGTGCAATCAACGAGGATATACGAGGATGTAGTGATTTCTAGTTAGCCCAGACCAGTTCCATGCATAAACAAAATATTGCGTTACCATAGCAACGAACAATAACTTATTAGAAGTGTCAGTGTAAAGTTTGACGTCAAAAAAGTAAATCAGAGTTACGCAATAAATTAAAAGAAAAAAGATGTCCACCGAAATTGTGAAAATCGAATAATTGGATCATCGAGCCATCACTCGATGATGGCTCGGTAAATTTTCCATTGAAGATGATGACCGATCGGGAAGGCCAATTTCTGGGTCACTCCCCGAAAATATCGATACAGTTCATAAGATGATTTTATCAGACATCGAATTGGGCTAAAACGGATATCTGAATCACTGAATATTTCATACGAACGCGTTCATCATATAGTTCACGTCAATTTGGACATGAGAAAAATTGCTGCAAAATGGATCCCAAAATGTTTGATTGTTGATCAAAAGCGTGCAATGGTAAAAGCATCGCGTTCGATCTGTGCTCGATTTGAAAACGATGTAGACTTCTTAAGCCGAATTGTTACTATGGATGAGACTTGGGTACATTTCTACGATCCGAAAACAAAGCAACAATCGATGGAATGGAGACACTCTGTTTCTCCAAGATTTACGAAGTTTCGTGACCAAAAATCTGCTGGAAAAGTTCTTGCTTCAGTTTTTTGGGATTGCCATGGAGTAATCATGATTGATTTTTTGGTTAAGGGTAGAACAATAACTGGAGATTACTATTCAAACTTACTGATTACTCTACGGGAAAAAATTAAAGAGAAAAGACGCGGAAAGCTATCCAAAGGTGATTTGTTTTTGCAGGACAACGCCCCTCCACACAAATCTCATGTTGCCATGCAAAGAATTCGTGATTTAGGGTTTGAATTACTAGAACATCCCCCTTATTCACCAGATTTGGCTCCGTCCGACTATCATCTCTTTCCTCAACTGAAAAAAAAGTTTAAAAGGTCGTAAATTTTCTTCCAATGAGGAGGAAATAAAAGCTGTGGACGTCCGGTTTGCAGAGCAAGAAAAAACATTTTTTTAAAGGTTTAGAAACTTTGCACGTTCGCTGTAATAAATGTATCCAATTAAGAGGAGAATATGTTGAGTAATAAAATATTTTAAAATTGAAATTTTGTTTGGTTCTATAGTGGGCTAAGAATAACTCTTTGGTCATTCACCATGAACGATGTTGTTGATATATTAAAAAATAGAAAAAAACCAGTCGCGAGTTGGTAGTTTTCAGTTTTGTTAGACGTTCCTCGTCCATTTCTACCAACAGCTGATTTTGTTTACTGCTCTCAGGATCTTACTCAAATATCCATCTCTCAAATACAGTAATTACTTAACTCATAAAGCTAATATCGTCGCTCTGAATGCGGTAAAAAAATTCTTACAAATCGTTTTCCGTGTTTGTTTTTGTTGATGGATCAGAAATTTTGGTACCATCATATCGCAAATATATGACATGTTTAAATCCTTGTGTATCATCTTACTTATTTGTTGACTCATAAAATAGCACAATAATGATTAGTTATCAATCATTTAAGATCAGCGTGCCCAAATTGTCGAGTTTCTAAAGGCTTCTTCTTTTGGATTATTTTCTACCGAATTACATTAAAAATCAGTACGAATCACTCATTTTCTCGACACCACTAGAAAAATACGCGCAAAACACAAATCAAAGTGTTATCGACTTATAATAAAACTGGCCCACATATGGACGAATTATTGCCAATTCTCGAGACATGACTAAATTCTCGAAGCTTGATTACCAGACATCGTAACATTATTTGTACTTTAAAGTAACGGTAACGATAATATTTCGAGTGATTCCCAACGTACAACTCCTCGCTCTTCTTCTAATAATGATCGATTTCGATTCTGATAAGTAGGATACTCAGTTTGAGTGATGTGGGAATTCAGTGGAACAATTAAGTTCATTATAATTTATTGTGGCGTTCTATTGACTCTTAGATTGATAGATTGGTATGGTTTTCATATATTTTACATTGAAAAATACATTGGGTACAGGAAAAAATAATCAATACCTATATTAAAAAGCATATGGCAATTGACAAACTTTCTATATAAGTTACTAAAACTTCAATAGTAAGATATATAGATAAAGAATTAATTATTAATATCTAAAACCATACAGAGTGAGTTTTATGTTTGGAATGCCTCAATTATTTCGGAAACGGCTTGTACAGTTTTTATAAATTTTTGTATCTTGTCATACGGCGGTATTTACATTGTTGTCAGATCTTTCCTTGTTACTTTAGATGGATCACATTATATATTTTGTGTTTTAAGAAATCCTTAAGACACACTGATTATTTTTCATGTAATATTCTCTATACCTGAATGCCATAATTTCGGAGTTATAGTTACATTTGCGTTATCTCCTTCGAAGTTAAAATAATACATTTAGGTGGATATGACTGCTACAATAACAAATTTGACTTTTCAATAAATTGTTATAGTCGAAGTTTATTGAAGGTCACAATGGATCGTGTATCAAAAAAGAACGAAATGACATTTTAATGATATTAGAGTATGGTGATAGGCGTAGAAGTCAACAAGAAACGTGTAATATCTTCAATAATTTATATCCTAACCGAAATCCCATAACAAAATCTACTGTCAGTAATTTAGTAAACAAGTTTAACGAAACTAGTGCTGTAAAGATTAATCCAAATAAGGGCGCAGAAAAACTGCTTCAACAGAAAACAAAGCTTTAGATGTATGTGTCAAGTTAGAAGAGAATTCACGCTTAAGTACTAGACAAATATCCAGGGAACTTGATATTTCGCAAACATCCGCAATAAAAATTTTACGTGATAATAATTCCATCCATACCAAGTAACGTTGGTTCAAGAGTTGTCAAATAACGATTTTGATAGACGTGAAGATTTTGCAAATGGTATAATTGTACATACTGGTCACGTAAGAATCCTCGATGGATGCGAGAGTCCCACACCCAATATCCCGAAAAACTGAATGGATGGGCTGGAATAATAGGCGACAAAATAATTAGTCCCTTTTCATTGTTTTATACCTGAGTTGGCTCGGATATTTCCAAATCCAAGTAAATGGATTTTATTTTAAAAGTACTTCATTATTAGAAATTTTCAGACAATAACAATATTCCAAACGGCAATATTTGGCTACAACAAGATGGTGCCCCACCTCACTATGCGTTTGTGGTGAGGCAATACCTAAATAATGTGTTTGCCAGAAGATGGATTGGAAGGCGTGGGTTTATCGAATGGCTCCCGCGATCACCCGACATGAATCCTTTAGACTATTTCCTGTGGAGACACTAAAAAACATAGTTTATAAAACAAAACCTGCCAATATTCAGGAATTGAAAGATGGGATTACAAAAAGAGATTAGAAGAATTGAGCAGTCAGGGATGTTGTAAAATGTATTGCAAAGTTTTAAAAATCGCATGGCTTGTTGTATTGAAGTAAATTGACAACATTTTGAGCATCTGCTGTGATCGTCTTTACTGTATGTTTTCTAAAATTCGTAATTTATCTACTTCACAAATGTAGATTTACTTCTAACATGACACAAACATTTAAAGACTTGTCTTCATTTGTTGAAGTTTTCTGCGCCATGATTTGGATAAATATTTTACTGCACCAGTTTCGTTAAACTTTTTACTAACTCACTGACACTAGACCTTGTTACGAGATTTGTATTAGCACATAAATTATTAAAGAAGATTCAAATTAAACGAGTTTATTAAATCGCAGTCATCAAAATGTACAATATTTATTGGAACTTTTGTGGAGATACTGTAAATGTAGCTATAACTACAAAATTATGGCATTTAGGTATAGAGAATATTACATGAAAAAGATTCAACATTTCTTAAAGATTTCTAGAAACACAAAATATATAGTGTGATCCATTTGAAATAACAAATTACTTTTCCGAAAAAAGGAAAGATCTGTCAACAATGTAAATACCACCATAATACCGGCCGTATCACCTAAGATTCTTGTAGATAAAAATTTATACAAATCGTACAAGCCGTTTCCGAGATAATTGAGGCGTTCCATATATAAAACCCTCTGTATATCTGCACATATCACATATACTATTATTAAATGGAAAATTATTTAACTTACGGTATTGCAAAAATCCTTGAATTTCGATATTTTTTTCATCAAAATCCATCTTTTTAATCACAGCACTAAATTTCAATGTTAATATGGTCACGAATCGGAATCGGAATCACAAAAATTTTTATAGTTAATTGGTGTAATGTGTGTAATATTGGCGTATAATCTTAACACTTTCTTAGTTAAAACCCATCAATACCAATACAATCGTCAACTTCGATATTTTCCTGCGCAATACTTAAACCTTTCAATAAAATTGATAAAGAATAATAAACATTAATGTTATACACAAAATGAAATAAGTGACAAAAGATAAGTTATTAAAACACACATTAAAATACAACAAAAGATTTAACAATTTCAAATCTCGATTCATACAAAATATAATAATGATTAACATATTCAAAATTTAAAAATCAAGAAGCATAGCAGTTATCCTTGGCTAGTTCCGTTAAGTCTCATCCTAAATAAAGGTAAAACCAAAAAATAGTTTCTGCGTCTTGTAAGATAAGGAATTTTTTTCTGTTAGAAGCCGGTACACCAAATATTTGCCTTATCAACGAAGCATTTTACGTTAAAAACAAACTTATTCCTCAATGGGCGATGCTGGTCATAATGCACCCGCTTTCTTAACCAGGCCTTACAAGGCATTGCATTTAACTTTTTGTGATTTTTGCCTTCTGTACTTCCACATCGATGTGTTAACAATATATTTGTTTTAATGTACTCGCTTTCCCACCCAGTTATCCAGATTTAATACAATAGGGAAACATTGAGGAGGTTGCTTGTCAAGTTCTATATCATTCGATCGACAATGTTGATTTCTAATAATGTACACAGGCCACCGTGTGACTGCTTCCTTTACGGATATCTTAAGGACAATGTTCTTCTTCCAGTTCCAATTCATTATATTTGGCGTGTTGGTGATATCTAATGATCTCTCTCTTTTATGATGACCTCCCAGGTCACCAGATTTAATCCAGTCTGACTTTTTCCTTTGAAAAATATTGAAAAAATTGATTGTATATTTCTACATAGCTTCGTTGACAATATTGGTAATAATAATGTATTCACTTTCCTAAGAGCCCTATCAGGTATGTGACGACTAACCTTTTCAACTCATTTGAATGAATTTGATCTCACAGAAATGGAAAATACCATTTTTGTTTTCCATATGCAAACTGAATCGAGACATTTTAATGTACACCTTTTTTTTATATTTATATTTATTTTAACCGTTTGACCGTTCCAAATTGAGACATTTTAAATTGAAAATAACAATTTTAATATTATATCTAACCTAACCTAACCTTAACTAATGTACACACTGTGAAAAGTGCATTTGAAGATATATTGTTTTTAATACGTATTAAATAAAATCAAAAGTTTATTATAATAAAAATTGTTAACTATATATTACAACTCCACTCAAATAGATAAGTCAAAAAATTAGAAAATCTCTTTTATTGTACCACTGAAATTTTATAAATAATGTCATGTAAATAGTTACTATTGCAGTTTTTGAGTTATCATCCGAAAAGTGAAAAATGAAGGTAGAATGAATTTCCAATATTTTTTTGTCTTACGAATCTATTTTTAAAATTATATAAAGAAAAAGTTATTCTATGGTTTATAATTTGTTCCGCGACCATTGGCACAACTGATTAACAAATGAGGTTATAATTGTGGTTTACAAATTGTTTTGTAAATCTAACACAATTAATTTTATTTGAAATTTTTTAGCTATTGAAATGCCTGGGTGGTATTTTGATAAAAAAGAACTAAGGAATACACCATCAGCTCAGGATGGTATAGATTATAAGACTGAAATGCGATATCGTAAAGAAGGTAAATCAATTTTAAAACTTATTTTTTATCAAATTTTAGAATATGAACATTATATTGGTGTTTGATAGATTTTACTTAATAGTTTTAATAAGTACAGAAAGGGTTATTCAATATAAATTACACTTTACCCACTCTTGACGTTGCGGATTAATTGTATAGACAGAGTACTTTTTACTTTGAATTGCATTGTATCTAAAAAAAAATCCGATAGATATAAAATAAAATGCTATCTATTTTTTTGTAAACTATTTCAAGTTATCCCACATTCGATAACACTATTGAATTAACTTTACTATTTACATATATATTTTAAAATTGATGCCCGTCAAATTTCTCAAGACAACTCATTATTTTTTATTTTACAGGAGCCAGATTAATAATAAACACTGGTTCCAAAATGGACTTGGGATACAACACAATGGCAACTGGAGTAGTTTATTATCACAGATTTTATATGTTTCACTCGTTCAAACAGTTTCCAAGATATGTTACAGCATGCTGTTGTTTATTCCTCGCCGGCAAAGTAGAAGAAACCCCAAAGAAATGCAAAGATATAATTAAAACGGCAAGAAGCTTACTCACAGATCAGAAGTTTGCTACATTTGGAGAAGATCCAAAAGAGGAGGTAAGTAGTTGTAATTTGAAGTTAGTCAATAATGATTTTACAAATAACAACAAACTGCATTTGGTTCATATTTTGCACTTAAAAAAACCACATAATGCATTTATATCAGGTTTAAAAAGCTAAAGGTGAGACATCAGCAATATTGAATGAATTATTTGCCAAAGAGTTACTTTTATTGCTCTAGTCGAATCCTTAGAAACAATATTAAGACTAATTTATCATTAAAATTGCAAATATTTTACAAATAATTTTGAATTTGCCTATACTAAAACTTTCTTGTTTATTAGTTGCTACAAAATTAATTTTGTTATTCTAGCTAATTCCTAAGATTCAAATTTTACTAGCCTAACAGGTTTCAAAAATAGTATTTTGTGTACAAAATCTGCAACAAAAAAGAAACAAGAAATCGGCCATGTGTTTTTCAAAAAAATTTTCCTTAGAGTAATGAAATTTTTGACACAAACCCAGATGGTGGACAGAAGAAATAAGGGAAATGGCTAAGCATAAAAGAGGAACATGGGAGAATTATATTAAAAATAAAAGCGAATAAAATGAGGCATACAAAACTTTAAGTCAAAAAGTAGAGAAAGTAATTAAAAAAGCAAAAAAACTTGAAAACAATTTGAAGATGAATTAGCAAATAACTCTAAAGAAAATAACAGAAGCTTTTGGACTAGAATCAGAGCAATGAGAGAAAGAAAAGAAATAAGAAGAATAAGAGATAAAAGAAACAATATAAAGGTAAACTTGGAAGACACATTAGAGATTTGGAAGGAATTTTTCTAAGAAAAATTTAGGAGCAGAGATAGAAACTTTATAAGAAAAGAATTCGAGGATGAAACAGAATCATACGATATAGAAAGACAAGAGAGGAAATTACAGAAGAGGACCTAGAAGTAGAGATAAGGAAAATGAAAATAGGAGATGTGCAAAAACAACATAGAAGCAAAAATGAAAAAAATATACATGACAAACAGGAAAGGTATGAATATAAAGTTATTCAATTTAACATGGAACACAAATAAAATACCCAGAGGGAAAAAAATCAATTGATTTGATGAACGAATAATATATTACATTAAATATCAAGAAATGCATGAGGGTGGTAATAAAGCAAAAAATAAAACATGCTAATGATTTAATAATGAAAGGACATCGAAGATAGAGTGACCACTTTTAAATATCTGCGAATTATTTTTACAGAAGACAAAAAAATAGAAATAGAGAAAGCAAATAAAGTAAGAAAAGCAAATTAAATATACAACATTCTTGATAATACAATTTTAAGGAAAAAAGAAATAAGAGAAGACATAAAAACAAAAGTATACAACTCAATAATTGTACTAGGTTAATACATGGATGTGAATCTTGGGTAATGAGCAAAAAAATAAAGAGTAAAAGATGGAGCAACTAAAAAATATAGCAGGAAAAATGAGGATGGATAAAATAAGAAATGAGGTAAATATAGAAAAGCTGAAACAAGAACCAAAAGGAAACAAAATACTTAAAAGATCTTTAAACTGGCACAGATAAATAAAGAGTGACACACCACAAGCCTACTCAGAAAAGTGAAGAAGCAAAAAGATATAAGAGAAAAAGAAAAGGAAGACACAGGAAATCTTGGCTAAAACAATTAGCATAGGAAGGGAGAAGACAAGGGAAAAAATACAGCAAGTGAATGATGGTAAAGAATAGAAAAAATAGATAAAACGAGAATGAAAACTAAAGTTCCAATACTCTGACACTCAAAATGGCATGAAGAGTTCTCACGAAAAAGAAGTAAAATTTTTGCTGCCTCAAATTAACATCATTTCTGGGAAATTGAATGATGATGTTAATTAATTATTGGGCAACTAATTTATATAAAATGGTCCCATTCAAAAGATTTCCCTCAAAATTATTGTTCATTGGTATTTCCCTAATAGAAATTATTATTTCACATAATTTTTTACGATGTTAGCATAAATTTCCATATTTTGTTCAAAGTTTCTATTCTGATTTTAGGTAATGACATTAGAAAGAATCTTACTCCAAACTATAAAATTTGATCTTCAAGTTGAACACCCCTACCAGTACCTGTTAAAATATGCCAAATGTCTTAAAGGTGACAAAAGCAAATTGCAGAAAATGGTCCAAATGGCATGGACTTTTGTAAATGATAGTTTATGTACAACATTAGCCTTACAATGGGAACCTGAAATAATTGCAGTGGCATTGATGTATTTGGCTGGTAAACTTAGTAAATTTGAGGTAGTTGATTGGATAGGAAGAAATTCAAAACATTGTAGATGGTGGGATATGTTTGTTGAAGATGTTACTTTGGATTTATTAGAAGATATTTGCCACCAGGTGAGTTTGAAACCTCTAATTTGATTTACAAAGTATGACACCCTGATGACAGCTAAAGGACACTATCACCAGAATAAGATATTGTATGTATAATGTAATTTTTTTCTTATCTCATTTATTTCAGGTATTAGATTTATATTCCCAAGCAGATAACACAAACGCAGCAGATAGCCCTCCACCATCTTCACAAAAAGGGACCCCTGCTGTTTTACCTGTGTCTAATAGAACTTCAAATGGCCATGAGAAAATATGTTCTCCAGATCAACCAGCTCCTGTTAACATCAAAATTCCACCGCCATCAGAAATTCCTCAATTTCCTTACCAGACTTTTACTGGGGGCCCTCCACCAGTACCTATGTATCCTACACCAGTTAGTGCATTTTCTTCAGCTCCTGTATTGGCATCCGCGCACCCGCCCCATTTAACAGGTCCTCCACCTGGACCACCACCTCATATAACTGCTCCACCACCAACAGTATTTCCCTATGTTAACCATCCTCCACCATTTGTACCTCCTGTTGTATCTTCTGGAGCACCTCCGTTTTACCCAGCAAACGCTCCTCCGCCAGCTCAACCCCAACATAGGCCATTCTATCCTCCCCCTACATAGTTTTTTCAGAATTACATTTTTTGGTCAAATAAAGAATGCAGATGACTGTGTCAGTTATGAAATTAATTTTATATTCAATGACACTATAATATCATGTAAATGTAAAATGTTATCTATTTTTTTTTTATTTCTAAATTATCACTTTCTACAGCTAAATGGGAGCAAAATATCTTCATCTCTGAACATACAGTACAAAAATTTAATTTCATTATTGTTTACAAGCATTTCTAAATGTTAAAGTTTTTAATTCAGTGCAAAAAAATAGATATGTCCAGAGATATTAATTTGTTTGTAAATTACATGGGATATTCAATAAGGATTTGTCCAAGGTTTTAATAAATTGATACCTTCAAAACAGTGATGTATATATACAAATGACTGTTAAAAATTTCTTATGAATTTTGTTGCAATTAGAAATTTATTTTTCATTTATTTTAAAAATAATATTTGATATATGACTGCAGTGGATTTAATGATCTTTTTGCTCTGGCCCACTTTCTTTTTTTATATTACATAATCAATCCTACAGTATCATTTATAGCGGATTAGCTTATACTAATGAATAAGAGCCATAACTGCACCACCTTGCTTCCAGAAAAGAAATGTCCCAAGATAAGTAAGTAACCCATAACTCCTTGCGGAAAACTTAATTTCTACAAAAACAATACCACCTTCTCCCAAATATTTCTTAGCTAATATTGTAAATACTTCCCATAGACGACACCGCCTAACGCCAGTTGAATGATCTCACTATGGAAGTTATTTTTGTAAAAACTTTTATTTCCAACAAATATAAAATTATATATTCTTGTGTTAAATCGGATGAGCCACATTGTTACTTCATTTTTCTTGGATAAATCCATATTGTTATAGTATACATTTGTTAAATCACTAAATTTTCATGTCTAGAAGTTGAACTGAAAAACTTTTGCTATACATATTAACAAATTATGTAGTTGAATTGAAATTTGTAAATAATGTGTAACAGTAAGACTTATTTTATTTTTGTAAATGAACAAATAGTTGCAATTATTTCCTAATGTTGAATAATCTATTTATTTTGTAAATATGAGATTAGAAATCATAAAAAATGTATCAGTCATATTATTTGCTTTTATTTCCTTTCAAAATGAACAAACGATGGCTAAACTAAAACAAACATTGACAGTTTTCGAACTATCATCAACCCACAGTGAGTACACCGTCAAATTTGGAAAGAAATTACGGATGAATTAATGAGAAAAAATAGAACTGTTTCAAGAAATTCGAGTTTTTACCTACCTCCATTTATGATTAGGTTCAACTTTAAATTAAATTTTCACATTACACGTTGTGGTTATAAGAAGTCTCTCATTAGCACTACCAATCGAAGGTGAGTTGTCTTTTTGAAAGAAGTACCTCATCACTCAATAAGTCTTGTGACTTACTAAGGAAAACACATTTTTTGCCAAAATCTCCTTCAACGGCAACACAATCAGTCCAACGCTTCTCTAACTTCTCGATTCCGTGCTTGTTGAAGTATTTGTCTTTGGCTTCATAATAGGTTACAATTTCAACAAATGCTACTGAGCTGAATTTCTTACTGGCGAGCATTTTTTTGAGGTTAGCGAATAGCCAGTAGTCCCTGGAGGCCAAATCTGGACTATACAGTGGACGAGGAAGCAATTCGAAGTGTAATTCGTTTAATTCAACCATCGTTGTCATCGACTTGTGAATCGATGCATTGTCTGGAACAGTGTTTTTTTCTTCGACATATGAGGTCGTTTTACCTTGATTTTTGCATTCAAACGATCCAACAACTCTATGTAGTTTTTGTTATTCTATGTGCATCCCAAAATACTGAAGCCATATCCTTCCTAGCTGATTCTGGAGTGAAGTGATGGATTCATGTTTCATACATTGTTATATCGACGCAAAAAATCTGATTTATTAGGTGTAAACATTATCAAACTGTTCTGAATCACCAAGACGTTGTTGTTTTTGATCGACTGTGAGTAAACGCGGCACTACTTTGAAAAAAGCTTTCTCATGGTCAACCGTTCATGCATAATTGTAAACACACTGCCTTCTGATATCTTTACGGCCTCAGCTATCTCACACAATTTCAATTTACGATTAGATATAACCAATTTGTAGACTTTTTTGATGTTTTCTGGAGTAACCACCTTAATTGGACGATCAGAATCTTCAAGGAGGGTCCGGATAATACTTTTGAATCCATCGTTCAGCGTGTACAGTATTTTTTTTTTTTTTTTCATCAAAAAGCGATGATAACACACGAAATTGTTTTGAAATGCACTTAAATGGTTGTCACTTTTTTCTAACCAATCGAAATGTCTTGAAATTTCACACATAGTCTTTTGAAAGTTGGTACTTCGTAAACACCATCTGTGTGTCAGTCACACGACTTATTGGGTGATGTAATATGACGAAAGGTGAGATGTACATGAAAATAATGCAGCGTTAATCTTAATTGAAAATAAGAAAAAATAAAAATTAATACTCTTTTATCTAATTATAATGAGAGGTGATTCGTTTCCACGTTAATAAATTTGGGTTATGAAAAATGTATTTTCAAATTCAAAAACAAGGTTTCTCACTATAGTTCTTCTGAGTGACTCCATTTATATTTAATTTTACTATTTTTGGGAGTCTTTAAAATGCATATTCGAACAGTAGTTCATTTCGCACTATTGCAGAATTGAAAATACTCATGCATGTCTTGAAATTGGATTCTCATTGAGACGAGTGCTCAACAATTCTGCCATTGCGCCTGCGCCTCTATCAAGGATAATTCATGGGTTGGTATACAGATTATAGTCATTGACTTATGCGTCAATAAGAAAAACCTACATAAATTTGTTTCCTTGATTTGGATGTGTTCTCCAGCACTCCTTCCCAGGATCTCCTCTCTCTCGAACACCCCAAAGAATAGCGCAGGTGAATAATACGTAGATTCAGTTTCCCCCTCACATTGAGCATCTTATTTAAGGTCCACCATTTTGAGGTGCTTTGCCATATCACTAATCAACCTGATAACGAGCCTTAATTGATTTCTTTTGAGCCGCATTAGACTTAAATGGCGCGCTGAAGAAGGTTTTGGTGTATCACATACTGGTGGTTTCCAGCTGTTTGTTCAAAAAGCTGTCTCCAGGTCTTCTGGTCATTAGACTTATATGGAACCAATCAAAGACAGTAATTAAAGAAACTCGTTTGCTCTTTCATTTTCAAGTCTACCAGCTTCGTGGATAACTTCTCTTGTTGGATGAATATATATCTGCTTGATGGATTTTAGCTGAGGGGTCGAGCTTTATAGTCTCACTGTTCTCGGTCAGTCGCTACACGAAAATCTGCTCCTATTCCCAGTTGTGTCCTGGAAGCACCCCCTCCAGGTTAGAGGAGTTAGTGCTGCCTATAGGGGAAGATTGCTTGAAAATTGGTTCTGAAGTTGTAGCAGTTAAAACAACTGTCACATCCTAATATTAGAACCTCTTCGAGGTCTCTGTTCTTTAATATAACTGCATGCCATTCCTGCTCTGCCTCTAATTGCAGCTTAATCACATTTTTTGCTGCTAGACATTCTGCATAAAGATTTGACGGCTTCACGTTTAGATTGACCCCAATTGCTGGCGTAAGGGTAGTTTTAATTTCTTCCGTAATACCAAGCAACGCAAATCGATAGACTTTATCAAGGGCTTTTATATTTATTTGACTTATGTGTAAATGATTAAAGGAATCAAATTATATAAATTTATTGACACAACGGATTTCAGGTCTCAACGTTTCATCAACTAATCTTCTGCAAGCCCAAAAAGTGGTTGTTGCTTACTAATGTGGATTCTCCAATTAAGCTTCTTGTCTAGTGTGACACCGGAATGCATTTCAACAGAGAAAGTTGATTCTGTCTTGAATTATCGAATGAGCTCTTCTAAAGAATTTCCTCTTTTTATTTGTAAACAGTACCATCTCAAAACGACCACACTAGAAGAATAGTTGAGATAATTTTTTTTTCAAAAAATTTGAGCTTGCGGGGGATTTAATATTAACAGGAAAAAAATAGATTTAATTGCTTTTATTTCTCAAAAAATCGCACATATAATCGACAATTTTCATTTCAATGAACAATAGTTCTAATTTTATATCACGAATAAATTGTATTGCATATAAATAGAACTTAAAAAATGTATATATATATATATATATATATATATATATATATATATATATATATATTATCATATTATCACGATTGTACAAAAACATTTCTGCAATTTTTAATACCTAGCACCTTATAATTAATCAGCTTAATCAAAGTATAAATGGGTAATTCTCATGAAATTACCTAACAATAAATAAATGAAAAATATTTAAATTATTTCATCTTTATTTGCTTCGAAATTTATACTATTCATCTTCCTAGAAGTTAAAAATATCATTGTGGTCTCCGGAATAAATGAATTTAGACGATTTAAATGTGAGGAAATGATTTTTTATGAAATCGTATCATTTATTTTTTAAATATATTTAAAATTCGACTAGGTTATATTAACTTACAGATTTTGAAATAAAGTAAAATGGTAATTAAAAAGTTTCAATAAGCAAAAATGTTCTACAACCATCGACAATGTGACGATGTCACTATCAAATGAGAGACTGAACAAAATTTGAAGCAGCAAAAACGTTTGAAATTTAATAGAATAATAAGAGAATAGACTACTCAGTTAAGAGTTTCAACCAAATAGAAACGGATTAGTAAACCTCGATCTATATTCCAAAACGGGCATTGAATGGAAAACATTTCGACTAGATATAAGTTGCTTCTCTTTGTATACAATTAGAAAAGTGAATACTGAGTATGATTGTAGTCTTTCTTGGTCGCAATATATCTTTTATTTTCAGATATGGTGATTAAAATTTGAGTATTTGTTAAACACAATAAATCCTTATATTAAAAATACTTCTCTGTTGAGTTAATAATCGATTAATATGGTACACTTTTGTTCTATCCACTTCGTTGTAATCAAACAAAACCGAGGCTCTCCAAAAAAGACCTCTTGGCCATTCTGTTTTGACCTATTCAAATCGACAAATGATTGGAACCGTTTGCAGATCAATTAGAATTTAGGAATATTTTGCAAATGCGTAGACTTGTCCAAATTAAAGCTCAGTACGTTGTAGTTTCGTTTCATTCTTCTTTAGGAACTAAAGCCTACACCTTATTGTTTTAATTGATTTTGCCACTTGGCTTATATTCGTAGGTTTTGTGGGCTCGTTTCGACATACCAGAAATTATTTAGTTTCATAACTCGAAGATTTTTAAAAACTAAAAATTCCTAATGACCTTATATGCCTCGCAACATAACCTTTCGTTGCCAGCTAGCTTTTTACTACGCTTTCTACCTCTAAAGACATACTTAACTACGCCATCAAAATTGGAATATTATAATTAACTATTTTATTCTTCACTGTGATGGAATGATTGAATAAATCCTTAAAAAAATACAATGAAATATTCTTCCAACAATTACTGTAAAAAACTTGAAGTTAATTCGCCATTCCGAACAAGTAACCTTGATACCAACTGTCAAAAACTAATGCGAGTATTACCAAAGTCATCAAAAATATTAGGAAATGATTATTTTTCATGGGACAAATATTGAGTTAACATTAGACAACTATTCAATGACTTTGATCCTAAATTCAGTGAAATTTTGAGAGATTGTTGAATTTACAATAGAAAAGTTATAGTTTCAAACTGATTTTGTAAAAACTTCTTAATAAAAATATTAGACAATGTTTTAATTTGGATATTGGGAATGATTTTCAGAGTACTATATATTTTTTAATCCTCACGAATGCCCATACGATCCCAAAGTTATTACCAACATTTTTAGCTTCGATTTTCTTTCGAAAAAAAAAGGCATCCTAAGTCGGTTAGGTTTCTCTAAAAACTGCTAGGACGGGAGTTTCAATATTTCTTGAGAATTACCCAGGTAATTTCAACTTTAGACACATGAGAGAATGAGGAAAAACATACTAAGATAACAAAGCGATTAAATATAATATTAAAAATGAGCACACAAAAACAGTTTCAGAAAATAAAACAATCCCATAGCATAATAGCTAGAATAAAAATATAAAGTCAACAGTTTACTGTTAACTCTAAAATTTAAATGATATTGTACAATCATTTCATGCTAAAATTGTATATAAACAAATTTTTTTTCGTATTTTGCTATTTCACTTCACAGGCGATTTCGAACTAACTTATTTAAGTACATAATTTGTTCTGACGTTAGTACATCAAAAGAAAACATAATTCAATTAAATTGCTACATAACTATTGATATAATATTAATTGATGATGAACTTTCAAAAACTACTACAGAATCAAATCATTTCTATTATTTCATTTGCTGACCTTGAGTGATTCCATCTTATCAAGAAATCAAGAAATAGAAAAACAAATTGATCACTGGCTTCAGATTAAAAATTTAATGTCCCAAAAAGACTAATTTTCATCAAGTGGACATGAGACTTCTATGTTCTGTATATAGATTTATTATACAAATTAAGTAAAGGCTAAATTTATTGAGAAACGTTAAAAAGAACAAATTTTTACTTATTGTGAACTGCTCACTCTTTTGTACTACTTTTCTGAACAATATATAAGATATGTTCCACTTGATTAGATGGAATTGTGAATTAATCTAGATTAGTTTAGGTAAGAAATAGAGCTAAAACTTCTAAAAATACACGTTACCGTTTTTAAGCACATGAAAACTTACAAAAAATATTAAACAAATGAAGAAAATGTTTTCAGGTGTATGGATTTCTCCATAAATTCAAAATAACCCTACCGTTTAAGTATTTCAGTATCAAACTCATACTTCTCAGTTTTAAAACTAAAGTAGGCATTGAAGCCTCAAATAAATTTCCCATAACATGAGGAGGGTAGGTGCTCAACGTCCTTCATACAGCTGACGTACAAGTGTCAAATATTCGCTGATGATAAAGTAATACTATCAAGGCATGGAAATCCTGAAACAGCTACAAAGATCCTGTAAAACTCGACCAAAACAAACAATGGTTAGAAAAATGGAGAATCAAAATAAATGCTGGCGAATCTCCTGATGTAGATATTTACTAAGAAGGCAACAGTGTCAAAATGGAACCACCCAGAGCAGTTAGTACAAAATACCTCGGTCTACACATAAACACCAGACTTACATGGAAAGAACACAAAATAAATGTATCTAAAAGTTGAAGAGATAAATTGGCTAATAGGGAGAATACCTAACTTAACCCTTGAAAGATTCTACT
Source organism: Diorhabda elongata (assembly GCA_026230145.1). Taxonomy (NCBI): domain Eukaryota; kingdom Metazoa; phylum Arthropoda; class Insecta; order Coleoptera; family Chrysomelidae; genus Diorhabda; species Diorhabda elongata. The sequence goes on from CM047928.1 coordinate 8,579,299, forward strand.
CTATAAAACTATCATCAAATCTGTTAAGGTTTGTTTCCTTTCCTATAATATAGAAAAGTCAAATTCTTAAACGTGGTCGTCACCAACCAATCAGCGCCTTGCGTGCGTAGAGTGTAAAGTGGAAGGGGTAAATGGTAAAAAACCAACCATATTGGGTCGCCATTAGCAGTTTATCAATTTAAGTGAAAACACTCGTTCCAATATCTTTCCGGTATTTTCTCATTAAACCGACTTGGCATAATTGTCAAATAAACCTCCAATGTTCATATTGTTGTGTGAAGTAAATATATATCAAGAAATACGTTCAATCAATCAAGAGAAAAAAGATAAACAGTCAACAAAAAGAATCAGTAAATGCGAATTTCAAGCACAAATACGGTCTGGTATACAACAAATCAAGTATACAAAGCAGCCAGTCAGAAATTCAAAGTATGCTCATCAACGCATCCTGATATGTATCAAACCAAACACTACATGAAGATATTGGGTTACCGTTTGTGAAAGATGTCATCAAAATCCGAAGTACAAAAGAAACACATGACAGAACCTAACCTAACTAAATGTCGTATTAGAACCACTACGTCAACCAAATAATACTAAAGACTACCAAAGAAGAGGCCAGCTTACTTAACTGAAGGGTAGATGATTATCTTCGAAAATAATCGGCTAGAAACAAATGAAAGAATTTATCAATTGATGGAATGTTATTATACCAATGTGAAGTATTAATCCTCAAGCCATCAGATAAATGCTGATTGTAGTAAATAAAAAAAGTTTTTCGAATAAATAAATAAGAAATTTAAAGAAAAGATTCCTACAGAAGAGAAAATTTCAAATAAAAAGTCCCACCTCACGATCTCATTTTAATTTAACGCTGCATATAAGATGGCCAGGTCACTTGGGCAACAAAGACAACGATGAGGCCAACTCACTCGCCAGATTGGGATCGGCGAACTCACCGATAGGCCCAGAAGCCTCTCAACGGATATACTCACAAGGAGGGCTCGGTAAAGATGGATAGATGACCTCACATGAGACAAGCGAAGGCACATATAGATGGACCTCGTGTGTCTCACACCAAACAACTGCTCCAACTAAATAGGCGCGAAATCCGCGACTCGTGACCGGACACTACCATCTGAATGAGTAAGAAACCACAGACCACGTCATCTGTGAGTGCCCTACACTCATACGAGGACGGTTTAAATACTTGGGCAAGCGTCACAACTTGCCTAATAATATCAAAGGGTTCAAGTCAAAGCGCCTGATCGGCTTCTCAAAGGACATTGACCTTTGGTAACGACAAGTGGAGCAGAACGGGCCTATCTGAAGACATTTGCTCTCTACGGCTTACAATTAACTAGGAACAATGCATATGAGATGCAAAAGCAACGTCTGAAGCGAATACGATGTATAAAATAATTTTTTTCTGCTATCAACTGAAAAATTTCCGTTGGAAATAAATTAATTTAATAACCTATGCCAGGAATTCCCAAATTAATTCATATTTTGCAACATAAGATATATAGCTCAGACTCTCATAGACAAATTGCTTCAATATTTGACGGAAAAAGGATTCGATACATTTTTACAAGGTTTATCTCTATTTTTTACTGGTCTCATATTGTGAACAAGACTTACAATTTTTTAATTTTTAAAGTTATAGTTGAGCTTTGTGAACTAGTTTTCGAAATGTTTGAATGTAATTACATAAAAATTACAACCGCGATTAGTAATGAGTTTCAAAAATGTGGTTGAAATAAATTAATGAATGTAGTGTGTGAATTAAGGGAGAAATATACACGAGTCCCTATTTTTAAGCAACATAATTAAATTCGATGATATCCTATTATAATAAAATGAAATAATGAAACACATGCAACATAAAAACACACAATTATAAATAATGTTAATAAACTTTTGTTAATACAATAAACGGTGTATATGTTACAGTTAGAACTAGTTTTTAGATAGAACTCGTTATTCCCAGTTAGAGCTAGTTTTTAATGTATGCCTTAGTGACTAAACAGGAGGTCGTGAAGTACTACTTGTATGTGGATGAAATTTTTTACATAATTGTCGAGATAGACTGAAAAATGAAACTTCTCGAAAATATGCAAACATAACCCTTATATGATAAATATTTTTCTCTCTATGTGCGAAAACTGTCAGCGTAAAAAGAGTATGAAGAAAAAAGGACTTGTTTCAAAACCCATAATACATTCTGAAATGAACAGTCGTTGCCAAATCGATCTTATCGACATTACAAACTCAAGAAGATCGGGGATTTGAGTTTATAATGGTATATCAGGACAATTTGTCAAAATTTGTTTTGTTACGTGCACTGAAAAGTAAGAGAACCGTCGAGATGGCGTATCAACTATATTTTTTGACATTTGGTGCTCCTTGTATCTTACATTCCAATAACGGCATAAAATTTGTAAAATCTGTCATAAATGAGCTCGTTTCATTTTTGCCCGAGTGTAAACTGGTCCTTGGAAAGCCAAGACAGAGCCAAAGCATGGATCTGTTGAAAGGGCTAACCAAGATGAGGAGGAAATGTTGGCTTCATGGATGCAAGATAAAGATACCACAAATGGTATTAGGTTTGTACAGTTCATGAAAAATCTGACACTGCATTCTGGTATTAAACAGTCACCATACAAAGCAATGTTTGGTACAGAACCACCAGTAGGGTTTTTTGACTTTGCCTTATTGGGGATACACGAGATGAATACGATCTTGAAAATGCATTGAATAAAATAAATATGACGGAAAAAGCAGAATCTGAGCATGTAGCTAGTTGCAGTTGACAGCATCTGATTATAACTGGAGCCCAACAAAAAGACGTAGAAAGTTTATCCAAAATAAATAGGAAGTCGACAAATGTAGCAGAAACAAGTGAATATAGGATTGAAGGTGAAGCATCTACAACCGCAGAGCCTCTTATAATACCACCACATAACAAAGATATCGAAATTGTAACCAATGTAAATCGAAAAATAATAGCATCCAGAGAACGTTCCTGTAGAAATGGGTGATAATGTAATTATACAAATCCCTAATGTTGACCGAGCAAAAGCAGATCTACGTAATATAGTCGGAGTGGTTGTTCAAAAGGATGATCAGGGTTTTCACAAGATAGGAACGAAGTATGGAACGCGTGACAAATTATATTGCAAGTATGAACCTAAGTGTTGCTTCATGGTTTTTTCAAATTTCATTATACCCCTTTGTTCTACCTAGTTAAAGAAAAAATGTTTGCGTGACGATGTACCAAATAGAAATTTACCTTTAAGCACTATTGCTAAGTAAGCAGCCATAGGAACAGGCCAAGGATTTATGCGCTGCATACATATGTAAGAAAGGATGTATGTCAAAAAGATGTCTCTTCAAGAAAAGTGCTTATCTTTGTATAACAAGTAGATCCTCATCCTTTTTTAAATTTAAATTTGACTGATTAGATTTTATTGAGTGTTAATTAATGTTCATTAACAATGTTTCTTTTTGAAATTTTATTGTTCTGTTCTGTTGTTTTATTTGATTATTTTATTTACCTACTGATAATTAATATTGGCAACTAATTTAAGTCGACGTTCCCTAAAATGTGTCTTTAGTGTTAGATTATTTGGTTCTCAATAAATATATTTGAAACTATATCTTGTTTTCAATCCCAAATTAGTTTTTTAGAGGTAAGTTTTAACTACAGCTCGATGTGACAACTAGTTTTATCTGAAAATCAAATATATCAGTGATAAATTCTAGTTTTAACAAAGGCAATAAGTAAAAACTAGTTTAAACTTGAGAAAACAAAGTTCTGACGAAAAATGCGTTTTAACTGTAAAATATATAATAAATCTAAAAAAAATAATACAAAAGGTTACGAAACACAGCTGCCTTCATCTAATATGAAAATAATACATTTTTTGTCAATTATTAAAATACTTAGGAGTTCCTTTATAGATTTTAATATTGAATTAAGTAAACATCAAGAAATTAAAGTTCTAACATGAAATATCATTGAATCTTTCAAAACTGGGAAATAAATGTAAACTTTGAACAAAGCAACGTGAAATATTTGAGCAAAGTCAGTTGACTTTAAATCGGGGTCTGACTTTGGTTCATTTTAGGAAAAAGAAAAATTTTATTTGTATTAATTTGTCAATAATTCTTGTAATTGACTTATTAAATGGTTATACTAATAAATCCACTGCGTTTATTTATAATCTAATATCTGTTTCAGTTGTGTTTCAAAATGACAAAAAAAACTTTTTTACGGACCATGTTACAAAATATAAGGTTGGCAACTAAGTACTTTAGCTTTTTACTGATAAAGAGCGTTGCTTTATTTTTTGAATAACTTATGTTAGTGTTGTACTTTGCCGTTTGTCACGTGATACTGGTCACATTGACGTAACTTTAGAAGCAAGTAGTGCGTGATTCCGTTTTGGAGATTTTTCCCTCAAAGATGAGCAACGTTCTGGTCGCCTACTGAAGTTAATGATGACCAAATCAAAGTGATAAACATCATATAATTATTCGAGAGGTTGCGAAGAGGCTATATGTATTGCACACAATTGAAAAACTTAAAATGTCTTGGGCTAGTTAAGAAGCTTGATATTTGGGTACCTCACGAAATGAAAGAAATTCATTCGACAAAAAGAATCAATATTTGCGATATGCACCTTAAATGAAATAAAACCGACTCTTTTTTGAAAAGAATCATCATTAGTGATGAAAAATTGGTCCTGTACAGTCACATAGTTCGAAAACGATGATGCAGCAAACACGATGAACCAACACAATCCACATCAAAAGCAGAAAAACAACAAAAAAGTTCATGCTGTCAATACCTTTGTATTGTGTTTTTTAAGCTGCTTTCAAGGAACCAAACGATCAATTCTGATATTTACTGTCAACAATGAATGAAACTGGATGAAGCAATCAAAGAAAAACGACCAGAATTATCAAATCAGAAAGGTTTAGTGTTCCACCATGATAATGCAAGGCCTCACACATCTTTGGAAACACGTAGGAAACCATTAGAGCTTGGCTGGGAAGTGATGCCACATCCCCCATACAGCCCTGATCTGATATCATCTGATTACCATTTATTTCGAAGTTTGCAGAATTCTTTGAATGGTCAAATTTTCAGAAATGTCGCACCTAGTTCAGTTTTTTCCAGAAATTTTATGAGCGCGGAATCAAGAAGCTGAATGAATTATGGCAAAAGATCATTAGCAAAATGGAAAATATATAATTGATTAAAAACTATTCTTGTTAAAAAAAAGTGTTTTATTTTATACAAACCGAAATTACTTTGTTGCCAACATTATATTTATTTTATATAATCTGGGTGTTAGAAAATCACATTGACGTTTTACAATTATTTGAACAAAACTATTTCAGTGGAAATACATCCGATTCATCAATATTAGTGTATCATTTTGAACGCTATTCTCTTTAAATCCATAATCCAATGAAATCAAATACTAATAAAAATAATATTTTAGTAGATGTTTTTACACCCGTTTAATCCTAAATTAAATAATTCAATTACTTGTTAAAACAGAGGATCATTAAAGGCACCTCGGTTAAGTTTATACATAATTATTGGTTATCTTTTTCTCACAAAAACTGACTGATTGTATATGCAAAATTATTTAAAAATAGAGCTCAATGGAGAGGTATGGGTTAAGTAATTGAACACTCCTTTTGATATTATAGCTTCAATAATCATTATTAATAATAATAATACATAATAATAATAACATAGATTTACGGTGTATAAACACCATTATAAGACTTTATAATTAAAACTAGTGAAAAAAAAAATAATGAAACTTAATATTCACTAGTATCAACTTTCCAGAAAAATCATTCCAACATTCATTCACTGTTTTATATATTTATGTATGAATATACCATAATTGAGAGTTCTGAAAATAAAAATAGTTAGACTTGTTTTCGCAAATCTGTTTAAAAGTCATTGTAGGTGTTATTTGAATCAACTAAACGTGAAGGTAACCAATAATAATGTTATAAGAGTTTGCAAAAATAGAATACATTATATATATTTATTATTATTTATAAGATGTATATGTGAATATAATTCAATTTTAATAACATATGGGGCATGAAATTATAGAAAAACTTGAAATAATATTGGATTGGAGGGGTAATCAGTAAACACATATTTATTATTGTGGTAAAAATGTGGTGGAAATTCTCAAAAATATCTAATGCTCAACTGAATGGTTACCCAAACTTATTGAATGATCAAAATGTTAGTTAGGCAACAATATACCTATTGAGTGCCAAACGAATTCGAGGAGGGTATATATTACATTGGCTTACCCAAAACTGGTTATCTTCATGTTTTGAGCCAATACAGACTAATACACTAATAGTGGAATTGTGGTTAGTTTTTCAAATATATTTTCAAGTGCTTTTTCATTATAATGCTCATAAAAAATTCCAGTTATCTTCATCAATTTTCTTTTGTTTCAAGAAAATTTTTGGGAAACAGAACAAATGAAATAGAACAGATTCCTATTGTGGTTACATTTAAAAAATATATAAATAAGTTTTTTGATGTGTTAGAGCATAAGCTCCTTTTTCTTCAAATTAGTTCTACTTACTCGTTCCTTTCTTCAGTAATTTTCATCTGGTTTTGTTTACTCCGTCATTTTATTTTTTTCACACAGTTCATAGAAAACTTTATTGATATTTTTTTAAAATATAACCAAATAGGAATCTGTTCTATTCTATTCGTTCTGTTCCTCAAATAAATAGAAAATACGAGTTTATATAAAAACTTTGCTCATACAAAATTTGCTTGAAACAAAAGGAAATCCATAAAGATAACTGACAATTTTTTGAGCACAATAAAAATTTACTTCGATAGGTGTAGTGTAGATAGGTAGAGGACGATTTTGAATACATTTCGAGGTTTTATTGAATTTCTGGAATGTTGGAATAAATATATCAGATGAGACCACTATGCAACAATACTTGAACAAAGGAATATTCAAAAGGTTTGAAGAAAAACGTAACAAGCCGAATGGCATATTATAAAAAGATGGTATATTTTATAGAAATAAAAGTAAATGTAAATAAACGCAGGTACAGCTAGAAAAAATAACAAAATGTTGTAGAGCTCTGGGACGAAGCTATTTTTTGAGAAAGCGCATGATTATATAAGATGGTCACTGTCACATTCGGAAATAAAAGTTAACAATGGATTTTATACCACTGATATTGTAAGTTTTAGTTTTGTGAGCGATTCCTGAAACTGAAATTAATATGGGTAGATTTGCGAAGAATTGTTGATGTTAGGGTCAATACTCGAAGGTGATTACAGAAAAGGTTTTATTAATTTTATCAATAACCATCATCAGAACACCGGAAGTATAGCTTCATATTCATATGCCAAATGACTCGTAGCTGGTTGAATTAAAAAAATTAATTATGTACCAAAAGAAAATGAAAGAATTTTTGTTAAGATTTATGGAAACGTGGATCAAAATAATTAATAGCTGAAATCAAGATTTGACCAAAACAAAGTCTTAACCAAATTGTACGAAATTGGGAAACACAGTTTTGTAGATTGGTTCCATTCCATTTTATTTTTTTTTTTATGACTAAGCCTATTTTTTTGAAAATTTATGCCCCGAAATTGATATTTAATGAAAAAGTATAAGAATTTTTTATAACTTCTCGATTTATTATATTTGAAAATCTATTTGTACAAACTCTGTGTTACAATATAACATAATCTTTATTCTGACATTATCTTTGGTGAACCCATACATCTATTATTAATTTTATCTTTGATAATGTCAAGGTAATTGTATCACATTTCGAAAATTCATTCCTACATCTAAAAGATCATCCTGTCTCACACGACAAATATCATAAAATTGCACAAATAAAAACGTACAAAATTATATTAACCTAGTCTGTTTGAGATAATGTATTAATAATGAATAAACAAATCTATACTGAGCTATCGTTTGTATCATATAGGCACGTTGTTGGCGTAACAGACCTACAACCCTCGGTATACACACCTCCTGAAATATAAAAAAATATATTAAGCCATAATACGAATTCAATGAGTGCCTTGTAAGTCTTTACCAGAGGTGTCAAACTCAATTTTGTAGAGGACCATATATTAAATTTTGAATTCGTAGGTGTTATAAAAGATTTCGAGGATCCAGATACTTGACTTTTGACAAGCCCATTGATGTCAGGTATCATATTCTTTGTTCATTCTTAGTCTTGTGCGATGTTTGTTCTTATTTATTTTCATGACAGAAAACATCTGCTCACATAAATAGGTGCTAACAAACATGAAGAAAATGCGTGCTGCAACTTGAATAGGGTCAAGTAATGCAAAAAATCTTTCTAAAACTACTCCTCAACTGAGCCAACGAACTTCGAATGAAGTCTAAAAGCTCTAAAGAACATGATTCTTCTTTCTGTAACACATTGCGATCGCGGGCCTTATTGATACGGCCCAGAAGCCGGAAGCGGCTCGTATCTTTGACATAACTGGTTTATACCTTTGTAAAACATAATTTCATAACACTTATTTGTCTATCGTTTTTACAACAGGATACCAAGTTATTTTTCGATTCGGAGCTTAGAATTATGCGGTTTGCTGATTGAAGTTTAGGTCATTGGATTTATTTTATCATCCTAGAAACCCAAGATTTATTAAGTGGTCTTATAAACTGCCAGTGATAACAAAAGTTTATTAACTGTCCTTATCCCCCAGTCGCCAATTTGAAAAAAGGGGTTAAAACACGTTTTTCGCGATATTTCTGAACCTATCAATCTTACAAAAAATTTGTACAGACATATTTTGTTGCAAGTCGCTTTACCTACAATTATGTCTACGTGACTTTTTGTCATAAATCCAAAATTTAAAAATGGATATTAAAACGTAATGATCTATGTAGGATAACCATTTTTGATAATACATGATAATAATTTTCAAGAGAACTGATCATAAGCACTCACCAAGTTATAACCAGACAACAAGAACATCATGGTATGGTTATTGGCCAGTTAATTTCTCAGTACAATTAAATGATTGAGACATAATCCAGAACGTCTTTGGTTACCTTTCTAGCAAATACTTACTTGATTATGGTCCACAGTATATAATAATAAATCACATAAAATGGTGAGACCAGTTCTTCCTACACCGGCCGTACAATGTACCAAAATAGGCGGATTTTTATTGTGGCCTGGTGGAATTTCTCCTATAGAGTGTTGGTGAACAGATTGCATTTCTTCTAGAAATCCCAAAAAATGAGCTACCGAATTAGGACAGCCTTGATCACCCCAATCGGTATAATGTAGATGCCATATGGTACGGTACCTCCTTGAAGCTACATGACATAATCGCACTTTACTGGTAACGCAGTGTCCAGTTTTCTGTGAAAACTCCCACCAAATCTGGTAATCCTTGAAATAAGTGCAATATCATTGATGAAATCTAAATTAGTACATATCAATATACATACTTGATCAACATCTATACATCGCTCTCCAGCATCGGGTAAATATGACAAGTCCTCAGTAGGATCAGTTAACTGTACTATTAAATATACTTCAGCTTCCCAAATACATTGCCAGAAATGAGGTAAGGTCTGTCTTGTAGGGCCTTGAGCTGCTATATAGAATCTCTGTTTGCTGCCTACACTTGCCTAGAGTAAAAAAAAATTGCGATGACAATAACATAAAATATACAAAGAATATTTGAGGTGACTGTCAAGCCAAGACAGTTGGTCTACTGCGGTCCAAGTCCTGACGCGATGAGATTTCAATGTGTGAATCAAGAACCATGGTAATTATCATGCAGAGAAAAATACATAAAATTTTTCCTAAAACCCATTTTCAATAAAAAAATATTTGCTTATTTTTATAGAGATTCAAATACTTTCTGGATTCAGCGATTTCAAAGATCCGTTTCCTCTTCCTAAATTCCTGCACAACCAAAAAAACAATTAAAGGTGTTTGTGCTTCCTCTCTGGCGAGGGTATCGGCCTTCTTAATTTCTTTTGATTCCTTTCTGTACGACAAGTAAGTCTAACTAAAATTATTTTAGCACTCCTATATCAACTTTGAGTCGATGAATTCTCTGATAATTTTTTGAATATCAGAATGAATTAATACTTCTCATTTCTTCTAGTTTTTTCTAAATCCATTTCCGCCTATTTTTTGATAATAAATATTTCTCCCTGTGCGAAGCTTAGACAGAAATACAGCGATGGTGACGATTTGATACCAGCGTTAGCTCCTAACTAAAGCTTCCATGGTATAGTCTTCCTTCTTACTTAGCACCAGTCTGAAGTTCTTTTTGATGTTTATTGTCTTAATAATTCCAATTCTGGGAGAATTCATTCATAAGATGTACTTGGTTACAGAGAGCAGGTTCCTTGATTTTTGATAAACTCTCTATGCGTACCTTACCATAGATATTGTAAGAATGAGTTTACGGTATAATCTCTGCAACACCAGATGACATAAGTACTGACATACTGAGTTATTTATTTTAATTTGGGCATGGTAGGAATTTAATGAAAGAATGAATTTATTTGGCTTGAGTTTAAGTCATTGATGAATCATTCAAGTTACTAAAGATGAAGGCTTTGGTCTGTAAAACTGAGAGTCTGTACAATGTACAATGTACTATTTCGATTCAATCTCTACAGATTAAACAACAAAAGAATAGAAACCCAAACCTTGATGATCAACGAATGAATTCATCTTATAATTCTCCAGTTTTTTTTTATTAAATAATCGTTATGTTTATTTTAAAGATGTATATAAAATACAAATTTTATTATACTTACTGTGATATGAGAAGCATTAATGTAACCATATTTATTATTTTTCGTAGGTATGAGCCTTAACCGATTATCTTCATAAGGAAGCACATCCTTAAATCGATTGAAAGCTGCATTTTCAGGCAGTAAAGCAGTTTTAAACTCGGCGTTTTGTTTTTTCTTCGGAATTTTATCAAATTCGAAAAATAATTGGCTATCTGCTAATTTATTTTCCAAAAGTTGGCACTAAAATTCAACATTTCATTAAAAATAATAATTATTGATAACAAATATTTATACTCTAATAAAATAAAATTCTGGTTAAATTAGTAACATCACTAGACTTTGTCAAATCTCTAGGACTACTCAGCTCAATTTAAGTATAGTATAACAAGATAGAATATGCTAAATAGGATATTTGCATGGTTTGAGAAAAAAATAATTTGGGATAGTTTATATACAACTTTTATTATTATTTTTTTCAATTCTTTGATCAATATTTATAGAGAAAAAGTAATAGTAAAGCCGCTAAATTGCGTGACGTCATAGGTATAAAATACTGAACATATTTTACAAAGTAAATACGATAGTTATTCAACAACTGTTTGTTGAAAAAATTCGGAAAACGTCAAAGAAGAAACGAACCATTCATAATGACAATGGAATTTTTAATACTGATGCTCAAACAATTAAATCTTCAACCAATAAGGGGAGTTGAGGGGTTATCCACCAAACACACCTGTTTCTGCACCCTATGACTTTTTTTCAAGAGGTGAAGTCATGGTTGCAATCCCAGCAGAGGGTTCGTATAACCGATTGTCTGTTGTTTAACCCGTAGTGCTAAGGCCCAGAACCCAGGCCCTTAGTTATTCAATCTATTTGTTGTGAGCATAAGAAATTCTCGATAAACATACACAGTTTCTTATAGATTTTTTTCCATGCTGAATTAAAAACAACTGTTATTTTGTAGCAAATCCCGCCACATCCTAGTGTATTTTGAGGTCAGAGTTGAGATTTAGTTGCAAGTCCAAAGGCAATTACGCCATTTTCAGTTTTAAAATCCGCCAAATCCAAATCGACCAATAAGAGCGCCTAGTTTTGTCACGTGACTACCCATGATCCTCTGCGTGTTGTTTACCCGTTATGTTTTATTTTCCACAGGGTGTTTGGATTGATTGAGAAAGATTTGAAAAAGAAGGACACTATTCTTAACCCAGAAGAATATAAAGAGGTTCTGGGGAAACATGGAACAGTTCATCATGTTGTAGTCACTGTCCCGATTAAAGACTGGAAGTCTGAATCTGAAAGATTCCAAAAAAAGCGAACTTGTGGCACTTCAAGTTCAATCCATCAAAAAGGATTTTGCTAAAAAAAAACAAGAAGAAAAGTATTATTCTGGTCCAGGGTGAAGTCTTTTATAGAACTGAAACTTGTTAAGCAAAATCTGTCACAAAACCAAAGTTTAAAATATCTCACATAACCCCAAAAGCCATCAATAAGGGGGTTAGCCTTAAAGCTGCAAAAATGAAGGATGTTGCGAAACTGCTAACATAGCCCTTTGGACAAGAGTGGAGAAACCATGAGACAAGAAGCCGAAGGTCTCCAGAATGAAGCCGAAGATATCAACAATGAAGATGAAAACATTATTGTTGATGAGGAAATTGATACAGATATTACAATTAGTATAGCTTTTATAGCTCAAGCCCTTTGCATCCAAAGCTTAGTTTTGTTTCAAATCCCGCCAAATGCAAATCTAGTATCAAAATCCGACAATTTTAAATATTGATTCTAAATTTTTCTAAATATTCATGAAACTATTTTTTGGGGATCTCGATCATACATTGTCTCTGTTATAAAGTAAAAATTATTGATTTTTTTGGTAAAAAAAATTAATAGTTTCTTATGATTGGTCTGTTTGTGATAGTTTTTTCCGCTTTTCTGAAATTTTCTTGATATGGACTTGGCGGATTTTGATTTTAGGTGGCTCAAAATATACTTACCATAGTTTCCTTACTTATAGACGGCGGTAATGGATTAAATCTGGGTAATCCGGTAGACCACCTATGTTTATTGTTACCCTGATTTTGATCTTCGTCTTTTTTCTTCTTCTCTCTACCCAGAGTGGCACTCTTAACTTTCTCTCCCGATTTACTCCTTCCCATCAAGATACCCCATCTCTTCTTTTTTGTTTTAGTCGAACTAGTATTAGACGTGGACGTACTATCGTTGAAATTATCATTCCCTAAACTATTATTCGTTTCAAAAGATGTTCTCGTTGTGTTTAAACTCGAGGAAGGTTTAACGTACGATGTATCGATGACTTTGGAAGAATCGCTCACATTTTGAATATTTGACATTTGACTGCTGTCGAATATTTGACCAGATCTACCACTCTCGTTAAGATTATGAGTACTAGAATTGTGAGTATTTAGATCAGTTTTTGAGGAAGACTTAAGACCGTCGATATTTACGTAAAGATTTTCTCTGCTACCTGAAAAGAAGATACAGTTAACCAGATATTGAAACACCAATAAACCTACCTAACTTTTAGTTAGGTACTATTTAATTCGGAAAGTGCGTGGAGTAATGAATCATAACCGCGCAAATTAGAACGAATCTTTTCCAACCTGTTTTCTTCTTATTCTTCTCCTTTTTCCTTTTTGTCTTCTCTTGGGCGTCGGAAATGTATTTATTCTCCATTCACCCATTTTCTCCACCCCTTCCTGTCCTTTGATAGTATCATCATTTATTGTCTGTGGCCTTTGTTTCCCTATATCTGCTATTTGTTCATTCCATATTTTTCTTGTTTTCTGTCTGTTCTCCTTCTTCCTTTAATTGTTGCTTTCCATATTCGTTTTGTTAATCTTGTTTTATCACTTCAATGTCCAAACCAGTTTAAGATTCTCTTATTTATTTTTTTATTTGAATGTTTCTTGTTGTAAGTTGTTTCTCATAATTTCAGTTATTATTCTATCCATCCTAGTTTTTCCTTCTTTTTTCGTAGGTATTTCATCTCAATTTCGTTTACTCTACTATCTCTTTTATTGTTAGTTGCCCACTTCCATACGTCAGTGATGGAATTGTTAATGTATTGTATAGTTTAACTTTCTTTGATATCTCCTCCTTACTGAACCTGTTTTATTTAATTCATAGTACATATTTGTTATTTTTTATTTTTTTTTCTGTAGCCTCCGCTTCTATTTTGCCGTCATCTGTTGTTACTGTTCCAAGATATTCAAAAGTTGTAAATTGTTCTATATGTTTTTCTTTTGCTATTAGTCTGACATTGTTTCCATTTTTTTGTTTATTAGCATTATTTTCCGTTTTTCCATTTTAATTTCTTTTTGCAATATTTCTATCTCTTTTATCCAAATTTTGATTAGTGCTTCCCTCTTTCTGTTATTTTCTACCATAATTACTGTATATACTAAACCTTTTAAAATTATTGGGATTATATTGAGGTATCCTATGTTGGTTTGTAGGTGTCTTGTCCAAATAATGTTTGCAATACATTTATGAAACTTCTTTTTTTTAACATATAGTTAACAAGAAAAAAAATTCAAATCATACTTAAAGGGACATTTTCTTCAATTTTTACTACATGTTGCATCATATGCTAGACGTTGTGTTATTGATTACGGCAAAAAAGCTTATAAAAGGCAACCACGTGCAGTTGATCTATAAATGGCCCTCCTAATATATTAAGTGACATAGAAAACAAATCATAAAGCATTAACGATATTTTATACACCTTTGTATTAGGTTTAGGTAAGTAATCATTAAAAAAAGAAAAATCCAACAGTAAGAAAAAAAAGGAGAATTAAATAATGTGATGGATCCCCACGATAGCCTAGAACGCAACGAGGGCATACTCCTAATAAGATACTCGATAATAATCTTTAGATAATTCATCCAAGACAATTTGTATCTAGAGTCTGTAGAAAATAGGGAAAACGGAATAACTAACCAAAAATTCACTTGGTGGTCTTTGAAATGTAGCCGTCATGTTTATACAAGACCAAACAGACTCTCGATTCAAGTATAATGTTATTCAATTCAAGATCCCAGTTTAACGATTATTTGCATCACCCGGATGATCACTTCGGTGTATAGGAGTGGAGAGGTAGGAAAAACTGAGGATGTAGATGTAGGATTAGAAAAACTGAGAACGTTTCTCAACATAATTCCGGTCTCTTATGCGGAGTTACCTCCACAACAAACATTTTAACACCATATAATTTTTCATTTGTTACGGTTCTTTGAATTATATAAAAAAAGAGATAGAGTTGAACAAAAACTTCACTTGATGGACCTCAAAATGTAATTCTGGCCTCTGATGAACACTAAAGGTGGCCTACTTCCATAAGAAATATCCCTGTATACCATAATTTTGACAGTGGGATGCACATACTTTTCCATGAAGATGTGAGGATCTCGACTTTCATCTAGCTGTTTGTCACCCTTGCACGGTCATCATACATGCCCAAACAGACTCTCGATTCAAGAATAATGTTATTCAATTTAAGATACCAGTTTAACGATTCTTTGCATCCAGATGATCACTTCGGTGTATATGGGTGTATAGGTAGGATAAACTGAAGACGTAGATGTAGGATTAAAAAAACTGAGTTATTATTCAATATTACCTCCACAACTCTTTGACACCATATAATTTGTCATTTGTTATGGTTCTCTCAATTATATGAGATATATATATATATATATATATATATATATATATATATATATATATATATATATATATATATATATATAAGAACAAATGTGCACATATTTGTTTTTAATTAAATGCTCAGTTGTGTGAAACAGCTTACAAATACTCTCAAGCGCACTAGATATACAAATTTTTTTCTGATAATTTAAAACTTGGAAATCTTGAAGGTTTTCGTGAATGTCGTTACCAATAAACTTTGATAGTTTCCTACACATACATACGCATTTTTACAAATCTCTACTAACGATGTGCCCGAAAAAAAACCTTAATTGAAAATCTTTGTGGTTTTCACCACATAAGCTTTTAGCAAAGATTAAGTCAAGCAACTTTAATTACAAAATATTAAGAATCAATTGCAAAATGTACAAACCCATTAATCATATCCAAACAGATGGTTTACACTTTAGTTTTTAAAACAATATTCTATTGTTGTGTGTGAAACAACACTCTAATATAGATAGTGTTACAAACTACAATCCAGATATCCCTAATATGTTTAAATATATGTAACCCGATACAGCATAGATAATACAAGATAGTAAAACAGAATCGCAAACAAATTGTACTTAAACAGAATCACTTTTATTTTGATAAAGTACTAAAAATAATACAGGGTATATTCAAATATATTTCTGAACCATTCATACAATTTCAGCCTCATGGTAGCTTCATTTACATGTCTGCAAATGAAGTTTAACTAAAAACTCTCTACTCGGTACACAATACTGCTATCCGACTATGTTGTTGAGCTGTTGGATCGTTTGAATGCAAAAATCAAGGAAAAACAGCCTCATATAGCGAAGAAAAAACCACTGTGATAACATTGATGAATAAAAGTATCTTAAGGACCAAATTGGTTATTTGTTATTGTTAATTTTATATAATATGACATTAATAACATTATAAGAAACAAAAAATATTGCATATCAAGTACCTTGTAATGATTGTGATTACATAGGACAAACATTTCAGTCTTTGGAAAATAGATCAAAAGGTCATCAATACGACAAAAAAAGTAAAATTGCATTAACAAAGAATGAAATATAAAAAAACATACAATCAATAATAATAGTTCGAAAAAGACCTAAAATGGGAGTTCTATTTAATAAACTTTAATGCAATTACGGATAATTTAAATGTTGGCTACTACATATTTTTGAAACATAACAGCTAAGGAAAAATTATTCTTTTATGATTAAGACAGATTTTTATTGGAATATTTATGTTGTGGGTGATCCATTGAATTATGTAATCATGCAAATTGTTAATGTCAGGTCATATTTTGTTAAGACCGTAAATTTTGGACCTGTTTTTTCAAATCTTATTTTCTATCAAAGACAGACCTAAAATCAAGACGATGTTTCAACAAAAACAAATGAAAAGGTCTAAAAAGTTGACAAAATAAAATATTTATTTATAGATTAGTCTTCTTTTAATGAACGTTTTCACCACTTATTTTGATTTGTCACCATTTCGATCAATTTTCCCTTATTTTCTCTTCATAGCTTTTAGAAATATGAATTAACAGCAAAGTTGACAGAAAAGAGATCAAATAACTTACTTTAACTTTAAAATAACATTTTGAAATTGATTTCTTTATCTAGTCATTGATTTAATTAAGTCTCACGTTATATATCAAGTTGTTTAATTAATTAATTTTATCAGAAAAAGACTGCTCCACTCAAAAAATGGTGAATATTTTAATTTTCGAATTATTTAACATAACAGGTAAGTTCTACAGAAACAATAATTACTTATTAATTAATCGATATTATTCATCATTACTTAGTTTCCATGTTTCGTTTATAATTTTCTCTATTTATATATTACCTCGTTGATTGTTTATATTCAGCTTCTGTAATTGAGACTGCACTGCATTGACTACAGAATGATTCACAACTTGACTTATTTCGGGCGCAGAATGGATACTTTGTGTTCTAGCTCTCATTTCACCGTCGTTTTGCCACGGTAGAGGAATATTTTCGTAAATGGGTTCTGTTGAATTATGATGATCATGAGCTACCATTGCATTCTGATTTCTAGTAACAACGAAACCTAAAAGAATAATATTAATAATAAAACAGCAAAAAAATTAAAAATTTGAGAGTACTACAAATCAATAATAACTCCAAATATAATTAAAATTAAATAAATAAACAAGACCCTACCCTATGAAACTTTTAAACAACTAATATGGTAATAAGGAATAGAAATATCGGGATGCACAAACAAATCAAATATGCTCAATAACACATCTTGGTATTTATTGAGCCGAACACTGCATGAAGATCTTGGGATACCATTTGTGAAAGATATCATCAAAATCTTAACTACAAAGCACCACGACAGAATAGAAAATCACCCAAATGTCCTATTACAACCAATACTTAAGCCCAACGATACCAAAAGACTACAAAAGAAGTGGTCAGCTGATTTAACGGAAACGTATATGACATCATTGAAAGTAACTAAGTCATAATAAGTGGAATTTAGGTAGAATCCATCGATAGACCAAATTTTATCACGCCAAGGTAGGACAGTAGTTCCTCAATCCATCAGATTAACTCATAAAATATTGTAACTCCGATTGCTGATTGTACTAAATGAAAAAAATATTGTATCCTCAGTTTTATATCTTTAACTCGGTAAATGTATAAAAAATGTTTTTGACTTTCAAACGAACCTGTTGTTTATAATATTTTTACACAAAAAAGTTTTCTGAAGAGCTCATAAAAGATACATAATGGTGAATAAAACACAAAACATTTGTAGCTTTACAGTATAGGTATTAAACTTACCGGTACTTGGTAGTTGGTTTTCTTGTAATATCTGCTTCATATTAGCTGGCATACAGTAAATGATATTTCCATGTTCATCGTAGACCTTTTTGATGTGCTTCGTAATATTCGGATTTTCTACAATCACTGCTTGGGGCCTACCCAACATATTATTGTTAAATATGGAAGCTAAATTTTCATATGTACCGTGTTGGGGTGGCAAATAACTATGTGATCTGTTATAAAAAAATCTAATAAACGTCAAAATATGTAGTCTACTCTAGTGATTTATCATTACTGAAAACATTATTATTAGGAAATTTACTATTATATTGATTACTGATAATATTTGTAGAGATAATTGAAGGATGAATAACACATTTATCAAAGGTGTTACAATAAATTTAAAAAAGGATTATCATTATCTCATTGTTATAATATGTTAAGTGCTTTTTGACATTTTTTTATTTTCTTACTTATACCATTATATCAATAAGAACATTTCATAAAAAAATTTCCTTTATTAGTATCGAATTTAATGAATAATGTGTTTTTATAGAAATATCTTTATGATGTTTCAGCACAATTTGGGATTGCTTCAAAATATATAAAAAAACTTACAGAAAGTTGATTAATACTATTATTCATTTAATGACGAGTGAAAAAATTTCAATGATGACATTACATGAGACATGCTAAATCTTTTTTCTATCACAATGTTTTTGATTAGGAGAAATCACAATGTTAAACAAGGGTTTTACTACAAGCAGTATTTACACAAGTATGCTCTATTTGGAAAGAGCCAGAAACGACATGTACTAATTGTGATAAGTGAGGTGGTTGTGAACAAATTGGGAAACTTAGTCGCCAAAAATTCGTGATTCAAAAATAACTTATGACACGGCACATTTTCATAATGAAGAAGAAAGTGGTACCCCCTGTGAAATTAGTAATTACCAATTGTTTAAAAAAACTATAATCGTACTATGCCCTCACAACTGAAGAAAACATTGACCACAAATTTGATATTTAACTTTGGTTGATGGACATACTTAGGGCAAGATGAGTCACTGGTAATTGAATGAGAGCTAACTTCCATCTCCAATAAAAAAAATTTGTAATGAAATCAAGATCTGCATGAAAACAATTTTTCAATTCCATGCAAATTGAAACACTTTTTTCTTTCTTCACTTGAAAGAAATCTTAATGTTAATGTGTTATTGGAGATCCATGTTTCATGACAGATACTGGAAATACCATGAGAATGACAATCAGAAACGCGTCTAAACTTGTCACTGTTTGTCTCTAAAGGTAAGAATATGAGACATACTGGATGCTATATAGATCCAGTGTGAGTAATGGCTGCTATAAAAAGTCATCTACTGAATTCTTTGATAACACCAATAGTCCTCTTTGAATTATTTTACTCTCCCATTCGCATTCACTTTACAGGGTTGCTATTTATACAAGTAACCTATCTATTCTTACAAAACGAATACAATCATATTATTGAACATTGCATTATTAACATTTTATAAATCAATAAAACAGAATCACCTGAAAAAATTATAATCTAAACAATGTGAAATAAAAGCTTAAAAGTTAATGTTACAAATTAGGACATATTTTGAGCAAATTTAACTTGATACAGAATCAACTTAAACATATCCAATTGTGTAACCATTTTTATCAGCATAGTTATCAGATTGTTTGAATTGAATGGATCAATTGGTCCATTCACAAATATTTCTTGACCAAGAAGCTCGTTTTCTTCCTACACCCCTTAAGGCACTTGACTTTGTCAAACATAATACGCCTCTAAAGATATACGTTTTTTGCCTCTCACCATTTTGTTAATCCTCTGTCCAATATTTTTGGCGGTGGAGTCACATTTTGAGAGCTTCCAGTAAATAAGAAATTGTGGCGGGAGTGAACAAAAGAGCTCACAAGGTAATGTGACCGATTCCCGTATTGCTTTAGTCTAGATTAGCAGTGACGTCAAAATGGCTATCACAAATGACCAGTGGTGGAGTAACATTACATCAAATTTAAACTAGTTCACTGATTATAAGCCTTTTCCAGTACTTCAAATGCTACTGTCAAAGCTGGGGGAAAGGAATTAATCAAAGCTCTTGGCAGTGGGACAATTGAAGTGGCCGACTATAGCAGTGGAAAGCTAAGAATATTCACGCTTAATGACGTATGGTATGTGCCCAACATATTTCAAAACCTCATCTCTGTCTTTACTGCTCCCGATTGAAATCCAAATAGCAAGTCTGAATCAACCGACACTGAATGTCGGTTGACTATCTGTGAATAGACAATCTTTAGAGGTTCCCGTAACACGGGCGGAACCCTTTATCTTGCCTCGTTTCAGCCTGTAGAGCCAGCAGAAGTATGCGCTAGTGTGAATGAGGACAACAAGACGCTTCAGCTGTATCATGAGCGCTGGAGTCACATGGACAAGCGCCATGTCCGTTCAAAACTTGATTCTGAACTAGATGTCAAGGTGCCTGTTAATCACGAAATCTGTGAACCATGAATATTCGGTAAGACACATCGGTTACCGTTTGGAACCTGAGTAAAAGCCTCCGCATCAGGTGAGCTGTGGTAGGGTGATTTATACGGACCATTCGATTCATCATTTAATGGTCGTCGCTATTTGATCGTAATGAAAAGCCATTTTTCAAGAACTGCTATTGTTTGGTTGCAAGGGAAAAATCTGCAGTCAAAGAGGCTTTGCGTGAAGTACTAGGAAAGCTTGTACCCTCGGCCATCCTGAAAAAATATGGAGTTACACCACAACGTCTGACGACCTCCCTATATGCCGGAACAAAATGGCGCGGAAGAGCATGAAAATAGAACTATCGTAGAAATGGCCAGAGCCTTGAAGTATGCAAATCGTGACGTAAAATGTCCCGCAGCTATCTGGGTGGAACTAGTATCCACCGCTGGTGGTGATGAAGCTTCCGAGCACATTTAATTTTATCTTACACATTTTTATGGTGATTCTGTGTACATTTAGTACCAAATTATTTTTTTAATTTGAAGTGAATCAACTTTAAACAACCAAAAACAAAGACTTAGCATTTTGGCTACTTCTCCTTAACTTTGACTAAGGAGGCTTCATCTCCATGTTATTGTTAATTCATTTTATTTGCAATAAATGAAATATATTACTGCTCTAGTTCGATATTTTCAAAAAAATTGCTATTTAATTACCTTCAAGTATCATCTAGGTAAAATTAGTATCTACTCGCCAAAATATATCAAGATTACTAGACACTTTGTTCATAATTACATGTATATTAAATTGTTCAACTTTGAATTTTTATTTCATATTCTATAAGTGGGTGTGAGGAGAATGACATCGTTATAACACATATTACATACCTATGGACGGGATGAGCAGAGTGACCAGGATAAAGCTGTCTTAAATATAAATTCCCTCCTGAAACTAAGTCAGGACTTGATCCACTAACAATATTACTGACAAATCCTGTATGAGGTTTGATCTGTTGAGAAATTCCGGCCAAATCTGGTGTAGAATTGGAACTTATCTTATTAGTTGGGTATGGTGGTGGGGATTTGTATACATGCAGCATAGCCATGTTATCTACAATCTGTGACTGTCCAAATGCATTATTACATAACAAATTTTTCTGTTCGATATTATTGTGTGTCACATCTGGATAGTGGAGATGTGTAGGATATGTATCACTTTGATGTATTTCTGGTTGAGAACTGTATAAAATTGGATGTGTGTTCCGTAATGGTCCCCGAGAAGTTATGGCACCTAGAATTATAAAAATTATTAGTGTCGAATAAAAAAATGAGCTATTCACATTTACGAGTGCAATGACTAAAAAAATACAGCAAATCATCTAAATAAGTACCTTTCTAAAATCTGTTAGAAACTCATTTACCTTTTGAACTCTTGTAGTTTTTATAACTAGTTTACTACTACTAAGCCGATATTCAACAAGTACACTGTGTATATTTTGATAGCCAAACTATCATCATCAACCCCAGATAATATACTTTCCAAAATTTCTATATTAATAAAAAATTATAAAAGTACAGTTTGAATTCCATAAATAAAGATTGTCTGGAAATAGAGTAACTGGATGGACAAAACGGAAAGTTTGAGAATATTTCAACCAAGAGATCAAGGTTCAACTCAGGTATGACAAAAATAAAAAGAGAAAAAGCACTCAATTATCATTCATAAAAAACAGATGGTCTGGTAAAGTATCCAACAGAGACAAAATGTTATAGTTTTTCTACTAATAAGATTTTCAGGTATAATAGTGACAAGGTAAACGCCCAAAAAGGGTGAATGTATTAAAACTTACTTGTTGAAAAAGGTAGAATCTTACCTGATGAATTTCTGTACTTCTGTTGTATGGCAGTTTCATAATCAGGAGCAGGACGATATGAAGGAAGAAAACTCCTGAGTGTATCAACATCAGTCTGTTTATTGAGATCTAAGCAAGATGTAGATTGTGCACGATGCGTTAAATTTTGCAAAGATGAGGCAGGTCTGTCCCATTGTAAAGAAGTATTTGTTACATCCTCATAGCTATCTTTTTGTCTCAACTTATCCTAATAAAATATATTATCAAATGAAAATTTTTTAGAAAAATTTTATTTGTAGTGTTTCATTATTAATTAGAAATAATGTAGCCTCGAAAAATTAATATTTAATCTAGATGCAGATTAGGGGTTATGTTAAGGTTTATTGTGCCCCTAGCTAGAGCTATTTTCAGGATCTACAGCTTACCTTCCAGTTTCAGAGTTCTAATTAGTACCAGAATCTGTACTAGCTTCAAGGTTAGATTTTCGCTCATATAGATACAATATCTATTGATACACTTCACAGACACTGATTCTGTTAGATAAAATTTCATCAGGTGCTCCTGATACGAAGGTGCTTTGAGGGAGCTAGTGAAGAGATATACCTTATAGGACAAGCTCCAGGGCAATAAAAGACATTTGTACTCTTTTATTCGTGGGTTTATTACTCTCTTCAATTATTTTGGTTACTCTACTCTTGCCTATTTCAACAAGTTTTATTCAACACTTCCCATCAGCTTTGAGTCAATAGCAAACACTGGAGCTCACTACATTGATATCTTCCTGACTATAGGAATGAATGAATGACTTTTCTGACTCACAATGTGTTTTATTTAAAATTTAGAACTAGTGAACAGTACTTTAAAGCTATATGTTGTTGATGGGAATTTTAGACATTTTACAATAGATGTTTAATTGACAATTAAATGTAGTTGCCATAATACTATTTTGAGGACATTTTACCTTGATTGAAAACAATGTCAATGCAAAGAAATTCCTCAATAACTAATATCACATTTCAAGTCTTTTACTCTTATCGATATTTTTTCAGCACACGTTAGTTTCAATTCAGATCAACATGAACATGCTGAAGATAACATAAATATATAGGTATATACCTACATCCAAAATACTTACTGAACGAAGTTTTGATTTCTTCTCAGAGTATTTTGAAAAATGAAATCTCTACTTATAGGAAAATCAAAATTGTTTTCAAGCAGAATTAAATTACACCACTATCAATCTACTTACTTCATTTTGTTGAAAAACGGGTGGTTTAGGTAGTGCTTTCTCATTATCTACATTGTTTTCATACTGTCTGAAGAATATATGCTGCAGAACACAGAAACGCCAAGCGTTTTTGGCGCTTTCCACATCACTGAATTGAAATTCAACTTTTTCAGTACCACCAACAGATTCGATTGTGAAATCTCGTTTATGATTAATAACATTACTTATGTCTGACCAACTAAAACAAAAAAAGTAAACCTGAACTACGAGCCACTTTTAATAAAAAACAAATAACAACTTTATCAACACAAAAATACAATAAAATATTAACTAAACAAAAGTTATAAAATCTCAATCAAAACCTCAACCCAAAATCTACATTAAAATCTGGACTCAAAATCAAAATCTAAAATACAAGTACATATAATAAAATAAATGCTGAGTTTACAAATGATTATTTTATAAATAATTAACGATTTCCAGGTCCATAACTCCTGTAAAATTTATCAAATCATTTGATATGGTACAAAATGAGAAATTCAGCATATTACAGGCAATCACAAATTAGTTTATCTGTTCTATATAATATTTCAATTAGACTCAAAAATAGTAGTAATAAACTGAGAGCAATGTTCATACTGTTGTACTGCAAAAGTGTCTTTTTGGACTTCTGCCAGAACAACAATAATATAATAGTAGCTCTAAAAATCAATCATTTGCTATCAAAAAGAAAGTTTTTTATTGTATACCAAAAATTAGTTTCTCTCATTTCGAGGTTAATCTTCTAAACCACCCAGAGAATACATTGAATATCTATTTCATATAAATAACATCATTTTTTTATTTATTATACAAGATTTACTTCTTCAACATTCATTGTTGAAGAAGTATATCTTTATGAAGATGGTGTCTATATGAAGGTTTCCCCACCAGAAAAAAATATGTTACACATTAAACACCTTTAAAAATTCATAATGTGTACTAACTACTAACATAAAAAACATTTTTTGGGAACATCATTAAATGTGCAGTCTTCCTAAATAGTATTATACAACTATATTTAGTATTGTAAAAAGTTTGAAATAAATTATAAATTATTGTCTCTACCTGAAATGTCGTCCTTCCTTTCCAGGATATCCAGCATAGACACCAGTTAAACAAATTCCTATCAAAATATCATTTCCTTCTTGATCTTTAACAGCATAAATTTCTTGTCCGTAACCTTCTAAACGTTGACAGGCACAAATATAATACTCTTCAGCAGTTCCTTGAGGTAAATTATGTAGTGCAGCATGTTGTCTACTGGCTGCCTCTGTAAGGGTTTCCAGGAGGGAAGAATCTGTAAAAGTCTACAAAAAAATAAAAACCCATCCCTAAGAATAATATAAATATTATAATTTCATAAGATAAAGAGTCTTTAGAAAAAAAGAAGTCGTTAAGAAATACCAACTTTCAACTAACCTTTGGAAACAGTTGAAAATCCTTCAAGTAGTGTGCAGTATGTCGTTCAGCATCAAAATTACCAAATTCAGCTTGCATGGAATAACTAGCTAATTCAACAGCTTGTTGAGGAGTGCATGATATTCTCCCCTCAATTACATCCTGTTTCAATTGAAGGAAATAGTGATATCTGAAAACCAAAACTAGTTTGATTTTTCTTTCTTTTTCACAAGTAACATATCATGTTATAATTAATAAGAATTTTGAATTCTATCTAATAACAACAACAAAATATCTAAAAAAACATGCCAGAGAAGTTACATAGCTGGTTACCATTCAACTACAATCCAACTCAAATAACTTATTCAAAGCCTAAACCTGCAAATCCTAAAAAATTCATTGGAGAAATAAAAATACACCATCAAATTCATTCTATCCTCTGCTTAACCACATATCAATGATTCATAGTCAATTACCTCTGAAAATGGTTCAACCTGTCTGCATATGTTCCTTTATCATCTATCAATTCTACAATAATGACAGGCTGAAGAGGTGTTAAGTTTTCTAGTGAAGTAACCAACAGATATACAATTTATTATAGACAATATCTTTCTAAACTGTAACAATGTGTAACTTGATATGCCAAAGGCAATAGCTATTGATGCCTTAACTTAATAAAAGTATAATACACAAAGTGGGTTTTTAAATAATGTAGAAACACTTTATTACCAAAAAAATAAACACTAAATATGTGATGTCACAAAGGATAAAAACTAGCTCATTTCTCATTTCTCCTGACTAATGATTCATTTCAATTTGTATGTGAACCACCCATCTTCCACGGATTTCTACCACGAATATTTTTTTACAAAATAAACTGAAATTTTGCAAAAAATTGAAGTTTAAAAGGATAAAACATTTTAAAACACATGTTTTCGTATGTATTTCACGATTCTGAACCAAAGGCCCAAAAATTAAGAGAAATTTTTCAACTATTACAAAGTTCATCTAATTAGAAAACAATTGATCAAAAATTGTGATGCAAGTATTTTTTACAACGCCAAAAAATTCATAAAGTTTACGTTTGAGCGCTGATGCACATCGTTTGTTTTGAAATCAAAGCCGCAAATTTTTTTCATATTTTCTTCAACTATTGCAAAGGACACTCAATAAGAAACCTATTAACAAGAAATCTCAACTTTAAGAATTTCATGTCGTTGTAAAAAATTTTTACATCACATTTTTTGATCACTTGTTTTCTAATTAGATGAACTTTGTAATAGTTAAATAATTTATTTTTATTTTGTAGGTTTTCGGTTCCGAATCGTGAATAATTTACAAAAATACTGTTTAAACATTTTTAATCCACTTAATCCTCAATTTTTGGTAGTAAACCGATGTAGCCATGTTTTCACAAAAATTAAGTTTATTTTGTAAAAAAATATTTATGGTAAAAATCCATGGATCATTTACACTGGTGAATAATTGTGTAATGAACTGCAGAAAATCAGATAATTTGATGACTCCAATTACTTATATTATTAACTTGACTCTTATTGATTGGAGAAACTCAAAACTTATCTTGCATGAGAAACTTTAAACATGCAGAGGAATTTATTACTGGTTTAGTATAAAATGAATTATTCAAATTATAGACATTTAATAACATGTCTATTGTTATAAGTTTTTTCTTCTATATTTACGGGGTAATAAAATTAGTATAGTATTGTTGTTCAAGTACATACCTTGTGACCTCATCATTAAATAATCTCACACCAGATATAACATAATACATCACTCGTAAACAAACACATAAGCCCTTAGCGTACTTATCCAATTGCCTTTTCAATGGTCTATCTAATTCTAACCAGCATAAGTTACTGTCACTGTTTCTACTAATATATTGAAGTCCAAAGAATTTTGGTTGATTTAAACTTAGCTTTTGGCATACTACATCCAAGCAATCTTGTCCAGTACTTTCTGAAGACAGAGTACATTCCACAGTAGTTCCATCAAGTATTTCAACAGATATAACAAATAGTGACTTTGAAACTACACTGTAATGTCGGGACTTCTTTAGTTTTAGTTTAAAAGGCATTCTGCATGTTTATAGGAAGCTAAAAAAAGCTTAATAGGACAAAATATCGCTGCATACACTAAAATAATACACCTACTTTTTTGTAAATGTCAATAATTAAAAATCTAATTCAATATATACGCCTTTTATGTCTACTATTATAAACTTATTTACATTCAGTTCACATTTTTGACATAAGAAAAATATTTTTTAACATAGAAGAAAACAGATTTGTTTAATTAATATGTAGAACACCTGCTCTACAAAACATTGTTCTCTTTTCTTCTTTCATTAATCGTCATACCTCTCTCTTTCTTTCAAATAATAGCTTTAAGCAGGTGCATAAAATATAAACAAACGGACGCAATACTTTAATGCTGTCAAATTAATTTTATATCTGAATATATTTGTAAATAACTGCAGATAAATTGAGAATTTCATGATTATACTTTTATGATAAGTTATGATTAATGACAAAAATATTTTTTAAGATTATTTATTAGTAATAGGCAACACATAGTACGCAATGGCTAGACACGAAAAATAAACAATATTATTTAATATAACACAGGACCGTACTCGATTCAAATTGGTTTAAATTTGATTCACGCCTTGTTTGAGGAAATATTGACAAGTTTTTCAGTACTACCCCTTTAAACAGAAACTACTTCTTGGATATGTGTGATGATAGTCATTCAAATAATATTGAATACAGACATTGACTGCAATCATCAAAATTGGAAATTATCCTTTTTGTTTGCGACATTATGTAATATTTGAAAAATAGTACTGAATATTGACGAAAAAAGAAATTTATATTGTAAACGACTATTATTCGAGAAAAAAAATCATCAGCACATGTCGAAAAGATCGGAAATTGAAGACAATTGAGGATTAAACGATTAAATTTGTTAAAGCAATTTCCCATTAGTATTTTAACTTGTCGCTACATTTCGATATTTTCTTGTTTGCTTTTTTGCATCTCTGACTACATAGGGGATCTCTTTAGTAAGTCACTGTTTAATTAATCTGGGCATCATTATTTTTAAAGATTCCACAAAATATGATGAAAGGTCTTACAATGGTCGTGTAAATGAAATTGGCAAAATTAGACAATTTATTTCAATACTTTTAAATTAATTTCAGGTAACGAAAAGGAAGTTGAAGAATATATTTTTCCCTAAAAACTGATCGAGTGATTTGGAGGCGAGCTAACACCTAGGCTATGGAGGGTAGAGGTGAGGAGAACCATCTCTGTGCTACAGAAAGTGTCCATCAAATTCTTTACGTTAGGGAGGCGCTACTATCGCATGAGTGTAAATTTTAAATAAAGCGCTAGAAATTTAAGAATAAGGACAGAGAAAGAAAGAAGTGATAATTGACACTTTCTTTCTTACAAATTCACAATAATTAATTAACATTCAGCGTTATCTCACAGTAGTTTTTCTAGGTTATACATACAAAATTATTTTGTAATACGTGAATAGTTTAGATTTTGTATACCAATATTTAATTAACGACTCTAGTCATTTGAAATATAAAATTTTCTAACACTAACACATACTTCACTCTATCTAAAATAACTAAGTTCATATGATATCTCGTCCAACAGGAGTGCTATTCTGGTCAATTTTGGATTATAATTTACCGTCTACACGCGGACAGTTTTTAAGCTAAGTCCCCATATGAGATGGTCCATAAGCTATGAGACGAAATTTTTGAATAAAATACTACCACGCCATCTGTAAGATTAAATTTGGTAAATGTTGTTAATTTAAAGTCAATAGATTAATTCAGAGTTGGATATTGATCGTGAAAGTGACGTTGGGTTAGAGCGTCAAATGAAGTCACGTAATATAAGTTTGGCAGGGGAGTCATCTTTGGCAGCAGCTGCCCTATACATAAGAAGGGGTCAAACCAGGAGTGTGCAAATTACAGGGGTATCTCGCCGCTCATTGTGACTTATAAGAGACTGGCTAAAGTCATTGCAAAGAGACTGGAAGCATTCTTCAAAATAGCCTCGGGAGATTACCAGTGCGGATTTAGGAGAGGCAGATCAACAACTGATCAAATCTTTACTATTCGCCGCCGGTTGGAAAAGTGCCGAGCACAATATTTCCGTACACCAGCTAATCATAGATTACAAACAAGCCTACGACAGTGTTGATCGATCTTACCTTACAACACCCTGCGTCTTTTTAGCAAACTTATTCGCCTCAGTAGCTGAGACCAAGAGCAAAGTGAAGATAGCGAGGGAGACTTCACGAGAATTGCAAATACGACGAGGTCTCAGGCAAGAAGACACCCTCTCGTGTACCTTCTCCAACCTGACACTGGAACGAGTCATCAGAAATTACGAAGTTAATAGAGGAGGAACTCTGCTTAACAGAATAGTGCGAGTGTAGAGCGAGGCTCACCATTAACTAGTCAAGAACAAATTACATGGTTATAATAATGAAAATAAAAGAACGTGTGAAAGCGAGGAATAAAGCATACTTCGGTCTCCAACGACTACTAAACTCACGTCTACTGAATTGAAAAATGGAAAAACGGCCTGTTACCGTATACAGTGCTGGGTTTGAGCAGCAGTGGGAGCGAAAGATTTTATGCCGAATATATGGATTAGTGTGTGAGCAGAGCGCGTGGCGCAGCCGTACAAACACCGAGCGCTATGAAGACCCCCAGCCTGGTGACCGAAGTCAAGAGAGCCAGACACTTGGAGTGAATGCCTGAGGAGCGGGGGTTCGCAAAACGTACCGGAAGAAGCTTGAGTGCCGACGACTGCACAAATGATGGTTGGATGATATCAAAGAGGATCTTCGGGAGTTAGGTTGAGACGTCGAGCATTGGACCGTGATGACTATAGGAATGTGATGGACGAGGCCAAGGCTCTTTGGGGACCGTAGTAGTAGTGTTATCTTAAATTTAAGGCAGCATCAAATATAAGAGCGTCAAGCTTCAAAATGTCGATAAAATATACTAACTTTCATTAGATGATCTGTTCAAGAATTGCTTGATTAAATTCTTAAGTTAACTGAGTGAATTATTCTATTCGATGGATATATATTTGTTAATGTAGTTAATCAAACAAATAATAAATGGGCTGTTGAAAAGAACAGTAATAGAAACATCTTACATAGAACTGTGGCCTGTCAAGGCATGAGCTCTTTCACACATACAAGAGATCATGTGCTCTCCACATAACGAAACACATGCGCACAAATACAAATGTAGTACTCAACGATATTATTCTGTAGTTATTGATAAAATACTAGAAAATATGTAGCTTGTAGTTCATTGCACTCTTCACAACACTAGTAAATAGTAAAAAGTTGAACAATGTTTAGTTTGACGCTGCATCAATTTAAGATGACATTTCCAGTCAAAATTGTACCACGTGACTAAGCTAGCATCGACCGTCAACACGAAGTTGCACCTACAAATTTCATCAATGAGTTAAGTGTTTTGTAAAATATTCAATCACAGAAAACAAAATTGTATTCATACATATATTTTATTTAAAAATCAACAAAATAACGACATAAATTAATAAATATTATTTAATATAATACCTTCTTATGGTAACAAAAAATTATACAACATATGAATAAAATTACATTATAGAAAGACCGACTGCTGTGGCAATAGCTAATATCAGCATAATATATCCGGTGGCATAAACTTCACGAATAGTGAGGAATCTTCCAGAATCCCACAACAGATGACGAATACCATTCCAGAAATGATAAGTCATTGGAAATGCCAACATAAATTTCAACCCACTTAAAACTGGTTTTCCTAATTCCATACATTCGACTGCATCAATATATTCAGATATGGATTCTGGTGCGGCTGCAGCTGTCAAACCAAAAGCAATGGTATAAAATGCTAAGGCCATGCCTAGAAATAGAAAATAATCAAATAAAATACAACATACATCACACAAATATAATAAATAGAGTCATCGTTATTATTAAAATATAATAAAATGAGATTTCCTTATACAACATAGTTCAGATATGTATATTGATTTCTAGAGATACTAGTATGTTGTTAAATAAAGGTACTTCTTTATGTGTTCTTTCTAATTTTCAACTAAATGATACTCTAAATAAACCCTTTGAAGGGTAATGTGAGAACTCTGTTCTTTTTTAAATATCTGCCTATCGGGTTGGATTATAGAATTCATGTGGGAGTGATTATAAGACATTAAGATAATTCATTTTTCGTCTAAGAAATCTTATAAGAGGTATTTATATGAGATGGGATGATATGAAATAAGTTATCCTAAAGTCTGATAATTAGTAAGTATGAAGTATCCTCATACAGGGTGTGAAAATAATACTGAGACAAAAAAATTTTCGCATACGACCCCTCGTTTCCGAATTATATGCCTTTAAAGCTGCGAAAACACAACTTATATTTAAATATATTTTCTAAACTATACATTCGAACATTATGAGTTTTATTGGGACGTATGTATCAGAAGACCAATAGTAATACATAACATTTTTTTATTCATATATAACTATTATCATTTTTGTTCTTATTTTGTTTCTTCAAGTCTTTTTTCAAATCAAATGACATTTGATATTACTTCAGTCAATGAATTTAGGGTTCATTTCACTTAACATCTTTGATGATTGTGACACTTTTCACAATCCTGAAACTATCTATCATTGCAGTGAAAGTGCAGTTTTATGATTCCATGTGAAATATTCCAAGCTGCACATTTTCTTTAAGCCTTCAAATTGTCATAGCTTTTAAAATGCAAGATGTGTCGCATCTATAACTTTTTTATATTAGTGGAAAAGGAATTGCAGCCATCACTGCCGAGTATATTGTGAGCTTTAGGTGGAACCATTAGAGTCATAATCATAATTATGTTAATTTAGAAATATTTAGAGAAGTTGATACATGTTTTGGAAATAGTACCTCTTTGATGATGTCAAACTGGAATTAGATAAAATAACCACTAGCTGATGTCACTAAAGTTGCCAGAGCAATATGAGCAGACAGAAATAACAATAAGCTGAAAATTAAGTGCTAATTAAATGCCATATTATGAAATTTTCCTCTGTGCAAGTTTTTGATTGACTTAAGAATAAAGTTAGCAAAGCAATGCAAGTAAAATTAAAAGGTAATGAGAGTAGAATGCTTCCATAAGTAAATGCCTTGCAAATTTTTTGAAAAAAAATTCCTATTCTTGCATGGAATTGGAGACTTTGACGCCTATTTTGAAGAGTAAAAAAGCTTCACAAAAAGATGTCGCAAAAAAATATTTCCCAAGTTTTTTCAGTAGAATACTATCATTGCCAAGGAATTACAAATTGTGTAGCCTTGGTAGTTTCTAAATAACTAAGTGCTCCACTAATGCTAATTTTCAGAGAAGTCTAAAAAGAAATAACTTTTTCAAAGTTTTCTCAGCAGAACTCTATTATTAAAGTTAGCTGAACAGCCAATTTCTCAAAAACTTGCACAGCATGAAATTTGGTAATATGGCACTTGATTCTGCACAATTTTCTGCTATTTGTTTTTTCTATCTGCTCATATTTCTCTGCTCTCTTCAGTGTCATGACTAGATGAGCATTTGTAATGAATAACTTTGACCAGTACTCTAATGACTTGTTACTGAGAACTGGAGTCACAAGAATTTGACCATAAAAGCATAATTTTGCAATTCTTTATTTAGTAAACGAAATACCAAAATATAAAATATTACCTGTAGCCCTATGTGTAATTGATAAGAGGGAAGTAAGTTGAGGTGCATATATTGTCAGATGAGGAGATTGGGGTCTTCCTAATTTCATGTTACGTTCATCATGACCTTCTTCTTTGGGTGGAGTGATACTTGTTGCCTTCAAAGTTACTGGACGCATCCAAGAAATCATTCCATTTGTATTTTTTAAAAACTGGCTACCATATCCTGGTCTCGCTAACCTGAAAGTTATATAACAGTTAAAGAGGAATTAGACTAATTTAATTTGAAAAATAATAGATTAATAGCAGACCTGAAAATTAAAGACATTGTGAAATTAAATACAAATTCTGTTGAATAAAATTTAAGAAATTCCTGACAAATAAAAATTAGGTGACATTCGACAAGTTCCAACTTCACAACGATTTTGTTTGTGGGTGCGTTTTGAAAGCATACTCTGATGACGTTTTCATCCAATAGGAGCAGTTTGCAATCTGTTACTTTGACATACATCAACGTACTTAAAAATATCACATTTTTTTAAATTCGTAGCAGATCAAAGTAGGGGATCAGAATAACTAAAAATAACAAAATAAAATAAAAAATCTTTCTTCTAGTGGTATGTTTTTACAAATAATTTCTGATATTTGAAATTATTGTTTCAATAATTTTCGGTTATAAAACTTAGCAAGCCTTTGATATTGTAGTACCTATCAACCAATCCCAGCAATTATTTTGACAAGAGTTCAGCCTTTCAGCGTCACTTTAACGGCGTCGCTTGAGTTCAATTACGAAATACCAAACATTTTAATACGGAGAGTATTTGAATGCTGTGAAGTACTTTATATTATCTTTTAATATAAATCAAGGTGAGTAAATTATTATTTTTCTTATATGTTGCAATATGGTAGACAAACTATTTCTGAAAATAACAGTCCGCGCCTAATATTATGGTACAACCTTGTATGCGTTTGTTGTTTACATCGTAAAACGTGATTAAAGTTTTTTAAACATTCAATTTTAGAATGGTGGGTAAAGGAAAGACTGCTGTAAAACCTGTTGCAGATAAAATGCCGACAGAGTCAACTATAAAAAATAGTTCCAATCGCAGTAAAAGCCCCAATAAACCAAAAAGTCCAGGGAGAAGAAAAAGTACTGAAAGAAATAAAAGTCCCACTCTAAGAAGGAGTCCAGGAAGGGCGAAAAGTACTGAAAGAACAAAAAGTCCAGCTAGACAAAAGAATCCATCCAGATCAAGTCCTGCTAGAACTAATTCTGAGGCCATACCTAGACCTCCTACACCAACTAGAACTAGAGTAAGAAGCCCAGCAAGAGTTAAAAGTGCTTCAGTACCCAAAACTTCAACACCAATTCAAACAGCAGTAAAAAGTTCAACAAAAAACATAGAATTACAAACCGATAAAGAAAAAGGTATTTATGCAACACATTCTATTTTATGGATATAAAAGATAATTGTTTATTACCTTTATCTTAAATTTTCAGTTATTTATTTTGTCCTAAGTAAATATTATCCTTTTGCTGAAATCGATTGTTAAAGTATTTTTTAATTGACTACTTTAAATTAGAAATACTAAAAGTTGTGGAATACAGGAAAATTCCTTCATTTGTAATTTTATGTTTACCAATTTGATTGATAAGCTTATTTGATCACGATTATACAATATGGTGATCATAAATAAAGTAATTTTTAAAATAAAACAGCAAATATTCTCATCATGTGACTAAATGATTGGTACCTTAACACAAAGTAAATTTGTGATCTCATTTGCTCTTTAATATTTATTATAGTTCTTCTATAGTTTCAATTGATTTATATATTGTTGGTTTCTAATATCTGAAACCAAAAAAGGTTAACAAGATATTTTCAGCAGCAAAGATTGACATTTTAAATCAGATTCACAATTATTTTGAATGTACACTTTTATTTACTGAAAAAGCATACACTTACATTTTGCCTGCGTAAATCAGAGCTCTTACCTAATGTCATGGTCATTGTTAGTGTCATCAATAATTAATTTGAGTTCAGTTAAAGTGAAAGTGTACTTAATGCTTTCTCAGTTAACTGATATTCAGAAAGCTTGAAGATGGATGATCTATGAGAGGACTGACAACTCATCTAGATCTTAATGCAAGTACAGTAGCCAGAGTAAAAAAGCAAAGGGAACAAGATAAGACTTTGAGCTGAAAGGTTGGGTCTGGAGGAAGGAAAATTGTCCTGCCCACATATAATACAACAATGGATTCAACAAAAGGATATTGAGACGTTACTGTGGCCTGCAAATATAAATCCCATTAAAAATGTATGGGGGTTGTTTACAAAAGAAATTTTCGTCCCATATGAAGAAGAGCTATAGGAAGCAATTGAAATAGCATGGCAAGACTTTAATTTAAATGGAAATACTTGTCGAAATTTAATTCACTCCGTGCTAAAAAGATTAGAAAAAGTGAGTGAAAAGAATGAGGCTCTAATTCATTACAACTTTGTTCTCCTATATAATATAATAGAGTGAGAGAAGATTTCTTAATCCTTCTAGTACAGGAGACAGATCTATCTGCCAATCATCGCCAGGTTCTTTACTGAAATCAGATCGGAAAGCAACTGAATTTGCCACTGTAGCATTAACCAATACGATTTGTTTCAATGTTTTCATTCTGTATCCCTGTTTGGTAATAATATCGGAAGACCTTCTTTGTTTCATTGTAGGTCACTATGAGCATTTTTCCTAATGCCCAAGGAATACAGTTTTTGACCAGGTGTCCATATCAACTCAAGATCCTCTAGGTCGATGGAGTATTTGTTGTTATAGACACAATGGCAAAAAAAGATTTTTTACTATTAGTGAGTGATGGACGTATTGTAATTCTCAATCATACTTGTAATGCACAAAATTCTATCTCGCTATTTATCTATCGCATACCCCAGACTGTTCACCTGTCAGGCAGCAACGACTGTGCAAAGTGAGCTACTTGTCTGGGAGCTATACAGCTTACCTCTTTTGGCTATAAAAAGCTTGAATGTAAATATCGTTTTCTCTGTTTACCGAAGGCCTTGCACTCACAGGAGATGTTTGCGGTTTTCTTTGGTTTTGGTGGTATTTCAATGGACAGTGTCCAGGAAGCATACCAATAACTCTTCTTAGCTTGTTTTTTTTTTTTAATGAAAAGGCCTTTTCAGACCAATTGGTGGAATGGGAAAGAAATATTTTCTGTTGTTTCATACCAGGGGTCTTTTTCCATCTTTCTGGTTCTTCTCGTTTTCCCACTTCTTTATGATCATGACTTTATGGCTTATCGGATAACCTATAAAATATTGTGGCCCTATGATAGGAATTATCCTGCCTTTTATCTCCAGATGATCAGGATATTCATTGCCGTGTACTTCAGTGTGGCCAGGTACCAACATAAGAGTAACAAATATTCAATGCAGTTAGGATAGCGAGCTTGATTCCTGGGCCGTATATTCCTGTCCCTACTGGTCCATTCTCTGTTTTCGAGTCATCAGTGTAGAATACTAATAAGCCTCATGTGAATATAATCTCTGCATTTGTCCATTTATCTTGGATAATACATTATTATTGTATTGACAAAAATTTTTCTATATATTTCACATCCTTAAAAATTAATGAAGAATTTAAATAACAATTCCTTTTCAATTTGTTAAGGAACTGAAGATGTTCGACCAAAAAAACAGAAGATCATTATTGATACAGACACCGATTCAGACAATGCTAGTGTCCCTGAAATTAAAGAAAAGCCAAAAGCTGCGGTTCGTGGTAGAACTAGACGTATTGATATAGAAAGTACAGCAGTTGAGGTATGTGTACCATAAAACAGATTTGTTTCTATTGAGTTTCTAATGTTAATTTTTTTGTTGCTTTATATTTTCAGGATGTGAAAAAATCCAGTAATTCGGAGTCTATTGATGCCCTTAGCACTATTCGCCGATTGACTAGATCATCACAAAACAGAGAAATTGAGAAGGTGATGCACCTCAAACATTTCGATTCTCTAACTGTCATCAAACGTTTGGGTGAATTTTCTGATGAGGATGAACTGAATGAGAAAAAATCTCAAAGAGAATTGAAGGAATATGCAGGAAATAAAAAATTCGACGAATGTGGAGGATTATATGGTGCCTTATTTTTAATCCCGGCAGTACCGTTGAGCCTGATAATGTTGTACACTTTTTGTACTCAGGCTGATTGTTCTTTTTCCAATCTATCAAAATTGAATGTTTTGAAATCTTACACGACTTATTTTGATGCTAAATCATATCTTGGAATTGTAGCTTATTTTACACTGCTGGCTATTTTAACAGCTATACCAGCTGGTGGTGTCAAAGTAAATGGACCGCCAAATAAAAGTGGCAAATTCGAATACCGCTTGAATGGATTACTTAGCTGCTTAATATTACTTATCATATCAGCTGCATTACTATTTAAAAAAATTGATGTTGCTAATTATTTGGTTAACCATGTTTCTCAGTTTTTAGTTGGTTCTATTATTCTTGGTATTGGCGCTTCTGTTTTAGCCTATATTAGAAGTTTTTATGTTCCAGTTAGTGCTCTCAATTCATTTGCAGTTGGAAAAAATGGATTGTATGGTTTTTTTATCGGCAGAGAAATAAATCCTAGATTATTTTCTGTTGTTGATTTGAAATTGTTATTCTTCAGAGCATCTCTTATTGGTACGGTAAGTGTCATAACAATCTAATTAAAAGGGTTGAAATGTAATTAATACATGTTTAATTCAATGATTTAAAGTGAGATTTTACTTATAACCTCTTTATGGTTTAAAATCAATATTTTTCTAGAGGTAAAACTAGTATTCAGGCTATGTACTATGATGAATAATGAACTATGAAAATTGTAATAATGGTGTTTGGCTCCATTATTGATTCATATTATCCTCAAGACGTGCAGTCAAAAGGAAAAAATTCCTCAAAATTTTGTTGCGAAAATATTGAGAAATATGTGTGGTGTAAGTAGAATCCCACCTTAATGCACATTGACTATATAGTTGTTCTTACCCCTGTAACTATTTATTGTTTAAATAATTATAATTTAGAAATACGTCTGATGGGTCCATGAATTCTTATCTGTTTAAATTATTTTGCAAGTTTCTTATTTTTCATTACTAGACTCTAATTTGCAAAATAAGCTTCATAACCTGTTAGCATTCATTTAGCAATTGCAATAGTTAGTTTTAGCTTTAAATATTTTTTTATTTATGTGAGGGTCTTCTAATTTGTCTTCTGTTATCCTCTGCAGTTATACAGTTTTTTCTGGGGAATGATTAGTCAGAACTCTTTTTTTGAATTCTTCAAATATTGTAAAATCATGAAACAATCATAATACTTTCAAAACTATTATTAGCATTAATAATGCTATGCTATATTATATCCAAAACTGTTTTTGAATTCCTCAAATATTGTAAAATCATGAAACAATCATAATACTTTTAAAACTATTATTAGCATTAATAATGCTATGTTATATTATATCCAAAACTGTTGAAATACTTTTAAGTACATTGATATGCGTCCTATTAGTGATGTATTCGGCTTTTGTCTGTATTGTTCTGTATTATAAATGAAATAAATAAGCAAATTTCTAATTTACAATTATTACATAATATAAATGAAATAAAAAGTATGTTTATACAAACACTGTTCACTAATAATTGTAAAACATTTCAATTTTCAGGTACTTCTTGATCTGGCATTTGTCTACAATAATCTCGATCCTCAGTATAGAATTGTAAATTCGGAGAGTACTTTTACAATCACTCCAAAACTTTCATCTATTCAACCAACTTTACTTATTTTCACTATTCTACATGTCTATTATTTTTTGGATTCCCTAATCTTTGAATCCTCGTGGTTGACTTCTTTCACTCATCAACAAGAAGGTTTTGGATATTTATTGGTACTGTCTTACTGCATCTCTCCATTCTTAAATGCTTTATTGATTAAATATGTGGTGGAGAACAACGTGGAACTTGCCTGGTGGAAGCTATTGTTGTCTCTTGTGGTATATGCTGCTGGATTATTCTTGTATAGAAAAAGCAATAATCAAAAAGATGCCTTCAGAAAAAATCCTTATAGTCCTTTCATAGCAAGTAAGTATATATATATCACATATATCTCACATTAAATTATAATCCCTTGTGATTGTTATTATTATCCTTAGTTTTTATATAATTGTGTTGCTTTTTTTTTGGAAACCAGTTAGTATGTGTTTTTGAATGTGACATTCTATAAATTTTTTTCATTTTAGAAATATCTTTTATTCTATTTTTCAAAAATACACAAGTTGAAATTATATAGTTACATCTATTCTTAACTGTATAAATAACTATGATTCCCTAGATTTGTTAGTTGGTTTATATTTAATGCGCTCCCAATACCAAAACACCAGAAAACATAGAAAGCAGACCATCATACAACAAAGACAGTTCATTCCGCTTGGAAAAATTTAGATTATTTTCATTTTCGTAATATCTTGAGAGTCCAAAGTACTCCAAAGGATCTATTGTATCCGTTTTTCTTGTTATGGCAAAGGATACTCAGTGTCTATAGGTGATCTATCAATCCAGTTGCTCTTAGAAATTTCTTCAACTTTTATTTCATAAGTTCCCAGGTGTAAGCCTGTGAAGTTATGTAGTCTCTCACACTTTGAGAAAATGTGGATAGCACACTGTGTTCCTTAACCAGACTTGAATGTCTTCGATCTACGTGAACACTTAAACTAGAACACAAATGCATCGGTTTGAATTGTTTTTTCGAATTTTTTATTTTATTTTTGATTTAACGATTATATAAATTCATCTTTTCTACGTTAATAATGAAATATCAATAATTATGACATATTCTTCAGAAAAAATTATAACATAAGTTCTCTTTTCAAATTAGGTTGAATAATTTTTCTATTTTTAGAAGCTACTCGAACAGCATTAGCTATTGCACAAATAGTTCTCAGGCTGAGATTAAATAATGTTTTTATTTTTTGAAAATCTTCAAGTAAATATTGATTGAGAAATTTGTTGTCTTTGTCACATTTATTCAAATATATTTTCACTGGTTTACCCCTCATCTGAGAAAGAGATATGATTGAATCATTCTTGTCGATAGATATTGATTGTTTATCAGTTATTACATGTTTTAATAAAGACTAAGTAACTTGTTCATTACCTTTCAAAGTACAAGATTCATTCACAGCTTTTTTAAAAATTGGTTATGAGAGATGCTTTGGAGCATGTATGTTTGATTCCTCGTTTAATTAAATTGAAGCATTTACCACACCGCTTTTTAACTAAAGACTGTCTTTTACTACCAGCAATCCGATCTACTTTTGAATTGATGGAAAAATATTTTGAAAATTATTAACATAGAAAAGGTGAATGTAATTCATTTATATAATTATTAAATCAAAAATAAGAAAAAATTCTGAACAAACAATTCAAACCCCTATTATTTTCCAAGAGCTCGGGAAACCAGTTTTCTGAATAGGCTTAAAACGTTCATTTGTGCTCTAGTTTAAGTGTGTAGGTAGATTAAATATGTTCAAGTAATTTCCATTTAAATCTGGTTAAGGAACTAAGCAGTTTTTTTCTCTAAATAGTTGAATTTGTATGTTGCATACACTATATTTTTTCACGCCTGGTAATGCCAGTCGAATTGGTGTGACTAAATTTTCATAACCAACCAATAACTGTACAAAATTGCCAGTATTAGACTAAACTAAGATTTATTTAGTAATATATAAATTAATTTTCATTTGTAACAAACAATTTTCCAGCTTTCAGACACCATAGACCGTTAGTCAGAAATTATCTCATGGTTTGTTAAATGTTGATGAAATTTAATTAGAAATATAAATTAGTAAAAAAGCAATGCACATATGTGCCTAGCACCTATGATGCAAATATTGGTTTAAGTTTGTTTATTTGTGTTGTTTTGCCGTGTCCTGTTCGCTTTCACTTAATAGTGTCTACCTGTTCTTTAAAAAAAAGTGATAATATTCATATACATATTTTTATATTTAATCTTATAAATGTGAATCATCTAAGAATGATACTTACTTAAACCTAAGTCTTCTTAACTTTGTGGGTGTAAGGCGCGTGTGGAGTCAAGCTACGGTGCTGTATC
Source organism: Diorhabda elongata (assembly GCA_026230145.1). Lineage (NCBI taxonomy): Eukaryota > Metazoa > Arthropoda > Insecta > Coleoptera > Chrysomelidae > Diorhabda > Diorhabda elongata. Next base: position 8,620,623 of record CM047928.1, read on the forward strand.
ATATTTCTAAACTATCGTCCATTCTTTTCTGACCATAACTTTTTGTTGTCTTATCCCATTCCATTTTATGTTTATTTTTTTGTCATCATTCCATACTTGTTTTTTTTTATTTGTTTCTTTGCTTTTTTTGCATTGTAAACTCTTCTAACCATTTTGTCTTCTTCTAACGTCTTGGCTACGCTTCTATGTAAGTGTCTATTTTGTTCTTAGATTTTTCCTGTATGTATCTTATTTCTTTTTCACTTAATTATCTATTTCTGCCTGCTACCACTGTCCTACCACTGTGCTACCACCTACTCTCCTTTATTTCATCCTCGATTGTTCCATCTTCCGTTATCCTTGATTTCATTGTATATATTTAAAGTTATTCATCTGTTTCAATTTCGTTTTTTTTTTGGTATATTTCAAGTAATTTTTATCGATACTTATAATTTTTCTGTTTTCTTCTCATTTATCTTCATGTTGATGATTTTTCATGAAGAAAAAAATAATAATAAACCACAAACTTTCAGATATATTAAAAATAATGAAATATGAATATTTTAAGATAAGACTTATTATGGGCATTTTAATAGATTATTTTAGTATCACTGGATAATACCCTTCAATGCCCTATCACCTCTAAGTATTTCTAGTAGATTCGGTAGCATAGCTTATTTTTGAATATAACGTTGCTAAGAGCCATTCACAATGGTTTAAGCATATCAGGGGGTCTCAAATAAAAAATACTCTAGTTGTGTGTATTTTGGAAGTCTTTAATATATGACGGTACTTTATATCATAATTAAGCAATTGTATATTTGCACCACAGTGAAAAGAATTTTACATTTTTACATTGAAGCTAAAGCTATAAAATATCTAGGAAAATCATAAGTACATTATTTTTCTTTTAGATTTGGAAACGATACCAACAACCCAAGGAAAAAAGTTATTGGCATCAGGTTTATGGGGTATCGTCAGACATCCAAATTATTTGGGTGATATAATCATGCATATTTCTTGGTTACCTTTTGTTTTTTCGTTATTACCATCGCTTCCCATAATATTGACGATATTGATTTTGGTTCATCGTTCACTAAGAGATAACCATCATTGCAAACAGAAGTATGGAGCTGCGTGGGATAGATATCGCAACAAAGTTAGATACTTGTTGTTGCCAAAAGTTTATTAAGAAAGTTAAATGTGCTGTTGTCATTTTTGATATACAATTATTAGAAAATATGCACTCATAAGTAAATGGAATATTTTTGATAAAATCATATATATATTTATGTGCAGTCATTTTTTTAAGATTGTAGATTTTATTCATATTCCATTTATATTATAAAAAATATTTTTATATTTTCGGACATATCTATGTAAATTACAAAAATGTACAATCCAAAAATTTCAATTATGAAACTAGAAAAAAATTATCGACAATTGTTAGATAAGCAAAAAAGCTCTCTTTGATAAATTATTAAGTAATTATGGCGATATGACAATGGTTAATTTCTCTATAGCTCTAGAGATCACATAATAAATGACGTTAAATTTTAGCTTTTAACAATTAGAAGTGATCCCTCTAGTGTTTTTTTATCCCAAATAAGATACAATCCAATTAAACTATCATTCAAAATCTTATGGCTATTTAAAGTATTTGGACATTTGCTAATAAAATGTATATATATTTTTTATTCTTTATTACAAACTATCAAAGAATTATTTCAGAATTTATAATAATAAAACTCATATATTGCGTACTAGGATTTCTTAGAATCTTTTGACAATCACTTTTAGATACTTCCTTAATTTATAATGACCAGCTAGAGTCGTTTTCAATAGCAAATCTCATTCAAAATTAGAGATGTATCGAATGTAATTTACCTGATTATACATTATTTAGTCAACTACTATGTTGTATTTTATACATACTTTTTTTCATTAGTACTTTTTAAACAAAATTTTCTGTAATGCATTGTTGCAATTAAATCAACTTTATACAAACTGCTCTACAAAAGTTTAGAAAGTTCATAATTCTATAATTGTGTTTATAAAATTATGATTTTTGTCTAACATGTGTTTATAAATGTTAATGTGTGTTACAAAATGCAAAAATGCAAGAGTTCTAACAGGCAAACCTTTTTGACACAACGCTTCAAATTTTTAATATCATTGATACTAATTTCAATAATTATACTACTTTTATCTATCTTACCCCAAACCATGCATCATGTTTTCTATTTCTGCATTTGTATTAGTTTCCAAAAGCACTTTTTATTTCAGAATGCTCCAATGTTATTAATAAATCATCTATCTACTCAAATCTTGGTATTTCAATGTTTTGGTAAAAGCTGTTTTAAGTTCTTACAGTATCTGTGGGATGGTCCCAAGCATGTTCAAAGAGTCTGCCTACTATTGCACGCTATGGTCGAGCATTATCATTTAAACAGAGGAAAGTTAGTCCAACAACAGTATGAAATAAACGCTCAACATGTACGGAAATCCGTCCAGTCATGTTTCCATCAAGCACCAACAATTCTGTGAGATTCCTTAAACAGCAACTATATAATATCTGAACTGTGGACAGGACCTCAATTCAACATACAAATTCACATGTTCATTAGCCCATCAATTTGTGTAGAAAAAACTCTTCTCAATTGTCATCGTGATCATAAGTTAACTGTATGTAGTATTAGACACACTGTTTTTATCGGAACCAAGTCGCCAGAAGCATTCAAAAATGCTGTTGCATGATCTGGAAACTAATCAATGGTCTCTTACGGGTAGATAATCATAAAACGATCTTGGGTGAGGGCGGCAACTCTTGGTTGTTCATTTTTAGGTTTTTCTGTCACAACTTCAGTGGATTTATGTCTACAGAGAAACTGTTAAATGATACTTTCAGTGACTCCGTAATTTCTTTATGAAGAGTACCTAGCCCAATCATAATAATAGTAAGTTTACATTCAGGTATAGTTCAAAACCAAAACCTAAATTTCAAATCGCAGTTTACGGAATAAATTAAAGTAAAACCAATAAATGATGTAGAAGTCTTGAAAACACAAAAACTAGTCATATAAGCAAGTAAAAACTCTGAAACCTTGAATGAATACGCAAGTTGATTATTTTCAATATAAATCCAATATTTATGAACTTCCTTGACTCCTGTAGAGATTATTTTTTAAACTGGTATTTCCATCAATTCATTTGAAATATGGAAATAGGTATTTTTTTTATATTCGCGAATCTAGTGAGGTTTTGAATTATTGTTTAATCGCATTTTTTAATAAAATTACGAGGTCCAAAATATATGCATACTAAAATATGACAATAATTTAAAATTTTTAAGAACAGCGTAATTTTTGGACATAATTATATTATATGTTTTTATGAAAATATATCGTTTTGTATTAACATTTAAAGATGATTTGTACATTTTAACTTGTAAATGTTATGTATAGGGTGATTTTCAAAATCTAATCAACTGATTTACATCACTATGATTATGTTTATCCAAACGATTTTTTAATACCTAGTTTGTATTGTAATCAGTTGTTATGATGCTGAATCACCTGTTTATTTTATTTGAAAAGAGCATTTTGAGTACAATTTTTTCTCATCTTTTCATGTTCATCTATTAAATCTGAAGTGGACTTACTTTTTTCTCTCTTTCTTTCTTTATATTATTAAGATTAATACCGCTAGGATTGTTTTATCTTATATATTTATATAGTTTAGATATAAAATTAAAGAAATTTCTATTTTAATATAGTTTTAATAGATTAATCTCAAAGATAAAGTTTATTGATTTTAATTTAGATATTTATGATTGTGTAATATTTACACAGAGTAATTGTGTTTATATATGTTGCAATGTAAAATATACATTGTGTATCACGACTACAACCCATTATAGCCCGGAAAAAAAATTAGTGGTGGTCAATTGGTCCTTTAAAAATTCATTGTTATCACTGCTCTTTTAAATCCTGTTTTAAATTTATTAGTTATTAAAATATAACGCAATGGACACATTTCTCAAACTGGATGATATTTTCTATTTTTTCTTATTTTAAATCCACATATTTTGTTTAGACATTTGCTTTTTTGCCTCTCATTGCATTATTTTCTTTTAATCTATATATAAATTTAGACATTTACCATTTGCTTTTTTAGTTCTGATTGCATTATTTTAACTATTTTGAAATTCTACGTTTTGTTTAAGATTGTGACACATCTTTTCATCCAATTCCAGAATTTTAAAGAAGTGAAACTAGTTTCAAGAAGGTGAAATTTTCTCTCCTACAAGTTTCTTATTAATGTATTTTTTCTGTCTACTTGATATGATGAGATATTCTGGAACTAGGTGAACTGAAGTTTATTTCTGCTTCCAGTATCTACATATGTACGTTATTGCTTATATCCCAATACTTTTAGAATACAATGGTAAGAAAGTTCTATATACATACCGATTTCAAAGCATTCTTTAAGAAGAGAATCCAAGAAAAATCGCAAGGAATAGTAAATCAGAACCAACACGAACCTTACGATTATAACTCCAACAATATAAATAGAAGTGAACAAGTGATCCTCTCCCGCTAAGAATCGAACATACTCGTATCACACATGACTACCTACGAGCGGGAAATCACAAACCAATGTGCGGGATGTGCAATAGTGAATGTGAAACACCTCTTAATTGACTAAAAAATATGACAACGAACGAAAAATGAATCAACTACCACTTTTACTGGAAAAGCTATTTCAAATAGACTCAATTTATGAACTACCTGAAAAACTACAAACTAAGTAATCAAACCTAGATTTAACGATCGAATGTTTCATATCTCGCTAATAACCCTGCGTGGTTGATGTGTAAAAAAATTTCTCAACGTTGAAGTTTTACAGTGATCCTGCTAGAGTATTTCTATTCTGAAATTATTTCTGATAAAAGCACATTCCTACATGAGAGAAAAGCTTCCGAGGCAAGTGTATTCGTTTCTTTGTTTTCTTTAATAACTTTATAACAACCAGTAGCTCATACTAAAGAGATTTGTTATTTTTTCTCATTTCTTCGAGTTTTCTTCAGTTTTGAGTCGATTACATGGGAATTTTTTAATAACTACTTGATTATCAGAATCAATCGCTATATCACATTACTGAGAGTTGGTATCAGAACCAAAACTTTTCTACTACTATTTAATAATATTTCTTTTTTGAAAGTTTGGGTGACGTATTCCCTTCTTATTTTATATTGTTTCTCTTTTGAATATATTAATGTTTATCAAAAAATGTATTCTCTTGGAATATTGAAATCCAACACTTAAGATATTTGTAGTCAATTTCTTGTCGCTTCATTCTCACTTTGAACAATAGTTTGTTGATAGTTTCAGGATCACATTTCAAAAATCTTTATATTTATACAAAATAACTACAAAAACGGCTATTAGAACAAACAATTAATTAGCACGAATTTAATTGTGTCGAAATAAGAAAATGTACATTTGTTACTTTTAATAGACAGCGTTACGGTGATGAAAAGTAAATTAAATCTTAATTTTGATATATAGATAAAAAATATTTATGGATATTTATATAAATTGATGCAATTTTATTTTTCAAGGACAAGTAAGGGCATTTGGTTGTAATACACCCTGTATATGAACGATGTAAAGTTAAGGCACAGATAGTCTTGCTCATAAAATATGCTCTTGTGCTTAGTGCGGTCAGATATATGTCATTTAATTGCTCATCTGTTAGTATTCTAGTACACAGGGTAGAAAAATGGTAAACAAGTTATCCTCTTCACAGAATTGAATATATAATTTTGTTTGCTATACAATGTGTCCAAGAACTTCTGTTATCAAGAAAGAAAATAACAGTTTTCGGCCCGTGATTTGTAAACTGTACAAGATAAGTACAGCATTTGCTATATTAGCATAACTTAATAAGCAAACCCGTTCAGAAGCGTATTCAAAGAATGCCTAGAAATCGCACGACAGTCGATTGCTTTTTTGTTAGATTTGAGCATGTCTATTTGTACCTTTATGTTTCTTAACTTTTTGGTATGCATAAATTTGGTTATAGAATTTAAGAAATAGTGCCTCAATTAGCAGTAGTACATAAGATCCGTTTAAATGTATGCACCAATATATTACTGTTCCAATTAAGAAAATTATTCACTATCACTCCTGCAGAATACAATCAAGGGTTATTGCGGATTCAGTTTTTTAATGCGTCAAATGGTGCTGATATCAATAAATTACTTCATCCTTCGTGTTATATTGATTTATGAAAAGAAACATTGGATTGGCTTGTACGAAAAGGGATCTAAGCTCGTAGATCTTTTCTTTTTAATATATTTGAAAACTTTGTTGGATAGCCAGTTTATTTAATTTTACGGAATAGTATTGTGAGTCGAAAGATTTTCAGCTCCTCGACTAAATTGGAGCTATGCTATCGTTAACTGTTTTGTCTTATCAGATCCTTCCGGTTGATGTAAGCAAATATAGGACTTTTTGAAGCAAATTCTTCAAAGGGAAATCTTTCGGTCTCGTCATAATGTCATGCTTTACAATAGGTAAGGAATGTCCAGATGTCACACCAAATACAAGAGCTCCTAAATACCTAACAGTGGTTATGAGTGAAATTCTTAACTGTTATTTGATTTGATTCAGAATTTATGTCTGCATTGATGGCCTTCAACTTTCTCTCTGGATATGTTTTTTCCATAAAAACTTTCGCTTCCATCTCTCTACCTAAGTTAGATTACCCTCTATTTTATATAATGCTGCATTTTTTTTCTCTTTTTCAAGATTTCTGAAGAATTATCGATATTGCTATTGTCATATCTTTGCTACTTGCTTATTCACTCTCTGCAAGTTTCAAACTTAAATACTCCATAGAAAAAAATTACAATGATCAACTAATATAATAAATTTACTTATTGTCTCCACTGGTTTGTCTAATTCTTTATAATCTAGTCTCTTTAGCTTTTACTTTATTTATATGATCCATTTTCTTGCAGATATTCATAATCTATTTTAGCAAATCTTTTACCTCAAAAGAAGTATTTTATTTTTATAAACAAGGCCTCTTGTAATTGTTTGATTCTTGTATGATTTTCTCATAAGGGCCCAACAACATTTACACAATATTTTCCACTATTTCGGTGGAATAGTTGGTATGTCATTGCAATTAGTTGCTAATTTTGAAACTTTCGTAGTATATAAAAAAGTCTGTTTTACTTTTGTAATAGTATTGAAAAATATTATTTAGGTTGATTAAGGTGTTTGTGCTATTATTGAATGAATGTGTTTCTTTCATTTGATTCCTATGATACTTTGATCCGATTCTAATCCATTCCCAACATATGATCGTGCAATTTGGTCTTGGTATTGAGATATTACCATGAATTTTTTTGCAATAATATTTTTAGTAATAGAAAATTTCGCTTGATAGTCATAATGAAAATTTTTAGATATTCAAACACTAAAAGTTTATTGGGATGCATTGTTTTCAATATATCCTCCTTTAAACTTTATACATTTGTTTATAAAATTTATCAAAACCTGAACAGGACTGTTATATTGAATTTCCTCTTAATAAATAGTCAATGCTTCATTTTAGTTGTTAAATCGTCGATTATGTACTTACCCATGACGATTGGACTCACTTGGAAACAGATCTGGAGAATAGACATGAAAGTTAACAATTTAATTCCTGTCTTGGCGAAAAAATCCATAGTTCTTGCAACAATGTGAGATGGAGTATTGTCATGATGCCAGTCAATAAAAGACGAATCTGTTTGGGATGTCATTTCTTAATTTTATTGAAACCCCTTGGTACAGAATTTATGATATTCCAGTCAACATTTACTTTGATTATTTAGTGCAATCGTCTTTATATAGTCGTATAATAGAATCTCACCCTATCCACTCTAATTTGTTCATGTGCATCAGTTAACTAATGAACCAGTCACCTTGCTAAATTGCTAATATCTAAGAATTTACTGAGGATCCAATCTCTAAAGTCTTCTCGATTTCGACGTAGTTTTCTGGAGTAACCACAATGGAAGGTCAGTAAAGTCAGATCAGATGGTGAAAAAGAATGTCCTCTAATGAGAAATGCCATGTTAATTTCTTTAATATGCGCTGGTGCATTCTTATCTATAAAATAAATACACATTGGCAACAATTGTCGAATTCGTATTCTGTCTTTCACAGCTGTCGGTACTTAATCTTATTTTAATACATAGAGATATATCATTAAGACTCTTTTTAGGCCATAAAAAACAGCTGAGGCAACTTTAATTGAATCCATGTGAAATTTATGCTCCATCCAGGTGTAGATAAATATATTTTCTTGAAGTTGGTAGTTGATAGATAGATCTTGCACTTTTGGATTCATTAATTTTTTTTGGCAGTCAAAGGATAAAACAATCATTTCTGGCTTTTTTGTCTTATAAACAATTTTTTTTTCAATTTAAAGTTGACTGCGTTTATTATTATCCTTATCTTGTTTTCTTTTTCTTAGTCAGGGAACTGCAACGCGAACAAATATCAGCACCATGCGAACCAAAACCGATGTTATACTCCAAGTAAAATATATTTCTGAAAAAAGTTTTTTTTTTACTTTCAAAATTGCTCATTAAACATAAAGTGCAGCTTCTTGATATATAAATGAGTAGGAGATATTGTCTGTTAGTTTAATCTCTACAACAGCGTGATTCATTTCAATCTTTCAATAATCATTTTCCTTTCAGCATAAAATGGCTTTTGTTTCGATCCACCTAGATTTTCTTTCGCGGTCAAGCCCGTACGTGAAAAGTTGCATTCAATTCTTTGTATGCGATCCTTTGAAACTTAAAGAATATTTTGACATACATGTACTTTGAATTCTCTTGTACCGCTTATTTTTACGAAGTACTTAATAGCTAATCGTTTTTCTGGATGAATTTCCTTTTTCTTGCTTTGGATTTTGAAGCATTGCCAACTGATATTTAAATATTTCCAAATGGAGCTGTCTTATTTAATTCACTATTTACACCAACACTCCCAATTACACTGTCTTCAGAGACAGTTTACCTTCAGTCTTTGAAGACGATAACTTGGTTATAGAAACGCGCATCAGACAGTGTAATTGTGAGTGTTGGTGTAGTGGTAGTGTAAACAATGTGTTTGGTATGAATATGACCAACGGTTCCAGAAACTCCAACTTATTTGGGGCTGTCTTGTTCAGTCTTAGTTTTCAAAGAACAAAAAATAGTCTTAAGTCCACGAACAGCGTAGGTTTTCTCTGTAGAATGTTCGCTTTTTGAGAAAACAGATGACCGCTTTGTTGCATAATTACAAAAAATATCGAGAAGAATATAACCAATAACATCTTAACTGCAAATATGTCTGGATTACCTTTTAAGTTTGTTGATATTTTTTTTCCATTTACTAGGATCTCTGGGAGGTCGTCTTCCTTTTCCTTGCCGGGCAGGTAAACAAAAAGATTCCTTTTTCCATATTGTCTTCATCGCCTTTATCGAATGCATTAAGTCTTAAATTTCAGAATCAATTGTTGATAGTTGATGCCTAGTGATATCTGCAACAACCCTTGTGCAAACCAAAAAAAAAATAAGATTGTATTTTCGACGTGTCCAGTTTTTTAATTAGATATACATATTGACTGCTGTGAGAATTTCGAACCAAATAATTAAACACGTTAATCGGTAATTTAGTATTAATAAAACATTATTAGTAGGTATAGTTTTGAATAAGCCACGTTGAAACTAGTACAAACTCATTATATTATTTTATCAGCTCTCTAATAGCTTCGCTGTTCAAAGTATTGTACTGATTGTACTAATTATTTGCATTAATTTTTGATCTCACAAAAAACTTGTGCAATCGATTTGTACATATAGTTAAAACGCCAAAAGTTCTATTAAACATAAAATATTTAAAGAATAAAAGTGCAATTTCATTCTGGCGCTCGAATTTCGATTCGAACGTCAAATACGGTTACGTGGTACGATCTATACCAGAACGCCATTTGAAATACACGAAGGGTCGAATATCAAAGTTGCACATTGTCAAGTTTTTGACCGTAAATCAGAATAAACAAATAATCGATACATTTAGTGAAGAAGTTATTTTAGCAGTTCCTTAATTGGTGTTCCAAATGTAATAATGAATTATTAACACCAAACACACGCCATTGTGGCCCCAAAAGTTTTGTTCGATACGATTTATGATTCTATCCATCCGATACGCGCATTATTGGGAAACAATTGTATTTTAGCTTACTAATTTATTCCTAATATTGTATTGAATTGTATTTTCTAAAAATTCCCAAAGTTAACTTGGTCTCTTATGTGGTCAACTTATAGAAGTTGTATTCTATTCAAAAGAAGCTACTACCATAGAGTTGATATTAAAGGTAGAGATAACGAGGTATGAGAGGTATTTCACTTACATGTCGCTCCCTATATCTTTAATATTAACTATGGCTAGTACACGTAGAAATTATTTTGAGTTGTGACCTTATTACATTTATTATTATTATAAATTAATTAAAATTATAAAATAGAATACTTAAAATCAAAATAACTTATTCGCGAGAATATATTGATAAAATTAGTAACTAAATGAATGCTTTATATTAATTTTTTTTCCTGCGTTTAATATTTGACGCTGTAACTATTTCAGACGGCGTTCTATTCTAATCTAGCGTTAAATGCATTCACCTAGTACGAATTAGACCACAACGGCATCTGAAATATACATATATATGGCGTCAAGCACAAAGTCTAAACATTGTTCAAATTTTCTACATATTCGAGGACCAATTAACCATGTAAATAACTTGATTTAACCCTTTCGGTCCCGAATTTGAAATTGTGAAAGAAATTTTTTTCTGGTATAGTTTACCTTTATTGAGGTAATTAAATATGTACTTATAAGTTTAGCAAAAATTGGTTCATTTTTTTTAATGTGAGGTCAACATAAATGACGAACGGTGTTTAAAAGTAAAATCGCTAGCAGGATAATACATACATACATTTATTTTACATGGAATAATTTAAAACAATTATTTGCTGACGATATACAAAGATTGACATTATATTTTTCACCATAAAATCTAAATCTAGAAGAACAAAACTTTTTTTAGATCTCTGAAGTGTTTTATCCTAGGCCAATGAACCATTCCATAAAAACGATTATCGGCTTGGGATCAATCTAGAAGCCCCTTGTATGAAAGGTTGATATTTTCCAAGCTTGGTTCTTGTGGTTGACGTCCGCTTTAGTTAATGATTCACTAATACTTATAGTAAATGAAAGGCATCTTTCTTTTTTGTTTAAAGTTGATACTCCAACCAACTCTTTCTGATAGCCAATGACCCAAAATCGGAAATAACGCACAAAGTTCATTTCTTTGAACGAATTAATATAAAATATAATTGAAGCGTCTAACTTAACCACACAATTTTTTTTTTCGGATGTAAACCATTTTTAGCTGTATCAATACAACCCTTGCCGATATAACTGCAAATAATATTTACTATTTTATTGTCTTTCCATTGGGTTATAACAACATCTTTATTGCCAGTTACAATTTTTTGATGGCTCCTCTTTTTGTTTTTATATTGAAGATTAGAGGCCATTTACCACTTCTGTCTGTTCTAATAGTAGCAGTAAACAAAATTTTTCTACTTTTGGGTTTCTGTACGACACTAATTGAAGAAAAAAAATTATGCACATATAACAAATAGTTCATATAGTCTGGAATTCGCTCTGACAATTGAAGAACTATTCCAGCTGTTATTCCATCATTTTGGTACTTTTCATTGATAGGTGTCGTTTTTCTTGATATATTAGGAAATTATTAACAAGGCCGTAATAGGGTTCCTACTCAACCGATTAAGGCCAGAAGGTAGCCTACGCCGACGATGTTGACCTTCGAAGCAGAAGGGAAATAGAGCTTCGAGAGGACTTCAATGCGGAATCTAATCGAGCAGGTCTCAGTGTAAACGAAGCTAAAACGAGCAGCCGAGACCACACAGACACGGCAACGTTTATGGTAGATTACTACACTTTCGAGTATGTTGACAACTTCTAATACATTGGCTCTCTCATAACTGAAAACAACAAGACTGCACTGGAGATACAGGTGATAGTGAAAGCTTGAAACAAGGCGTATTACGGTGCCTAGTAGATACTGAAATCCCGCCTATTCATCAGGCGCATAAAGGGGAGAATTTACCATGGTCAGTTATCATGTATGCTTCTGAAACCTGGGCAATGACTGTTAGAAACGAACTGAGACTCAACTCGTGGGAGAGGAAAGTACTTCGGTGACTCTATGGCCCATTCAAGACCAAAGATAGAATAGCGCATCCGCCCTAACGCAAGAGTGCGAGACTAAGATGGAACGGATTCCGGAGGGTCGAGGAGTCAAACTTGCATACCGGCAAAAGCCGGAAAACTACCAGGACAACCAAGCATAAGATGACATGATGACGTAGAACAGGACCTAAAAGAACTAGGCGGAGAACAAAACATGTCCTATTTAGTGGAATTATTTATAATATATTGTTCGATGTTGCGAGTACCTTTGAAAGGTATCATCTCCTCGTCGATGCATAAATTTGCTTGTAGCTCTAAGTCCCTACAACGATCACGAACTACATCCAAGAGTTAACGTACCTTCCACAATTATTAGGTTGCTCGGTAAGAAAATGCAAATTATTTCTTAATGTTTTCGAATCTATTTCTTGAAATAGTCTCATCTATTGACGGTATACCTATGTGGGAATTCCAGTGAAGACGCAACCTAGGAAACACCTCATAAAAATATACATAGACTTCCTTTTCGTTAGCCGTGATGTTAACACTGATGAAATTTTCTTGGAAACTAGATTTTTATTATTTGCCATTACTTCTAAATGTTATCTAGTATATATTCTTTGAGAGGTAAATATGGATCAGGTAAGTCAGTAATCTCATCTATTTCGTTTATCGCATCTTGTGCTTCAATACGTGGACGGGTATAATCAGTTGCTTTCTATTCATACTTACTGGATTTCTTAATCGGCTTCTTCGCTTGTTTATCGTTTTTCTTCCTGTTCTGCTTTCCGTTCTTAACTTGTTCCATAACATCCGAATTTGCATCTATGTCATAATCTTCATCTGCGTCTATATCATACTCTTCATCTGATCTATATTATACTCTTAATCTGCATTTATGTCATACTCTTCATTTGTATTTATGTAATACACTTCATCTGCTTTTATATCATACCTTACATCTGCTTTTATGTCATAGTCTTCATCTGCATCTGTCATTCTCTGCATCTGCATTTAAGTCATACTCTTCATCTGTAGGTATCTCATACAATTCATCTGAATCTATATCATACTCTTCATCTGCTTTTATGTCATACTCTTCATCTGTAGATATCTCATACAATCCATCTGAGCTATATCATACTCTTCATCTGCTTTTATGTCATAGTCTTCATCTGCATCTGCTTATGTTCTTCTGTATTAGGATCATTATTATTGTTTTGAGTTTCACGTTGCCTAGTATAATGTTGATATTAATCTAATTCATCTTCACTTTCTGACAACTCGACATCAAATTTATATCTATAGCTCCTGAAGGACATTTTCACTTTACTCTTGCAACTCTTGTCGATTAAGTTCCGAGTACGATTCCTGTTTCTTTTTTTTTTGTATTGATGGACTTAGAAATGTAATTTTTTATGTAATACATTACTGTACAGAGACCTAATGTACATATTAGTGTATTATTAAACAAAATCCGTTCTTAGAGAAAGATCTACAATATTATTTATTTACCTTCAACTGCCTCTTCCATTTTGGCAAATTGCTGTCATTTCTAACAAACAAATTACTGATTAACATTATTTTTTAATAGATGGCACTACGAGTCCGGTTTATTAGTATTTAAAATCACGTATTCTCAGTACACAACGGTGCAAATTTGTCATCCTTCTCTAGCTCCTGAAGGACATTTGCACTTTGCTCATACAACTTGTCGACCAAAGGCCGAGTACGGTTCCAGTATTTAGATTAGTCAACGGTGCAAATTTGGATTCCTAGAAAATTACGTTTAAAAATTTATAATGTTTGCATTTGTGATCGTCACAGCCGAAAGGGTTGAAGATAAGATATATCTATAAACGTTTTTTTTTGTATTCTAACGATAATTTGTTAACTAAAAGTAGCTAATTGTTTGCCTGATAATTACGATTAGTTTGGTGAATTTATTTTAGATTTTAGATGGAGTATAATAGAGGCTGTTTACATTTGATGGCGTTCTGGTCTAATTGCAACGTCTTGACCGCATTTGACACTTGAATTCAGCGTCAACATTAAACTGCACCATATTTCCTTAAGTGTACAGATGTAAGATGTTTTTATTACATTCAATTATTGGAGTTAGGTCAAATGTTTTGGCACTGCGAACTAACTAATGTATTAATTGTAGAAAATGAGTTTTTTTGACGTTTTATGGTTTTGTGTAATAAATCAGGGTGTCTAGTAAAAATTGAAAATCAAATTCCTTTCATTCTCTCTATTTTTCCAGGTTTATTTTCACATTTTCCCGGTTGAAATTTCGTGAATTTGCTACACTTTTATGATGATTAATATTTATTTTAGAAAATTCTTGCTTCACTGCTGCAAGTTGTTTTTGAGAGTCCTCAAAGATTTTTTTCTTCTTTGTTTCCAGTTTTTCTACTTTCATTTTTTCAGTTTCCAGCAAACCTTGTAATTATTTTTAGTCCATCAATTTTTTGTACAATTATATTTTCTACCAAAACCTTCTTATTGACAGAAAATCCTCTCATTGCAAATTATTAAAAAAAGTTGCAACACATTTTTTAAATTACTGTTTTCAATAATTTGCATTCAAAAATCATCTATTCTATCACATCTGGAATAGTTTTTCATTTTATTTGTGGTGGCGTTGCATTTGTGTAGTCAAATGATTCAGACATCAGTTGCACGGATTGTTCTGGATCGTTTTGGGATCAAAGAAACTTGTTGCTATAGTTAATTTGAATGCTAAGGGGCATTTTTCGAGAAGTTTGAAAACCTTATACGTTAAACAGTTTGAACAATCTTTGCGAAAGATCAACATGCCCCCAATGCATCTTTTCGAAGCTGCTCTCGCGGCATACCCTAAATCGATGTCTTGCACATTTTTGAGGTTGCAAAATAAACCATTGGCATGTTTTATGAAAATGTCTGTATTAAAAATAGTAGTGCTTTGAAAAATTTAGTCTGCAACAAATCGTCTTATTGAGTTATTCAGAACCGAAATTGGTTCTTCATAAAGAAATGGAGGCAATCACATCACACATATTTTTAAGGAATTGCTCTACTTCTTCGGATGAGGACTGAAAGAAAGTTATTGCAGCCAATAGTAGTTTATTATCCAAAGACTTTTCAACGGTTTTAAAACTTTCACATGATGGATTCTGATTCGTGTTTTGCAGAGAAGATATGAGCGGATATAGTGATTAATTTTTTTCTCAAAGCAACCAGTAATGAATAAGAACATTCCTCGTCTGGAAGGTCTGTTTTTGAACAAATTGTTACATGCTCTGAAGTTAACCAACCATAGATACCTGAGCTCTTAAGAGTGCAGTTACGAGGGAGGTTCAACATATTGGAAGGTTTTGGAGCTATACCAACACCAATTGCTATGCCTGGCTGGCTCACTCAAAATTACTGAAAATTCCCGTCTTTCCCGGTTTTCAAGGCTCCTAGACACCCTGTAAACTATATCAGTACTGGGAAAATGCATTTGCGCTATCTTTATGAGAACGAACGAACTCCACAGATAGCGTTATCTATTTGACATACCGTATTTAGTTAATTGAAAAGCTCCAATACGATTGTAGATTTGTAGTTATGCATATGGTCATGGTCCCAATCAAGATGGTAACTCCGATGCCAAAGTCATTTTACTAAAAGCTTTCCTAGTACTCATATATTTAAGACGTACATTGACATTTCAACTTCTTTCACAAAACAATTATTGCTTTGGATGAACAAAGCACTTTGTCCATATCATATCAAAATATTTACATTGAATGAATGGTCGTATATGTAAAGTAGACATATTCGGCAAATTAATGATTATAAAAATGAACTACTTTTGAGAAATGTGAAAAATCGTTCCAATTTGCCTTACAAATCAGGGCGTAGAGTCAAAGTTTTTTTCGATATTGTCCCCTCTTTACAATTTCAAGATCAAGCATTTGCAATATTCATTAATCCTAAAACTAATAGTTATAAACGCCGACACAGGCCCTTGCTCTTTGACTCTATTTCCATAACGCGTTGGATCTTGTAGTGTATTCACACAGAACCGGATAAAACAAACCCAAAGAAAGTGCACGAGTTTAAACCATCCAGTTCTAATCTCACTTTATTGGGACGCTCATTAATATATTTCTTCCTAGGATTTTGGATTGAATAAAACGTTGAAAAATCAAGGATTGTAATTGATAGTATTCTAAGATACCCAAAGTTTTTGTAATGAATAAATTGTTTCAACTAAGTTATTTTTTATTTAAATACCATATCAAAATTCTCACTAATTCTGAGTAGAATATCATAAAGGTCGGTTTGGTGGCACAATACTACCTCGAGGAAAATACGGGTTGCCTATAAAATTTCGGGACATCATTAAATCGTAGAGATGGAAATGAACAAGTAGAAGTAAAGCGGGATAGTTTTCCACAATTTTATGCACGTTTTGTAAATTTGAAGATCGATTTGGCTATCAACTTTCTTCAGGATACGTTTCCGAGCTTATTAGAGGATTCAACAGTTTACCTTCAGTCTCTGAAGACGATAACTATGTTATCGAAACGCACGTCGGACCGTGTAATTGTGAGTGTTTGTGTAGTGGTAGTGTAAACAGTGTTTTCAGTAATAATGATGAACCACCAACATAAATACTTCCCGTAAGTTTTTTATCAACAAAAAATTGTAATTCTGGACTCCTCAACTAGCTCAAGATTTTCCAATGTAAAGTATATTTTGAATTCCATTATCGAAAAAATGAACGGGAAGAAAATGTTTCCGTTAAGATAGCTGAACGTCAAATGAGATGCGGCGCACACAGACACCAAACTATACGTGATCAGACGGAAACGTTCCTTGTTTTGTGAATAGTCCTAGTATAAACATAACATTTCATCAATTCCGGGTACCTTCTTGACTGTATGTATGCCCAAGGAATTTAATAAACATTTTAAAGATTTCGATAAAATAGCAAAACTACTCCGCAAAATTTTTGTATTGAAGATTTTTATAATGGAGTTAGGTTAGGTTTATCAGGTGTTTTAGTGGTGGTATTTTTACATCCTGGCACACCATTTTTCAGATTAATTAATTTTCAATATTTTTTTCCTCTATAAATATTGATCAAAGAATTAAAAAAATATATAATAAAAGTATTTTTTTCTCAAACCATGCAAGTAACCCATTGAGATCTTAAAGAGTAATAAAACAAGCACGACTTTTCAGATTTTATTCAAAAACCATTCATATTATAAATAATATTTCCAGAATCTAACGTTTCAGATCAAAATTCGACAAAGACTACACAACATTCATTCGACATGACTCCTAACTAACTCGTTTCTTCTTTAAAGCACAACACGTACACTATTTTGTACTTCAAAATTAAAAAACGAATCTCCTACTCATCAATCACTTTCTCAATATTAAGAAATATATATTTTGGTCAATATAACTCTTTATCTTCTTTTTTTGTAAAAGTCAAGGTGCCAAATAATTGTTATGTTACCATTTTTAGGTATACCAGCCTTTTTTCCAATTTATTTAATGAGCTCTAAGAACATCGATGTTAATGTAACATCAGAATTTCTGCTTTTCTACTCATAGAAATTACATAAAAATACTCTACTCTTAGCGTAGTAAGTATTGTATGTATTTAACATTTTGTACTTTATAAATGGCATTCATGTATACATAGCTTGATAACAAAAATTATACATTTGAAAGTAAATGTGAAAAATAATGACTAATTTCCAATCCAATGTTTTATAGATGTTTTATTTGCAACGCAACGTACTTTAAGAAAGTAAAAGTGGAAACATCCATAAAAATTGAAGAAAATCCAATATACAACAACTGAAGGCACAATTAACTACCCATCAGTTTTTTTAACGCTGTTAAGTCCCCCCATAAACTTGTTATTGATCAAATCGGTAGCACTTGAATGTTTTATAAGAAAATTCGAATGAATTTTTGTTTACTTACGCAGTTTCGCTGTTTCTCTTAAGGCGCCCTTTTACTTTTATGAGACTTATACGTGTAAAGTACACTGCAACTTTTAGTTAGATGAAGGTATTTAAAATGTAGTACTGTAAGGTATCCGTTATTTCCCAATTTGGATTTTGTTCTGCAAACGCCCCTCAAATTTTTAGGTTATGACCTAAAAAAAATCAGACCCAAACCAGCCCTTAATATTTACATTAACCCGTACCTAAATCTTTATATATTTCTCATTTATTTTACAGTTAATTTTTGTCCACTGAAACAAATGTAGCTAAATATACTTGGAATTATTTCTAGTAGAAAATTTAACGCTCTACAAAAAAGATCTGAATGCTTTTTCTGATAAAATTTGCCATTTAAAAGTTATTCAACGATAAAGTTGTATCCATAGTTAAATTCTTAATTTTCCTATTCTTTATTTAATATCGCTTTTTGTTTGCAATACAATTATGGAGTAACTCCAATAGGCCGTATATTTACGTACTATTTGTTTATTTCTAGTGTTTATCTATGTGCCTTTTTGTTGTGCGATGCCTCGTTCAGCATTATCTCCAAATTTAGATTTACAATTTTTACAAGTTATTTATCAATACAGAACAATTGATAAAGTTCGGAAGCAGGAAGAAAAAACTCAACCTCAAGCCCATTAAGCTATACGGGCAAGTAATCGAGGAGAAATATCTGGGACTCACACTAGATAGTAAACTTCTTTGGAACAAACATGAAAAAGAGATAATTACCAAAGCAACAAAAGTTCTGATTGTGTGCAAAAACTTTGTAGGGAGGAATTGAGGTTGTAGCCCAAAGATCCTAAAGTGGATGTACATGGCAATTGTGAGACCAATTATCACATATAGGGCAGAGGTTTGGAGTACTAGAACTAGTCTAAATACCACGATGAACAATCTCTTAAAGGTACAAAGACTGGCTTGCTTATTTGCAACTTGGGCCATGAAATCTTGCCCAACAACTGCACTAGAGGTGATTCTAAATCTCCCACCTCTTCACATAGTACTGTCAGTCAGAAAAAAACTTCACTTAGAATGTTCAGAGACGGAATCATCAAAGAAAACCCGTTACTAATAAATGATTAACCCTGGGACATGCCTCAGAACATTGCATCGAAAAAGTTTAGCTTTGAGAAAAACGTCACCTCAATAATAAACTGTAAAAGCAACTGGGATCAAAACACTATACAAGAAGTGAAGAGAAATGCCATTAAATGATATAAGGACGGATCAAAAATAGCAGAGGGAACTGGAATAAGAGTGTAATGGCCCAGAACCAATCACTCTGAATGCCTGGGCCTCGCAACAAGCAATTTTTCAAACAGAAATCTATGTAATTGAAAAATGTGTTCAGTTCAATCTAGACAAACAGGATATCATCATCTTGTCAAGTTGCCAATATCATAAAATCCAAAATCGTTTAGGATTGGTAAGAAAAATAAAATTACCCTACAATGGATTCCGGGACACACCAGAGCGAAGGGAAATGAAATAGCTGATAAGCTCGTTAAAGCAGGGGCAGACAAGCCCTTCATGAGACCCGAACCTTTCTGTGGTATCAGCTACAGAACAATGGAAAAAACACTAGAAACAGAAGTAGATAGGAGCAAAACCAATTATTGGAACAACCTACAGGGGCTGAGACAGGCAAAGACTCCTTTGGGAAACTATAATCAGAGTAGGTCTGCTGAATGTATCAACCTGAATAAGAACAATCTACGAATACTAACAGGAGTTCTATCGGGGCACTATCGCCTCAATAAACACCTGAAGACGCTGAACCTAGCAGATAATGCGGAGTACAGATTTTGTTGCACTGAGAACGAAGTACTAAGACGCATTATTTGTAAAAGAAAGCTGTTGACAATTATTAAGATAAGAAAAATATCTTAAATAGGACACATCTTACGCAACGACAAATACCTACTGCTACAGAACATGATAGGGGCAAAGTGGAGGGAAAGAAAGGCATTGGCAGAAAGAAGAAATCCTGGCTCCATAACATAAGAGAATAGACAAATCTCAGCGTCGGAGAATTGTTTCATGTTGCGAGGGACAGAGACGCATTTAAAAACGTGGTCGCCAACCTTCAATGAGAAGAAGAGGACGAAAGTTCTATTCACATTCTCTCGAAATGTGAAACACTAATGAACTCTAGAGCACTATACCTGGGTACGTATGAAATAGAAGTCGAAGATCTCTGGCAATCAAACCTTCTAGACATTCTAGATTTTTTAAAAGGAGTGGCATTAATGGATCAGCTATAAACGCAGGGTTCTCCATTATCGCAACAAGAAACGAGGACACAGTAGATCCTTTGGGTCGCAATGCATATGAGACCACAAATCTATATATATATATATATATATATATATATATATATATATATATATATATATATATATATATATAACAATATAAGATTAGAAATGATGTTACCCTCTAGTGGAAAATCCGAAATATTTACTTCAAAAAAGATAAATTTAATGAGCACAAGTCGAAGTACAATTGCAATTTTAAAGTCAAATTAAAACCATATAAACCCCAATTTACACACAAATCGAATCATGTGGATTTAAGCTTTATAAGAATTCAAAGATTACAGATTTACTAAACAACAAATAATTTTCTGTCAAAACTACTTTTACATTTAATGGCGCAAAATAGTCGATGGTGTTGAGATATTATTCCAAATTTTCATGTTGAAACCAGCTATCAATATTCATTTAAAATTAATATTTACTATAGGGTGGACAGAATTGTTGGACCAAATTTTTTTGGAACAACCTGGAGGAGAATTTCAAGAAATATTCAAATAATCGATTACTTCATGAACTACTTTTAAATGAAAGAGAAAACAATTGGTACTAACAAGATGGAGTACCATTTCACTGTAGCAAAACTATTCTAAACTTTTCCTGTGGTGCTATTTAAACATGCCTTTAGATAACATCTGTTATCATTTTAAAAGAATAGTTAGAAAAGTATGTGGAGCTAAAACTCCAGGTATGGTTAGAAATGTTTTGATAGAATTTAATGAAAGAACAATCACCTGTTTCTGAAGCAAAGTTGAGGCTTTTTAATATTCAAATTTTTACTTGTTGATAAAAATTATCAGTTGCATATAATTAATATAATTTCCGTAAACAGCAATTTGTGGTTTATATATTTAGTGATCTAAATATTTTATTCATTTAGTTAATAACAAAGTCAATATATCTGGTTCAAAATCGGCTATGGCTATGTAGATATTTCTATGACATTTATAAATTTTTGCCCAAAATTGATAACAGGGAAACTTCCCAAGAATAAATATTGTATACGACATTATATGACATACTGTACATCAGTTCGTTTCAAGAATAGAAAAATTTGATAGATCTTTATAGAAGTATATCGAGATATCAGCTGATATATCTAAAAATTTTCTGGTACCTGGACTTCAATAATAGTAATATTAAAACAATTTTTGTTGATAGTTTCAATCTATTCATATTTATACGTACTTTACATTTTGTCCTACGTGTAGTTTAATGTACATTTGAAAAAATGAGTACTTATCGAAAAAAAAAAAATAATAATACTAATGCAAAATGAAGGAGTTTCAGATGTTCTAATGAAATATTCCCTCTTCCACCCCGTAAAAATACATATATACGTATTTTATTGACAATTTCACTGGATAAATAGTTAAGACAATTAAAATATCGAATATCCACATGGAACCAAATTAAAAAAATTTAAGTTTTGCTGTTCAGCTTGATGGTCATGGAGAATTCTCGATGTGTAAAATGTATCTACTTTTTGTGAAGTTGTTTGTTTAGGATAAAAAAATGATGTAGGTCTTTTCAATGACCTCAACGGTTGACTTTGTTAGTGATTAACTTCTCAAAAATTACTGATTGCATTATTAGTCTTTTTATGTATAAATCATTTTAACGAATACCTGGGTTAGGCTAGATTTATACCATGTAGATATTTTTTAAGAAAATTGTTAATAAATAAATTTTTGTCTACTTTTCACAAAGTATGAAGCCTGTTTTAGTACCTATATATGAGATTAAAATGGTTCTGGAATCCAATCAAAGTTTGTTTAAAATGCATAATTGAACAGTAGTTTATTACGGCTATAATTACCACTAATCCAATAATTAGTCAGATTCATCGAAAAAATCTGTAGTAATTCTGTTGAAAGTCATTTTGGAGGTAATTTTTTGCGCAAAATCAGGTTTCAAGTATAAAAGTTTAGTCTTTTTCAGATAAGAGCTCAATATGTCACTTTACATCACTTGGCATTTTATGAAAATATGTGGATTATTGGATAGTTAAATCAATTTTAATTAAGTATTTTTCAATATTTATATCCATTCAAAAATTTTTAACCTAATTTTAATAACAACATACATATTCAATCTGAACCGTAATTCCTTAATTATCTACTAAGGCTTACTTCGTTAAGATAACACCCTAGAATTCATTTATAGTTTAATGAAGATTTCTCACTTTCCAAAATTTGCTGCAAGCTCCAATATATTGGTTTTTGTTATATATTTGTTCAACATACCAAAATTTTAACGAAATTGGAGGGGTCTAACCTAATCTAGATAATTACCCGAATTCGCAATCGCCGATTACAAATATATATATATATATATATATATATATATATATATATATATATATATATTCAATACATATTCTCACTCAAAATATATGTGAGATGCAGCATTTTTTAGCATGAAACCTGTTTCTAAGCAAAAAATTACTGCAAAAATGACCCCAAAGCAACAAACTCATGGTGGTCTATGTACAAGATTAGTTAGTTCTACCTTGTAATTTAACTCAAATAAAATTTGGCTTTTTCGTATTTAAAAAAAATTTATTGCAACATACATGTTCGCTATCAAATCCAAAATTCCAATAAAAATTAAAAACCGAGCGAGGGAAATGGTCTTTGTACAAACGTTATAACTACTACAAAAATTTGAATATTTGTTTTTGTTTGATAAACACTTTTCAATAACAAAATGCTTGTCAGATTATGTATCAATACATTACATAAATACATCACACAATAAATATAATACATCGGTGAACAAATATAAATTAAAATGTGGGTGTATAATCTGTGGAAATTCTATGAAAATTATGTTCAATATAAATAAGATTGATATTTAAATTTGTATTATATGTTTATTATATAAATAGTCTTTTGAACTCAATAAAGTTTCAATGTTATTTTGAAAAACAAAATGCCAGAAAAATGTTTTCCTATTTTCCTATCAAAAATTTATATTTCCAATACCTTTCTGTAAGCAATAATAAATGCACACAAGAAAAAGTCACATTTATTTATATTTCCAACTTTCCATCAGTAGTACAGTCAATAATAACAAATTCAATTCGATATTTAAAAAGTACTAACAACTTAATAAACATTTCAATGAAATTGTCAATATTCAAAAATAAATATGATATAAAACTAAAATATTAAATATGTACTCTTTGCATCTCATTTAGAATTACTTCGTTTTGTATCATTTGCAACTAAAAATACAAAATAAAAAAACTAACAAAATATACAAGGAGAATTATGTACAAGAATTTCTAATAGCTAATAGTACATTCAAAAATAATGGTATTTCTTTTGATATTCTTTATTCTAAGCATCCCTACGCGGGGAATGGAAAATATTTTTTCTATCTTCTATTTGCCAAACGGGTTTAACTTTGGAATTCATATTTTGTGAATGATTATGAGTATAATAACTCACCACTATGTGAATACAAATAGTTTAAACAGGCGCACCTTCTTTGTATGGAAATTTTTTTAAATAAAAAAAAAATTTATAAAACCATCCAAATCCATCACTACTAAAATAGAAATTCCCGAATCAAAACCATATGACTGCCATTTCAAAAAGAAAAATTCTCAATTCACCCCTTTGAAGGTTTCAATCTCCCTTATTAATGAGTTTTAATATTATACATGAAGCAGTACCCATATTTTTGGACATACTATCAACTTTAGTTTGTAATTATGAACCACCTTGTATATTTGATGTAAGTGTAATATCATTTTTACACCAAGTTCGGGTTTACAAAAAAAAATCCCAGAATATGAAATATTCCCACTCCACTCTAAATCTTTATGCAATTGTGGAATATCTACTAAATTGAAAATATATATTTGAACTTACTATAAAAATTTATATTACACAATATACCCACAAAATAGAAATGTGCTCGTTCATTTGACATATCAATTTTTTTCCAGTGCCAAATCTAGCTGGAAACTATGACATTTTTAATTTGTGAAATGAGAAGATTTGATGATCACATAATAGAGAACAGAGCAAAGGAATTTGGTTAAAATATGCAAATTCAAAGAATTTGCGTTATATTTTATATACGTCCATTCTTCAATGCACAATTAACATGTAACTTGGATAAAACTGCAAGTTTCTTTCAAGGATTGAATTTTGTTGTCGTTCAATATTTTCACCTGATATGAAGTTATTTTTTCAAGATTCATTACTCGTGCGCTACTGCTGTTGTGTTGATTGTAGAAAACTTCTCACAAGTGGCACCATTTTTGACTTTTAGATCATAAGAGAATTCATGAGACGGAAAGAAATCGGACGCTTTGGGCGTGTGTGTGTTTCTTACAACTTTGCCAATATTTTGTGTGACGAGTAGAGTTCGACTTGAGGCTCAGAGTGTCTACAATTAAACTTCATCGAGCATGATTACAGTTTGCTAGAGATCATTTGGACTGAAAAGACAACCAAATCTTGTCTATTTGGCTACAGAATTTGTTTCCCATGCGCTTCGAATTAAAAAAAATTATGAGAAACGACTTCCTACGAAATTGTTAGAAATTTGACATGTCTCAAAATTAGTATCGTTGTTTGCCTAAGGATCTTGAAGATTGAGCTGTTATTCAATATTAACGCTTGGATATCTTTTTTTCACTATTTTAAGAATAAAATGATACGTGAGTTCTTCGTCAAAATAACCTTTGGGCTCATCCCACATTGTAAAGATTGAGTAAAATTTGCAATATATATTATGTTGATGTCTTGAATATCTGTTTTAATAAATAAATAACTTCTTGTAGGTTTCTATTACAATTATTTAAATGTGTAATATATAATAATGTTTGAATATGTACTGGATGGTTTTCACGACGCTAGATTAATCAACTGGAAAATTGATAGATCACCAAAAATAAACAAACTTAGGAATCTAATAAATACATTTGAAACAACGCAAAATAGATTTCCCTCTGTGTAATGGCCATTATATGTATAAGTATATGTAACTATAAACATCGCAACGTTTTGAAAGATGGACCTTTTTATATGATTTATTTAAAATTTGAACTAATCGTTAAGGAAGATCATAAGGCCTTTTATTGAAATACTAATTTTTCTATCAATACTCTTAGTATTATTTTTGTAAAGGTCCATGATTCAAAACATCATTGAAAACACATATCATAAATTTTTAAAAAACCTCATGATATGCATCTACTTGTTCTATAAGGTTAATCAATCCATAAAAAATTAATTTTAAAATAAAAATAAAAAAATATACACATAAATCTGAAAAAATAATTTATTTACTTTCTTGAGGACCTCTTGGCTGCTTTTCTTGGTGGTGTTTTAGAGCTCGCTGGTGTTGTTTTTGTGACTTTTGAAGTAGAAGGTGTTGGTTTTGATACTTTTCCACCTGAAATAATGAAATATGTAAAAACATGAAAAATAAAATCATTCAAATATATGCATTTTTTATGACAAAAAAACTTCAAGTCATGATAACATTTATATTTAATTTTAAAATTCTTTGTTTGAACGACGTTTGCGATAACTAAACTTTTGACTCCATGATAGTAGCATTCCTTTTGCATGAAATATTAGATAATTCGAACTCATTTAAGTGCAGCTCATTCAATTATATGTTCCATTTAACTTCACTCAAATCAGATAAATTGAGATATCTGCCTCTCCCCTTACCTATGCAGCACGAACTTTTGTTTTTATATTACTTTTATATTAACAAGTGCATTTTGGATTAGAATACAATGAACTGAATGAATGTCTCACTTTGTCATTCCATTTTACCTACCATATCAGTGGGAACAGGTGAGCTCACATTATCAGCCCAATTTGAAAAATAAACAGATCATTTGCAAAAGGAGAGCTATGAATGACAACAATTTTTCTGTGTATAAAGTTTATGAGATATTCATTATTTTGATCTAACTCTTCTGACCAAATGGCATGGAGTGAGATTTGAGCAGAATAAGATTTTGTCATTATGATGATGGGCATTTTCAGTAAACACTTCAAAGTATAAAGCACATTATCCATAATTCCTCTACTATGGTTATGAAACACCAGCTTCTGAAATTGCAAACCAGACGAAAACTTTGTTAGCAAATTTGCTTATATTTTGAATTTTACTTTGAATAGTTTTTGATATCAACAATATAAAGTCATCTTTCACATTTCCGAATGTGACAGTGCAAAATACTTCTCATGATCACGGCCATTTCTTGACAAGGTTGTATGGACGGTTCTATATAAGATCCCAAATCTGCGACCCAGTTCTTGACTAGAAATTCGTTTTGATCCGATTATGCTAATCTATTAGTACTGTTTTGGTTCAAAAACCAAGGTCTGTAGTTACTTCTACAGAAACTTACACACACTAACCAAAAAATGAGAAGATTAAAGAATTTACAATCTGTAGTAAGATTATAAACAAATTATCAATATATAGTGCTAGTCATCAAATAGCGAAAATGTTATTACATATGTTATCACTTTGCAAAACCAAAATATAGATAAGAAATCCATCATTAAGAATTGAACAAAGTTGCACTTAATATAACAAGCAAAGATAATTTCAGTAAAATTAAATATAAAGATGAAATTGTTTCTTCAAAGATTTATATAACTTAAAAACTAGATTAAAAGTTACATAACACTTTTTGATGAAAGTTACTCATAGAGCTAAAGAATCTTTGGCATAATATAGATAAAATACAGCGAATATTTTATAACAGTAAAATCATATCGGGGAATAACTTTTTAACTTCAGTGTCGATTAAATCAAATACAAGTCTATTTAAAACTGGTACATGGTTGCATATTGATTTTCAACTCTTTTTATGTGATTTATGGCATTTCTTGAATTCTCGGTGCTAATGTTTTGAATATTCTTTCATTAACACACAGCGTAGTTGGAATTTTTGGGTGAAGTGTTATTAGTTCTTGTCTGTCTTTTTAGTTGGGACCATATCAGTTCCATTAGATTAAAAACATAGTAGGAGGTAATCTTAAAACAGTGTGACTATCCTTCTTGGCCATGTCATCTACAGTATATTCTTTGCAATAACTTTTGATTCTAAAACCTCTATGAGTTATTTTTTTGTATCATGCTCTTCCATATAATAATGTTGTTCAAGTAGAAACTCCTGTATGTCTGTTTTGGGTGAATATTTAGTTGGAATTTTTTGAATTTGTCTTCAATGATACAATAGCATACACTGTTTGCATGTAGTGCTGATACCAGTTTTTTTAATCAAGACTTGAAAATGGTCCCTTCCCTCGTGGTAATTTAATGTTTTGAACTTTGTAATAATGCATCATTCACCCAACCTTGCTCCCCACTGCAATGTAATAAGCATGCATTTACCTCTGGAAAGGGGTGCTATACGAACAGTATCATGGCTGTTAAGCAATGTTTCTTCCAAGTAATACATTTGTCTTCATTTCTCTCCCGAATTTTTGTTGTTCCTCCACTTTATCAAACGACTACTTTCCATTACTGTTTGCTATAATGGAGTATCCTATCAGCTTTGGTTTTTTAAAACTTCCTGAAACATTCATTTTTCGTCTCATATTCACACTATGTTTTGCAATTTTGTAGAACCGTAGTCTGAGAAGAAGTTGTTAAAAACAGTTGAAATCACTTTTTAGTATATGATGATAGATGTTGCTGTCTCTTTTATCTATACCTTCAATTAATTCTGATTCTGAAAATTTAATATAGTAATGCGCACCTGGACAAGTTGTTTACTATTCAGTTCACAGTGTCACTAAAGAGATCTGTACTAGTTTATAAATCTATTGCAGAAACTGAAGTTAGATAAAATGAAACATAACTTACTTTTAACAGCTTGAGGCTTACTATTACTAGCAGTAACGGCAGTTTTCCTACCAATTCTGGCTAACACTTTAGCCTTTTTTGGATCCACAACAGGACTAGTTTTTGTATCACTTTTTCTCTTCCCTCTGGTTGGTGTCTTTTTAGGTTCTGGAGCTGTTGACTTTTTGGCGGGTGTAACTTTTTTTGTTGATGCACTATTTTTAGTTGGTTTTGTTTCTACTTTTCTGACTTTAGGAGTTTCAGGAGTTTTTTTGATAGGAACATGTTTTTTAGGTGACTCCGTTCTGGGTTGACTCTTACGTTTTGTACCACGATTTTTATTTTTCACTAACTGTTCTTCATCTTTGTATAAAGATATATCCACTAAAACAAACAATGAGAAGAAAATAAATAGAGAAAAACTAGATAAAGCTTAGCTACACAAAATTAATCTAATTTTTTATAAAAAGGTTATGCATGCGACTACTTCAATATCACAATGTTCATACCAAAGTAGCTAGAACATTATACAAGTACAAAATATTGAGCTTTATTATATAAAAAATAATATATTTAAAATAAATTGGAAATTTATACTCACAACCATCTGGATGTTCCTCGGATACTGAAGGTTGAGAAATTTCTCCTTTTTCAACAGCTAAACATCTCTTTAAAATACTATCTGTTCTCTCTTTCTCCTTAGGTTTCAATTTATACCTTCCTTTACCGACTCTAGTTAAATCTATACTAGTTAGAATACAGTCAAAGTCAGTTAAGTCATAAAAATCTGGGGTGTAGATTTCTCCACTCTTATCACTTTTATCTTGTGAAAGCCAACGAATTTTAATTTTTGATGATGATTTATAAATATTTTGTACAGCTTGACACAAATAAAAACCACCCTCTGTATTTCTTACAGCCAAAAATTCGTTTTTGTAGAAATAAATCAACTTGTCGTCATTATTTTTAGTACGTGGTGTAGACGAACTAATTTTTGTTATTATTTCAATTTCCGGTAAGGGGCTTTGGTAGTGCTGAGTCATGATTCTTTGTCGTTTTGTTTGTCCTGATATACTGGGAGTTTTGGTCATTGTAGATTTGGTTTCTATTTTCTGCTCCCGCGGTAAGGCTTTCGTTTTTCTTTTAGGGGTTTTTCTCAATGGATCTTCATCTTTTTCACATTTTTCAGAGTCACTTATACCGTCACTAGATTGTTCTTCATCTTAAAAATATTAAAGTCATTTAAAAATTGAGAACCTCTACTGTAATACATCAATCAACAAGTTTTATATTTAGTAAACAAAAAACAATGGTTTCATTTGAGTAATATAATCAGTCAATCAATCCAACCTTTCTATTCCATTTTAATAAGACATTTTTTCAGGTCTAAAAACAAATAGTAATCTCTGAGGAGCAGATATGGAGAATAGGGTAGGTGCAATGAAATTCAATTTACTGAATTTTATCATCTTATAGTGCCCTGAAATACAGGTGCCATCTTACAAAGCTTTTGCCAGGCTCAGTCACCTCAGATGACTACTATAATTAATAAGACGTGTTTGTGATAGTGAATCATGGTCACCTATCGACACATTTTGCTTAAATAACCCCAAACGGTGTTGAAAACTAATTCTCAATTTCACAGTGTTGTTTTCCATAACAATTGTTTGGAGCGTCATCAGTGCTGATATGGCCACCTTTAAACCGTACATACTAGTAATTGATTATTTGATTTTCCTAGTGAAGTCACCATAATACTAATGTGAATATGTGATACACAGACCACCCACTTATTGAGTGATGGTGTATTTGTTCTTACTTTACAAAGAAGCGGGAGTGTTACCATTGTGTGAAATACTACTATAATATGAATTAATTTACCTTCGCTTCCTTCATCTTTACTTTCTGTAAGCAGAACATTTTTGTCTTGGTCATGTGGAAGCTTCATGTCTGATGGAGTTTCTATTGCTAATGGATCAGTCTCTATTGTTTCCTTCGAAGTTTCCACATCGGATGAAACTAAAAATTATGAATTATAATTATTTCAAATTGGTACTAACATTGAAAAATAAATACTGTGAAAATTATAACAAATATTGTAAATTATTACTCAATGTTTTCAACTTAATAATGGACAATGATATGTTTAGTAACAATTTTTAGTTGTATGAAGTGAGTTATATTTAGAGTTTAAATAAATCAAGTATAATTTAATGCATTTGACAAATTTAACTATAAAATAAATTTTGATTATCATCATAGACAGATATTTTGTGAGCATCTTTGGTACTTTTTTCAACAGAACTTTTAATAAATTATTCATGATCTATTTTTACACTAATATTTCGTGAAAAATCATTGAATTTGCATATGGGAAATAGTAGTTGATTTTTTATAAATATAATTATAATAATTTTTTTCTAGGTATAAAATCACTTTGTACCTGAATCATTTTGAACTGTTTCAGTTTCGTCTTCCTTTTGAGTAAACGATTCAACAGGCTCAGAAACTGATGTTGATGAGGTTTCAGGTACATCTGCAGTTATTGGGACAGAAACTATTGTGGTTGTTGAAGCTGAAACTGGTACTGGACTTGGACTAGGTTCAGGCACCGGAGCAGGTTCCAATGAATTATGTTCCTTGTCAGATTCCTTTGATGTTTCAGCATCAACATCATTAATCTTATTCAATGGCTCTGATGAAGGCTCTTCTGGTGTCTTTTCTTGTGACGGACTTGGAGACGCCTGATTTTACAAATTAATTCATTTCATTAATCAAAAACTTACATACTAGCATTTATAAGCATTCAATATGATTACATGTTTAAAATTTTAATAAGTTTTACCGGATTCAAAAAAATATTGGAATTTCTGGAACTATTGGTGATTTTTGGTCTCTGAAAACTGATCATACAAATGTCGGAAATGTAATTGTCCGTAACAATAGTAAAAACCATTTAATTATACACGTGGTTCAAAAAGCATAGGACAAGAGTTGAAGTTGGAGTATACGTGACATTCATCAAATGTTTGGATCCTGTGTGAGGTATAAATATTTGTAAAGGAAATTAATATGGAGAAAAGCAAACCATTCTAACAGTCAATCTGTTATAAAATTGATGCAAAATAGATCATGGTATGCTTTAGGAAACCAGAAAAGGCACACGAAGCCTTTTACTGACCGTTTTATTGGATAATAATCAGAAAATGCATATAAGAGGAACTTGGAATGAAGACATGACCTTCTAGAAGCCATCCTAGATATTGGAGATCATTATAATTGGAAGACGAGCTTACATGACAACTCCTCATACACAAATACATTGAAACAAAAGTTTAGATAAGACACATCAGTTATTAACCATAACCTTACCAATAAAAGATTGTTCTCTAATTATACATGCAGCTGTCACCATCAACTCTTCTGTTGGAATATTGGATAGCAAAAGTTTGCTATTCATAACAAAACTTGTAATGTACCTTATTAAACATTTATTGTACAAAGAAATATTGTAACTTTTATTTGATACTTTTAATATAAACTTACAGTATCTTGTTTTGGTTCTTCAGTACTAACTATTTCTGGAGTAACATGGTTCTCTTGAATATTAGATCTATCAACTTCTGGTGCAGGATCATCTTGTGTTGTCCCATTTGGTTGTAATTTTTCCTCTGAAGATTCAGTACTTGGGGTAGTTGAATTAGAAATAGATGCAGATGTATTTTGTATGGGGTTAGGTGCAGTTGTCAGAGGAGTAGTTGCTGGCAAAGCCTGACTGACTGGAGGTAAAGTGTTTTGCTGAAAAATTCAAATTCTTATAAATTTTGACTATTTACTACTACTAGAAACATTAATTAACTCTATTAATACTTTAAAAATTGTTAAAAAAAATATGAAAGTAAGATTATCTCAGTTTCAGTACATGTCACCAATAACAAAATGTTTGTAGTGTTTTCAACAGACACAATCCAAAAGCAAAATAGCTTCACTTATGTAAAAATATAACAGCATGAAAATCTATTTATCATGTGTTTGTTTTGTTATTAAATAACAAAAAAATAATTTGCCTAGTCAAATTTTGGAACATAAATACATCCATTTGTTTAAAAATATTTTCATTAAGTAAAACTAAAACCTTTACCCTAAAATAGCCATTAATTATTAAGCATATAAACCAAAAACTTACATTTTGTGCATTTTGAAAACCACTGGAATAAGACACGTTTTTGGGTTGGTTATAAACTTGACCACTTGATGGTTGGCTAATAGCTACAGGATGATTGCTAGCAGGAATACTGCCCATATTAAAAGGGGGACTACCACTCAGTGAAAAATGGTTTTGTTGAGATGCCGAATTGTGAGCCACGTTGGTGTTTGGAAAAGGATTTTGGGGAATTGGACCTGATGGCTGACCATATGATACCGGAGCTCCTTGAGGGTGCATTGGTTTATTAGGAGTTGGTGAAGTTGTCTGAGTTGTAGGCAATACTGGTTTTAAAGTAGAGTTCATCATTTGTTCTCAGAAACCTGAAAAAAATTAGTTTCATATCAAATAAGAACTACATCGTAAGCATTCTAAAATAGATTCAGTCTTTAGCGGTAGGTTATTAGAATTTAATCTGTAATTCTCTTTTACTTTGGCTTATAAGAATTTGAGTATTACAATCAATTAAAGAGCATTTGTCACATTATCAAAATGATAAATTTGTTTCAGGTGTAGTGGTGCCATTTATGATTCAGTTTTGTTCCAGTTATATTTGTTCTAGAAATAATAGGTATGTGCAAAAATAGTAGCCATATACATGTTAAGAAGTGGACAGCGAGCTAAGCTAGATTTTTGTTAGATTTAAACATTTATATTCTTTGGTATTTGGGAGTTCAATATCTAGTCTATATTTTTCATGAAGTTCTTGAAGTTAGTGCAAATTTTCTCATTGAGATAAGTTTGATTTTTATTGAAAATACTATTTAATAACAATTGCTTTAGTATTTTGAAAATAGATAGAAATTTTGAACAAATTACCTCTCATTAATTATGCAAAGCAAATTTCATGTGTGCTAAAAAATTTTGCTTAAGGCTTACGAAAAGGAAAAAACTAACGCAGAATTTCACAATGCAACGAAATAACTAAATTTCACTGGTATGGGTTCAGCCAACAACAACAAATTTAGAAGGAATAAAAGAGAATTCTCGGCATAAAATATAGCATTGGAAAGAATACAAGAAATTTATCCTAACACTAAATTTTTTGTACTAGATAGAAAATGGAAACAAAATATTTCTAAGCCTGAAATTAAGATCATAAATAGAATCAATATTTTAATGTTGTATTAGCCATAATAATGAAGAAGTAATAATCTATTTATACAGATAATAACAACTTTCAGTAAAATATTAGGTTATCACTGTATAGCAAAAGTACCTCAATTGGAAAATATCAATTATAAAAAAATTATAAGTCATATTTTTGGGGCAAATATAATCCTTGGAAATTATTAAGAAACAGTAAACCAACTCCTAACAAAAATCCGACAATCTTACCTTTTCGACTTGGCAACATGGTAAGGTAATGGAAAAAACTTCAAACATTAATTCATCAAGCGGAAAGAAGTTATAATTAGCTATTTTCAAATTAATAAATAATGATTGAGGAAACTACTTCAATAAAAATTCGAATAACTACGAAATCTTTTAATTGGTTAACAATAGTTAACAAAATGCCCTTGAAATGTGTATATGAGAGCATCAAACATAAAAAGTAGTAAACTGACATTATTTTGATGTGAAAAAAACTTTAAAATTATAGTTTCCCATTTGAAAAATGTATTGAAACTACCCAGTTTAACACCTAGGCTATCCCTGACTACCGGTGGGGTTCAAATACACACACCTTCACACGCCTATTAAGCAATAACAATAAAAACAAACTAAAACACGTAAGCACATGATCAACTTTGCCTTTTAACAAACAACAAAAATAATCAAAAAAATACCGCCTATAAGTAAAAATGAACAGAACATTGTTTACGGGTCAAACAGCTTGTGGTATCTACTGCAATACTCAAAATAAATATACAAAAACTATTTTAAGTAAGCCTTACACGTGACTTATTAAATATATTCAACTTTACGTGCATAACATTTTAAAATTACTCTACTCACTTATTTCCATAGCAATAAATAATAATCTGATACTAAAACACAAAATTTACTTCTCACTTATGGCGTCTGTATCACACGAACGATTACGAACACCGATCAACTCTCGAACTCTTCCCTATCTCGCTCCATTCCTAATTTTTAGTTCTATGTTTCGCCGTTATTACAAGCAGCGCGGAGGAACAAAACATTTGAACTGTGTCTTTTCTCAAGATTCGTCAAAACGGTAAAAAACGGTATATCAAGGATTTTTTATCAGACATTTGTATCGTGAAAATCTATTCCCATTAGAACAAAAATCGACGATTTACAATAATTCCTTAATGTCTAATGAAATATTGCAAAATATTCTATACTCCGTTTATACAATTACTCAAGATTTCTGTTACAATATTCAAATGTTTTCACTTAGAGACATATTTAAATGCATATTATATTAAACAAATTTGTAATAACGTACACATGAAAATTTACAATCAACTTTTTATTTTTTAATTTAGACGATAATGAAATTTTGAATCAAATTATTACCTTATCGTAATCGTTTTTACAAATACCTACGAGTTACATCAACAATAAAAGTTCTATAAAATTATACATAAACATCATGTAATAATATATTTAAAACAGAAGTATAATTATTCTTATTGCTTACATGTATAATTTAACAATTAAATTTTTTAAGCAATTCTGACCTTGAAAAAGAGTTTACTCGAATTATGTTTCCTTCATATACACTCTACACAAGTAGCTATAAAAGTTTCGTCACAGAACATACCCTGGTATGTTCTGTGGGGATAATATGAATATAGCAATTGTAGATAAATTGAAGTATGCCGAGCTGAAAACTTCAATAAAATAGTTCATTATGGTGAATTTCAACGATTTACGTTACACAAAAGTGTAAAAAGTTGTCTAGGGTATAAATAATTGGCGCTTCCCTTAAAATATACCCTGATGCTAATGTGGCGCTATCCTTATTTAACTAAAATTCAAAAGTATTTATATACTATTTACAATTTCTCTCAAAACAAAATTGCCTGTATAATATTATATCAACACATTAGTCATGTGGGGTAACAATTAGAAATCACTTGAACACAGAACTAATAACCCGCTATAGATAAATTGCATATTATTTGGGCCTCTAAGGTTATCTATGGTAAACATTTTTTACATCAGTTATTTTTGTGTGTGAATCAGTGTTTTATACGCTAGTACATTTTTCCTTTTTTCTAATACATTTTACCTGCGTTCGTTTTCTCCCAATTTCTCCCACTGGGAGCATGTACTATACCAGAGGCGGGATTTTTTTTTATTCAGATAGAAATTATTATTATTGATAATAATAAATATTATTATTATTATTTACAATAATTATTATTACTTATCGGTAAACTTTATATAAATTTTTCATCCTTAAAATAATAATTGACACAGTCTATAAGGTTTTTGGAAAAAAAATTTAATTTAAACTTATGTTTATACATCTTTCTATAATTTTATTAAATTTGTTTGAAGCTGGTAAAATCTAGTACATTTTCTAGTTGTTACATTTAGCTTTTAAATTGTGGCAACTCTGGTATGAATACTAACAACAGATGATTTAAAATGGATCTTTTAGAAACAGTTTTAAGTTCTGGTGGCTTTGGAGAATTTGTTGAAAACTTTAGAGCAAATAAGATTGATTCTTTTAGTTTAAAACTTTTGAGTGATCAAGATCTAGAATTGTTAGGAATAGAGGATGGAACTCAACGTAAAAAATTAATGGAAGTAATAAATAATTTACAGATACCCGCAGAGTAAGATTTTCATGGTTCTTCTTTATTGTAACTATAGTACATAATTATTTATATTGTTATCTTATTTCTAATAAAGCGTAACTAACAATAAGTAAATTTGCAGGAGAAGGATAAACTTCTTAATTAATTTTTATTCTTACTAATTGTTTCCCTTTCAATTTATTATGAACAATACATTAATGATACAATATATTCAAATCTCACTGTTTTAATATTTTCAAATGTTTTTGGTGGTTACAACCCATTGAAATTTAAAAACACCTCAAATTTATAATTAACGATATCCAAGAAATTACTTAAGGATAGTACAGAAGAGGAATTCATATTTGGATAAAAAACAATCATTGTCGTTATATTGTTACATATGTAAAGCGGTTTATTTGATTTGTAATAACAGTAATGTAATATATTTAATTTTTTCTGATTTTCTTCTGACATTGCTTTGAACTCTAAATTTCATCTACATATTATTAAATCATAAAAATAATGTGTATCTTTAGGGATAAGTTTTTTCATGTCTTGCAGATCTAACCATTTTTTTGGTAATAATAATCTACTAGTAAATAATAGTTCTAATGACAAGTCTGTATGTACCATTCTTTTTCTTTGAGGTAGTTCTTGGTAAATGTCATATTGGAATTTAGAAAATATTTCGCAATTCAGTAAATACTTAAGACCTTGAAGTTCATTAACTTTGTCATCATCTTTCAGATTGCTCCGCTAAATAGATGAATATTTCTGAATTCTGGTGTCTTTATAATTCAGAATATAAGTATGATCAAAGTTTTCAATTCCAATTTAATCATTAACTTTTTCTTTCCTAGCTAAGTCCTCAGCTATAATATGATTTTCCTTTTATCTCTTTTTCTATCTGCTTCATTTTATAAGTGCAACATAAATCACATTGATCTTTTTGTGGCTTGAACAATACTGAATTCATTTCACTATATTTCTTAGTGAATGGAAAAATCGAGAAAGGTTTCATCTTTTCTTTCAAGTAAATTTGTAATAAGATATTTGCTTATATAATTTATCTGTGAGTGCCCAGTACCTACATGAGCACTGTTTAAACACTCACAGCTTGAGTAATCATATCAAAGAGTTCAGGCCCAAACGCTTGATCAGCTTCTTAAAAGACATTGGCTTTGGTAACATCAAGTGGGGCAAGTTGGGCCTATCTGAAGACATATGTGCTTAACAACACTTAGTTGCTTACAATACTGCTATGAACTATGATAGGTGTAACTTTCTATGATATATAATGTGAAAAAATAACAATAGTTAAAACTGTAAACATTTCTCTGAAAACGACTGAATAGCTACACTGCTGTATTTGAAAATTTAACTAGACTTCTATTTAATATTTATTATAGGAAAAGATCTAATACAAAAGGGGATACAGCATATGCATTGCTAGTTCTAACAAACATTTATCTACAACTTCAAAAGCAATTTGCAAATTTGACTTACATATTAAAAAGAGAGGATATAGATATTTGTGATATACAATTAACACCAGCTGTACTAGCTTTACAAAACAATATAAGTTCAATGGAATCAACTTTAAATGTTTTCGAAAGAAAGGTTTGTATATATTAATAATAAATTATTGAAAAGTATCAATTTTAAAAAGATTCAAGTAGCAACTAATGGAAACTACTAATACATCTAATTTTATGTTGTGCAATATAATAGTTATTTATGTATTAAGGCACTAAAAACATATTTTTTGTCACAAGGCTGGAGATTAGTTGAAATAACCAGACGAATGACAAAAAGAGACTTTAGTGCATCATTATATATTATATTTTTTTCAAAATCGCCCAGACTCAAAAATACTTGCGAAAATATTTGGAATCGAATAGAATAGGTTATTGGTTATACAGCTGAATAATATCATTTTTTTTAAATCGGCATGCAAATCTTATTTTTTTTTTTATTTTTATTTATATTAATGGTAACAGAACAGTGTGAATAATCCGTTATGTTTAAAAAGCTGTTAGCTGGTTGACATGTAATCTAAGTTTTGCCTAGGCTAAACTAGTTCTTCCTATACGTGATAGGATCAACTAGTACAGCCTAGTTCAAACTAATTTGCCCTAAGCCTTATAGGATAAACCAGTTTAGCCTAGGCCAAATTAGTTGATCTTGATATAAAATACACACACTATAGAATAAACTAATATACCCTAGTCTAAACCAATTTAGCAAAGTCAAAAGTAATTGAGCAAACATGTCAGGACTTGTCGTTTTAAACGCATTTTATGTCTAGTTGCAAGCCGTGCGAAACGTATTTAATTAATGACTGAAGTTTAAAATTGAAAGTATACATCTTCTATTTAATATGGATGAACCTACGTTAAGTCGAAAAGCAGACCAAAAATAACAGAGGGAAATGTTTTTGACAGAAATTTTACAAAGTGAAAGTCTTCTCATTATAATTTGTTATCAATGAGGTTAAGCTAGGCAATTCTGCAATTCCAAGTGCCACCAAAGCTAGTACGGCCTAGTCCAAACATTATAGTTTATCTAGAAAGTCAAAATAATAGATTAACTGAAAAAACGCTCCATAATTGGAAAAATAATAATTTTTTTAAAACAGTTATGATTCGTCGTTATAAGCTATGGATAATTGGTATTACAAACAATTATACTATAACAAATAATAAGTTTTATTCAATAAAAGCAATAATCATATCTCAATTTTTAAAATTGTTATTTATTTTTACATGTTGTGCTTTGGTGGCACTTGGAATTTCAGAGTATCATTGCCTAACCTAATCTAACCTCGTTGAAAACACACTTTGTAAAATTTCTGTCAAAAACTTTTCCCTCCATTGTTTTGAATCTACTTGTCGATTTGAACAAGAAGAAAACTTTATAATGTAGCGTAATACGTAAACTTTTAATTTTATTTAAACTGTAGTCATTAACTAAATACTTTAGGCACGGCGCAAAATGCGCTTAAAACGACTCTGCTAAATTGGTTTCGATTAGACTGTACTAGTTTATTCTAGAGTGTGTGTGTTTTGTAATTAGTTTGGCCTATGCTAAACTGGTTTATGCTATCAGGCTTAGGACAAATTAGTTTGTACTAGGCTATACTAGTTAATTCTATTGCGTATAGGAAGAACTAGTTTAGCCTAGGCAAAACTAGTTTGTCGTAAAATCGGGTTTGGCCAACCAAATTTTACACCCTAAGGACCCAGGACCCACGTGGCCTTGAATGATCAATATTGTGAAGTATTGATCTCCTCCCTGGATAGATCAGGATCTCGGTTACCAAATAACCAAGATTCAATAACCAATATATTTAATATTACAACATATAATAATTATGCAAACCGTTTTTAATATTCCATTTTATGTCAAATTAACATCTTTTCATCCAAAAGTCTAAATTGACTGTATTCAACGAAACTAGACTTTAGTACTAGTAGACTAGTAGACTAGACTGCTTACCAATAATTTTCATTCAAAATGTCTATAACAACATTGGGCTATTTAAATGTTTAACTAATTTTGATCTCTTTGTTTGTAGGTTTTGACAGTACCAAAAAAGAAAAAGAAGAAACTGTATTTTATTATTCCAACATTGATTATATCCTCAATGACTTTATTTACTTGTGGCCGATACCTGCTAAAAAATTCATGAAATGTGACGCTTGTGTGATTATTTGAATCTCAAAAAACCTATAATATTCCCATATAAAATGACTTTCATTTAACGTGTATCTTCTGATTAAACATAGTAATACATTCCACTAGAATTTATGGGAATATTTACCTTCGGTCTCTGAAGACTAAAACAGTTATCACATGATGTAATTGTTAATTGTAAATAAATAATAACCAGTGCTCAATAGGCATTTAAAGAATATAATATGGAGACGGGGGTGATTGAAACCAAAAATTCCACAAAGCAGAGAAGAAGAAAACACCAGAAATCTATCTTTGCTTTATTACTATCTTTCAATTATATGTTTGACTCTTAATAATGAGTGTGTATCTCTGTTAGATTTATACATATCATTGTAGGATTAGGAAAATTACACTCGAATTTGAAACACGAAATACTTTTTATTTAGTTACGTTTATGCCGTTATATTTGGATTCTAAGTTTGTAGCAATATTTAAAATGTATGTTGATTATTTTTAAGATTCCTTTAAATTGGATATTTAACAAAATTTTTGACATTAAACGTTAATGATTTTTGCTGATATTGCACAGGTTTTGAAGATTATACAATTCTGCCATTCTCTCAAATTATTAGCTGCTTTCTCTCCTTTATCTTGGGTTAAATTTCAAATTAAAATAGGACTGAAACTTTTGACAATGTAATTGTAAAACGACTACAAATATATATATATATATATATATATATATATATATATATATATATATATATATATATTTATAAAACGTCAATGTCAAAAAAATAGTTACAGAAATCAATAGGTAAACGGTAAGTCAATTGTTGTTGTCTTGTGTTTGACAAAGTACGAGGTAGGTAGCTCCAACACCTTCCCCCAAAACACAAGACTCCAATAGATTTCCTAACGATTTGGCCATTCATAACTTTTTCAAGTGGAAACGCACTTCTTCTATGTGATTAGTCCGACGATGAAACTCTGGGCTCCTGATTAGTCTTATAGTACTCGTATTGTCAACAAGTAGGCTTGCAGCCACATATTCAGCTATAATTTAGCTCAATGCCACGATTTGTTGCCTGTGACTAATTCATGTAACGGCATCTCCACCACCTGTAGTGACAAATCCAGATCTTGAGTGTCGGGTCCCAAGGTCGTTGGAATAATCGGAATCAGTGACGCACTTTAACTCCAAAACCATAATGTGAAGTCCCCTTCAAGTATTTAAAGATTCCTTTATAAGATCCAACACCTCTGAAACTATACTAACAGCATATGATAAGTCCGGACGAGTAGTCATAGTTAGATAGAGTAAGCTTTCAACAGCTTGTCTATAGGCTTTCTCGGCTCTATTCTTCCGGCGGTTAGGACAATCGCGAGCCCAATGGTCTTCCTGGTGGCACTTATAATACTTGGACCGACGACCCATTGGCTGTTGGGAAGAAGTTTTTTCACCGCTAACACCACCATCGCCATTATTTTGTGAAGCACGTGAAGTTTCATTAGCTCTCCCTTGTTTCAGCGCCAGATTGTCAAGAAGTGCTACTTCATCAATTGATTCCTTGCTCGGCAGAAGCAATTCAATTAGTCCCAAACGTTCCGTTGAGCTATTGAGCGATCTCTCTTGAATAAGAACACTAGCCCAGAAACTTTTAAATTCAAAATAAGGGGGAGAGACAGTTTACATGATCCGCCCCATCAATATTAATTCGGATAGTTCGACCTGCTGCAGCCTCTTCAATTCGACATTGAGCTCATTGAAATCACGCCGAAGGCGCGCAACATGATTGACAATTCCATACTAAGCATTCGTGAATTTTGTTGAATTTTTACCCTATTCCCTAAATATCAAACAATTCAGCGAGTAGAAAGATCAAAGGTATATCTTGGATGAATAAAAAAAATTCGTCCAAGGGCCATATATATTCTTAGGTATTTTTATTATTAATAATGAGTGATTATTTTGCTGGTGGTAACACTGCTCCAGTCAATTTGGATCATAATAAATATTTTAGCGCCTTTCTTTCTAACCTTTATCATTCGTGTAATTTGAAACAATATAAATGATATTCGTATTAATTTTCCGCTATGTTATGCTCAGTGCAATGAAATAAGTTTTTCGTATTGGTTGAAAGTTAGTATTATATTCAAATAAAATGACAACAGTAACCATAAGAGGAGTCCCTGTTTCGTTTCCTTTTGAACCCTATGCCATTCAAACGGAATATATGGAAAAAGTCTTAGAGTGTCTACAAAATGAAACTAATGGTGTACTTGAATCTCCGACAGGAACAGGAAAAACATTGTCTTTATTATGTTCGACTTTAGCATGGCTAGAATTGAAAAAAATTCAAATCAAAGCACAAAGGACAGTAACAAACAATGATAATGATTTTTTAGCCACTATAAATAATAAATTAAATGATGCCGTGGGTAAACAAGTTAATTCACGTACTTTGTCTGGTATACCTGTGGTGATTTATGCTAGTCGAACACATACCCAACTAACACAAGCTATGAAAGAAATGAAAAGAACAGCTTATGGACACATGAAAGCAGTTGTATTAGGATCAAGAGATCAACTGTGTATTCATCCTGAAATTGAAAAAGAAAATAACCGGAATTTCAAGGTACAAAAAAATATTCTTCTTATATCAAATATTTGTACAAAAATAATTAGTTGATGATTAATAACAATTCCGATTATGGTCCTCCTAATAAATGATTACAAAATTAGTGCAATTGAGAGAAAAACACTTATTATCGAGAGTATCTGTTTTAGGTGATGATGTGTCGATTGAAAGTAAAAACTAGATCTTGTAAATTTTATAATAAAGTGGAACAAAATAAGCTCAACTCTAATGTGTCTACAATTAATATAATGGACATTGAAGATCTCGTCAAAATTGGAAAATGCAATGGCTTTTGTCCATTTTATATGGCAAAAGAGCTTAAGGAAGATTCTGATGTAATTTTCATGCCCTACAATTATTTATTGGATCCATCGATAAGAAAAACTTTGGGTTAGTTATGATGTTTTAATTATTTTATGACTCTATCCTGTTTTCCAAATATAGTGATGTTTGTACTGTCTAAACAGAATTTTAATTCGCATGAGGTACTGGTACTGCTATTTACAAGTTATTTTATATTAGGTGTTATCATATGATATTTTGTTTTATTTATAAATTCATAAGCTGACACTAACCACCATTACCAATTCATAGGTTTCTTTTGTATCAAATTTTTTACAAAAGCTTATTGTTCTTCCATGTGGCCCCTCCACCCCTCCAACCCTATAATCACTAATTTCTTTAGGATGATAGATTAGATTACACAAGGGCGTAAAGACCATGAATCTACTTAGCTAACACTTTGACCTGTTGATCTATTGTGTACCTTGGACTGCAGTCAGGTAGAAAAAACTTTGCTAAATAAGCTACCTGTCTGAGGGCGTGGCTTATCTCTTCTGGATTTAAAAAGGTTGAATGTAACTACTGTGGTCTTTGATGTTATTGGTTGCCTCCCACTTACAAAGGAGGCGTTTCTCAGTTTCCTTTGGTTCCTTACTGAAACTTATGAAAGAGCTGTCAGAAGTTTCTCTGATGTTGTTAGCTCATCTTTGTTCAATCAAAGGGCCTTTTGAGACCAGTTGGTGAAATAGGACATAAATTTCTTTATTGTTTCAAACCTATGGTCTTATTCTTTGTTTCTGAATTCTTCTCGTTTCTTATGACCAGACTTAATGGCTTTTTGGGAAATCTATGAAAGGTTGTTATTCTATAAAAGGAATTGTCCCGCCTTTTTCGTCAAATCATCAACTTTTTCATAGGCGTGTACTCTGGTATGCCCAGGTGCCCACACAAGAATAACTTTATTGTTTGCTCTCACTGAGTTCAAAGAATTGATGTGGTATAGGATACCATCTTTGACTCATAGGATAAATACTGTACTACTTACTGTAGTTATGTTGTGCAGAACAAGCTCTGCATGTAAGGATAGCGAATATTTCCACATGGTCAAGATTCTGGCCCATATATTCCTGCCCCTACTGGTCCATTCTCAATAAGCTGTGGGAATGTAATATCTGCATTTGTCCTTCGCTGTCAACT
Organism: Diorhabda elongata; assembly: GCA_026230145.1. NCBI lineage: Eukaryota > Metazoa > Arthropoda > Insecta > Coleoptera > Chrysomelidae > Diorhabda > Diorhabda elongata. Next base: position 8,664,827 of record CM047928.1, read on the forward strand.
TGTTATTATAGTTTTATAGTGATCATATCTATGGTCACCTTACATTCGTTTAAAATGCTAAGATGCCCAGTAAGGTCGCCAGTTTTCATGTTCTGTTCCTTGTATGCCTTTATTGCTTTTATTTCTATGAGGGTCTTCAAAGGCGGTAAGTATAAAATGACCTGTAGTGGTGCTATGGGAGAACTTTTTTAGGGTACCAAATTGTGTTTTTATACCATTGTATTTATATTGAATTGTTGATTTTATATATTGTTAAATTAAGAATATTTATATTAAATTCCTTTTTATAAATTTTGTAGGAATCGACTTAACCAATACAGTAGTTATATTAGATGAAGCGCACAATGTAGAAAGAATCTGCGAAGAGTCTGCTTCCCTTCAGATAAAATCGTCCGACGTCGCTTTAGCTATAGAAGAGGTAACAGCCATTATGAAAATGTTGTCAATGGAAACTATACAATTTGAGGATACACCTAAAGATTTTGATGCTAACGATTTATGCAATTTGAAAGAAACATTTTTGAATTTCGAAAAAGAGATAGATGCAATTGATTTAAAAAGTGGATTAAGTGAAGGGTTAACACTGGATGGAACTTTTCTATTTGAATTACTTGAAAAAGCTGGAGTAAGTATACATTTGTTGTTTTTCTCCTATTGTTTTGTACTTGAAGTGTAGTAATTAAATCAAAATTTTTTTCTTTTAGCTATTATTTATCATTGTAATTAAATTTATAATCAACTTTTTGAATTAACAATATGAATGTAAGAAGGTTTTGTTTAAAAATATTGCCCTTTACAATTATTAGTAAATATATGTCTACGAGTATTTCTCTGTAAATTTAAAAGTTACAGTAATACCCATATAATCAAGGTATATGCTACCATATCATATTTTTCTAAAAATATTCCGAGGAGCTTGTTCCAGTTGTTCTGATTATAACAAAAGCTGCATTTTTTATATTTCAATTTTATTTTGAAATTTTTTCTAGATCTGGAAAACTTTTAATAAAATTATATGAATCCAGAGACTGACTTCTCAAAAATTGTGTAACTAGCTTTTTGCCATCAGCAGACTAATTCTTACAATGCCAGTGGATTCTATGCTAAAGAATAGGTGGATTTCAAGCTCGGAATAGTATATCTAAATTAACAGTTTTTCGTAGAGAGTGTTTTCATACTCAAGTATGTATCCAGACAATTAGTGTGTTCATGTAGTGAGAAGGTTTCACAGACTCTTTTAATAGTCACATTTTCCATACATGATGACTTTAAATGTTGTTTCTTGCTAATATATCAATGGTTTGTTGTCACTTCCTCCAGAAAGCCTACAGATAATTCAAGTCTCTTTGATAATTCTACTGATATTTGCCACTTGTAAAAAAAAGTTTAGGGATAGCTAAATTCAGCAGGAAACTTTTCATCTGCAAAAAAACATTTTTGTCAAGGGCTGCTGTATATCTGCTACAAGATAAAATTTATTTATTTTCAAAATAGATTGGAGATTGTGATCTCCATGTATGTAGTTGTTTCTTGATTACCAGGTCGTAAAAGTTCAGTTGGAATTAGTCTTAGCATGTGTTTTAGTTAGTTGTTAGATTTTAGTTGTTATTGTGGATACATATTCGTGATCTGTTTGCAAATGTGCAAATGGGCTTTTGTATTTGTGTCTAGCAGAGACACAGTAGATGGAATGAAATATATGTTGACCTTAGCCCATCTAAAAAAGATTAAGCATTTTGACTTTTCCAAAAAACTTGTACAGAGGATCACAAAAACATGGGCTCATGTCATTTATTTGTGTTTAAAGTGAGAGTAACAATTGCATTCATTTTCAAAACCGAAAACAACTAAAACTAAGTATGATTGAAACGCTAGATGAAAATGAAAAACATGTAATACAAACGAAAATTCACCTGATTTTTCTTAGGAATGAAATACCAACTTCAAAGAAAAATCTTAGAGTTGTTAATGATTACAGACAACTTTTTATAAACTTTGAGAACGGATGAAATTTGTTCACAAAAAACGTGGATGTAATAAGATCTTAATTTGTATAATGGAGATAAAAACATAATGAACGAGAATTGAAAAATATATTATTTAGAACAGACATAGTCTACAACAAAAACTTCGGAAAATAAAACTGTTATGTCATCAAGAAGATGGACTTTCAATGGCGTTGAGAAACTCCGCAGGTAATTTACATAAACAATTATTAAGCTTAATATTATATTGTTAGCTTAGGGGCTTATTATATATTTTTTTAGGAAATGGAAGCTGATAATCTGCCAAATTGGTAGTATAGTTAGAGTTAAAGACTTTTTGGTGTTGAACAAAAAAGATAATTACCAAGAAGAAATGAATGAAGTTATTTAGCAAGTGTTTTGAAGATAACAACATCATAGTTGAGTTGGGATCATAAGCAAAGAATTTTCTACCCAAACTCGATATAATCTTCAAGTTTTCAGACGTTTTAACAATTTTAATCATGCAAAGTGGCAAAAATGACATTTAAAGCAAAAGATTGGATGTAGAATATGTGAACTATATAATATTATGGAAATGCACGTAGAAAAACTTATTATTGTAGAAGAAAATGATGTTAGTGATAGAATTTTCAGCTCATCGGAATGGTTATTTTTTTACAGTTTTGTTTTTATTATGTGTATACCGTGTATGTTTTCATTGAAATATTTCTTCATATATTAACATTAGTACTTTGAATGTTTTACTTTTAAAAGTGCAAACAGAATCCATTTCAATCATATATTATATATAAATAATGTAAGAAGTTGTCTTGTGACTGAAAATTTTATATGTACTTCATCATGAAAAAAACTGATTATCTGTAAATTCCACATTTTTTACTTGCAGATATCATCTTGTATGCAGTATAGCATTACAAAAAAACTCACTTATATAATAAACTGCAGTCGTGTTCAATTATTTAGCTTTGGCCATTGTGTGCAAATGGAAACGAGCATGCTTTTGTTTTCGTTGGGTCTATCTTGGAAATAAAGACTCCAAGTACAAGCTTGTCATGACTGACTTTTTTTGTCAAAACTGAACAACATTACCTGCTGAATGAAAAATTAATATAACTATGAAAAATTTAATCTATTTATCTAAGATATTTTTCAAATGTGCTAAATGTTAGTTATAAAAACTAAAAAGAGAAAAATGAATTGATTGCTCAACACGATAAGTATTTACAGTTGGAATGCCGGAAAGAAAGTATAGATGATTAAATTTATAAAAAGCTTTTATTCTAACCTGGCTATTATTAAAGTACTGAATTTATGGAAGACATGTGTCTTTTAACATTTTTCCTGAATTTTTACTACTTCACAGCTTGCCTAATGACGTGAAAAGGTTCGAGCCAAAGCTGATCAAAGCACATAAGCCTTTAATAATGTCAAGTATAGCACGATGGGGCTATCAAAAGGCCTCAGCGTTTCATAGTAGTATACTATGAACTGCATTTTTACTCTGATTTAGTCAAATGAAATTATTTTGAGTATGATTCAGTAACTTTGGAAATTCTTCATTGGCGAAAATTTGTCCAATTTGCGGACCAACAAAAACCTCTGCTTTAATCTTTGCTACTTTTCTAAGTATTCAAAAGCTTCTGAGGTTTGATTGAGTTTTTTAACAAATTGTTAGCGCTTCAACAATCGAATCATATTTTATGTTTTGTTTTCCGACATAAAATTCTGTTTCTTACAGGTCACGACCGTTGAATATGGTGCTTAGTATCCCCTCTGCTATCCCTAAGGACAGGTGACACGGATACTTTGTATATCAGCCCTGTAGTCCCATCAAAAATCCGACCATTTTGAAATCTTCAATCAGCTGCCAGCTATACTCGTGATACTTTATTGATTTAAGCAAAATTTTTAACATTTTCATTATTTTCTTTTTAATGTACTGAATGAGCAATTGGAATTTATTTTCGTTATGTAATAAAATAGCTTTTAAGCTTTTTATAGAGCTGTCAATGAATAAACGCCATTCGCTAGGAATACAAGGTATGCTAATTTCTTCCAAACATTCCATTCCAAACAAAGTCTATCTTCTTTTGTAAAAAACGTTGAGACGTGTCATGCCTAGTTAGCTGATTTGTGATATTGACATCAGCAAGTAAATTCCACTGTTTTAAACGAGAGCCTAAAAGCTCTGCTTTATTTTCTGGCAAACTCATATCTCTTATCCAAGTCGTTAAAATCTTCTGTAGATATAAGTGGTGTTTTGGTGGTTCCGTGTTTGTGAAAATTCCTCATCAGAAAATTCAAGGTCGGGATATTCGATAGGTTTTGCATTTTTTCCTCCAAGTCTTTTACTCGGACTTACAATGCAAAAATAGAAGCCATGAATGTGGTCTTTCTGTTCTCGCCAGATTCTTGGTATTGCAAATTTCATAGATCTTTTCTCAACTTGATACCAATCTAAAATAAAGAAATAAAAAATAAATATGTCTATAGGATTTGAATAAAAATTGCTCACCTTCCAAACATCTTTTACAATAACTACAAGCAACATGTGGTGCCTATGGCTTGTCATGATTCTAAATAAGACAATCAAAATATGCTTTGTAGGCTTCACAAAGAACGTGATATGTCTTTAATTCATATTTTATGTTTAAAACTTCAATAAATTGACAACATATAAAACAAAATGCAGCAGCATCATATTTAGACTTTCACGATGACATTTTAACATTTTCTAGACATGTATTTTCTTTTCGTTTTTGTGTGTATAATCGACTGAAAAATCATAATATAAACTTTAGGATAAAAAACGAAAATTTTTTGTTGACTCGTGATTGTTCCAGATCTGAGTTGTATATATTGTTATATTTTGTTTTAGATTCGAAACGACAATTATTTCATGGTACAAAGGTTAATTTCTCAAGTTGTTCAATTCTTGGCTACCCTTAATGAAGGTCCTTTTGCAAGAAGAGGAAATGGCTTACAAATTTTTGAAGAGATGTTGACTGTTGTTTTTTCGGATATTTCTCATGATTTCAGACAGAAAGTCAAAAAGTGTTACAAGGTACATAAAATTTACAAAAAGTATAAATACTTCCGTAAAAAATAACTCTTAACACATTGACAGGGTAAAAACAGCATGAGAGTATTTTTTGCTAAATATAACTATACTTAAAAATAGAGAATGGCCCTTTTGGTATAGAAATATATGGTTTGACATTTTTAGGTTTTCATACAAGAGGAACAGGTCAAGAAGAAATCTCCAGATAATTGGTTGTCAAAAATGGTATCTACAAAGGCAGGTGGGAAAATATTGAATTATTGGTGTTTCAGTCCCGGATTTGGGTAAGGGGGCATAAAAGTTTCCAAAAAGAATATAAGTATAATTAAATTTAACTTCGAATGGTGTTGCGGGCTGAGGACTGTCCAAGAGTTTATTAAAATGCCAACGTTTCGATCTATTATTTGATCTTTATCAAGGCTAAACATATATGGTACATCATATTCAAACATTGATGACAATAAAATTATGAAATTATAAGTAAAACTGTAATCAGATAGTGTAACAATATAAATATCTATACATGTATATATAAATGACACATTGTATCTAAGACAAACTATATAACAAACAAATACGAACATTGTTGTATAAAACAGAAGAACAATCAAAAAGTTATTTAAAGAAACCTTTACATATAAGTAAAAACTTGTGTAAACCTTTCCTAAATTATTAAACGAAGAGATAATTCTGTTAAGATACATCTGTCAGTGAATGAATACTTCCAAACTTTTCCAATACTAACAAAAGCATTTTATTTTAAGTCCTCAACTGGCAACACAATTCGAAATTGCAATATATACCTAGAAATAAATTGTCACAGTTTTTCTTTGATGAGTCGACATATTTTTAGTATTTGAATTATAAAACTACATGTTTTTCAGAATGAATATGCTAGTGAGATCTGGCTTAAGAACTTTAATATTAACGAGTGGTACTTTAGCGCCATTAAACCCTCTGATATCAGAATTGGAACTGAATGTGACAGTCAGACTAGAAAATCCTCATATAATATCAGATGATCAATTTTGTGTTAAAATTATACCAACCGGTCCAGATTCCATACCTTTAAATAGCAGCTTTCAAAATAGGTAAGAATAATATTTGCAAATATAGATGTATTGTTGAATGTTTTAGTTACTAAATTTTTAAATGTTATAAAGATTATGGTGAATAATCTTACACATTTATTATGCTGGTATAGATAATCAGTTGGCTAACACACTACAAATAGATATTATACACTGAATGGTCTCTGATGTTTGTTCACGTTATCTGCATTCCTAAAATTGGATTTTGAAATTCTTAATCACGTACTTCTTGTAGTTGTTAGTGTTACTTGATGTGCTAGCTTTCATTAAGCCTTTGGTTTCTGAAGAAAAGGTTCCTCTAGTAGGCCAGTATACCCTGCCGGCCAAAAGTTTAAGACCATATTAAAACAACATAATTATCTATAAAAGAAATGTACACCTGCACGTTCTATTGTTAATATCGATTAATTGTTTTCAAACACCGACAATCGCTGCGTTACAGCCAGGTGATAAAGTCGTAATAGAGTTGGCGACGAAGTTATTTCAGTTTTTTAGTATAAAACAAAACACTTTTTTAAACAAGTTACTAAAAACTCTGTTTACTACCCTTACGCCAATACTCAATACACTCACTAACGCACCTCTCGGTAACTATGCTATCTTGAAAGAGACCAAAGATAATTATAAAGTTTACCTCCAATCTCTAATGATGTTGACTTGATTATTGAGATTATTGTTCATTTTGGGGCACCAACAATGGAGCGATTTATTCTATTTTTCAAATCACTTTTTTTATGCATGTATACAATGAAAGCGACAGTATATTTTAAAATATATATATATATATATATATATATATATATATATATATATATATATATATATATCCGATTCTTTATTTTGTTTTTGTCTTATTTATAGTATATTTTTAGGGATAATCCCAGGTACATAAATTCATTGGGTATGGCAATATTAAACATCAGTCGAATGGTACCAGACGGCATGTTAATATTTTTTCCTTCGTACCCTACCATGTTGAAATGTCAACAGATATGGCAAGAAAGTGGAATTTGGAGTAGTTTAAATAATCAAAAAGTAAATATATTGTAATGTTACTTTTAACAATTTCAGAATGACGGTTAATGGTGTAATAAGCCAAATTTTGAAGCATAATTTATCACATTTTTAGGCAATTTTTGTGGAACCTAGGGAAAAGAATTCATTTAACAGCGCTATGTCTGAATATTATTCAAAGATAAAAGATCCAACTAATAAAGGAGCTATTTTCATAGGGGTTTGTAGAGGAAAAGTATCGGAAGGTCTGGATTTTGTGGATGCAAATGGAAGAGCTGTTTTGATAACTGGATTGCCATACCCGCCATTCAAAGATCCGAAAGTTGTGTTGAAAAAAGAGTATTTAAATAGATGTAACGTAGAAGATAAAGCAGTAAGTATATTTTTATTTAAAAAAAAATTGATTAAGCATAGAATATAGCTCATAACTTAATCAAAAATAAAAAATGAAACCCAACGTTTTCCAAAATTCTAATCATTGAAGAGAGTGCTGAAAAAATTGCATTTATTATAAAAGGCTTCTCCCAAGTACTAGTAGCGTTAAAATGGTTCCAAAAGGCGGAAAAAATAAAATACCAGTGCCATGGGTGTGTAAGTGATCCAATTCAGGACAGATTGTTTGAGACTTCAAGTGTTAAGACAACGGTTTGTTACTACACTTTGACAAGATTCAGAAAATGTTCAAAATACAATTAGGAATAAGATTTGAAAGTTCCCTATCATTCCTGTGTATGGAAAAAAAGGGGTTTTCCCGATTTTCAACAAAACTTTTATCATAAAAATACCTTAGATAAAAATAGTACATCATGAAATTATCTACAAAAAACGTATCTATACTTTTTTTCTTATGAGCCACCGTTTCTGAGATATAACGATTCATAGTTGAAAAAGTTGTAAGATACATGAGTACGCATGTATATACATCTTTAGAGTTGTAATATATGTTAAAATATTGGTCATTGTAACTTACAATTAAAATATAAAATAAATATAACTTGTAACTATAAGAATGTCAGGTAAAATGGAACCTAGTCCCTTAATTTCTACATTTCATGGAGATAAAGTCCCTGTTGACCCTGTATTGTTGTTCCAACGCATGAGTATTACTGCAGCACAGAAGTCTGCCAATTACAATTGTCTCGAAAAGGTAGATTTTGATATTAACAACACAGATGCGACATACATCATTGACGGAGTATACTGAGGTACTGCACCGCGTTGTGTGGGATAGCGAAGTAACATTCAACGTTACCTTAGATAAATACGTCGACATTTTGATTTCAGAGCTACTGTCGTATTTGATAGCTACAATGATTGCACGAGAAATACCAAAGCTGCAGAGCGACGTCGTCGAACTTAGCAACATCTACAGTCTACAGAAATTTCTTACAAATACTCACAATAAGTCTCGGTTCATTTCAATGTTGAAAGAAAAATTTACTGCTGAAAATATATTGGTAAAACAAGCTAATAATGATGCTGATATATTGATTATTGAAACAGCAATAGAGCAATTCAATTTAACAAATACAATTATTGTTGTTGGAGAAGACGTAGAATTACTCGTATTACTCACTGCTCGAACTCTAACTGAAAAAACATTTTCCTCTTAAAACCAGTAAAAGCTCAACATAAATCGGAAATCTATTCATCAAATAGTTTATCTACTTTTGCAAAGTGTCAAAATCATGTACTATTTTTACACGCAATAACTGGCTGTGACACGACATCTGCATTTTACAGGACGGGTAAAATAACAGTTTTCAAAAAGTTTAAAAAACAAATTTAGTTCAATGTGGTGAGGTTTTTAAAAACAATAATTTAACTCGACAAGAAGTTATTACCATCAGCATTCGCTTTCTTCTTTCTATGTACCGAGCTCATAAAAAACTACCTACTCAGTATCGATATGCATGTTTCGTTAAAACTACTAAAAGTAAAAAACAAGTTCAATTGGCTTGTTTTCCTCGAACCTCAGTTGCTGCTTAGCAACATCTTTTTCGGGCTTATTATCAAGTTCAAGTGTGGCTAGACCCTACAGACGGGGGTTGGGAGTTGGTCAACAATACATTAGAACCCGCTCAAACTTTACTCCCACCGCACCGGAAAAACTGCTGAATACAATTTTTTGCAACTGTTTTGTTCTCTGGCATGTACACCTTGTCAAGGCCGGTGTCAGGCTCTAATATTGAATCACCAACAGTTGAGGATCCATTTGATTCCAACGAGGCAACATGCGATACCTCACTATTGACGCAATTTACATGCACTCAGAATGAAGAAGAAGAAGAATTTGAAACTTACGACACGGGCGATTAAATTTCACAACTTTTTTAAATTTAAATCGCTTTTATTTTTTCATTTTCTGCTAATTTCCATTATTTTGCAATAGTTTCAAATTAAACATATTCACAACAGACCAGTGGGGAAGGTCTACTACCTCATAGGTGGCGTGGAAACGTGTTCATATTATGACGGTACAACTTTTTGAATCATTATATCTCAGAAAAAATGGGTCTAATACGTTCTTTGTAGATAATTTTATGATGTTCAATTTTTATCTAAGGTATTTTTATGATGAAAATTTTGTTGAAAATCGCGAAAATCCCATTTTTTGACCTTTGACCTTTAATATAATTTTTTCCATACACGAGAATTATGGGGAACTTTCAAATCTTGTTCCTAATTATATTCTGAACAATTTGTCTGATTTTCAACTTGGTGGGAATTTATGTAACTTTGATTGTCTATATTGACCGGACTAAGTGGTCGAATATAATGTTATCACAAGTGTCTAGATTATTCGATAATCGATGTGCCTTGGTAAACAGAAGTACAATCAAAAGTTTTAGGCAATACTGAATATCACCACTATATGTGTATGGTGGGGGATTACGGTGCCATTAATAAAGAGAGTCTTATAATATATACATTATTGAAATAGGTACAATGTTGAGGTATTTGAACCAAAGCCATACCTTTAATTCCAGTTTTTGAAGAAAATTCCTTCTATGTATATCAGATTATTATCATATATAATCGAATATAGCAAGATATTGAAATGTAAATAATATGGCTAGCTAATAATCCTGACCTCAGACCAATTGCCTCTTTGGATTATAATTAATAGTCCCTTATGAGCTTTATTAACTTAATAAAATGAGGTTTTATGACAGAGAAGAAAATATATCCGATTTAAATTAATCTTTTCATTGTTTTTCAGTTTTTTTTGCCTTCCGTATTTAAGCTTTAATATTAATAGTTTATTTATTTATTTATCTAGATAGAGAACCATGATTTTCAATTTTGTTAACATCTTATCTTTTTTGGACAATGTTTGAGACAACTTTGTGAATTTTGCTGCTGTTCATAATAACTTCTCGCTTTTCTCATAAATGACCAATATTCTTCTATTAACTGAGGATTAGAGGTATTCGGGAAATGATACTGTTTGATATATAAGATAATCGTGGCTCATAACAAGCAAAATATTTTTTATTCTGATTGATCGAAAGAAACATTTTCCATAAGCCTTGTTTGCATGACTTCTGAGGGAAGTCTGCAGATCCGCCAAAATCATTTCACATTAAACTTTTTGATATTTATTCTATTGATAATAATTATTTTTTTAGTTTTTAAAAGGACAAGATTGGTATAACTTAGAAGCAACTCGTGCTGTAAATCAAGCGATCGGACGAGTAATACGTCATAAAGATGATTATGGTGCCATATTATTGCTTGATTCTCGTTTTAATAATCCCGTTCTCAAAAATCATATGTCGTTGTGGATAAGAAATAGCATAAAAGTATCAAGAAATTTTGGAGAGCTTATGAAAGATTTGAGATCATTTTTCAAAGCAGCTGATGCTAAGGTATCACATTATAACTGTTTTTAAGCGCATGTTGAATTTAATAATAATAATAATAATAATTACATTTGTATTTAGCAATTAGACTGTATTGACATTTCTCAAGCTATCACTGTTTGGTTCTAATTAACATTGTACAGTTAAAGGTGCTGAGAAACAGCAGATAAATCTACATATAGTATGTTTTTTGCTATTAAATAATTTTATTTGTTTTTAGTATAAGGGCGTATTGGAAGAAAAATCTTTGACACCACTTTCAGCTGAATTTGGTGGACCTTCTAGTTATAAAATTAATGAAGATACTTCAAATGCAGGAGAAGTTATTATTCATAGTAAAAAAACAAAAGAATTGACAGGAAATCCTTCAAAAAAAATTAAGCTGTCAGTTGTGCCTAACTCTTCGAAGGAATCAAAATCATCAAACCAAAGTGATTTGACAAAAGATTATATAGTTATGGTAGTTATCACATTAATAAGTTATTATTTTTATTATATTTTCTATCTGTCTCGTTAAGTAGATGTGTTTGTTCCAAAATAAACTTTCTCATATTTAGGAAATTAGTCATTGGAAAATAATTGAGATAGAAATGGTGAATGCTAATGTAGTGATGAATTGTACAAAATTTAATTCTCTTAAACTAGCAGTATATTTAAATACATCTGATTTATTTATCGATTTATCTGGTTGGTTTCCAAGTCATTTTCTCATTTAATATTCGGTGAGAATTATAGAGTGTTCGCAGTTGAGGTTCATCTTAATTGATTTTTAGATTATTTAAAACTAAATTGTAGTAATTTAAATGATCACACTTCCCTATTATTTATGAAGATGTATTTGAGGACGTACTTGGTATTTTACTGCAATATCTTAATATTTTATCGAAGTGAGTTTCAAAAATTTAGAAATTATATACATTATATTTTTATTGCTTTAATGAATATTGATGGTATACCATAATGAGCTAACGTGTATGTCAGAAATTATAAAAACAATGTTTTTCTGAACATTTGTGTACGGATGCTTTCCAAAGAACTTGTTTTAGTTAAAATTTTTTCATTTATTTACTACTTGTGGTTACACAGGAGTTCTATTTTTCTTTTTTAACAGAATATCCTATTTTTTCATCGCATTTTTAAAATATACGATGAATTTCAATATTCAAATTTATTTGAAACATATATCAGAGCCCTTAACCCATAATCATATCAAAAAAATTATAATTATTGTTTGAAAAATCCTACTAAATGGAAGGAGGGCATTATAATTATTCCATGTCTATGTATGTATGGATTTTGGGATATGGTATACACTGCGACCCAAAGGATCAGTGTTTATGATCTGTTATCCCACTCCTTTTAAAAAGTCTAGAATGTGGGATGACTTTAATTTCCAGTGATCTTCGTCTTCTCTTTCAAGTGCTCCCAGGTGTAGTGCTCTGGAGTTCCTTAGTGTTTCAGCTTTAGAGAGAAGGTGGATAGAGGTTTCATCCTCTGTGCAATAAACTCTGCACGCAGCATTATCTGCTAAGTCTAGCGTCTTAAGGTGTCCATTGATGCGACAGTGCCCCGATAGACTTCCTGTTAGTATTCTTGATTGTTCTTATGATTGAAACTACTGCCAATATGATATATAAAATGATTTTTAGATCATAGGTTCTACAATTATAATTGTAAAAAAGTTGGAAAAAAAAAAATAAAAACGGGACACTTTTGATATTCCAACGTAAATTGAATGTAAATTGATTCGTTCACATTTAAACTTTAATAGAACCTATAAAAAAGAGGCACAATAAGTTGTTTGAATCATTTATTCAAAGATTTCTAAAGATTTAGGAAGATTATGATTAAGACAAATTCCGGTAATTTTTGGCCAGGTTTTTTGTTCCTTTCTCCATTTGTCAAAACTTTCAAATAAATTGAAATAACTAAATATTGGAATACTTTAGACGTTTGAAACATATAGAAATTTCAGTAGATATGTGCAATAAAAAACAGGGTGATGTTTAGAAAAACATTGTCCATAATTTCTGATATATACGTCGAACTAAGCATATTGTTGAATGTACCACGTATATGCAGGGTCTGGTGGCAGAATTATCTTTTCAATATTAAATAAATAACCCATTGATATATTGTTTTAATAAAGATATCAGAAATAAAAGTAGAGATGCGGATTTCACTTATTCTTAAAAATTATTTCATCCAAATATCTTCCAGTTGCACGTACCATTCGAGCCAGAGCAACGTGTTTTGCGCAGTAGGCTCGATTGAATTGCGCTGATTTCATGATGAATAATACAACAATCATTCGCAGATTGTTACTATAAACTTTTTCTTTGAGATCACCCCATAAAAAAATTCACGGAGTCGATTCGGTTGACTTTGGTGTTTCAGTCAAAGGTTGCGAGTTCTTAGAGACCAGTAAAGGCAATGCTGCTTGTTAACTTGGCCGTTTAAATGGAAATTAGCCTTGTTACTCCAAAAAAATTTTTTCGCAAAACAAAGTTTAAACTTTTGGAAGATTTGGATTTTGAAAGGATAGATCTGGAAATTTAATTAATAATCGTCCATGGAAGTCTCAATGAAGCTGTCATTTTCTATATTGAAAGTCGTGGAGAAGTTCAATTTTTCTGGGATTGATTGAGATCCTGACCGAGGAGTGTTCATATCCTCTATACCCAGGAACGAATTAATTTTATACTTAGTGCATCTCTTAATTTTCCGATACCGAAGTGCGAACCAAATTGTCGACGAACAACAACGTATCGATGGCAAACGCGCGATGTTCACCGAATCACTGCGACATTGTGACTGAGAAATCGGACGAATACTAATTCCTCTCCTCGCACAGTTTATTATTTTTAAAAATAATTTTATTTAAAAACACAAATCTTCCGCCAGACACCCTATAGTATATCATTCAAATGTATGTTACTTACTAGAAAGATGATAACTGAAAAATTATAGCACAAAATTTAAAAATCTTTTGGAATATTTGCACAATTTCGAACAAGAATTAGGGAATACTCCTGTATGTTCTACAAATCAGATATATCATGTTTGTTTTATATTTGAATTCTTCCAGAAATTGATAATCGATTATATTGATTACAACATTTTTAGTCTGTATTCTAAAATATATATCAAGTATACTATTAAGTGGTAATGACTTCATGTATGCCACACCATATTTTACTTATGAGGAAGTATGGGCGTGAGAGCATATCATCGATTAATTCTGATGAAGTCAAGTCAACGTGCTTATCAGTATGACGCCATTACTACTGGCCAGTATACGGAGTTATATTCTGGAATACAAGCTGATTGCCTTTTATCTTTTAGGTTCGGAAACGTTTAGATGATTCTTCCTTTAAGGATTTTGTCGAAGCTATAAAGAACTACAAGGCTTGTGACAGTATAAGTTCATTAATTAGTCAGTTAGATAATGTATTTAAGAATAAAAGTCATTTGAAATATCTCATTCCTGGTTTAGAATCATATATAAAGACTGATCATAAGTTAGATTTCAGTAAATATTGTCAAGATAACGGTTTACTTGATGTTTGAGATAATTGTACTGATTTTATATGTTATGGAACTTCTAAATACAAGATATTTTTCTATGTATAAATACTTTTATGTGTGGATGCAGTTTAGGAAATAGCCATTTTTAATAATATATACAGAATGGTTCAGAATTGTTTATATTATTTTCTAGAGCTGATAATACTTTCAAAAAAATGGTACTTCTTTGCATATTTTTTTTTAATTTGAATAAGAGAAATATGTATTGATAAGTTCATAACTTTTTGAATGAACGTTATAAATAATATTTTCAAACGTAGCCTTCTTTGAAATCTCTTCCTTCTGTCCAACTTTTCTTTTCATTTTGTCTTAAAAATGAGTTTTTTTGCGGTTATCAAAATAAGTATTTGTTCGTGAGAAATAAACACTCAGTGCTTTATCTGAAATTAGGAAATGTGCCTAATTTATAGATTTTGACATGTCTAGTCCAAAAAACTTTACAGGGCCATTGATTTAGTTACTTAACATAATATTCTCTATTGATTCTTTTACTCTTGGAAAATAGTCAATGTTGATTATAAAGGTTTCCCAAAAAAAAATCACTCAACACAATCAATCACTGACAAACCTACGTTGGCCAATTCACTCCAAAAAAAACCGATTGTTTGAACTGCTCTTTAGTCTCTGATGTATTATGAGGTATCCACACTTTGTCCACAATTATGGAACGACGCAAAAATTCATCCACACCAGATTGTCACACGATTGTGTTTGTAGTGGATTGACGCGGTACTCCTTCCAGACAAGCTAAGTGTCTTTTGAAATTCAAACTACTGAATGTGTGAAATGTCTAATGCTTCCACCAAAACGTGAATTTAATTGTTTCAGGAATTGAGACCCCAACTGGGGATTTGGAACGTTCTCCGAGGGTGTATGAAATTCATGTAACTATATTTTTTACAAATACAAACTAAATGACGCAGCTTTTCGAAATCTTGACAGGGGCAACATTTCCCTTTCAGTTAAGAGAAGGGGTAATTCACAAAGTCACGTTTTTTCTAATATCTGCCCAACGGTTTGGATTACGGTGTTTATATTTTAATGTGAGTCTTTCCTAAATATGGACTTTAGTTAAGGTCCTCATTTAACTTTCCTTTTTAATCAGTTTTGAAATAGTATACACATGATTAGAGCAGTGTCCTGGGGATGTACCTCCTTTATGATAAGTTTGAAGGAAAAGTTTTCATAAAGTAATTAATTTATTTTTGGACTTACTAGCAGGTCTTTAATACAAAGTACATGTCTCGACCGCCTTGTTTATACAAGGTGTGATAAAAATACGGTGAAACGGAAGTAAAAAATTAACAAACACTACTTAATCTTGAAAATACTGCTCTTGATTAGCAATGCACTTATCCTGAAGTTGAATTCATGACCAAATATTTTCGGGGAGGCTTGTTTCTCTCCCTTTAATCTATTTTTGATTTCCGGGAAGAGCAAAAGTCGCATACGAGGCGATACCCAAAAGTAATCGGAATAGCTTTACCATGGGTGGAGCTTTTGTAGTACTGATTTCTGCCGCTAGGACCTCCCTAGCTCAATTCATCCCCAGTTCAGTGCCGCGCGGGCCGTTGATCTGCCACGTTATATTCGTCACTAGTGACCGTTTTTATTAGTACTGTTTCCTACATGGTAAAAACGCTGCTGAAACTGTTTTAATGTTGAAAACTGCTTACAAAGATGATACTATGGGGAAAACGTGGTTTTCTCGATTTAAAAATGGCGACATGTCAATTGATGACAAACCTCGCTCTGGACGTTCATCAACTGCCCGAATCGATGAAAATGTTGAAAGAATGCGAAAGCTTGTGCACTCAGACCATCGACAGACAATTGATCAACTGTCTGAAATCTGTGGAATTTCTTGGAGCTCGGTTCAGCAAACAGGTGACTAATTCTTCCACGCATGAAAAGGGGGATTAAAGGACGTCGATTTGAAAACATCAAGAAAAGCACGAGACAGGAGCTTGTAGCTATCTCTAAAAATGAGTTCAAACAATGTTTCGAACAGTGGAAGCACCTCTGGGACAAATGTATCACTTGCAGTGGAGAGTATTTTGAAGGGGATGAGGTTGTTTTGTAAATATATAGCATTTAAAAAATAATTCCGGTTATTTTTGGGTAGTAGACAGACAGGAAAAATTTTAGTGAATAAAAAACAACTTGTAGCATGGTGCAATAAAGTCGTTAACTTATTTTCAGTGCTAATTCGTAGCTGAGCTCTCGAATAGTCAATCACCGTTTTAATAAACAGATTTTTCTACTTTTTGCACATTATTAACTGTGTTTAGTTAAGGGACGAATTTCCACCTCTATACTATTTGTTAACAGTATTCCAAGATACTATATTATCATTAAATAGATTTTAGTGAGTTTCTTTCGCACTCTTTCCACTTTATATAAAAATGTTCAAAATTAATGTCCAAACACGATGTCAATAAAGCGGCTATAATAGCAATCTAACGAGCTGAAACCTATTCAAACTTGTCACTGTTTGGTTCAATATTATTGAAGTAGATGCACCATAATTGCTGCTATAAAAATTTCTTTCACCGTATTTTTATCACTCGTTCATCCATATTGACTTAAAACTTATTATGCCATCTTTATTGTGTTATTTTTGATCATATCAAAGTATATACTGCTTTGATATGATAATATTTTTATTAAAAATAATTTATTGGGTATCGTTTACATTTATAAGATAAATAAAAAAATTATTCAATAGATACAAAAAGTTTATCTAAATTGTATCTTCTTGGTAGCTTAATAACTTGATATGATTTGAATCGTATGTTATTGGTAATTTTTTAACCCTTCAACGGCGAGAGTAATTTTTGTTTGCAAAACAAATAAAAACAGTATGATTATATAAAAAATTTTAACATTACCTTTTTGACAGTTGAATGAAAAACTACATATATAGTTCAAATGATTACTTTATACATGATGAAATTTGATATAAAATACCAATAAAATATAATATTTTTCTATTTTTTAACCCTTGCTATTGAAATATAATAATTAATAGTAGTTTATTTAGTCCGGGTTCCTAGTGTCACAGCAATTAAAAGAAATGATGCGACCAGAAAGGAAATTTATAATAATGACGCATTTCTTCTGACACCCTCATTTACCCTTTTTAATAACTTAATCTGTTACTCTGCGATGTTGAACAAATAATTTTTTATTCAAAATTTGATTATTCCAGTCCATTCATCCAGGCAGGTTAGAATCAGAACGTCGTGAGAGCACTTTCATCAGATGCCTATATCGGAGACATTAACCTTCCCTGTCACTTCAATTTGCTCGTACTCACGTTGATTGGAAAAGGGATGAGTATAAAAGCAATCTTTTTGGAAACGTATACCCAAGTCAGAGAAAATTTGTACAGGTTTATATTGATTAACGAGTTGAGTTTGAAGTTTCGTTTACTCTGAGTGGCAGAATTTCTTTAGAAACACAAACTGATCTTAAGTTCGTAACTGGATCTTTATGCAATGTATTATGGTACATCCATGAGCTACCAAAATACATGCATCCAACGGTTTCATAAGAGCGTAAGTAGATATCGCATCAGTTTTTCCAATACCTGAACGAGGTTGGAATTTCTGTTATGGCGTAGTCTGACCCTAATTCCACTGAACATCAAGAGAAGAGCCAGGACCTGAAGTTCCAAAATCCTCCCAGGAACTAAAGGTGACCAGTGAAGAGGAATATGAAGATGTAATTTAAAGAGCATGGAAACTGCAATGAGTACACATAGTGGCATTACAAGCTACCTAGTCAAGTTATTTATGAAAAATTGGAAAACAAGCGATTTATACTTTGCAAAAGCTAGTCTGGACATTTATGTTACGTTTCATACAGTGTCAGAGCATGTATGAATACTATTATTTAAGACAAATTCAGAGAGTCAAACCGAATACCCAGGAGCCTGCAGAAGTTCCTGTGTTTTATGCTCTTCTTCACAAAACCTGCAGTCACTGGTGATGTTTTTATGATCTCAAGGTGTTCATGTAAGTGACAGAGTCCCGTCAGAAACCATGTGAGAATGCATAGGTCGATGTATTTATTAGATCAAGCAAGAGTCTCTAAAACCAGAAAAGTTTATTTCTGGCACTATTATGATGTTTGTACGTGTGGGGTCGATTTTAATGCAAACAAGACTGGTAAAGTCAAATTGCCAATAAAAATAGGATTTGAATAACAATAAAAACACTGGAATATTTTTAATTTACAATAATCATTTATTCGTATTCTTTAGAGATGTGAATAATTTTGTGCATCGTAAATTTTGGCAAAACTCTAATACAAAATTAGATATAAAAGCGTCTTTTTCGGACTTCTTATTTTCGAATAAAATAATGAGGTAGATCATTGGTTCTATCATAGTAAGAATGTATGTACACTGTTCCTAAAATAAAAATTTGTATTTTTTATTTGGTATTACAATAATTAATTAGTATTGGTACAAAAAAATGTACATTTAGCTCAGAACATAAATTAGATTTGAAAATCAGAACAATATGACTATAAACAACTGTAAAACACATAGTAATGAATGAGAAATTGAAAACAATATAACAAAACTGGTTGTTTTGTATATGAATCTTTCAAAATCCGGTATGTGAGGCACTATGAGGTTCTTACAAGGAAAAAGATCGAAATATATTACTAACTACCTCTTGGCAATCTTCTTTTGTTAATAGCGGCGCAACAATATTTTTTAAACTATTTAAAACAAAAATTAACCGTGATATCGGACGAAAAGAGAGGCCATCGACAATTTCAACAATTTTCATCATCGAGTCTAGAAAGTTGTTCATAGGTGCAATATTATGAGTGCGTTTCTGCCCTATTGATTATCAGTTAATCCTAGTTCAATTTTAGTCGGTATGGGAAATGTCCCGAGTCCGAGGCATAATACCAAGCTCTGAAGATATGTAACATTATTTTTTATCCAAACGTTTATAAAACACACACACACACACAAAATCCCATATTAGTTTAGAGTTGAAATAAGTGCCATCAGCTTTGCTTTTTTCAAGAACCACGTCAGGGTGTCGTGATGGGTGTTCGTCTACCCATGTATATAAAAATTCAATTAATCTTGTTATTAAATCTAGAACAAGACATGATAAATGCTTTTGATATAATTGAGCTTCAAAGTCAAATTATTAATAAATATTGTTTGTTGACCCTTTGTCGTAAGCTAAGATGAAATGTGGTTGTTATTTGTAAAACTGAGTAAAACGAGTTCCTCGGAATATCATCATATACCAGTTTCCAAAAAAATATCTAGATGGATTTTATACGAACAGGTCGATTCAAATCATGTCAGTTGATGTTCCTTGCTATATGTACATATAAATTTTGGACTTTTGTGAAAATATTCAAATTAAAAATCACATACCTGACTCACAAACTTGTAAATAATTTTATCTATAGTTTGCAATTCATTGTTAGTTTCAGATATCAGTTTTAACATTATGTCAGTTTCTAAAAATATTCGCTAAAAAATAAAAAAAATCATGATGATGATAAAACTCATGAATTTGAATAATTATTACTTGAACTAACAATTTAAACAAACATTTTGACCCAACTTTCGGTAGCATACTTATGAAACACAATTATGTTATTAAACAATTGTTAATTGTGCTGAACACTGTTTACCATTACATCTACCCTTGTAAGTACACTGTCTAATATGTTTCATTAACCTATGTTATAATCCAAATGTTTCTCTTGACAGCATAATTGTGAGGATTAGCATTGCGGTGGTAAGCAATGTGTTCAGAATGTATATCAACAAAAAACCAAGAATCCCAACTACTTACTTGTGGGTAAGATACTATTATTCTATTATGTGTTGGATCGGAAACATTTGTCATGTCATGAATCAGTAATACATAAGCAGCATCAGATTTCTTTTGAAAACTGACAATTCTAAAAAATAACATTTATAAATAAGTAAATAGAAAAATATAAATATAAGTAGAACAGAGAACTTACGTAATTTTTTCATTTAATATACACCTAATAATAATTGTCTTTAAATAATAGTAGTGAATTAATGTATTCAGTAGGTAAATAATAATTTCATCAGAACTGATTATAGTAATGACTTATTGAGTCATTGAGAGACATTTTTCTACCATTACTGTAAATAAGTTCTCGTTTTCAGTACTACTTTAATGTTAAAGGAAGTCTTTCCACAACCCCTTAGAGACTTTAACTATCTAATTATGTTTTCTTCGCAATTGCATAGGCTTGTTGACTTCAATTGTTCCAATTTATCTAATATTTTGATAAGAACAAGCATTTCATAATTTTTTAGGATACTACTGGATCTAGTTTAAAGGGTTTGATATATCAAAATATAGCAAAAAATGTCAAAATTTGAGAACAGTTAACCATTTCCTATAAATTACATTTGAATGATTCAAATACTTACTTTTGATAATGGTCATTATACAATTTTGAACAAAGTATTCTCATATCATTTGGTGTTGTTTGTTCAGCCAGTATGTCATGAAAATACAAACTAAATTTACTTAAAATAGATCCCTTCAACTTTTGAAGCCATTGGAAAAGTGATGGTAGGGGATTATTTTTAAATATTCCAAGTTTCCATATCTAATAACAGAAAATTAATTTCTCTAAAATAATTATATTTGTTTATTTGTTTATCACAAATGCATTTTTTAACGCTAATTTATCAGTATTCAGTATATATATATATATATATATATATATATATATATATATATATATATATATATAATTCAAAAGAAACAATGTAAGTAAACGCCTTCTATGAAGAATATAAAAAAATACAACATTCGCCGAATTTTAGGATTCTACTAAATCCAGGTAGGACCGTCTCACGGGCGGAGACGCGTTCATAACAGTATTAAGGTTAATTTTTTTGGTACATCATCCTGAGGCAAATGCCAGGTTTGTCACTTATTGATAGGGAGTGGAGCATTTTACAAAAAAGCACAATATTTTTGAATCAATGACCAAAATCATATCAAAGTTTGTTCGAAATTATAATTCATCAATGTTTAAATGTTATTTATCACTAATTGTTGGTTAAAATTTTGATGGAAACAAAAAACTATAAATTTCAAAATTTGTACTCACTTCACGTGATTGCATTTTAGTTTCCCATACTGCGAGCCTTGTATGTGCCCCGTGAATTGAAGCCAACGGGGACAAAAATTCCAACTTTTGTAACTGTACCAATGCTTCAAAGAGTTGTTCCAAAATTTCACATTCTAAACTAAAAACTGCTTTTATTGGAATAAAACTTATATCAATAAAACCGTCACTATGTCTTTCAATAACAGAATGAATTTGAGATAAAATTTCAGTATAACGCACTTGTTTACTAACTCCCAAATTGTAAATTTTTTCATATCTGGTAAATAGCTTTAAGGATGAAAATTCCAATGTCAGTGTTATTCTAATAATATTAATAATAAACCAACAAATAAATATGGTTTCCAAAATTTTTTAGGCTGAAAAATGTAGTCTTTAATAAAGACTCTCTGTAGAAAAACCGAAGAAAAACTAAAAAAATTTAACACACCTACACAGTTAATTGATTAATTTTTATCTTTTTGTCAAGCCACAACCATCACAACATATGTAATTATGTTTATTAGATTGGGCGCTGGATGGAGTTGAGTATGCAAAATGTGAGGATCGCATTCAGTGTATGGTTTTTATAGAAATCCACTCTCACTTCTCACAATAATTCCTTTAAGCCACTGTCTTTTGGCTGTTGGTGATTGAAAACCTTTCAATACATTTTCAAGAATAGCTTTTCTGATTGTGTTAACGCATAGTTTTAAACACTGTCCAGTGGTCCAATGTTTACCCATGTCTTGTCCAAATAATAAATATTTCAAATACTGTTAAATTATAAACACTAGTTTCAATCCATCTGTGGTAAAGTTTGAATTTGAATTTTTTATGTGTTGACAATGTAGCTGGCTAATTTATTTTTTAGTTTGTTAGACTTAAGTTATAAACAACAAATTTTTATCTGATAAAACAAATATTTCTTCAAAAGGATACAAATCAATTAAATTAATCCTTGCAGTTATAAATTGCGTCAAATTTTTAATTCCTTTTTGAATACTGCTGTGAATAGAAGGTTGTTTACTATTGTCCTCCAATCTTTTCAAGTCATTCTTCATATTATCGTAGACTGATCTCAAAGAGTTCTATAAAACAATGTAATGTATAAAATAACTTACCCAATTGCATTGCTGTAAATACATAGATTTGTTGGTTAATTTTTATGTATTATTTGATTTAGATTTTCTTTTTCAAGCCTGCTTTTTAAATTAACATATTTCATTTGATTTGTATGTGAAAAATTGTAACTTTAGGAGAGTTAAAAGTTATTTTATTTTCAATTCTATTTATCAATTTTAAAATTGAATTATTCTTCTACTTGCTAGTGCTAGTGCAACAAATCCATAAATGTAAAAAGTATCTTAGATGAAATTATATAGATAGATATAAGATATATAAATATGTTTATGAAAAATTTTCTAATAGATGTTAATGACAATTTAAAAAAAAACTAAAACCACTTTATAGATCAACTAACTGAATAAGCAATCCAAAAAATATATTATAGATAAGTTTTTATTTGTAATTGTATGTTACATGTAGCTTCAACCAAACTTTGAATAATGAAATATATATTCACATAAACAATGCAAGGAATAAATGTGAATGATAGATATGCAAATTAAAAGTATGATGAGGAACAACAAATATTACATACGTCTTTTCGTAAAAAGCTTTTATGTTTATTTTGCAAAAATCCAATTTCCATATAACTTTTTTCTGCCAAAGCCAGTTGTTGTAATAAATTTAGAAAAGCACTCCATTGTGTAACTGACCCTTTAAGCCCCTTTTCCTTTTCCTAAGCAAAATAAATATATCAATCAATAACAGGTTATAAGAGAGTATTATTTTTTAATAAAAGTTCTATACTTACTAAATGTTCTCTTGCTTTTTCATAACATAACTGCGAAACATGGGTAAAATACGTATGTAGAAATTCGTCTTCACTCTCCATTTTAAAAATAATAAAACACTATTACTATTTTTGTATCAAAGATATTCACCTACATAATAATATAATTTGGAGGTTATATCAAATGTCAAATCCGAAATTGACATATTACGTTCGAAGTACACCACAACTAATTCTATACTCTCTTTAACTGGCCTGCATTGGTCCAGTTCCAGTGCAGCTACCAAGAGCAAACCTTCGGAAGCAAACCCGCGAACAAAGCTGTTAATTAACGTAAAGTATAACAAAATATACCCAAGATTATATACTCGAAATATACTGAGAAAACAGGTTGGAGTCGCCATACCATAAACATTTTATTTCGAAGCCATTAATCGTTTGAAGAAATATACAAAATATATAAAATAGTTTGTTTGTTCAAGGTATTTTCGTCGACTCTCATAATGTCACAATTAAATATATTCTGCGGATTACTGCTTTTTTGCGAATAGAATAGTATAGCCCCTTTGCTCTGTTTTGAATATTTTAATTCAAATAATAATTTATGTTCAAGAAGTATTTTCACAGAATAACCTAAACAAAACAACTACCTTCAAGCATCTTAGAATCAGATTTACGCAGGAGGACTAATAATCACGAAACCACCTACACACCTAAACACTCTCACTTCTGTGAAGTCGACCCCCTGTTTAATTATTTTGAAATTTCGTTAATGCTAATCAGTAGAAAGGATACAAGAAAAACGTGGATTTGGACGTTTAATCTTTTTATTGTTAGATAGAGCGAGAGAGAAAAATTTTTAGAGGGTAATTAGTTTTTATATTGTACATGTGTAATTCCAAATAAATTAATTGGTCAATTCGTCCAAATAAGTAGCAGAGCTATCCATTTATGTTTACAATGTAGACGACGTTTACCATAAAATTGTATATGTGGATTACATAGTTGGTAAAAAGTTTTTTTATTCTTAGTATAAACCGTTTTCCTTTAAAACTGGTTTCACTCATTCAATCTATTTTTCTTTATTATGATTAATTATTCCGGGGTAAAATTGATCAATTACGGAATAGAAAAATAAAACATGTGGCATTCAAATAAGTTTATTCGAATTTTTGAACACAATCTAGTTCATGTAATTTTAATGAACACATTTTCAAATTATTCAAGAAAAATATTATTTACAGTAGGTGAAAATAAACTATTAATTCAATAGAAATATGTAAACAGAAAAAATAGTAAATAGGCAAATTAGAAAGACATAAGCAATAATAAATATACTCACTAATATATATAAATTTATCTCACCAGTAAATACAACAAAACATTTCTACTGAAATCACAAAAAATATCACTTCTAATGTTAACTTTCTCAAATAACTAATACTCGATCAGGTTCATCAATTTTATTTGATACACATCACGATTATATCTATTCACAGAAAACTTCCAACTATTCTATCCACCAAAGGAAGAATAATGTAGGTAGGTATTTTATTTTCTATATCTACTTTATCAAAAGGAAGTTATAGAATTTTTAAAAGTATAACCCTCTTTTATACTCCTAGAAGAGTATGATGAAAAATGGGGTCTTCAAATCAATATTACAATGATGACTGAGGTGAAGTGAGAAGACCACGGATCTTGGTTGGAAAAAAATGAAACAATAAAAAAATGTGATAGATATAGATATTTAGGTGTAAATTTTAATTAAGATGGGACGAATGACGTCGAAATAAACTTGAGAATTTACAACAAAAAACAGTTAATAATAGCTCTTGATGGAATTCTATGGAGTACAGAGATAGGCAAATGAGAATATATGATACCACGATCAAAAGCACGTTAATATATGGATCAGAGACGTAGTGACTAAAAGGAAGGAAAATAGAAGCTACAGAAATAGACGCAATGAGAAGGGCATCTAGGACATCAAGATTGGAAAGAGTGACTAATCAGAGAATGAAGGAATAAACGGTTGTAGAAGAGACAGTTATAACATGTAAAGAAAGGAAACAACTGGTGTGGTACGGCCATGTTCACAGAATGACAAAAGTAAGATTACCAAAGAAAGTAATGAGATGGATACCACCAGAAAATCGAAAAAGAGAAAGACCAAGGAAACCATGGATGGAAAGAAATACAAAGATCAATAAGCGAGGGAGGACTAAGAGAGATATACTGCAACAATATAATGGCAAATGGGCCCGATGCAACTTGTTAAAGATGTGCATTGGGAAATTTATTTTCTACCAAACGGTTATGGTTAGGATGAATACTTTTTACTGTTAAAGGTAAGGTCTTTAGTAAATTTTCAATAGTTTTAATTTAAAACGTCGATTTTATAATTGAAACAAAATGACATGTATGGACAAAATGACATAGTCACTTTATTCAAAAATTGGCGTGTTTTAGTTATGTCTCCGCGACTGTGTTTTCTGGTGAATTATTTGTTGTTATTTGTAAGTTTTTCCATTAAAATCGATGAACCCAGTGATTTATTGCAATCATTAATTGTTTGATGAAATTATGGTTTTTTATTTACATTTGGAGTAAATTTACTTATACACCGAATAAAAAGACATGATATGTCATTTTGTTTAGGTTATATGATACGAAATACTCAGGCGACGCTCAGAAAACATGCACTCAATATGAATACAACCTTGAATCCTAACTCTAAAAGGATAGGAAGATTCAAGAAAACATTTTCAACTGAAATTGAGCAGGAGTTAGTAGAACAAAAAGTTTGTAGAAACACGACGTTTTGGTTTGACGTGTCCATTACTCGAAGAACTTGTTTTTGAACTAGCCGAAAAAAATAGTATCGATCACCCTTAAACAAGGACAAGAAACTTGCTGGACAAGAATAGCTTGAAGGTTTCCTGAGTACTAATAAGAACATTTCTCTGCGCGCCCCATAACCAACTTTTGCTGCAAGAGCGCAAGTGTTAGTGTTTAATAAACCACAGGTTGCTAATTTTTTCCGTATTTATGATGAAGTTTCACAATTTGGAACCTCACTACAGTTCAGAAACTACAATAAATTCATGCCACCAAAGGCAGGAAACAAATCGGCTATGACAGTAGTGTGCTGTAAAAATACCATCGGTTCATTTATTTTGCCATGTATCTATCATATTTCGTAAAAAGAACATGAAAAACGAACTACTTGAAAGAAACTCCCACCGGTACGCTTGGACTAGCACAAGAATCCGGATGGATCAACAGAGAGGTGTTTGTAAAATGGTTAAAACATTTTCAGGCGTATACGAAATCTAGCAAAGACGATCTGGTTCTACTTATTTGTGATGGTCAATCAAGTTTGAGTTATGCCAAAGCAAATGGTATTCATATGTTCCGTTTAGCTCCATATTGCACCCATAGAAAATAGCCCTTGGATGTTTGTATCTATGGACCTCTAAAAATTTATTTCGATCAAGTGGCTAAAAAATTGTCCAGGGCGCATGTTACCCATTAAAAATCGGTAATGAAGCGTATGGAAAAGTCGCAACTGTTCATAATACAAATAATGACTTTAAAATGACAGGCATCTGGTCTGTTAGTCCTGATATTTTTCCAGACTACATGTTTAAATCGATAGAGACCACAACTATTTTGTTGAATCAGGAGGATATTGCAAACAGTACACCTAAACTTCCTTAAATCCATCAGCAAGAAATGACAAAACACAACTGAAGCCACCACCAATACTTATATTGGAGTTTGTTTCTGATGTGATGAACTTGACTTTGAAATATGTGTAGAGGTGTCTAATACAGTTGAGTTAGTTGGAACAGCATAAGATGATTTCGCCTACATCACAGGGGCAGCTCATTTATGGCCAAAGAAAAAGAAAATTGACACCTGTCAAAGACGATTTGCTTTCAACTTCTACTCCAAATATTTAAGAAAATATTGCTGAAAACAGACCAAAGGATCCACCAGTAGAAAAGAAGAGACAGGTTGAATATTCCTGCTTGATGATATGATAGTTCAGGAAGCGAAGATTTCTTATGCGAAACAGAAGGCGATAGTGGTTGAGCTTGCATTTATTGCAATGACCTCTTTTCTTATTCTAAGATCGGCGATTGTTGGTTACGATGTGTCACTTGTTTCCTTTGGTTTTTACGGATTACGGGAGCCTGCAGGAAGGCTGAACTGACGTTCCTACCAGAAGAAAACGTATATGATGAAGGCACCTTTTTCAAAATTACAATTCCAGAAAGCAAAATACACGTTATTCGCGAATTTGTGGTCACTGCTGGAAATATTGCTGGTGTTAATCTTGTTAACCTCCTCAAATTATATATTATATGAAGATTATGAGAAATGTGAAGTGACTTTATGTCACATTTGATGGCGGAATTAGATGAACAGTTTTTATTGATTTCTGTTCGTGACTGATGTAAACACACAGTCCGTTGTGAACCCAACAGTGTTAAAACACTTTCAAAACAAAACTGTTCGAAATTTCTGTTCAAATGTACAGTTCGTCCGCTAGGTGGAAATCCGGCATAAGATGACGAAAAACACGATGATAGTACCAACAAATAAATAAATATAATTACATGTCATTTTGTCCATACTTCCCCTACTGTAAATTTAATTGATTTATTTGAAAACTTAAAACATGATGTAATTTTCAATTTTTCCCTTTGGCGGATGTAATAGAGTTCTTAATACCTTAATAAGTGTTGTGATTAAAGAAAAATGTATAAAATGAATATAGGGGATATTATTTTTTATAATTTTTATTTGTATTACAAAATTGATATATTTTTAAATATATCACCGTTAGTCTTACTTCTCTAGCTAGGTATTTTTTTTCTAGTTTCCATAATCAAAATGAACCAAATAAATAATTTTTGACAAAAGACTCCGCTCAATCCTTATGGAAATTGGATTTCAGCCAATTTTCCTTAAACCGACCCCAATGGTAGTTTTAAGCAAGCTGATTAAAGTCTCAATAATCATGCAACCCCCTAAACCCATGGAAACTACCCCTGAAGTGTCCAAAGGTACCCTGTGAGGAAGTCAACTGGTTCAGTTCAGTTGTTCCGAAGCTTGACACAATGGTAGATCAAGATGCAATTCCAAATTTTCCTCACCTCACATTAAAAATCTTAGATAACCTTACAGTTTACGTGATTCAATGAGGATTGGCTGCAGCATACGTTCAAGTCAAGATTACAAGAAATGGAGAAGGCGGTTATCAATTTGAACCTGGATTGATACCAAACAGTCTCTAATCAAGATTTTCGAGGAGGATTAAACATCAGATGTGGATAGCTTATGCAGCAGAAACTGAAGAGGTAGATTTCAAAGATGAAAGTGGGACACAAGAACCCTAAAAAATAGCCTTCTTTGGAAGGAGTCTATGTATTTTGGAAGTAGAACAATAATATGTAGAGTCTTGTACAAAATATAATCTAGGTATAGGTGCAGAATGGCTGTAAAGCCAAAATGACTTTCTACAATCTACAATCCATCTTAATTACATGCGAATGCTTGAGGAAGGTTAGGCTTGCCTTTAGTGGCCAGGACTATTTAATCTTGCTTTAATTGACTGGATTTCTATACCTCGTTGTAAGTAGCCGGGTCTCTTCAACATTGCCTTGAATGACCAGGACCGCTTGAGCTTGACTTAATCGATTAATGAATGTATATGGAGTTACTTATCTACACCAATGACAACCCAGTGAGACTTAATCAGCTTTCCTCAAATTATCATTGTGCCAAGTTTCAGACAAACTGGCCGAAGCCTCTCCTCTTATGGTTCCCTTGGACTTCAGGGGTAGTTTTGGAGTTTCGTGCCCATTGCTACTTTTAATTAGCTTTCCTCAAACTATCATTGTGCCAAGTTTCAGGAAAATTGGCCGTTGCCGAATTTCCATAAGGATTGAGCGGGTTGTTTCACTTTCATATACATACTAATTTCGGGAAATCAACAGTAAAAAATGATAACCCACTTCAAAAACTACCCTAAACAAACATTTGAAAAAGGCATAACTATAGGTGATGACAGTTTTGTGAGGAATATGGTGAAATACGGGAACACATAATAGCTGAATGCATTGAAAGTGAAGAACTAACCTCCCCAAGACTCACAATAACAGTATTCATCACTACTTTGGAACTGTACGAAGACCTGAAGCTTAACGTTAAGAAAGGGATGAGCATAATAGATCTTTGAGATCGCCATCTATCTCAGTGTATTCGTCTAATGAGCACACACAGTAACACAGTAATCCCTTCCCTCTAAATTATTTAGGTTACATCTTATTATTTTAGGCTCGAGATTCAACAATTAACATATTTCGAATTTTTGATCAAACATACTGTATATTCTGTTGACGCAACGAACCGTTTTACAAGTGATGAGTTTTTCTAAATGAGATTTTCTTATCACCATGCACTCGCATGCGCTATTGTTGGGATTACATGACATAAATCAGTTTCCAAGGATTCGATCCTGGGTCAGAAAGATCAAAACTACTGGTTCGACTCTCAATCAGAAGCCTACGGGACACCGAACATCAACAAGAACAGAAGAGCTTCAGTTCAACGTAATCCTGGTCTATCGACTCGCAAGCGATCAGCTGAACTTGTGGTATCCAGAAAATCTTTGAGACATATTTTGTCGAAAGATCTGAAATTACACCCGTATAAAATTCAACTTGTGCAGAAATTACAGCAAAATGATTTAATTTTAAGACGAGCTTTTGTTGGAATAATGTTGGAACGCTTTCAGAGTTACAACAATATTTTGTTCTCCGACAAAGTCAATAGACAGAATTGCCGTTACTGGGCTGCAGAGCACCCACGTGCAAAACATCAAAAGCCTCTGCATTCGCCGAAAGTAACCGGCCATACTAACGCAGGGAATTATCGGAACCTATTTCTTTCAAACACAATAGGGGCAATCTGTCACTGTAAATTCTGAACGATACATAGCCATGTTAAGGGATTTTTTCTTTTCGCAACTGCAACAATTTGAAACCTATAATCTTACGACATGGTTTCAACAAGATATTTCATACTTCTAATGCCTCTTTGGCGGTCATAAGCTAGATGTTTGTTGGGAAACTGATATCTCGCCGAAGTGACATTGCATGGCCGCCTAGAAGTCCGGACCTAACAGCACCGGATTTTTTTATGTTGGGATACCTGAAAAGTAGAGTCTACTCTAATAACCCAGCCACGCTTAATCAGTTGAAGACCAACATCCGCTAGCAGCTATTCCCCGCGCAATGTGCCAGCGAGTTTATACCAATTTGAGATCTAGATTCGAGGGATGTTTGCAGCGTGATGGTGCACACCTGGATGATGTTATTTTTAAGAAATGGATTTCCCAGATGTATATTTCAAATAAAATGAAAAATTTATGTGGATTGTATTTAGTTTTTTAATTATTTTGTAAATTCGCAAAACATTCTGGCCCACCGTGTATATAAAACCGATCAATAATCAATATTGTACACTAATTTTAATTGTTAATAATGTCGTTTTACTGTTTTAACTATTTTTTCAAGTGACTTTTAATTAACAGCACCGAAAATAAGATTTTATATTTGAATTTGAATGTCTACAATTTTATAATATATATGTCATTAGAAGTACACTACCGGCCAAAAGTTTTTGCTCACTACCTTACTCACAACCTAACCCATTCATTAAATTTCAAAATAATACACTTTCTCTTTCATATTGAAGATCGAAACCAAAAATAATAGCGCATTTTGTCGGTGAGTGCGACAAGTCAAAACTTGCAAGTACTGTCTGATTTGTTATTATTCTTTAACTGTGAATTATTCCCAAGGTGTTTATTAAGTTGAAATTTTTAGAACCGTTGCTGATATTCATACTGAACACACTGTTTACACCACCACTGTACCAACACTCACTGTCTGACGCGCGTTTCGATAACCAAGTTATCGTCCTCAGAGACTGAACTGTAAACTGAGTTTATCTTCAGTCTCTAAAGACGATAACTTGGTTTTCGAAACGCGCGTCAGACAGTGTAATTGTGAGTGCTGGTGTTAGAGGTAATGTAAACAGTGTGTTGTTGTTTATAATTGTAGTTTAGTCCAACTTAGCCCTGTAAAACGCAAAAACGTGCGTTTATACTTTTTGGACAGAGATATATTCGTATACGAATTGGCTTCGTTCTCGCAAATTCAGACACTTTAAAACGGGTAAAACTGAACAACTGTCCTGCTTTAAATCGCAAGTGTTCATAAGCTAGGTAAAAGTAAACCTTACCATTGTCGCCGAATAAAAAATACCTCGACTTAAAACTACTACTTGAAAAAATATGCATCCACCAGAAGATAGAAAACCTTAAGGGCGGACTCATAAAACCACAACCGCAGAAGGTAAACTTATTGTATTGATGAGTAAACGAAATCGACGATTCACTGATCCAGAGATAGTAGTTCAGATCAATGAGTCTAAGGTGTTGCCTTTGAGTACCTCTACAGTGAAAGAAGCCGTCAAAATAAAATTAAGAGGTTGCAGAACAAAAAGATCTTTTGGAGGAAGGGCGATTGAAGACCTGGTAAGAATTGAAGGGATTTTAAAACAAGATGTCTATAAAAATATTGAAGGAATATGTAGTACGTTGTGAGCAGCGTCTGATCGGCAGAAAGTTCATCTTCCTTTATGAGAACGATCCCAAGCATTTTTCCAAGCTGTTTAAAGCGTATTTGATAGAATTGGAAAAGAACAACGCAATGAAAGTAATTATTTGCCCGTCACAGTTGCCCGACCTCAATACGATTGAGTTATTGTGGGACAAATTGGACAGGAAAGTCAGAAACCAATATCCTACTTCCCCTTCAATATTCTGTAAAAGGAATAGTACCAAATAGACGATTGTTTGTGGAAATTGTTACAGATAATTTCAAACTTGTGCACCAAAATAATACAGGTGAACATCCGGACTTCTAAAACGCGGACTGATTCGATTGTATCGTAATTTTTAGCTTCTGTATATGACACTAGATGGCGAAACCGTACATAACGATAGCATGAAGAATCAGAATTTTTCCCCCTCTCCAGTTATAAATTTTTTTATTTATTGTTTCTTCATTATTACTTTTATTAATGTTTACATACTGCTGTTTATAAAGTAATCAATCTTTTTATTTATTTTATAAATGTGTTTTTGTGCAGCATTTAACTCGATTTTATTTTATTTTATGCATACCTATCAGTCTATTTACATTATTAACAAAATCGATCGTTTTGTTTTATTTGTTGTATATCACACAAACCATTGGGGTGGGCAAAAACTTTTCACCGATAGTCTATATGAAACAAGATTGTTGCGACCTCAAATATTTTAAGACAGAAGATTTTATGATACTTTTGAGATAGTTTTTCATACGAGGTCTGGCTATTAAATAACGAGACTACGTTGGGTATCTCGATATCTTGTCTGTGCACGTCCCAAAACACGTTTCCGTCACTATTATAGTATTTGTGCAGTAGCGGTTTAAAACGAACGTATTTTTTTCTCGTGCAACGTATCAATCTCAAATTTCTCGTTAACTTGAAAAAAAACTCCGGCTGAGTGCTAAAAATTGTTGCAAGAGGCCTATGGGGACAATTCTCTATCTCGTGCGCGTGTTTGTGAGTAGTGTAAGCGTTTTAGTGAGGCCCGAGAGAGCACTGAAAATGACCAGCGCCCAGGTCGTCTTGTGATTGTAACAACTCCAGAAACAGTGTCCAAAATCAACCAAATTGTGCGTGCGGATCGTCGAATGAGTATTTGGTTGATTACCGAGGCTGTAAACGCCGATTAAGAAACGATTAGAAAAATTTTACACGAGGAATTACACATGACAAAAGTCTGTGCGAAGTTGGTGCCAAAAAATCTGACTCCTGACCAAAAGCTCTTGCGTCAATGGGTCTGCTTAGATATCTTCGAAAGGTTAGAAAAAGATCTGCTTTAAAAGGGACCCAATTTGAGTCGATGGAGCGGTAAATCAAAAAACGGCAGAATTCACCAAAAAAGATTTCCAGTACTGCTTCGATCAATGGAAAAAACGTATGGAATGTATAATTTTTATAATAAAACCCTTTTTCGTAACCAGTCTCGTTATTTAATAGCCAGCCCTTGTACTGACAAATTAAAGGTTATCGTCAGTTTAGATCTTATTCCTTCCGAGTTTACTCCTTTTTTTTGACTTAAATGACTGGATTAATTTCAAAATTGCAATTATTTTGCTAATAGTAGTATGCACTAGGCAACTTCAACCAATTGTATACAATATATGAAATTTAAGATTGAATTCTGCGATTTGAGTCAATAAGGTACAAAAAAAATGGCGACATTTATTTATTGTTTTACAGTACAGAAAAAATTTGTTTGAAGACAGTCAGATATATTTAAATCGATGAGTTGTTTATTTGGCCTTCAATTTTTTTTTCTTTTTTTTATCAGCTTTTCCCAAAATGTCGGCGGCACTTGCTAATCGTCTCAAATTTTTTCTGGCTTTGGTTTTTGCGAAATTGTGCACACGAAATGCCCCTCCCTGTTTGCTTGTACTCGGTTCCGAGTAAGATTTATTCGGAAGATGATAAGGAGGAGCTGAAAAAACTCTAGTTTTGCGCGTAAATAATTGTGGATGAGCGGAATTTTTTCCCCAGGCCACAACTAAACTATCATCGTATTTATCGGTGTTTTCGTATTTCGCTATAACCGCCTTACCTTCGCTATTATTGATAAAACAAATCTCTCTCAGATGGACCCCTTCATCTTTAGATTTATCTGATTGCGTTGTACCTGCCGCTTGAGGGACGCTCTCTATTTTTAAATTGGATTGATTACTGGTACCTACACTTACAGGTTTCTTAATAACTTTAGCCACAGGTTTCAATTTTTCTGCGGAATTCTTCGATTTAAGAGTCAATTCCTTTCTAGTCTTCGCTTTAAATGGTGATTTGCTGATTTTCATTGATGTCTTTGATGAGGTGGATTGAGCTAAATTTTCTTTTCTGTCTAATGGAATAGGTGCACTTCTCGTTTTTACTTTTTTCGGAAGTGATTTGGGGAGTACAGAACGATTCTTGAGCATCGGACGAACCACTTTACCCTGAAGCAAGAAAAATCTTACCAACTTTAATTTAAATTTAAATTATTTCTGAACGGAATCAACATCTTCTGTTTCAAAGGATTTAGGTTAGGAATTTTTCTGCAAAGTATAATTATCATCGAATTAAACATGTATTATTAATTAAATGTAAATTGTGGCAACACTAACACTTTAATCTCAAAATTATATGGCCCGTAACTTTTCTTCTTTTTAAATATCTATATATATATAATATTTTTGTATAAATTTCTTTAATTTCTTAGACCTTTTGATATATTAATACATCTAAATGTTCTTGATTTTAGGTCTCCTCTGTTTTGAAATTAGTTTTTTTTATAAAGACTTAAAGAAAAGTAGAAACGTCAAAATTTATCTTTCTTTCAAAAATTACAAAAAAAAAATAATTTTAAAACAGAAGAGACCTAAAATCAAGAACATTTAGATGCATATATATATATATATATATATATATATATATAAGCGTTTTCTTATTGGGAACGTGGCAATAAAACACCAAAGTAGACTAATTTTAATATATTTTCCGCCGAGCTTTCGAATACTTATGTATTCATCGTCTGGGAAATAATTAATTGAGATTTGTGGTAGCTTTGAGTTGTATAAATTCTTGTAAAAATTTTAAATTCATGATAATCAATATTCAAAGTAGAAATATTGAATATTGATTCCTATAAATTTAAACTTTTTAAAATAATTTATACAACTTAAACCACAAATCTCAATTATTTATTTCCCAGGCGAAGAAAACATAAATATTTGAAAGCTGGGAAAATATATTAAAATTAGTCTACTTCATTGCCACGTTACCAATAAGAAAAAGCTCATAATGTAGCTGGCAAAAACTTCGTTACAATTCATTTAGATATAAACGAATTGCTGTTCGTTAATCTCGCTAAAACTAGAGACCGGCTGGACCGATTTGGCTAATTTTGGTCTTAAGGTTTAAAAGGTGAATAAATATGAAAATGCTCGGAATTAAATGAAAACAACAATTTTGTTTTTCCTTGATGTTTCGCCACAAATTAAACTTCTGAACGCAACCATATTAGACATTTGACAACCAACTAATATCTCGATCCATCCTCCATGTCGATCGATACCTCAAAGAGTGCATCCTTCTATCTGTGTGAGTGACTATTAACGCTACGTGCGCGAAGCTTTCTATACTTCGGTGATCCAATGATAGTAACATTTCAAGTTATGTGCTCTTTTTTTTTTATTCATATTTTGTGAAAGTGACACTGCTAATATACGAGTATTGCTAATATCGCAAATATGTTTGCGAAGCAATTTTTAGACATTGGAAATAATGAAGTCGCAGTGGACACCTCGTCCGGATTCATCACATTATCGACAGATTTCTGTCACATCACAGACTCAAAAGAGGAGCGTGTTTTTCCAGATATAGCGCAACAGTTCAATAACCATAATTGGCTGGGTGCACGAGCAATATTGGCGGCGAAAAAGAAGTCGAGGATCTCAATACGACCATTCAGAATTTCCTTCCGGGACAGTTGGTTTAGTAGTGGCCAAGTATCCCACGGAGTTTTTAAATTCACTGGAATTGGCTGGATTACCACCTCACAAGTTGCAGTTAACAGTAGGATTAGTTGTCATCAATAGCATTAATCAACCTCGACTGTGCAGTGGAACAAGACTGGCTGTGAAAAAGGTGATAAATAACGTCATTGAATCAACAATCCTAAAGGGAAAATACAAAGGAGAGGATGTCTTGGTTATCATTCGATTTTAAACGTTGACAATTTCCGGTACGTCTGTGTGTGTCTGTCAAAATCAAATTGAAACCTTATAAATAGACAGTATTTCAGGAAAAGTCTGTTTTGTAAGTAAGCAACATTATGTGTAATTAATCGAAAATAATAATAAGACTTCATTCATACCGAGCATTCTTCATATTTGTTTTAATGAACAAAGGATTGTTTGTTTGAAATTTATTTAATACAAAAGTTTAGGTCTTTCATTTATCGATTGAGTCAGTACGAAATCTGCCGGGTCAGCTAGTTTTGAACGTAAGTTCTAAGCTGCGACGGCAGAGCGCTTGGTTGGAAATGCGGGTCAAAATATAACAATTGGATGATATAACCCGAGTAATGACGTTAGAGATAAAAAGGCGTATAATGCTTGCCCATCGATGTTATTTCGGATTGTCGAAA
The DNA here is from genome assembly GCA_026230145.1 of Diorhabda elongata. NCBI lineage: Eukaryota > Metazoa > Arthropoda > Insecta > Coleoptera > Chrysomelidae > Diorhabda > Diorhabda elongata. Next base: position 8,701,793 of record CM047928.1, read on the forward strand.
TACTTACGTAAAACGAGACTCTCAAGAAGTATAAATAAGTTAATTGTACCAGTTTTAATTTATGGGATCTAACGGACACCTGGACCCTAACAAAAACAAATGAGACGTTACTATCGACCTTCGAGAAAAAGTTATTGAGAAAAATTTATAAGGCTGTGCAAAAAATAACGTCTGGAGACGTAGATATAACTTTAGGCTCTAAATATATACAGAGGATCAAGAAACAACAACTATAAACTTTGGAAGGCTGTGATGGTAGCAGGACACAGGGCGCTCACAAAAAAGAATACCTATGCCATGCTATACCAACGAGCAGTGCAGACAGAGGTAGGCGAAGGCTAAGATAGAAAGAAGGGGTCTCTGAAAATCCTACAAAGATAGGTGCAGCGAATTAAATGGTCTTTGCAAGAGACCAGAAAGAAGGCTAGAGAAAGTCGAGGTACCTATGTAATGCTGTAGCGCAACAGATGATGATCGATATGATTGGTGATTGGTGGCTAGTCATTTTTGGCAACATTTAAATCATTTTCCCCGATCTTACTGGAGTCAGTAAGAAAAGATCTATATTTTGCAAACTACTAAGTAGCTATTGCCGTTGACGATGAAGAACAATCTCATCCTTTGCCTGTGACTTGTATTCGGCCTTCTTGGTTACTTGCTTGACAATATTTGTCAATACTATCCACACGCCAATTTATACCATCAGCAATTTCTCGTTAGTGGATAATTTGCTTTTAATCACACAAGAATATTCAACTGATAGCGCTCAAACTATTATCTTGCATTACACTAATCATTTCCATGAAGTATTTTTTAAAGAAAAATAATATTTACTGGGTGTTTGTTCGGGTTAGGAGATAAACTAGAATGCTCAAATTACAGGGGGATCTCTACTGAACTGTACTTATGAAATTTTGTCTAAAGTAATATTAAATAGATTAAAAAAATATGGAGAGCTGGACTCAAGGGTCAAAAGGAAAGGTCAAACTGGAAAAAGAATATACAGATACCTTCGATTTCACCACAGGAGTAAGACAAGGAGACGGGTTGTCCTCCCTTCTGTTCAACCTTGCTCTAGAAAAAGCTTTGAAAGAAACGGAAGCTATCTCAAGAGGAGCAAATATTAGAGGGAAAATAAATATCTTGCTTATGCTAATGATGTAGCTTCAACAGCGGATAGTAAGAGTGACCTGAAAATATTGGCACAAGTATTTAGAATTTCGAAAAGTAGGATTGGAAATAAATGAAGATAAGACTGAATATACGAAAGTGGGAACGGTTGCAAAGCGCAATCATTCAACGCTGGACGTTATGGGATACAGCTTTAAAATTACTGAAGAATTTAAGTACCTAAGATTTACTTTGAACAGCAAAAATAAAATAGTAGAAGAAATACGGATGAGGTTAAATGCAGCCAATAAATGTTTTTGGAGCCTATCGAGATTACTTAGAAGTAAACTGCTCTAAAAAAAATACGAAAATAAGAATATACACAGTCAAAATACAGCCAGTTTTATTGTATGGAGCTAGGTGTGGACACTCTTAAAACTCACCCAGAAGAAGCTAATAACATTTTAAAAATAAAAAATATTAAGGAAAATATAGGAGAATAGTGAGAAACAGAGAACTCAGGGACTAATACAGACGACCAGATATTGTGGCTGTGATAAGAAACAGAAGAATTAGTTGCATGGTTATTTAAGAAGAAGGGATGAAGAGACAACAATAAGAAGAGTGTGGAGAGGTCAACCAGAAGGGAGGCGCCTTCTGGGAAGACCAAGAGCAAGTTGGAATTACCAATTAGGTGAAGATGTAAGGGGACTTAGTGGAGAAGTAGACATGGCTGAGGATAGAAAATTACTTGTTAGCGAGGCCGAAAACCAACTTGGATTTGAGTGGCCACAATAGTAGTATTAATAGTAGGGTGTCGGGTTTAAATGTCACGTAAATATAGATTTAAACAAAATATTTTTCTTGTAGGTTTTGCGATACATTTGAACAGTTTCTAGATTTCTATTCATATTATAGTCTGGCATTTATGAGGTGGTACCTAATACTGGTTAAAATGATGCAAAAACAATATTAGTTCTTTTCATTTTATTTAGGCAAACCATTTTTAAAAATAATAACAATCAAAGGGTTATATCATTATTATTTCGACAAACTGAATCTGAAATTTTTATTTGATGCTCTGATTTCAAACAGTTACCCTTCATTAGCAATAACAAACGCCTGATCAAATATTCACAAATTTTTTAACGTGACTACTTACGCAGGGGGAAAATTTTGGAAATTTGGAACTTAAATCGGTAGCTGTCAACAAAAATAATGAAATATAAAAATATCACAATAAATATGACTGGATTTTTTGTTTTATCAAAAGTAATCCAAAATTGTGAGGTAGTAAGATACGTTATCTTCGTTTTATCATTAAAAGCCATTCAATTTTTTACGCTTTTAGTTAAATACTTTTTCTATTTACTCAATTGATTATTGTAATGCAGTAATTACTGTTGTATATTCACTTCCCATATCTACAGTAGACTCTTGCTAATCCGACAGAAAACATAATAATAGGTAATAATAAAGTACTGTACTCCAATTCCAATTATAGTTTGAGTTAAAAAAAATAAACTGAAGTAATCTTTAACACTTGCGTAATGGTTATGTGTTAAAAGAGTATTTTGATACAACTTTGTATTTTTAACGCTTACAGTAATTATTGTCTATTCTATTGGAGTGAAAAAACTGGAAATTTTCTTTTGTTTCTTCTCTTGAAAAGAGGGTTTTCATACTTTTTCTTGGAGCCTTTTCGACATAAGAATATCACTCGCGGACACATCGTTCTCCTCCGCTCACTTCATTGAAGTAGAGAATGCGTCCATTGCGACGTCGTGGCTAACTGAGTAAACAGCAGAAACTTTGTCTTGTTTGTCGTCACCTTCTTCTTGCCTACTCATCGCTTCTTCGATTATGTCTTCATCTGTCATAATCTGCCCATTTTCTTCTTCCTATCCGGTTAGCCAGCTGTCTACATCTTCTGTTGTAAAGATTTGGCTTTCGCTTTCATCAATATAATTGTGTCACGCAACTCTGTTATTTCATCATCAGGAAGCAAAACTTCTATTTCCTCTTGGCAATCTTCTTTTGGTTTATTCTTCTTTTTGTACTACTCTAACAACGTCATGTTGAGCCATAAGTTACGCCATGAATAAACAATCACTTTTTCTAGTAGGTTTTCCCTGACGTTTGCGAGTGAAAAAACTACATCCTTAATGTTTGTATCTTTCCACGACTGGATTATACTGTCTTCCTTAGACAATACTTTGTACAGCAAAGCTTTTTTAAACTGCGTTTTGACAGCTTGAATCACATGCTGGTCCATGGGTTGTAAGAGTGGTGTAACATTCGGTGGCAAGTACATGACACGGATACCAGGACTTTTCAACATATCTTCATCCGGGTGGCCAGGGCAGTTATCCAAAACTTTTTTACTGATGGTACGAATGGTTTTTATAGTCAACCAGTAGACTGACATTTTTGATTGGCCTTGGATTTTTGGCCTTGCCAATCACCAATAGATTCAATTTGTGTGTGCCACTCGCATTTGAACATGGCATAAACGTTATTCTGTCTTTGGTTAGTTTTCGATCCGGGGCACTTGCTTCAGCTCGATGGACAAATGTTAGACCTAATTCGTCAATAACGTTTTTAAATTTCTCTTTGTAGGGGTCGACTGCTGCAGTGTCACATGAGAGTTTTTCGCCTGTCATGCTCAAAACACGAATTCCAAAACGCTTTATGGTTTTCTCCAGCCATCCCTCACTGGCTTTGAAGTCATTTTTTCTAACTATTTGCTCGTATAAAAACCTGGCTTTTTCTTTGAGGATTTCTCCCGAGATGGGCGTGTGACGATTTAGTTCTTTGAGAAACCAAGCGTAGAGGCTATCTTCAACCTGAGGGAACTCTCCAGTTTTCAAAGTTTTTCTTACACTTTTTACGGTATCAATATTTTTGCAAAACGACTTAATCTTTTCACTGTTGTTTCTTATATTATGTACCGTGGCACGGCCAACATCCTTAGCAAGGTTAGTCAAAACTTATCGCCTTTATCTGTGATAACATTTCACTCACTAATTTTAATAGTAAAGATACAATACATATGTAAGTAACGTATTGAACAATAACAACAAATATCAAAATGAAACTGTCACTGTAACAATTACGGCAAATCAATTGCACGGCTACTGACAGGTGGAAAGGGTTTTGTTTACATCCGTGATGAGCGACATGTCTGAACCTGTATCCCCCTCCACACCCGGCTTATGGCGCGAAACAAAAACGCCGGATTACAGAGGGTCTACTGTAATTTGTCTATTCCCCACTTCAGTTTAATTTAAAATCGTTATGACCAATTCTGTTTCATAACTATAACAAAGACAACCTATTTTTGTTTTAGAAACTCTATTTATTTCTGTTGATTGTTAAAAGCCACGCAATAATAACGTTCCTCTAGCGTCCTTATCCAAATTCTCTATATTATGGAATGTAGTGGAAATGTAGCAGCTGGGGTCCAACGAAGCCAACAATATTTTTAAAGTGAAAAAAGTTTGGAAACAAATATCTTAGAACATCCTATCACTTTAATTAATCTAAAATAAAACTAAGTTATATTGAAATAATAATGTACATCTACAAATTAGTCAAATATGACCTTAACATAACCTTAATTTGCCTTATTTTTTTCTATAGATGTTTGTTTTTGCTGGAAATGCATAAATAAGCTATCATACGTCTAAATTGAAAAAAAAAAAATCAGTAAGAGACAATAAATACATAGGGGGTAGTCCCAATACTGCGTAGGCCCTCCTTTACTTCTTATCACTGCATCCATCCGTCGCGGCATCTTTGATTTTAAACGTTCAACAAAGGCTTGTGGTACATTCTTCCATTCTTCATTAGCGACATTTATGAGTTGGTAGTGATTAGAAACAGGGAGACTATGATGTCCCATAGGTGTTCTATAGGATTCATATCCGGACTGTTAGGTGGCCACTCTAATGAAGGGATATTGACATCATGTGAGTAGCCAATAACCTGTCTAGTCACGTGAGAACGAGCGTTGTCCTGCTTGAATAAAAAATTAGGTCTAACAAACGGAGCAAATGGCATTACATATTCAACAATAATGTTGTCTAAGTAATATTGGGCATTATATACCTCGTACGTATAGGGATCAATTTTAGAGCTTTAGAGCCAAAAGACACTTTAGGAGAGATTTGCAGCGGTCAAACCTTTCTCCTTGCCTTCGCTAGACATGTTCAAGTCTATCTGGAGCTAATTCTAGTTTTATCAGAGAACAGAACCCGTTTTCCAATCATTGATGGTCCAATTCTGATGTGGTCTTTCAAAATTTAATCTCTGAACTGTGTGATCTCTGGTAAACAAGGTTTTTCTGTTGCTTAACCCTACTTCATGGAAATGTCTGGATCATCAATTTGATTAGTGCAACTTTTTCGCCCTTGCCCTAGTCTTCGATGGTACGAATCCGTTTCATTATTATGTCGTCTCCCTACGTGACTGATGCTGGAATGATGTATTCCTAACAAACCAGCAACACGTTGCATTGAATATCCTTCATTCTGGAGAGTCAATATTCGCACTGCTTTCTTTTTTTTTACTTGATTTACTTCCAAATGAACTTCCACACATGCTCGAAATGAAAACAATTACAATCAACAGCTTGCTTCTAACAGAAACTTTGCTTAAACCAGCTCTTTTCAAGAAAATGTTTTAGTCTAAAACGAGATTTAATACGAATTACTGTCAAAATAAGATTATGTGAGACTATAGTTACCTTGAAAAATAACTGTCACTGTCACTATACGACAACTAGGCCATAGCTAGTTGTCGTACAGCAAGTTATTAATAGATAAAGAATATCAAGTAGGGCGTTAATTTTGTCCAGGAGTTTAGTTAAGGAGAGTTAAAAAAATGAGAATTTTAGTTTACATAGTAACTAATAAATTATTTTTTTGTGACTGAGGTGTTAATTGTTTCTTACTGTTCCAACAAAATTTAAATCAAATAAAAGGTAGTCAAGAAAACTTCGATGCATTACACGTTTCTGAAATCTAAGATAACTGAACAATCATTAAAAATAAATTTTATGAAAAAAAATTAATTTTTTACACAAATCTAAAACTTGTTCACTAAGATTGTCGGTACAAAACCAGCAGTTATGATTTTTTTACTTTTTCTAAGAACATAAATAAATAGTAGGTTGCTAGTAGGGCTTCCAATATTACGGAAATGTCAATTACGTAACTAATTATGCAACTTAATTTCTCCAATTCTGTAAATACGTAATTTCTTAATTCCGTAATAGAAGCCCTAGTTGCTAGTCAACACATATGAAACATTACTTTCAAAAATTTCTTATAAATTATTGAAAAAAATATATTAGCCACCTCACATTGCTGATTAATTACATTATATTTTGGATTACTTCTGACATCTGATCTATTAAAAAAAAAAACATCAAAAATAAGCGAACACAAACATAAAAACGTCCAAAAAAGTTTGCTACTCAAAGCTTTTCGTTACCAAAAAAAAAATGTAAAGAAATAAAAAATTTAAAAGATTTTAATTAAAAACAGCCAATTGCATACAGTCTCTACATTATTATTGCCATTATCATTTATTATCAATATCAATACAAATTACATTATAAACATAAATTTAAAAAAATAAAATGATCACAGATAGCAGAAAGTAAACAGTTTCTGTTACTAAATTATCTGGCAAGAAAACGACAAATAATTTTAGGAATTTTGGAGAGTCAATAGAATTCTCATTTACTACAAATAAGATGTTCATTTCTTTACTTTTACGATTAGTTGGCCCACAAGTTACTTTATGATCGAGTAAATACTATAAAATTTGATATAAGATATTAATTAGACCAAATTCATTATTTAAAATACATTTTATGGAATAGGAATACGGTTAGGTTAAGTTAGTTAGTGAATACAGAAATGCATCAATTCATTTTACTCCTTCAGCATCAATTATCGCAATAATTAAGGATTTTAAGTGTGAAATTGAACATTTTAGGCCGTTACTTGTACGAAATGTGTTAAAAAAATTATTTTTTAAATATCGCAGGTTTAGTGAGTCCGATTTTCATTTTTTATTGTTTCTTTGTTGGTATACATGCTTATAAAGTATAATAAAATCTTGAGGTGTATCTTAGAACGTAGAGTAGTAAAGAAGGATTTTGGATAATCATTTTATGACTCATTGTTTGCTTGGTCGCTGTTGAAAAGTTGGTTTTTATGTTATATTTTGGCGATGATTACTTACTTAGATATTTTTACTTTATAATAGTATTTTTTGAGGTTAGTTTGGTTTTTAGTTACGTTATACATACTCTCAGAGATATAAATAGAGTTTCCGAGGCAATGGTTAGTTGTAAGGCTTGTGAAAGTTCAAAAACTGCTTAATACGACGCTTTAAAAATTAGTTTTCATCGGTAAGTACAAATTATTGCAATGATTATGATCTACAGATGTGAATATTAAAATACATCATAGTTGTTAGTAACCTAAATTTTCACTCGACATGGGCGTATCATTTTTATTTTATAGTTTATAACCAAATATATCAAATTTGATTTTAACATTTAATTATTATTTATAGAGCTTCCAACTTTTATATCATTTCATAGTATACTTTTCACCTATAATATTTTCTATTCTACTAAATTTTAATTTTTATATTATATTCATTAAAATTATATTTATAAATATCAATTTATTCAGTGATATTGATAATTTGAGTCTAATGAATCTTGTTAACAAATGTCGTACCTTTGATTAAAGTCACTCGAATGAAATATAAAAGTTTCTATTTAAATTATTTTAATGAAATTGGTAAACTTGATGTTTCTTATGTTTTTAAAATTCCATTTAATTGTGTTCATTACCTGTTTTGAAAAAATGCGTTGTTTGTCAAAGCAAATTTGATTTTTTTGTATTTTTAGGTAAGATCTGACTACCATTCTGTTGAAGAGGTAACAGCAGTATTTGACAAAATTGCTTCAGTTCTTTCCGCACTTCAAAATTTGGTATTCTCTGAAGAGATATAAAGATACCTTCTTAAAAAAGAGCTTGAAAGGCATAATTACAAGTTGGAAATGCAAAATAAAACAAAAACACTCAAATTACGGAAATTACAGCAAAATGTATAGAGTCAACAAAGAGTCATCAAATCATTAAAAACCATAACAACAGAACTAAGAAGAAAAAAATTGATGTAAAATGTAATGTAAAAAAAATAAAGCAGCTCTAGACAACGAAAGTAATGGATGTAGAATTGCTGATGAAAATTGGGACCATCGTTTTTAAATGACAATTATTATATGTTTCAATATAATTTTTCCAATATAAATTCGAAATTATTAAATATACATGTTTCGTAACTACGAAATTACAGATCTCTCTGAAATGCGAATAATGCATTGATATTTTGCACGGAAATAAATCAATTTTTTTGTATTCCCTAATTACATTTAATTCAGAGAGGAAAGATAATAGGAAAATTGATGTTAAAAAAATATGTTGTCATGTATTGCAAAATTATATTAATAAAGATATATTTCTTGAAATGATTCCACATCACAGAAATCCTATTGAGAGTCATATATGCCGAATATATTTAAATACACGGGTACATTTTATTAGTAAAAGTGTTAAAAACGTTAACAAAACAAAATTAGACAAGTTTAAACAACACTCATTCCATTTAAGAGTCAATAATGTTAGTGTAAATAAAAATTTAAATGTTTGATTGTTTTTTATTTCCATATTACCAACTTAAATGTCTGTAATGCTTTTACTTTTCGTCGGGCGCATTTAATCTATAAAAGGAGTAAATTATGTTATGGTCTACCAAGTTTCAGTGTTCCACAATAGAGAGTAGACCCTTCCAGCTATCTTCCCAATCGCTTTCTAAGAGTTAGAGACGCAAAGTCTACATAGGTAGCCGAATTCGAAGAATTTGTCGAATTATTCTATCTGGCTGAGGTATTAAGTAGTGATCGGCAATCCTTGGAAGAACTGAGAGGTTAGGACAGGTATTGAGTGAAACGGTTTCATCCCGTTATCAATTACAAGAGATAAAATTTCCTCCAATCATTTGTTAATAATTAGATTAGAAAGTTTTCCCTATTATTTGGATCTGCCATACAAAGTTGTTACAAATATCGCTCAGCTGTTAAATTCCCATAAAAGAAATATAGACCAATAAATTTCGCTATCCAATTATAATTTTTTCGGGGCGCTGGGTGTGTTAATCGAATCCAGTGGGGGTTTTCCCAAGCCCAGTAGGGAGAATTGTGTGGATTTACTGTACCAGTTGAACAAAACGTCTTAACATATTATGGTATTTGGATAATTTGGATTTTCATCACAATGCCTCATGAATATTTCACAAATTCCTCTTCCAATAGTTCGTAAAAAGCGGAACTTTGTACGGGTACAGTTTTTATTTCTTCAAAGGCTTTACTACAAACGATTAACTAATATTTTATTGCAAGGCAATTTCTATTGCGTTGTCTTCTATTGACAGCAAAATATTTAAATTTGCATCGTCGCTTATCTCTGGTCTTCAAGATTTTGAAACATCCTTTACCCACAATAATTCCGCTGATTGAACGATCCTTCAAAGCGTGGTACGTTTAAATGACCTACCGTCATGTAAACTTCTATCATTTTCCTTTCGGTTAAGAGAACCATAGTAATAAATGTGTTGATCTCAGATTAATTGTGTCAGGTTACGAATCATAATGCGCCTGTCAGAGGGTTAAAATAATGTCTTGATAAATTATTCACTCGAAAAATTTTCAATGAGCTATTGAGAATATTAATTTCAGTTTCTATCTAAATTTATGCACGACGACACTGATTTAATCTATGCTGCGTCAGCCAACCATCCCGGTTAACTGTCCTTGATGTGAGAATCCTCCCTTACTACTTTAGTCCAGTCATTTAAGGTAGTAGTTAATAAAATTGGGATAACCAGCTAGAAAGTCGTTTAAACTTGTTCATTTGACATCCTAAAACTCCACTCAAAACTCACATATAATTCGATGAGAGCAATTTTAAAAATCGGGGGTCAAAAGTAAAAAAAAATCGATTTTTTGCAAATAACTCGTTTCCAATGGGTTTTACGCTATTTGTGTTTATTACCAGTATTATAGAGCATTAAATTCTCTACAACGTTTGTTTGAAGCATTTTTTCATATGGTGAATCGTTTCTGAGATAGAGGGCATAGCATAGATGATCGATACTGTCCACAGATTTTGGAGCATTATAAATTGATTGTTTAATGACAGAAATAAATTATAAGTATTTTTGAATTCATAAATAAGTTCATTATTGAAAAAAATATTTGAATATCATGTAATTGTTAATAAAAAATGAAAATTATTTATAATTATATATTTAGCAATAATTTATAAACTTTATAAGAGATTATTTTGATCGGGACTACCAGTTGATTTCGGGATTCTAACCGCGCGCGCTCTGCCTTATATCTCAGAAACGATTCACCATATGAAAACATTTTTCAAATAAAAGTTGTAGAGAATTTAATGCTCTATAATACTGGTAATAAATACAAATAGCGTAAAGCCCAAGTTGCTCACTTCGAATTATATATGAGTTTGGAGAGGAATTTTAGGATGTCAAATGAAAAAGTTTAAACGACTTTATATCTGGTATCTCGATTTTCCGAAATTCTTGCCTAAATCTACCTAAAATGACTGGACTACTTTATGTTCTAAGAGCTGTATTCATTGTTGGTGACAGTCCTTAAGGTTAAAAGTATTTTTGCGAACTCAGCAATTTTGTTTGTTAAAAGAAATGGATCAATGAATTTATATAAAATTTTGCTTGAAAGTTGAATAAGGGTTGAAAAAATGTGTATAAAATAATATTAAGACCAGTTTACGGTTGGTACATACATGAATTTCCAAGATGAATACACATAACAACAGATGAAAATGTGAATGTGAAACCCGTGGCAGTAAAAGTTGGAAATTGAATGTTGAAAATACATATTTTCGCAACTGCTAGAAGAAACCATAAACTGTATAATGAATTTGGTTCGAATTTGTTGTACAAGTTTCACAAAAAAATCTAACAACATATTAAAAGAGTTGTTTAGATTTGAATCACATATTTTTGGAAAGGGATTGTTAGTGTTTTTTACTCAATCATTAACAAATTACACAATTCCTGATAGTAACCGGTATATCGTCATTATATTGAACATCACTATCACAAATGTTATTGTCAAAAGTATCTGAAGTAGCTTGAATGCCTACCTGAATGAGATTATTGCCAAGTTTCCCTTTTCTCGGTCGAGATTCGGTCAGTTCTCTTGCCATATTTCGTAACCAATCTCTGAGACCATTTAATGTATGGAATTCGGAATTTGCCAATCTCGTAAAAGGATTGTTACCAGTTAAATCTAATATTGAGGCTCCCAACGATCTTCCTACCTACAATAATAAAACCTAAATTAAATAACAATACATTTTTTAAACCAACCACATAACCCTACACACTTTTCATGTGACATAAAAATTTGTTTATTCCTGCTTACAATTATAAACAGAATTTACAAGAAATATAATAACAGTCATTGAATTGCAACAACCTCTATGAAAAATGAATGGGAGTGACAATTTAATGTGTGAAATTTTACTGGAAAGAGCTATGCTAACTGTACAGGTCACTTTTTTCCGGGGCGTTAATTATTACTTATACGTCATAATGCAACAGAAGAATCTGCAATGTGGAATCAACAATATTATCTTGCAGAGAAAATTAGGGAACAAAAAATCTAAACAAGTAAGATGGAAAAACGTGTGAGAACATCAGAATCCCGCAGTTCAATAATAAGATTATTTTTTGAAAGTTCCATTGGCAAAAGATCAGAGAAAGACGGAAGGATGCAGTAATGGCAGACTTTTTAGTGATGGAATCCAGCAGTGGTAAATAGAAACATAAATTGTAGGGTTTGTATGCGACTAAGACTAAGAGTTATGCTAGTATGACAAGAAATGAATTGTGTCCTAAACCACGGTCACCATATCATTTGGATGGTAATTTATTAAGCTATAAATTTACGAGAGCCGTTTTTTTTACCTTACAATAGGCTATAAATAAAAGACAAGTCCATATAAAACAATAATTTTATTACCAACAGATTGGTACACTTACGGTTACTTTTCGACCGAAGAGATTGAGCTATTTGTCATATCTGTGCTTATCAACTTCAAACAAAGTTACCACCAATGATTTCAAATAGAGACCTTGAAACTTCTGGAAATTTCATAGACAAAGCAGTAATTGTGAATCTGCAGCGTTTTTAACCATTCTGTCAACTCGTTGAGCGAGGTCATCCGAAACGACAGATTTGCATCCTTGGCTCCTTTCATCATGCACACCATTACGGCCATCTTTAAACTTTCGACACCATTTACGCACAACACAATCACTTCCATACACACGACTTATTCTCCGATCGATTTTTCCAACACTATGGCCTTCACTCTGTAGAAAACGAATCACACTTCGCAATTCACACTTGGCGGAAGCATCAATAACGGCGGACGTGTTTACGTAGCTGTAGCACAACGCCGACTGACGCCTGAATGTCAATAATGGCGGAGTGTGTAGTGCGAGGGCTTCGCAGTCGCCTACAGCGCATGCCCGCTTTCTTCTGATCGTGTAGCGTCTGTATGGAGCGATCGGAGGTTGAAAAAAAACGGCACTCGTAAATATCGATGGAATGTAAATAATAATCCTTTTTGATGGCCATTTTTAGCCCCCGATCTACCTTTCAGGCTATTTACAAGATATGGTACAATGAATTTATTTCAGGTGTGTTCGAATTTTGTCACAACCAATGACCGATACGAAAAACAGAAACATAACTGGAGTATTCATCAGAATAGTTTATAATGCATAAAATAATGAATAAAACAAGGAACAGTTTGAGCCCACTATTTTTTCTTATCATTGACAAGATAGTCAAGGACATAATTTTAGAAAGAATAATGACATACTAAACGTTGGAAGTATACTGACAGAAGATAGGGTATAAAGATGTAAAATATTTACTAAGTAATAAATAAAATAATACTTTAAAAAATTATAGGAAAAGTAAGGAGTTTAATGGAAAAATATTAAAATAGATTCCTTGGAAATTTAGTTCTTGAAAATAACATCGTCCAAATGAAAACCGTTACGCTCATGGCATTTCATTTAATTGAGCACTAAAATTGCCTGTGATATTGCCTAGGCATGTATTCTCCGTGATAACTATCATTTAGTGACCAGTAAGTCGTTTTGTTAGTATCAACTTTACATTTGACATAACTCCACAGGAAAAAGTCCATAGTTGTTGAATCGGGACTGCGTGGAGACCAATCTTATGTTATCTCTCCTGGAGATCGATTTACCAAGAAAAATTTCACGAATTCATGGCTAAGATCTATTAAACTAAGGTGATTTTTTTATTTCAAATCCGAGACAGAAACTTGTAGCGGGGGGCAAAAACAAAACACCTTTGGATAGCTATCCGCGTCTTTTCTCTTCAATTTTTTCTCGTATAGTGGTCAGTAATGACGAATAGTAATCTCCAGTCATTATTCTATCCTTATCCAAAAAATCAATCATGATTACTCCATGGAAATCCCAAAAAACTGAAGCAATAACTTTTCCAGCAGATTTTTGGACGCGAAGCTTTTTAGGTCTTGGAAAACCAGAGTGTCGCCATTCCATCGATTGTTGCTTTGTTTCTGGATCGTAGAATTGTTCCCAAGTCTCATCCATAGTAACAATTCGGTTTAAGAAGTCTACATCGTTGTCAAATCGAGCACAGATCGAACGCGATGCTTCCACGCTTTTCGTCAACATTCAAACATTTGGGGATCCATTTTGCAGCAATTTTTCTCTTGTCCAAATTGACGTGAACTATATGATGAACGCGTTCGAAAGAAATATTCAGTGCTTCGGATAACTGTTTAACCCAATTCGACGGTCTGATAAAATCATGTCATGAGCTGCATTGATATTTTCGGAGACTGACACAGAAACTGGCCTTCCCGATCGGTCATCATCTTCAATGGAAAGTTTACCTCTTTTGAAGCTTGCAGCCCAATTTTTCACGGTCATATACGAAAGACATTGATCACCAAGGTTAGTAAGCATATCTTCGTAAATCTGCTTACTTCTTAACCCTTTCAAATACAGGTACTTGATGATGGCTCGATACTCCAATTTTTCGATTTTCACAATTTCGGTGGACATCTTTTTTCTTTTAATTTATTGCGTAACTCTGGTTTACTTTCTTGACGTCAAACTTTACACTGACACTTCTATTAAGTTATTGTTCGTTGCTATAGTAACGCAATATTTTGTTTATGTTTGGAACTGGTCTAGGCTAACTAGATATCAATATATCCTCGTATCACTTTCAGATATTTGATTCTAGTTGAAATATAATTAAAATAAATATTGAAAATATTCCGGACAATCCGGGACAAAAAACCTGCAAGGTGGAAATACGGGACTGTTCCGGCCAATCCGACACGGCTTAATTAAACGTGTGTGGAATTGCTCCTTACTGCTGGCACCATGTTCTTTGGTTATAACCATTGAAGTTTTACAGTTCAGACACGAAGAAGTCTTGTAACATTTGCACATAACGCTCTGAATTCATTGTAACCGTGCTTCCTCTTTCATTTTCAAAAAAAGTAAGTGCCTATAATTCCTCGCCATGACATCGCAGCACATATGATCACCTTAGAGGAATGTAAAGGTTTCTGATGTTTGTATTTTGGATTGGTTTCACTCCAGTAGCGGAAATTTTGCTAGTTGATGTGGCCATCAGCATGAAAATGAGCTTCATCCGAAAATTAGATGTTGGTAAACGTTAAAGAGCGCTCAATCATCTGGTTTAACAAGTCAAACCTGACAGAGGCTTCAATTCTTGCACCAACTAAATTTTCTAAAAGTACCACACCAAATTCTTATGAAAAAAGTGAAATAATGATGATCTATGCACGTTTAAAGTAAAACCGTAATCCGAATAGTTAAGCTGGCTCCTCATGAACAAACCGACTAACACTGTCTGCGTTTTTGACCGTTCTAGAAGACCAATCTCTTCCAACATTTAGATCCATTTTCCAAACATTCGAGCGCCTGGCTCATCATTTCAGTGACGATAATTGCAGAATTTTCTACACACCGAATTACCGTTTTTGTGAAACTCACGCACACTTCGCTCTCGAGAAACGCTCCATAGCGACTGAATTCCCAAGAGCCAGGTTACCGATTGACATACCTCCCGCGCCCCTCCGAATAGCTGCGTTGACGCAACAAGCAAGACAAAGGTGGACTTTCTTTTGAGACACCTTGTATAACGTACCCGGCAGAAAATTGCACATTCGATGGGAAGTCTATAATAGTTGAAATTCCTGTTAAAAAAACAGCTTCGTATGAAAAATACATATATATTCAAAAAAATAATAATGAAGATTGATAACGCTGTTGAAAAATGAAAAGACCAAGGAAGGGGCGGATAGCTCAATCAAAGAGCTCGGAAATAAGAGAAAAAATTGAAAGGAATTGTCGAAGATGACAAAAAACAGTGAAAGGAATCACTATAAGAGGCACCGAAAACCTGAAAAGAAGGTTTAGATCACAAAGAGAACACGCTATAAGTGTTCTTCAATTATTAATTCATCTTTATCTAATTTATTCAAAAATATTTATAAAAAAAATTGAATAGAATGTTGTGAAACATTTACGGGTGTTTCATTTAAAACATTCTGTATAACCAAAGCCAAAGTCCCAATACAAAATTTCTTATTTCTATCTTAGGAAAAAACGTCTAATGGCCACATCTTCCACTTTGGACAACCACAAGAGCGTATGAATTTAAACAGATTTTCTAGAAAAAAATATCTTAATATGGTATTTACCTCTTCAAATATTTGAGGGGTATATTTAGGAGGTACAGGAACAGTATGCATTTTACCATGAGGTTCTCTAATAGTTGGTGGCAAAATATTCACCAATCGGCCAGTATTATAATTGCATTCGAGAGTATAACTTTTAATTATGCCGGTAAGAGACAAAACAGCTACTCTGCCAGAGCCTGCTCGACTCATTCCATCCCTTTTATCCCTAAAAAAAATTTAATCAGATTAGAATAAATTTTTTATTACACGAGGTAGGTTACATATTGATCCTTTGAGAAATTCTACTCAATATAAGTTATTTTTTATTTGATCTGTTGGGGTATCACAGGGGATACGCCAGCACGCCCCACTACCGCCTTATAGGCTCTGCTAAACCATCCTTCTCTTCACCTCTTAGTTCCTACAGGCTAATCCAGACGGAAAATTTAAAGTCAGAGAATCTGACAGGTGACAAGGATTTTAGAATCGATAAAGCTAAAAAACTATCAATGGAGCAATGTAAGCATGGTGCATACTGACATCTCCTTGATAATCGATTACCGCCAATGATCGACCATTAAATATATTGGCAAGCTCGAAATGGATCTCGCGGATATACAGATTCAAAGCCGGCGCAAGGATCTGGATTGGGCATTTTTAGGTCAAAATGTAACCTCTTATTACCTCTATTTTTCAGACAGGATAGATACGTCGCTAGAAAGCACATTTACATTCTTTATGATAACCAAATGGCCTTTAGGGCTATTGAGTATATAGAACATCCAAGCTAGGGTGGTAATGTAAACAAACACACCTAGCGAATGTTGGCATCTTGGAAATCGTAATCGTGTCATTTGTAAGTATGACATTATGACTGAATAACTAAGGTCACGGTCAATTACGGTCTGATTGGTAATCAGAGCACTGATAAGTATACAAAGTTTCAGGCCAATCCATGGCGAATGGTGTTCGGAAGAATATCCTATGTACCCTCATCAATAGTAGCTTTCCAATTTAATAAGCACTTGGTGTACGAAGACCATGGGTGCGACGCACACAAGAATCAGTTTTGTGTCAAGTGTCACAAATTATTTGTTTATTAGTTACCGTAACCGATATGCAAGATACTTGATGATAATATAAAATAAGAATATTATGGAAGCACTTCTTTGAAATTATGTATGTATGGGTTTTGGGGTATCTTATATACTGCGACCCAAAGGATCCATTGTTTACAGCTGATCCATCAATCCCACTCTTTTTGAAAAGTCTATAATGTGGAATGGCTGTAATTGCTAGATATCTTCGTCTTCTATTTCAATCACTCCCAGGTGTAGTGTTTCACACCAAGAGAATGTGGATAGAGGTTTCGTCCTCTGTGTAACAATGCCCGCACGCCGCATTATCTGTTAGGCATAGCGTCTTCTTGTTGAGGCGACACTTGTTAGTATTCGTAGATTGTTCTTACTTAGGTTGATACATTCTGCAGATCTACTCTGGTCATAGTTTTCCAGAAGAGTATTTGCCTGCTTCGGCACCTGTAGATTGTCCTAATAATTGATTTTGCTTCTATCTGCTTTATTTTCCCGCTTTATTACCCGCATATCGTCAATTCTACAGTTTGTGCTTATACCACAATTTTGAAACACATGGAGTCCAAACATTTATTTGGTAATTGAGGGGAAAGGGGAAAATGCAACTGAATTCGAAGCACAGATCTTAAAAGTTTGGAACAAATTGTGTAATTGGAAAGAGTAATTGCAACACATCAATTTTTGTTTTCTTTTTTGCACTTCTTCTAATAGAGCAAAATAAGAAAATTAGTTAATATGTTTTTTTTGTAACTGGGTTACATATTTCAATAAAATAATATAGTTTGGAAGGGCTAATCTATATTTTTTTGTAATTTTCATGGAAAAGCTTAATTGATAAGTACACTCAGACAAAAACAGATGGAGGCGTAATCATACACACCTATCTTCTCTGTAAGCCCAAGGTTACCCATTTAACAATTGACGATTTATAGAGCGGGTAGTAGACCAGCTATTGTGAATTGAAGCATGTCATGTTCAATAATAATATACAAGTATAGTTCAAATATAAACCGGAATTTTGCTATAAAAAATTTTTTTACTAAGTTACAGCTGAAATTTTTCACAGTTTTTCTAGATAGTCTCCGTCACACTCTACATACTTTTGCTTTCGAAATCAATAAAATATATAATTCAGCGAAAATATCTCATGCAGTTGAAAAAAATATTTTTTTTGCAGACCTGTGTTATGATTGAGGATGTTACACTGTTTTGAGGTGCCGCGCATGTGACAAGTTTGCCACCACTTCTCGGCATTTTCGAAAAGCGGAATATCAATATACAATTGAGTCGCAAGAATTATTTTTGATAAATTTCCGCCGATTTCACATTATCTTTGACTCCAAACAATCCAAAAAATGAAAAATACATTGGGCAACATACATTAGTCGCATCCTTGTCGCTAAAGTCTTCAAGTCAGTGGTTTCCAGCCTTTTTGTACCTGCGCCCCCCTTTAAAAAAATTGTTGCGCCCCCTTAATTTTTCTAACAATCTAATTTCATAAATATTCAACTGATATGATTTATTTAATGGGCTACAAAATAATATACAATATTATGTAAAAATATACACAAAAATAAAGAATTATTGATTATAAGAAATAATTTTAAATGTAATAAAAAAAATCTTGCAAAAATAAAAAAGAGAGTGTATGATTAATACAACATTATAAAAATTTAATGCGACGGTTGAGCTTGTTTTTCAGCACAAATTTTCTCAAACCTTAGTATCATTTTCAATCACTAAGCGAGATAGAAAATCCAGTTTCACATAGGTAATATGTTTTAAATGGAAACAGCTGCAACAGTCTCACGTCTCCCTAGGGGGGCGCGCCCCACAGGTTGGAAACCACTGCTTCAAGTATATAAAAATGCGAGGTTACGTGGTCCCTACTATGATTCGTAACAGACCAGTCTAACATCCAGTGTAGCCACTTTTACGACACTAATTTTTTCAAAATTCCGGTTTATATTTGAACCACACTCGTAGTTACCAATGATAGTGAATGTCAAGGGTGTTATTCTAAAATTAATATTCAGCAATGGTATTGAATCAAAACTGTTAAGGTCGCTTGATATGGGGCAAGATAACGTTCAATGAATTGTAAAATATTGCCCGTCGCTTGACATTATTCAAATCTTTTGCGATTGCAGCCATGCAAGATCAAAATATTGCACATAGCTTGACATAATTCAAGTCTCTTGCCATTGTATCGTAACTGCCATTAACAAAAATTCCATTAGTAAAAGTAAACAATTCCTAATCTCAAATTCTGTTCAACATTTTGTAACCAACAAAATAAGAATAAATCTGAGGTCACTGGCCTTGTTTTTGGAGCCTACGGACAGGCTGGTTGTTACGTCAAAAGTTTCTTTAGATTTTTAGCTAGAATTGTAACTTGCGCGTAATAAAAACGGCATCAAACCGATAATATTGCAAGTGCGATATTTTGCATGAAATAATCAGCTGCACTTCATCTGCGCATGTTTTTTATCAAGAAATATTGCGTCTTGTATTGCATCATGTCAAGCGGCCTTTATGGTTTTAATGCAATACCATAACGAACTTATTATCATTTGTTAACATCGCCAAATGATAAATTGAAATTTTTATATAAACAAGTTTATATAATAAATAACATAAAACGAATGAAACTTACTTCAAGTACATATTTCTTTCCGTAAAATTACAAGCGTGAAAATGGAAGTTGTGGTTATTAATACTCATGAGTTTAGGCAATAACATACATTCTACATTCCTTTCTACATCATCAAAGTGATTCCCATACATAAATATACCCTTTTTAGAAGCATGTCCGTGTAAATCTATGTACAAAAAAAGTCCAGATTCATTAGAATTTATATCACCGTGAGCCCCTACGACCACTTTTTCGAATTGCACTTCTTCTTTACTTTGTGTATGTTCCAATTTTGCTCCACAATTCCTGCAGAAATTATGCCCTACAATGAAAATAAAATTATTATTTCCAACGACAAATTCAGTTATCAATTCTGGATACAATAAATAATATTCAAAAGCGGCTATTAAATCAATCAATCACTGATATAAACGACTATATATTTAAACATTGTAATGCAAGCCTTGGAAAATGTGACTAACATTCAATGGCAAAATTGTATTGCACATGTCATAAAAGAAGATGAAATTTTCAAGTTAGATAGGATTGTAGATGATCTTCATAGTTCATAGTTAATTGTGGACGGCCAAGGGGCCGTTGAGCACATATGCTTTCAGATTGGCGTGCCCCACTTGACGTTATCAGTAGCCGATGTCCTTCTAGAAGCCGATTAGGTTCTTTGGGTTCAGCCCTTTTATGTCATTAGGGAAGTTGTGAGGCTTGCTCAAGTATTTAAACCACGCTCTTATGACGTGGTCTGCGGTTTCGTCTTTCTCCATGTCCATGGTGTGAAGATGGCGTCTTACATGGCAGTGTCCGGTATGAAGTCCGATCTTTAGTCAGATTTCGCGTCTTTTTATTTAGATCAGTTGTTTGGTGTTAGTCGCACGAGGTCTATCTATATATGCCTTCGCTTGTCTCATACCAGGTCTCTCCATCCATCTCTGCCGAGACCGCCTTGCAATCAGACCGTTGAGACGCGCGATAGCCACATTTTTAGCCACACCAAGAATGGGTTCTGGGCTCATTGGTATATTCACCGATCTTAGTCTGGCGAGTGAGTTGGCCTAATCGTTGCCTTTGTTACCCGAGTGACCGGGCACCCTAACGAGGTCCATCTGTATGTGCCTTCGCTTGTCTCATGCGAGGTGTCTCTATTGATCTCTGCCGAGCCCGCCTTCCAAATAGATTGTTGAGAGACGAGATAGCAACGCTTTTAGGCGGATGATCTTATAGAATCGATAATCGTTTCTTTCTGTAGATAAGACAGTGAGACAGATTCTCAGTGAATAATTATTTACATCATTATATAAATTCAATTAGTGTTTCTTGAGTTAACAAACAATAGACAATGTAATCAATCGTTCTGATATACTGTAAAATGTTTTTTGTTACAAATAAAAAATTATGCAAATAGTTCAATGATTTTTTTACACATCTGAATTCTAAGTACTGAAATTACTGTCTTCAGAATGGGAATAACTATGATAGGTTGTCTATTGAAACTAGGCCCATTTTCATATCATTTGGAAATTTTCTTTTCCATTTAGGCACCTAATCTTGCTATTAAATATTCTGCTAAAGTGTATTACATACAAATATTTTTGATGATTTACAGTAGAGCATCAATTATCCAAATACCGGTCATCCGTTGATTAGGTTAGAAAAAAAAAAAAAAAAATTGTACCCGTGTGCGAGGTTTCGATGACTTTCCGCGCGATGATGTTCTAACTTTCGCTTCACCGTGTGTAGTGCTCGTTGCAGTTGAGAATTTAGCCACTCGGAGCGCCTCATGTCAAAACAAAAGATCGTCATTTTGTCAGTCGAGAATCTCACGTTCGCTGATTAAGTTGTGATATTTGTTATTGTGTTTTTGTGCTTACATATTGTACTGTATTTGCAGATAAGTTGTTGTTGTAAGTGATGTCGACTAAACGTAAACTTGTAGCTTTGCAATTGCAGAAACACTATTGGAAGAGCTAGATCGTGGTGTAAGAGAGGTTAGTCTAGCGCGGCAGTACAATGTAGGCACTTCTACAATTTCGGATATCAAAAAGCAGCGTCAAACTAGCAAAGAATGCTTCTAGCCACTGAAGATGAGAATACAAAAAGAAAATCAATGAAAACAACAGATAATCAGGAGCCGGACAACCAATGGTGACTCTAATTTCAAAGCTACAGCTGGCTGGCTTCAACATTTTAAATCTAGGCTAAGGATAAAGGAGCTAGACGTATAAGGGGAGAGGCTGCCAGCTGATTTAGTATATGGCAAAAAATTTTAAGAAGACATTTTATGTATTTTCCAAAGCTGGTGGTTTTAATTCCAAGAACATTAACAATGCGGACGAAATTGGTCTCAACTGGAAAAAGCTGCCAACCAAGTCCTCTGTTTCTAAAAGGAACGCTGCAGCGTCTGGGTACTAAGCCAGCAAATGCCGCATTACAGCCACGGTTTGCGCTAACTCTACTAGCGATCAAAGGTTCCCGCAGCCTAGATGTTTTGAGGGCATAAGCAAGCTCCCTGTTGTATACAAAAATCAAAAAACTTCCTGGACGGAAACAAAGATTTTTTGTGACGGGTATGAGAACTTTTCTATTCCACATGTGAAAAAACACTAACAAAAAACAGGTTCAACCGGCAAAGTGATCTTATATAATGTTGTTTCTTCCGTCAAATGTGATGTCAGTCCTACAATCAATGGAATAGGGTCAGATAGAAACATTAAAAAGTTTCTACAGAAAGCAATTGCTTCAAATGCTGCTTCTAGATATGGATAATGGTGACAAATCTGTGCTAAGCAGTTACATAGAAATTGAATTCAAAAGAAGCCGTCTACATTGTGGCGAATGCTTGGGCCGTAAAAGACACCACTCTTGAAAAAGCATGGAATAAGCATCCAGATGACCCTCAAGAACTATAAGAAAGTAATGATCCAAATAAAATAAGAGAAAGCGTCAAAGAAGCACCAGGCTTTGAGGAATGCTAATGTAAACGATTGGTTAAATTGCTTCATCGACGATCCATATTATGAGATTCTTTTTGATGAAGAAATTGTACAGGAGATAATGAAGGAAAATCAAGAAGTAGTAGAGGAAAAGGAGGATGGAGAAGACACTGGAAACGATGTTCCAACCCACGATGAGGTGTCTACCTGTTTGGAAAAAGCTATGAAGTGACTAGAGCGTCAAACCGAGTGTGACACCATTAGCTTTTGTCCTTAAAAAGGATAAGAGATTTAGCTGCAAAAAAGTGTATGTAGTAGTTTTGAGCAAAAAATATCTGATTTCTTATGTCAGTATCCTTAAAGATACAGTGCTGTAATTTGCATAATTGAATGTGTTCTGTAAATTATATTTGCTGTTTTTTGTTTAACAATCCTTTGTTTACGGTGTATACATTGATAAAAGAATTGAGTTACAATATTTTATTCGATTCGATTCCACATCAGTTATCCGGACACTGACATGCATCAATTAGTCCGGATAATTGTTGCTCTACTGTATTTCAATTTTTAAATCAAATAAGTTCTTGTACTTGCAATGGAATATTTTCTTATATTTCATACTATTTTTTATTCAACTGATTTTCATTTCTCACATAGCTCAATTTTCGAAAAACAAACCCGTTGCTCTCTGAATAATGCATTTTTCAACTATTACGGTTCCTTCATTCGGAATTATTTACATTTGATCAGAAACGAGTCAAATTTTGTCATTGTTTTGAAATTTGTTTCATCAATACAAAACTTTTCAAAACTTTGTGTGCTACCAAATTTGACAACTGTTATTAACCTTCTAACAAACGTAGTCACCAACCTTGAAATTCTTCATAGATTCAAGTTTACAATTCATTGAATTTTTTTTTGTTATTCGTTCTCAATAATATTTATTAGGCTCTTTTACCGTATGTATACTAGTATTAGATTAATTATTATTTAGTCTGTGGTTCATTATTTCGATACTGTACAAATTTAGTATGACTATTATTTTGTATTATTCCTTTAAATCTAGTAATTGCTTCAGTGATTTCTAATGATTCAAGTTTCCTAAAATGGTTCTTCTAATTCAAAAACAGGGTACAGGCATAACATTGACATCCACAAAGTTTTTTACAACATGTTATAATTTTTTTTAATTAGGTTGTTTTTTGAATGTTTCTGTTTCGCATTATATCAAAATTAAAGTACTACATTACATAAAAAAAAAATAAATTATGTACAGTTAAGTAAAAACGTGTCATTGTTTGCCTATTTTCTATTATACTTGTCCTAATAACTCTTTTTCATATTTGTCATACAAAATAGACTTTACTCTGTATAAGAATAACTTATGTTAGAAATTGGTTTTTTGTCAAGCATGCAAAACCCAAAAACTAAAAATCAGAATTTAGAATTGTTTATCTCTTACAAGAGTCATTTCATCTATTCTGGGACTCATTGGATAATCAAATTTTTTCTTATTACGAAAGGTAATATTCACGTTGTAACGTGTCAATCGGTTTTTTTGAGTATTCCTCTGATTTATGTATTCTATTCAGTTTATGGAGAAATTAATTTGTTATCGCCCTCCCACTTGATGCGAGAAATTCAATAAAACCTCGGAATGTATACTAAATCATCCTCTATCTACCTACACTTTAAAATAAAGTAAATCTTAGTAAATTTGTGGTGATTTTATTCTCAATATTTGTTGGTAAGTTTCCCAAATACCTTTTTAAATTTGTTTCTTTATTATAGTGCTCAAAAAAATTTCAGTTATCTCTATGGATTTCTTATTATTTTTAAGTAAATTTTGTATGATAGTTTGCATATAAATTCGTATTTTCTATTTATTTGGGGAACAGAACGAATCAATTTCGTTTTATTGAATTTCTCGAAAGAAGTGGAAGGTCGATAACAAATTGATTTCCTCAAAAATTCGAATGTTAGAATAAATAGATCCGAAGTGACTACTGTGCCACAATAAGTGAACAAAAAATTAATCAAAATGTTTGAAGTAAAATGTAACAAGCCGAATGACATGTTACAATATTCCGATAACTAACCACAATGGCACTGAAACTAAAATCAAGTTTTTCATATGGTTCCAAATATTTAGACCAACTTTTAGTTGTTAATAACACATTTCTTATAATAAAAAATACACTTTTACATACCTGGGTATATTTTCAAAGCTATATTGATACCTAAGTTGGAATTCCCGGTACCTTTGTTTATAATAATACTGAACATATTAATTATTACCACTACACCAACTACACTATCCATCGCACATTTTTATTATTAAGTTGTCTTTATATACCAGAAGTAAATCTATGATAATATAAGGTTGGCAACTAAGTACTTTCGCTTTTTACTAATAGACAGCGTTGCTTTATTTTTTTAATATCTTATCTTATGTTAGTGCTGTACTTTGCCGTTTGTCACGTGATACTGGTGACATCGACGTAACTTTAGAAGCAAGTAGTACGTGATTTTTAGGAAAGAAAGCTGCTGCGGCTCACAAAGGAATATCAATCAAGTTTATGGTGTTGATCTGGCCCTCTGTTGGTTGATGATGACCAAATCAAAGTGATAATCGTCATATAATTGTTCGAGAGATTGCGAAAAGGCTACGTATATCGTACACAATTGAAAACCACTTAAAAAGAGTCATCATTGGTGATGGAAAATGGGTCCTGTATAGTAACAGTTCCAAAACGATCATGGAGTGACCACAATGAACCAGACCAAACCACATCGAAAGCTGAAAAACAACAAAAAAGCTCATGCTGTCAGTTTGGTGGGATTGCAAAGGTTTGTGTTTTTTTGAGCTGATTCCAAGGAACTAAACGATGAATACTGATATTTACTGTTAATAATTGATGAAACTGGTTGAAGCAATCAAAGAAACGCGGCCGGAATTGTCAAATCGGAAAGATTTACTGTTCCACAATGACAACTCAAGGCCTCACACTTCTTTGGCAACTCGTGGGAAACTATTGGAGCTTGGTTGGGTAGTGATGACACATCCCCCATACAGCTCTGATCTGACACCTTCTGATTACCATTTATTTCGAAGTTTGCAGAATTCTATGAATGGTCAAACTTACACAAATGACGATGACTTTCAATCGCACCTGGTTCAGTTTTTTGCTGTTAAGGACCAGAAATTTGATGTGCTTGGAATCATGAAGCTGAAAGAAAGATGACAAAAGGTCATTGAGCAAAATGGAAAATATATAATTGATTAAAAACTATTCTTCATTTCATTTTATACTACAAAACCGAAATTACTTTGTCGCCAACCCAATAATAATACATTGCCCAAACACAAGTAATCAACATACAGTGAGCCATAATCTTGGGGAATATGCAAAAAAAAAGTTTGAAAATATGTTATATATTTTTTTTAATAATAATTAATTAGTTTTTGTCAGTTATTTGTTGATTTGAGTTCTGTAATAAATCAATATATAAAAAAAGCCTGAAAATGTTCACAAACAGAATGTATCCACAGATTTGTTCAAGCTTCTGCAACTGTTTTTGACTATCCTTGTGTCCACTGCAACGGCAGATCAGTTTCCCAGTGTCTTGAAACGCATCCAAAACTATATGAGGAATTCTATGCTCCAACATATTTAGCTATACTAGCAATTGAAAATGATGCGGTTAGAAACATTGACTTATTTAGAGCAATGCGTGGAAATGTATGCCAGGATGAAATCAAGACATCTAGCTTTGTTTTAGCAGACACTTTGAGAAGATGTATATCATGTAAAATTAGATTACTGTCTATCTATTATACTTATTTATACTTCATTTTATATTTGTTTGTTTGTTTTATTTATACTTGTCCCTTGTATGTATTAGTTGAATTTTTCTTTATGACTTAAAGAAACAACTTAGAACTTAGAATTACAATTGTATTTAGTTTACCTCGAATTTTCTAATAAAGGCCTGAAGGTGCAAAAATAAAACTATAACATGAAACAATCTCTTTTAATGCCATTTTTAGTTTTATATTTTACCTTGCCCCCCGCTTCTAACGTCCAATTGCTACCATTGCAATCGTGCTGGGGTTAACCTAAAGTTAATTCTTCAAGTTCAATAAAATGCTGTCTTATTAATTTCAAATTTTGATTTTGGGCCACGAAGATTATGATCGACTTCGTCCATTGAGCCACTCGCAATCAGATGTTTCTTAGAACGTTTTTCAGTTGTTAGGCCGTCTTCTTTTGAGAATGTGAATAGTGGGCACTATCACTAGGATGGTCTAATTGTACATTAGGCATCTAGGAAGGAAAGTAGGGCATTCTTTCCCGAGATTTTTGTAACCCGAGCTGAAGGGTGGCCACCCTTCGTGTGAAGAAAACTGATATCGAGAGTAAACATTTCTATAAACAAGTCGTTGCTACGATACCGGGAGCAAAAGAAAGTTCTACCCGGGCCACTTTTGTCCCGCATACCACGAGAAGCAAACTTTACATCCCGACGACAGAAAAAAGGTAATTTAATGTTTATATTAACTATACTTGACCTGATATTAATTAAAATATGATAATTAATGTGATGTGTCTTAAGTCATCATTGACATACATAATTAATTAAAAATATTTAATTTTATTTCAAATTCGGATACTATTTTTCCAAATCGTCTTGATTTTAAGTCTCTTCTATTATAAAATTAATTGGTGTAGTAGTCGTTAACAATGTGTTCAGTGCAATCAATATTTCACATCAAAAACTATCAATGCTTTAATAGTATATCCAGGTATGAAAGCGTCACGCTCTACTAGAAGTAATTACAACAAAATTCGTGCAACTATGAATACCAATAACCGACACTCAAATATTTTCAATCCTACCTATCGTAGAGCTTAATTTGAAAGTAGGTATGATGGTAGATATGCCTGGCATAGTATCTTCCAATTTAAATATATTACTCTTACATTTTGTACACCAATTTTGAGAAGGTCTATCTTCGTTCAAAGATATTCGAGATACTTTTTTTCTTATGGCATCGTCTTTGACTTCCTCTTCTGATAGATAGCCATCTTTTTGATTTCCTGGTAAACCGGCTTTACAATTTTCACATTTGGGTATGTGATCTTCCTTTTCATATCCAAAATGATAGAATCTTGAAAATAAAATACATTGCGTATAAACATAATGACATAATATGTATATCTGAGGTAAATATTAAATATTCTAGTTAAATGAAGTCTTAGAATTATTTATATAATACTAGCTGATCCAGCCAGGCGTTGCTGGGGCTCAGTAATAATGATAGATTGGATTAATTTTTACTAATTCTTTTGATACAATCAAATTAATATTTTTTCATAAAAAAATAAAAATAGATTCATTAGTATGGAATTGTAAATAAAACGTCCCGCCAAAATTTGAAAGTAATAGGTAAAGTATGGAAATGTTGAAATTAGGAAGTAACCAACATATACTTTTTGAATTTAAATTTTATTCATCTTATCTTAAATTGTAATTTGTGATCAGTGACTCATTTACAAAATATAACACAGGTACTATATAAATTAAAAACATATGAAAATTAATTCAAATTTAGTTCTTATTCAGTGGAAAGAACATGGCGGATTTTCGATGTTACAGCCCTCGATGGTAGGTGGCAGAACTAATCTATTTTCGCGGTTCATTTAAATTTACAACAAAGAATATCTAATGTATTCTATGTTATTCATTTCCATCCAGTTTCACGAATTCACGAAAAAGAACACCTTAGAACTGGGACACGTTTATTTACAAAATAAAATTTACATACATTTTCAACTAAACGAAAGAAAATTAGTGGACATGATTACAATATCACTTTTAAGATAAGAAGTAATAAAATAGAGATTTTTCTAAGAAACAATTTGAAAAGTGTAATATGTAAATAAATACTAACCAGAAATAAAAGAGGAAAATAATATCATTACTTTATTAGTTTGGAATTTAACAAAAAAATGTTTTATACAAACAAGTCTGAAAAATTCATAAATAAATCATAAACGTGTCTCAAAATCAAAACAATTCAAAACAAGAAAATGAACCAATTACACATAATGTTATAATAATGTACTATAAAATTAACTCTGTATAGTATTATTTCATTCTTTTGTTTGACTTCATCCGTAGTACTTTTATATAATAAATCGAATTAAATTGTTTTTAAAAAAGTTATTTCAAATTAGAAATATAAAAGTCTCATTTGTTTTTTCTTATTTTATTTCTTCTCTGAACAAAGTAAATCAAATTTTTTATTGTAGTTCTAAAACTTTAGATAAAGACGACAACCAAATTATCTGCATATAATGGAGGTTTTACAAGGGCTGTAAGTTTTGTAGGATATCATTTATTACGACAATAAACAGTATAGGACTTTAGGGTATACCGCTGCCCTGAATGTTTCATTTTCCATACACTTTTTAATAAGTGTCAGGCAGAGATCTTTTATATTCCATTCAATTAATTTTTTCTGATGCAATGATATTCTAATCATAAGACTCGCTTAATGTGAAAAAAAATTAATAAACGGTTGATTTTAGGGGCAAAATATCAATGCTATATTAAAAGACTCTATAATGTTTCGAGTCCACAGCAGACTGCTTTTTCTATTTTTTTTTTTTATTTTGCACGTTTTTTTTCGATATAATTTTCTATTTTTTTATCAATACATTTTAATAGAATATATTTCGATATTCATACCTTATCAACGCTCTAGCTGCATACACGGAAGGATGATCCTTCAAACTAGGATTAAGATATACTCTATTCAAATTTACACCCCGGCTGTCAGTTCTGTAATGGCCTCTTGATACTCCGTCAGGATTTAGAAACGGTATCAGTTTAAATACGTACATTTTACGTAAATATTGACCTACTAAATCGTCTTTACTCAATAAAAGACTTAAAAGACCATTGAAAACAAAACTTGATGGAGTTTCTCCAGGATGGACTCTTGCAGAAACAAATATAACCTGCAAATACAGTTTCTAAATAATTAAACCTCTCAACACATGTAAATCTAGTTGAAAATGATTTTTTGAATAAAGCTGTCTCACTTATTAAAAAAATATATATATTTAAATGTAGAATGAAGAAATTTGCAAAATGTTTGCAATGCCTACCTATTTTTTCAATAACTTTTCCTGAAAAATCCTTCTATAAATAAGAAACTGTTTAAACTCATTTAAATATTTATAAACCCATATATTAAATCTATTGTGTAATAATAATCTTAAAAATGACAATTTTCATATAAATCCTTTCCACTCTTCAATATTTTTCACTACGGTCTTTGTTCTACTTTCTTCCCATCTTATTTAGTATCCCTATCTTGACCATTGTTTCCTTCAGATTTCCCTTTCCTTTATTCTTTATTATTTTTCCTTACCGTAATTTTTTGTTTGGGCCCATGATTTCCACTAATTCTAAACGTTTTCCAGTTATCTATTATCTATATTGTAATACTATTTATATTGTAATCATGGCGCCAAATACTCTTCTTAGCTACTTATTTTTACTGCTTCTATCTTATTATGTTGTCTACATTATATCCTGCAATCACAGCCAATATTTGTATTGGTAATTCATTTTTTGTTTATTTTAACTTATTGTTTTCCTTTTGTGTCGATTTTAAATCTCAAATATTGGAATATTTTCCCCTGTTGGATACCACTTACGTATTTAGATTTTTCTATTCAACTGTTCATTTCCTATTGTCATAAATTTGGTTTTGTTTTTATTTATTTTTATTCTGCATTATTTTAATACTTCATTCCACGATCCTAAGTTATGTTGCAGGTTTTCCTATTTACTGGTTATAAGTTCTGCACTAAATAATACTTCCAATATCTCTTCTAACCATTTTATCCTGTCCCTAGTAGTATATTACTTTCATTCATTCATACCAAGTTCGGCTTCGGCAAAATTTTCTTATTTACTGGTTATAAGCACTGCAGTGAATACTGCTTCTAATACCTATTCTTCTTCTGCTATCCATTAATGGATGTTTGAGATCACATCTGACCATTTTATTCTGTCTCTAGTGGTATGATACTTCATTAATTCATACCAAGTACTAATTATAAGCTCTGCAGTGAACACTGCTTCCAATACCTCTTCTTTTGCTATCCATTAATGGATGTTTGTGATCAATTCTGGCCATTATATCTTATCTCTGGTGGTATAGATTATTCTCCTGTGGTTCTGATC
Organism: Diorhabda elongata; assembly: GCA_026230145.1. Lineage (NCBI taxonomy): Eukaryota > Metazoa > Arthropoda > Insecta > Coleoptera > Chrysomelidae > Diorhabda > Diorhabda elongata. The sequence goes on from CM047928.1 coordinate 8,732,772, forward strand.
TCTGTCCAATTTTTGATATTGTGGAGCCATAACATTCTCTTCCTGCTCAATCCCCTTCTTCCCTCTATCAAGAGTTGAAGCAAATGGTACTCTGTTCAAATTTATGATATGATACGTAAAGTGGAACTCAAATTTCCCCCTTGTCGTGGTCTTTTTATTGTTTCAAATGTTTGATTCCGTGTTTTTATCTATTATAACTTTGATGTTAATGATAATTATTTTATGTATGATTCAATTTATCACAATTGATTTTGTAAATTGTAATTGCGAAATTCTGCTCCATATTATCAAACACATAATTCAGCAGAATTTCAAATATAACAATAGTGAAGAAAGTGAAGCAAAAAATTCGGAAGTGAGTAGATGACGTGAAAATAATGCTGTGACATAAATTCTTATACGACCATCCGTTTCTGAGTTACAGGTCTTTAAAGTTGTGAAATCAGAACTTATATTTAAATATATTTTCGAAATTATACATTCGAACATTGTTAATTTTTAATGGATGATTACTTATGTCCATGCAGTACTATCTGAAAACCAGGAGCGGCTCATGCCCAATGGTTAACAACCCGTAACTTTTACAGGGACAGTCTATACAACCAAAAGATAGCAAAAATAAATTTTTTGATCGATTTTCCAATACATTCCAAGATTCTGCCTTATAGCGTCACAATGGAAGTTTATTGTATTGATCATTCCATTCCTTGTGTTTACCGGTATTGCCATTGATACCAATATTTTAAGATAACCCCCAAAAAATAAATCCCTTGCATTTAATTCAGGAAAACGTGGTGGGCATGCAAATGGACCTCCTCTACCAATCCACCTATCAGGGAAATGATATTAAGATGATTTTCACATCATTTAGGAAGTGTAGAGGGGCTCCATCATGCATGAATCAAATGTCTACGGAGGATATTTGAATATTTAGTGCTTAAGCTGGTTTCACAAGACGGTTTTATTAATTCCCATAATTTACATTTGTGGGCTGATGAAAATCCTCACAATACAATTCAAACAAAGAGTCAACATCGTTTTTGTATTGATATGTGGGTAGATAGAGGAGGTAATAATTTAGGTCAATATTTTTTGGTAATAACCTGAATGATTAGCAATACTTAGAATTTCTCCCAAAAATGATTCCCTACCCATGTTATGTGATATTCCTCTAAACAATGGCAGAGACATGTTGTTCACGTACGATGGAGCCCCTCCCCACTTCCTAAATGATGAGAAACATCATCTCAATAAAATGTTTCCTAATAGGTGGATTGATCAGATTAGGTGGATTGGTCGAGGAGGTCCATTTGCACGACCACCAAGTTCCCCTGAATTAAATGCAATAGATTCATTTTTTCTTAGAATATATTAGAAGCTTGGTATATGCCACACAGGTAAACACAAGAAACGAAATGATCGATAGAATAAACTTCTTGCTTCCCAAGTTCAAGGCAATATTCTCCTTACACTCCGGAAGTGTGTAGAAGTACAAGTTACCCACTTCGAACATTTTTTACAGTTTTTTTTTTTGTTTTTATTTGAAACACCCCGAAACACCCTGTATGGATGGAAATTTTGCAATGATCAATATAAAGACGTGTAATGCAGAATCACTAACAAAGACTGACATAAATGCTTCCTGTTCAATGTTTTAGTGATTATAAGATTGTAATAAAGTGAAGATTTCTGGTGTTTTCTTTTCCTCAGACCAGGTGTGTTTTTGGTTGAGCACCGCAATCATTTTTATCTGTGATAAATAGAAACATTATATTGTTATTCTTATATTACATGATCTACTTTGTAAATTATTAAAAAATAGACAAACATCACTCCTGTACTTACTTTTTTACCTGAAAATTTGAAAGGTCTAGGTACATTACTTCTGTTAAACAGATTTTTCAGTTTCTCTTCTCTCTCTTTCGATATCCCGTGATAAGAAGATATTGTTATTAAATCTATTGGTTTGCCGTCACAGGAATGGCACACTGTTTCTCTAACGTAGTAAATATCATCATCAGAAATACGTTTCATGTTTAAATACTTCGTGTCTACATTGGTCAACATTTTTTCCAACTCGGTTACAGAAAATGGATATGTAAAAGCGAAATAAACTATACTATCCAAATTTTCTGGAGTGCGAAATTTAAAACTGAGGGTAAATATGTCATCGTTCAGCTGAAAAATTAATCATATGTTAATATTTATGATGAATAATTAAAACATTTATAGGAATCAATGCAAAAGTTTTTCCCTTACAATACAGAGTCTCTCCTAAATAATCTAAAATATTGTAGTGGACGTTTCATCACTCCATTTTAAGAGGAATCGTTCTTATAGACATGTGTGTTAAGTCTTATATTTAATGAAATAGAAAGTGTTGAAATGTTTTATTATTTCACTAGCGGTCTTGTATTTTGTTGACTGTCAGTATTAAAATCAGTATGGACATCATTCCAAGCACTTCTTTTTTTTATTATCTTATTGACATGTTTTTTGATTCAATAACACCAACATAACGTTTCATCACTTTAAGAAACAATGCCTTGTCACCCTCTGAGATGTGTTTTGCTTTCTTTTTCTTGTCCTGAGAAGCCATTATTTAAGATAACATACTAAAGAAGCCCGTTACAATTTAGGGAATGTCACAAAAAATCCACTTTTTACCACAGTATTTCACCACATGGTATTATTTCTTAACACAACAGAAACCATGGTTTTCAGGTTATGAATGCTGATTGAAGCTAAAACTAAAGAGTATTCAAAGATACTAAAGTAGTATCTCCAAATAAATCTCCAGTAGTACAATATTTCTCTTGTCACATTTCTTTCAGTTGCAACTGATTTGATGATCGTCGCCGTTAGACACTGCACAAACAAACATCTGATGAAATAAGTAGACGTTTAAGGTATAGTTTGTTGCAGCCTGATAAAGATTCAACATCCCTTTTCCATAATTAGCAAATTTTGCAGCATTCCTGAACACTTGCAAATTTGGACTTTTGGCCAGGTTTTCAGTGTATCAGGCCCACTGTGGGATGATCTAATCACACAATTCTAATTACACAAAAAAATTACCAAAAATAGTTTGTTAAAATTAAATTAATATTGTTATTGTACCAAAAAGACAAAACAAATGCAATTATCAATATTCAAAAGTTTTAACATTATCTTAAAAAATTTTTCAAATAAATATATATTTCAATTTCATTATTTCACAAATCTCAACACTTCTACTTACACTATGAGTAGGTTTATCAGAAATTCTGTCCCATCTTGGTTTTCCTGGTATTATTCGATATACTGGGGCCATTCCCTGACTATACATTTTTCCTTGTCGATTTAAATCGACAATATTAAATTTTACTAGTAATGCTGGAGCTGGAGCTGAAATATTTAATTCATGAATCTACAATTTCTTTTAACTGTTTTCAGCATTGTTCCAAATTAGTACTACCTATATTTATGCTATAAATCTTAGAGGGAATTAGTAGTTCTATTAGGATTTTCTTAAAAACATTCTGCATAGTCTATAGCAGTGTTTCCCAACCTTTTTAGTGTCAAGCCCCACCTTAGTCTTTTTAAAATTTCGGAATTGTTCAATTGAGTAATTTAATTGACAGGTTTTATGAAGATCACTAAAAAACACATTCAATACACTGGTACCATAAAATAATATATTTTTCCTTTCGACAAAATTTTCTGGAAAATTATGCTTTTAAAAATGAAGTAAATAGAATCGAATACTTGCCATTCTTGATTTATTTAATCAACAAACTTTAACATCGAATCACTCTCCTAAACAATCAAATTGCCCCCCTGTAGGGCGTGGGCCCCAAGTTGGGAAACATTGTAATGTATGCGGACAGTTTACTCATATTCCCTAACACAAAAGAAAAGCTGCAAAACAGAATACAGAAGTGGAGTAATGAGATGAAGCAATATGGACTGCAGATAAAAATACAAAGGGCAGAAATAATGAAAATATCAAACAAACCAGAAGAAATAATTGTGCAAATACAGAACTGGAAAAGAAGAGTGTTAACAGGTTCAAGTATCTAGGGACCATTGTAAGACTAGATGGAAGTTTTAGTGTTACTTTCACTAATAATAATTAATAATGTTTTTTTTTTAGTTTTTTCTTATAATGTGACTCTTATTGAGCCAAATTCCAAATTTGGAACAATTTTCTTGTCCTTGTGGATCTACTAAATTTTAAGAATGGTTTTTTATTATTTTTCCAAAATTTATAATGAAAAACAGTTAATTTTAGAGTTTGGCTGCGAATGAGTTAAATACATAAGTAGAGGTAACTTTTTCAATATATCTGAAATATCAATCATGTCATTTATGTGATGAAAAACAGAATTAAAGTGATATCAAAAAGGGGCTCGTTAATAAGAAAGTGGAAAATTATAAGAAAACTTGGGGTAGGAACTTTTAAATCAGTAAAAATCAAAGAGGTGCACAGTTAACTCACATAATTAATGCTTGCGTGCATTATAAAAAATTATACAAATCACTTCAAAATTGAAGTAATAATAACAATAATTAAACTATGATTCAAGAAAATCTTGTACCTTTAATTCCAAAGTAAAACCAAGTCCTATTTCCATTTTCAAATTCAGTACCACAGCAATCAGGTTTTGTCCAAATATTGAATTCAGCATCAATAATTTCTTGTAATAAAGGATTTTTTAGATGTTTCACTACTGAAAATAATATTTTTAATACTTGTCATCATAACAGTTTGTAACCTACCGATTTCATTAGATTGGCTGAAAACTTGTTCTACCTTTGCCAGATTAGCAGAATCAAATTCATTATAAAAGGTAAAACCCGCACAACTAATTCCTGCCATAATTTTAAAAAAACTTTGACAAACTAGACTTTTTGACTGTCATTTGAGAAATTTACAACACTTTCCGACTTTTGACCCCTTTTGACCTACAAAATGTATATATTTGTTAACATTCTTTAAACAATACTGCATGAGACAATACTGAAAATAGATTTAACATATACCGAATTCAAACAAGCCATAAGCATAAAATCAAAATAATAAATATGATCGTAGGTAAGGCAGCTTTATGACAATTTAAATAATCAGCTGTTTTAATAATTGTCACAGATAATCTTTGGGCCAATACAATTGCTTAATTTTTTTTAAATGTTGCAAGACACTATTGAGTCACTTTTTTCTGTTTAATGTGGATTTTTCATATATTAAAACTTAATAGTTTCTCAGTCTTTTCTTTGTTTTAAACATTTTACTTTTTCATTTGACACACCCTGACCATTGTCAATTGTCAATCGATTTCACATTTGTTTACATTACTAGATATACAGGACGGTTATTTCTTCTCTTCTTAAAGATATTTTGTACGACAAATCTATGAATGAACCAGGTTATTACAGAATTTCAAAAATGTGATAATAATGCCTTAAAATTTGTAAAATATATTCTCCTCATTTGTTTAATACTATAGTCAGACTATAGTCGAAAAAACTATAACTAAAAGTGTTTTAAATTTATGCCTAATCATCTGTCATTCAAGACATTTGTCATCTGTTTTAATAGTAAGTTTAAGGTTATGTTAACATCTAATGTATGAATTATGGCAAAAATTGAAAGATTAATTTATTTAAACGTAATTTTACTAATAAGTTTTGTTAATATATCGTATGGAATTTATGAAGATCAAGTTGGAAAATTTGATTGGAAGAGATCGTTTATAGGAAGAACTAAATATGCAGAAATTGATTCTAAAAAGGTGATTATAGCAACTGAAGAAAACGTACTTGCCAGCTTAAGCCTCAGAAATGGTCAGATTTTATGGAGGCAAGTTTTAGAAAATTCATTCAATCACGAAATAAAGTTACTGTATGTAAATAGAGACGTTTATACTGTATCAGGAACCCAAAATAACTGGATAGTGCGTAGTTGGGATATTAATTCTGGTTCTTTAATAACAGAGTGGCCAATTATAGCAGAAAAATTATCGCCCCAGGAATTTACTGTCTTGGATGGAAAATTAGTCAATATTAGCCCAATCAGAGGTTCTCATTTGGAAATTACAACATACAATATTGCTACTGGAGAATTAATTGGTAAAACCTCCAAAATATCAGCTTCATGGATAACAGATTATGCAAATTGCATTATCGTTAAATCTAATTTCGTATGTCTTTCAAGTAATGATTATTTAGGTCAATTATACTTTATTGATTTCCTTTCTAAAGAAGCCAGTGTTAACACAAAGTCAGTACAGAGTGTATTAGATGGAGTTTTGGGACCAATAAATATTCGACAACTGAAATCAAATATTCCAGTATTCTTATTAATATCCAACAAATCAGTTAAACTAATTGAGATAAGTCAGTCAAACCTTATAGTCAAAGATACTGACATATCTTCAAACATCCACATAACTGAAAATGATGGTAAAATAATATTTTATCAGTTTGAGGCTAGTACTTCTCCAGAAAAAATAATAAGTGTCACAAGCAAAGAATATACTAATGGTGAAGAAATATTATCAATAGACTTGGATTACCCAGTAGGATTGGGAGCACCAACAATAGTAGCAAGCTACTCAAAAGGTCCTGCTACTATTTTGTTATTAAGTACGTCTGATAATGCTTTACTTGTTGTGAAATTGCCCGAAGGCAAAGTTCAGTGGACCAATGAAGAAGCTCTTAGTGATATAGTTGCTACAGAATTTTTTGAGTTACCCATGTCTGAATCAGATGCTTCAATAGAGAACGAGTTCAAAACCAATTCTAATAATGTGATAAATATGTTGATGCATAGATTAACTACACAAATTAAACAGTTGTCAAATTTTATTTTTGGTAGCCAATTACTTTCAGCAAGTGGTTTAGTAAGAGATGAATTTGGGTTCCATAAATTGATTGTAGTTGCAACGAAAATTGGCAAATTATTTGCAATAGACACATTTACTGGTTCAATTGCTTGGAGTTATAGATTGCCTAATATTAAACCCTTTAAATTGTTGGAAGATGAGAAGATGCTTTTGTTCGTACAAAGAACAGCTAGATATACACCTTTACCTGCACAATGCACTCTCCTCGCTGAAGATATGCTGACTGGCAACACCATACTGTTTCAATTTGATCCAATAACAGGTTATTCCCAAAAAGGAATTGAAAAATTGAATTATAGGATATTACAAGCTGTACTTCTACCATATGAAGATGAAAATAAGCTTAAACCAATTTTGTTGTTGTCGTCTAATAATAAAATATCAGTACATCCTCCTTCAGCCAAATCTCTAGTACACACTCATATAAAACACAATCACATATACTTAGTAGATAGTGAGAGCAGCAGTGTGAAGGGATTTAGCTTTTATCATGGTGATGATAATGAATGTGGACTTACACCAACTTGGGAAATAAAATTTCATCCTTCTAAATTAGTGTCAGTGAGTAGTAAGCATCCTAATGAGAGAGTTCATTCCCAAGGAAGAGTTTTACCTGATAGATCAGTTTATTATAAATATGTGAATCCTAATTTAATCAGTGTGGCTACATTAAGTGATGACCCTATTCATAAACATGTATTGAGTATTTATTTAATTGATGGTGTTTCTGGTTTCATTATGTATTCAACATCTCACAAGAGAGCTAAAGGACCAGTTCATATGGTACATTCAGAAAATTGGCTTGTTTATTCTTATTTCAGTGAAAGATTCAGGAGAACAGAAGTGGTATCTGCGGAGTTATATGAAGGACATGTCCAAAGTAATAGTACTGTTTTTAGTTCATATGCCATTAGTGTTTTACCTCACGTACAAACCCAATCCTACATATTACCTGCAACTCCTGTCGACATGACTGTTACTCTGACAGAAAAAGGAATAACTAATAAATTTTTATTATTGGCTTTATCTACTGGAGCTGTTGTAGAAATTCCGTGGCTTTTATTACAACCAAGATTTAGTGACATACCATGTGGTCCAGAAGAAAGTTGTATTCCTTATATGCCTGAAGTTCCTTTGCCCACAGAAGCTGTGATAAATTATAACCAGACTTTGAGTGTTATTAAAGGTATTGAAGTTGCACCCGCTAGGCTTGAAAGCACCTGTCATGTATTAGTACACGGCTTAGATATGTTTTATACTAGAGTGGCACCCTCAAAAACGTTTGATGTATTGAAGGAAGATTTTGACTATATAATGATTGTATTGGTTTTGAGTGGATTGATTATTGCAAGTTATGTTACTAAATATCTTGCTTCCAAAAAAACTTTAAAACAATTATGGAAATAAGTTGTTAACTAGTCAATTTGATGTTTTTAGATATTTTTTTTAGTAAACTTATTAAAATGCAGTTTATCAAATCAATTTATTTAATAAGAAAATAAAACTGAAGATTTATTTTTATTGTAATAACATCTGCATTTTATTTGTTATTGAGGAACAAAAAGAAATAACGATAAATATGTTTTAATAACTTATATATTTAAAGGGAGCAAATAATGCATTTATTTAGTGTGATAGTATGAACATATTAATTACAAAGTTGAAAATTCTTGGCTTGGATAAAAATACTTATCGAGATTGACTATTTTATATACATATTATGATGAAAATTTATTATCAAAACAAACAAAAATTTATTCATTACTGTTTAAAACAACGAGAAAAATTTGCTAGTTTTTCTAAAGATATAATTAAAATATGATACAGCATGTTTACATAAGATCTACAATATTAAAAATACATTTCAATAAGTTTCTTTTCATGAAAATTTTTCAAATACCATTTTGAACATTCACATCTATGCAACAAACTTCCTCAAATTTTGTCACCACATTTACCGTCTTGTATCTCCATATTCTCAAGAGAATTATCACTTTAATTTCACATATTTAGGAACATCCTTTACTTTTGTTGAGTTGAGAATAGTTTCCAGAGAATCAATATTTTAATTCATCTTTTAACGAACCATCTGTTTTTTGTTAATTATTAACACGTTGAGCCCCAACCAAAATTGACCATCTTTCCCCCAGGATGAAAATTTTTTTTTGTATTTTTACATTTCATAAGGGGTGTGGGTCCCATTAATTTGAAATTAAAAGTGCGAAAAAATGTTTTTCGTGTGCGGTCCAGCACATACTTTTTTGCACTTTTTATTCAAATTAAATTTTTTCATTATATTTCTTTGAAGATACATGCAGTATAGAAAAACAAAATTTTGTTTGATGTTCCATCCTTCGAACGATAATACATGCTTTTATGTGAAGTGTACAAAAATGTACGATGTATTTTGAAAAATATTATATGAGATCAAGGTAATGTAAAGGTAGCACAAATTGAAAATTTTCATCAAATGTTATATGAATTATGTTGAAAAAATTATGAAGAGTTTTTTGTTTAACAATGGAATTTAAGATCATGAAAAAAAATCAAATAGACTAAGCTTAGGATGATGTTGCAAGGACCCAGGACGGTGCAACCAAACTGTAAAATACATTTAAGGGTTGCGGGCCTACAGACCAAACCGTTGCTCAACGTATTTAGTTGAATTTGTCTCTTCCTGGATCTGATTTTCTCTATTCTATTGATATTTACCTTTGCGAATGTACAAGTTTGAATGTAAGAACAGGGATTATATACTTATTGAAGACTTAGTTATTGAGGATACCTTTTATTCTTCACGCTATGCCTTCTGTTGATCTCTTCAGTTTGATTTTCTGATTCTGCTTTATGTTCCAAGTATATATCCTTTCTTTTCTCCTTGTGTTTATGTGCCACTGTATCTTCTAGTTGTTTATGGTCAATCAAAAAATCATTTCAATAATCTTATAAATAATAGTATTTGTATTACTGATAATATTGCAAGAATTTACTTATTTAACTTTATTTCTTTTTGCAGTTTTACTTTATTAGTCCAATCAATATAGACATTTGAAATAACAAAAATTCCCGGAAAGTCAAATATTGTTGGAGAGCTGGGGTTTACCATTACAAATCAAGTTTAAAAATCCGCATCGATATCAAGTGTGTTTTTGGATTTTCCTCGAAAACGGTAAGTTTTATAAAAAAAAAAACAAACTAAAGTTGTAGCTATCAAAATTCTCTACGAAAATGGTTGTTTTGATTTTTTTCCTAAGAATTAACATTCCTGAGATATCGCGATTCTAAGAGTCACATTATACATGATATGCACATATTTCCAAGCCATTTGTCAGGTAGTGGCGCGTTTTTCACTGTGGTTTCTCCTCTAGCCCTACTTCACTAACTTTTATTACAATTTTAGATTCATTCTCATTAAAGTCTGCTTCAACAGTTATGTCTTCGATTTCTTCATTTTTCTCTTCTAGCTGGATGTTCATAAATTGTTCCAATGTAGCAGATTCATTGGTCTCTTTATTAAAATCACAGGAATCTTCCTCTATTCTACTCAACTGGACATTTGAGCAGGACTGACCTTGACAATTGGTACACGCTGAAGATAATAGCAATCTGGCTTTTTTACAGCCAGATTTGGCACTACAACTTTTTTTGCAATTGCACAAAATAGTGTTGAAGAGTTTTTCTGGTGGGAGTAAAGTTTCAATCGGTTCCAGAGTATTATCTATCAATTTCTAGCCCTAGTCTTCAGTTGTATGCCTAGCCATGTTTGAACTTGATAGTATACTCGAATAGCAGATGCCAATGTTGGAGGAAGATATAATAGTTTGTACTGGTTTCTTGTTTCGCGTATTTTTTACAAAAGTTAAGTATCGGTACTGTCATTTTTTTAGCAGCTCTATAAACCGCAAGGAGAAAGCGAATTCCTTCCGCAATTATTATTTGAGGTGTGGAATCAATTTCTGTAAATACTTTAGCGCACTCAGTCAAATCGTTTTTTTTTTTCGAATAATTTAAATACTGACCTTTTGCTCCTTCTGTACATTGCTGACGAAGTGTCGCATCCGGTTATCGCATGTAAAAATAAAATAGAGTTTTGGCATTTGAGATAAGCAAATAAACTTTTTGAAAAATATTTTTCTGTTCGCTGTTGAGCCCTCCCGGGTTTCAGAAAATAAATAATTTTATTCAATGGAGTCCTTGCAGTGAGTAGTACTAACAAATCAACATCTTCACCAACTACAATTGTTGTGTTTGTTGCATTAAATTTTTCTATTGGGTACAGGGGATTCAGTTATCGATTGACTAAAAGAAACACAAATAAGTGCATTAAGTGCTTGATTATGTATATACATGGCTTATGTGCATATCATGTATAATGTGACTCTTAGAATCGCGATATCTCAGGAATGGTAACTATAAGGAAAAAAATCATAGGGTCCATTTTTGTAGAGAATTTTAAGATCTACAGCTTTGGTTTAAGGTTTTTTTGATAAAACTTACCGTTTTCTATCCAAAAACCTCAAATTTTGTCCTTTGACTCCAAATAACTTTTGTAGCAATCATAGTTTCGATGGGGATTTTTAAAACTTTATTTATAATGGTAAACCCTAACTCGCCACAAATATTTGGTTTTCCGGGAATTTTTGTTATTTGACCACTATTTTTATGTCGAAATTGACTGGACTATTATTTACTCTTTATTGATTGTGAATATACAGCTATTAGTCAGAAGTTATTATGATAAATAAACTTGAAATTACTATTTCATTGTATGCAAAAGTTAGATGATTAATATTAGAATGTTAGTAGGAAATTTCTGATATTGATATACCAAAATACAAGGTTTTTCATCACTATATATTATTTTTACATAATAAAAATGTATAATTATTCTTAGAAACTATTAGCACTAGTAAGTGATATATAGAATGATGAACTACCTTAGGTTTGTTCTTAGTAGCTGCGCTGGCAGAACTAGTTCAGGAAACGTTCTTTGTAGCAGAACCAAAGCTAGTGTCACTGTTCTTAGTAGCAGTTCAAGAGAACTAGTTCAGTGTACTGCTTGCACTGGGTCTAGAGTCAGTTCAGCAAGTGCAATAAGTATAATCTGGAAACGGTGGCACTACATCTTCGTCATCGGACGAATGTAAAATATCAAAAAGTACTAAATCGTTTTCCGTTATTCTTAATACTATAAGGCCTGAATCACATCAAGTAACCTCAAATACAACAATCAACAAATGCTCCATTGCTCTCTGCACTATATCGTTCTTTGTATCCGATCGAACTGGTCCAGTTCCAGTGCAGCCACCAAGAACAAACCTCTTATGTAGATAAAAATTGTGTAATAAATGAAATGTTAATCTACATAAAATACAGAATTATTATGACCACCAATCGCTCGAATGGTTGTTTTCAATGAAGGATCTAAACTCCAAATAAGTAAGATGGCGACTAAAATAGGATCACTTGAGCGTAACAAGACACAGCCCAAGAAAATCTCAACTTGGGAATTCCCATCAGCGATAGACCAATAAATCACACAAAAACCAAGTTATACTCAGACTCGTTAACCTTAGCCCAGCTCCGCCAGTCACCGAAATTACTTTTACTAATAAGAAAAGGATTTGTGCTCAAGTTGAAAGAAAAAAAATCCAAAAAAAATTCGCTCTATACTTTAAAGACGATGATATTTACCAACATAATACAAGAAACATTCAAGAACTCGACGTATGATTTGATAAATAAATCTCCAAAGATAGAAAAATATCATAAATCATTACTATCAAGGAACAACCAACCACAGTGGTATAAGTGGAACAGAAACTCAAATTCGAACCCTATATTTTTCTGATCAGTAAATACAACAGAAATCCTCCAAAACTAAAATTAACGATAACACCAATCCTCACAAAATCCTTGGAAATCATTCATCTCGATACCTTTCAAGCAAACGGCCAGAAGTTTCTAACAATCGTTGATGCATTTTCCAAATACGGACAAGCCTATTCAATACAAGAATCTAACTCTGTCAATGTCCTAAATGTTCTCATCTATATAACACACAATGTAATACAATACTTAATGGTAGCTGACATCTTCGAATGGCCCACAATCAAGGAGAATAGTCGAACGATTCCACTTCACAATATTTGAACATCATAGAATTCTCAGAACAAAGCTGAAAACCTTAAGTATAAAGGAACAAATTTAAAGGGCCATCTAGATGCGTGAGACCCATTTGACTTAGATATCGATAGAGCTCTGCTGAACAACTATACACAAAGTCAGAGAAAAAACTAAAGAAATATATAAAGCTATAAACAAGAGAATTAAAGACGTCAAAGAAAGGGTTATAGTAAAAAGAAGGCGACACGAAAAACTCCTATAAACTTTAACCAAAATTCTCTCCTAAACTGGTCACAAAAGTATAACGAAGTTACCATTGACACTCAAAATACAACTGTACTCAAGAAAAATGTGAAAAACCAACCAAGAAAAGCAAATTAACAATAAGGTTTAACCAATCAAAGATAGTGGAACGATTAAGTTCCTCCCTATCGAGCGGTCGAGAGAGCCATAAAAGTATTTAGCTGCTGCCGCATTTTTGAACTTTGCGTTATAGGCAAGGATTGTTTGGTGGTTTTTGAGCAATTTTTTTCGCTTAATGCAGTGATATAACTCGCATGCGAACGTTTTGAAACACCCGATATAATGGCTCAAGAAGTACAAATCCTAGATCTCAAGAACAACTCAGAATATTCGTCCTCTCAAGCTGTAACTAGCAACAATTCGAACTAGCAAATGCGATTTTATCCACTATTTTCACATGAGACCACTAGCTGAAGAAATAAATGCACTAGAAACGCAATATCAAACAGTCACATCAGAAATCCATCAGCTACAAAATTTTGATCAAAGCTTACAGTATCTTGTAATCGCCGCTAAGAAGATACTCCAGAGCATTTACCAACAATATAAACTAATAAAAAGAGGTTTAAACAACGGTTTGGGAAGCGTTATCAAAACATTATCAGGAAATTTGGATCAAGAAGACGACGAAAGATATGAGTGGGCATCGCATCACTTGAGTAAAACCAGAACAATATAATAACGAAAATTGGCAGGCATACGAGTCGTAATAAACTGGTAATGGCGAACTTTAATTACACAAGATCACTTATTACACACAACCAAACAAATATCGTTATCGAAAAAAACAAAATCAACACCGATTTAAATATACTAGACCAATTCAACTTATACAAATATCCTACTAACATTGAAGTGCTAGGTACATTTATAGTGATGTTTTAAACAATCACTATGTACCTAACATGTAACATAAACATGAAACAAGTTATTTAAAAAAATAGGTAGTATTAAAATGTGGCGATCTAGTATCCAAATATTGTATTTAAAAATCATTTTTAAATGAATTATTGTTTGAATTTACTTTATTTTCTTGATGTTTATAATTATGTTATTAATTAATCATTATAAAATTGATGTTAATTCAGTTATTGATATTCATTCATTCCTTTTTTATTAATTTTTGTGCGTATTGTATATTTATTGTTATAAAATTAATTATGTATAAGATGTACGAGGATATATTGAAAAATTCTTAGCCTATTGTAGTAACAAACAAAATTTCAATGTCAAAATATTTTATTACTCAACATATTCTCCTCTTAATTGGATACGTTTATTACAGCTAACCTACAACGTCTCTCGACTTTTCAAAAAAATGTTTTTTCTTGCTCTGCAAACCAGATCTCTACAGCTTTTATTACCTCCTCGTTGGAACAAAATTTACGCCCTTTTCAACTTTTTTACAGTTGAGAAAAGAGTTGATAGTCGGACGGAGCCAAATCTGGTGAATAAGCGAGGTGTTTTTTGCATGGCAGCATGAGATTTGTGTACAGGGGCGTTATCCTGCAAAAACAAAACATCTTTGGATAGCTTTCCGCGTCTTTTCTCTTTAGTTTTCTCCTGTAGACTGGTCATTAATGTCGAATAGTAATCTCCAGTTATTGCTCTACCCTTATCCAAAAAATCAATCATGATTACTCCATGGCAATCCCAAAAAACTGAAGCAAGAACTTTCTGGTCTAGGTTAACTAGATATCAATACATCTCCGTACATTATTAAATATATCACATATTCAAAATGTTAACAAATCGAACTTTATATGGAAAATCAGTAACTCTCAAGGCAGTAGTAGGTAGTTCTCCTTTTTTATCAATATTTTAGTTATTTACTGGATGAATGTTCCCAAATCTTTATTTGAAAAAATATGAATATAAACAGTGGTTTCCACTAAGCGTTCACGGCGCCTAAAATAGTCTTTTGTCCAGAGGTGGGTAGAAGTGCACTCCACTAAAAAATCCAATAACCTACAAATTATAACATAATCTCTTAAAGATTTCGCTTTATTTTTTCTGTTTTGTGATTAGGGGGCGTTCAGGTATTGCGTAACGCAATTTGGGGCGAGGGTGGGTCTAGTGAAACCTTACTTTACTGTCGGAGGAGGGGGGTTCGAACAACGTGTTACGTAACACTAGTTTTTCATTAAAATAAAAAATACTAGAAAAGTAAAATCGTCAAGTTAGCAACCCTTTTCGTTATTGTTTTAAAGGGAATTTCTCGATTGTATTGTCCGTCATATTTTTTTGCTCTCCTAAGTTGGTAACCCTTTTCGTTTATGTTTTACGGCGAATCCTTCGACTGTATTGTACATCATCTTTTTTTATTTATTTTTTTTTTCGTTACAGTATCCGTTAGTGAAGTGATTTAACAATTCCGAAACCCTCTTCGTCTGATCTTCGGATGCCAGTGGTGAAAGAGTTGAGTGGCCTGCAAACCCGTGGACAGAGAAGCAGTATAGTTCTTCCAATATCAATTGCAGATTATAAAAACTGGTTCGAAACCCTTGCCGACAATTTTGTTTGATCTACCATTCATCATCATCTACCATTTATCAATGAATCATTATTATACCTCATTAACTTGCTACAACTGAATATCAAATTATAAAACGTAAATAGACAAGTGACATGTACCTGCCTGTATGGGAGTTTGGTTTAAACAGGGTACCAGACGTGAAATGAACCCTTTTTGTACCCCATTCGTTTTTTTTTTGGAAATTCTAAAGTAAAAACCATTCTTTGCAAATAAAACAAAAGGAAAAAAAACATTTCAATTACAAAGTATGCTAAATGCTAAAATTTGAGCTTTGTTACTACTACTATTTGGTATCTTAAGGATCGTAATCCACTCCACTTGGGTTTACTATTATCACCCTTTGGACTAAGTGGAACGAGGAAAATAGTGCTCGTGAATGCTTAATGGAATGCTTATATTGTCTATAATGATGAAATGAAGCAATTATTTATAATTTGAACAAAAGTCTACCTACCAACTTATCATTTGGTAACGTTATCTGTAATAAAGGGTAGCCCATCAATCTCTCATGTAATTAAAAATATTATTAGATTATCAGTTATTTCAAGTAATGTGGAATTTTGTCTTAATTCGTTAACAACGTCCTATTTTACTTCTCAAGACCATTCATTTTTTAGCGATATTGGAAAGAAACCAAAACCATTGAATGATATACTGTAAAATGTGTTTATATGATTATTATTTCATACATTTCTTCAAATTAATATTGTTACATCGTCTGCATATGCAACAACTTGTACAGCTGAACAGGCCTTGAAGGTCCAAGGCCTGGAGTCGGTCTACTGCTTTTCTCCATTTAATTTTGTCCATGGCTACGTCATTCCAGTTATTTATTTTAGATCTTCTCTTTATACTTCTATCCCTTAATAAGGATCTTTTTGGTCTGACCACGTACAGTGCTTTGACTTTTGCGTTTGTTCTTCTCCACTCCTCTGAAAATCCTTCTTAGTACCTTTCTCTACCACATGTTTATTTTGTTTTCTTCATGTAAATGCATAACTTGGCGGCTCTTGAAATATCTTAATCGTCCTCCTAGGACTCAAAACGTTTTATTCTCTTTATCCAGTCTTTTATCGATTTTCCTGGTTTTACCTCCTTTGTTTGTGATTGTTACTCTCCCTGTTTTGCTGTGTCGTCAGTTTAATTGGAGTTATTCAAATCTCTTTCCATCTCTATATATTTGGTCTTTTATTCATTTATGTGTAGTCCATATTCTTTTGCTTTCTTTTTATCAATATTCTTGATTTTGAGTAACTTTTTATTTTTTCCAAATGTTAGATATCCTTTTATTATTTTCTCATTCTACTAATCGAGGCTTCAGTTTCAAATACGTATTTTTATGTCCTTAGATGGTCCATTCCTCTTTCGTCTTGTCTT